>NW_004624742.1:21557508-21586139 GCF_000247695.1 Heterocephalus glaber | reverse complement strand
CCCTTCCCTCCCCCTCCCTCTCCCCCTCCTCGGGCCTTTGCTCTCACTGTACCTACTGTTGAGAACTTCCCCATCTTCTCACTAGCCAACTGCCGTGGGCTTCTGTAAGTGACTCCTCAGATCTCTTGTCAACAAAGAACTACCCTGGGGCTGGGGACATAGCTCGGGGGAGAGTACCTGTTGAGCATGTGCCAGGCCCTGTGTTTGATCCCCAGCAGTGCAAGGAAAAAAGAGAGAGGGAGAGAAAGGAAGGAAGGAAGGAAGGAAGGAAGGAAGGAAGGAAGGAAGGAAGGAAGGAGAGGGAAGAGAGGAGGGGCGGGAGGAGAGGAAAGGAGAGAAGAGAACAAGTCTATCCACATCCTCATTGCAATTTTTACATTTTCACTCTTCTGCTGCTTCTGCTTTCCTCAGCAAGTGTGAACGGCCTAACTCGCATGAGCTAGGAGGGCGGGGGGAGTAGGAGCCTTTGTGTGCTCACTGTTGTATGTTAGTCTAGTGTAGAGCCCATGTGCAGTAATTACCCAATGGATATTTACTGAACAAATACAAGAATACATCACTAGACACGGATTTCTTTCTTTACTCTCCTTAGTATATAATTAAGGATTTCTAATTATAAGAATCCATATTTTCATCAGTTTCGGAAAATTTTCAGCCAGTAATTTTTGTTGGGCTTTTTTTTTTTCAGGACCTCGTGTTTGCCAGGCAGGCGCGGTGCCACTGAACTACATCCCGGCTCCTCAGCCAATAATTTTCAAATATTGTTGGTGTATATTAGATCATTCTTGATCTACTCTATTTTAAGCACACAAATCATATTTTTGTCCTGTTGTCGCATTCTGCTGGGTTTTAAGTAATTGAGATTCATTTCCCAGTTTATTAATTCTCCATTTTGCTGTTTAACTTATCAATTTAATGTTTAATCTAACGATTCTTTAATTTTACAAGGTTTTATTTGGTTCATCTTCATGTATACAAAATGTGATCAAAATATAATCACAAATTGTAATCAAAACATTGAATATTTAATTAAAAATTTGTTACAATAAGACAAATTGCCATTAATCCCCCTGCTCACTTTGAACATCCTTATCCCACTGTTCTTGCCTCTTTCTGAAGTAGTTCTGGAAGTCCTCTTTCATTTCTGTACAAGGCATAATAAAAAATGTAATGAATGCTGCTGCTGAGTACTGTGCAACTGAAAGGCAGACTTGTAAAAACATTAGTGTGTCCTCAGCCACCTATTTTCTAGACCTGGCACCATGTGATCCTGTCTCTTACCCCAACCATTAAAGGTAAATGTTTTGAATCAAATCAGGACATCCAGGCAGCTATAACAGTGCAACTAAAGACATGAAAGAAGACTTCCAGAACTGTTTCAGAAAATGGCAGGAAAGACAGGATGAGTGTGTTTAAACTGTGTGTGTGTGTGGGGGGGGTTGTTTTGAAGGAGATTAATGGCAAGGTGTCTTTTCTTATAATAATTTTTTGAAAATGTAAACATTCACTATCTTTTTCTACCACACAGCATTCGTAGGCATTTTGTTGATTTATTTTTATGATTCTGTCTTTAATCCTTTAAACATTTGGTTATTTCATGTAATAGATCTATTAATTCTCATATTTGATGTTTATAGCTTCTGTCGGTATTCACAAATGATGGTGTCCTTGATGTTTGCTAATTTCCTACTTTGTTGACCTTAATCTGTGGAACCTGGTGACCTACTCTGAAGTACTTTCATCTAGAGGGGCTTTGCATTTATTCCTGTTGGCACCTGAAGAGTGCTCATCACCTGGGCCCACTTCAAATACTCCGTAGGATCCCTGCCTTGCTGCAGGCACTCCGTGGACCCCTGTCCTACTGTGGGGCTCACTCCACTCCAGCACTCACTCCAGCACTTCTAACTACCCAGCATTTCCTGTGTGATTCCTGCTCAGTTCCCCACTTTGATTTTAGCTCCTATGTTAAAGGAGAATCATAAAAATAAGAAATCAACAAATCCCCACATATGTGGCGTGACTGAAACATGTAGTGATAGAAAAATTTTCTTTTTCTGTGAAAATTTCTTTATTTCCTACAAGCTCGGGGCTATAGCTTCCTGAATGCTTCCTCTGAAGGTCATGTGTTAAAGGCTGGGTCCCCAGGGTGGCGCTCTTGGGAAGTGGTCGAATCATTAGGAAGAAAGGGCTGATGGGAGGTCTTCATAGGAGGGAGTGCCCTGGAAGGGGTTGTGGGATCCCAGGGTTGCTTCCTCTTCCGCTCTCGCTCTATGGCTTGTGATGGGGGCAGTTCTGTCTACCAGGCATTCCTGCCATGATGTGTTTGCCTCATCAGGCAACCAAAGCAATACCCACCAGTCCCTCATACTGGACTGGAAACTCAGAGCCAAAGTAAACCTTTTGTCTTTGTAAGTTAATTGTCCCAGATATTTTTTATAACAACAGGAAGCTAGTTCACTCATCAAAACAATTTATTACATTAAAAAAACCCACAATTTTTATGCCATTATTTCATAGCATGAGGACCCTCAGCAGTACTTTCTAATTTTCTTTTCTTTTGCCTTCTGTCTACTGTCTTAGATATTTTTAAAGTTATGATTTATGGGCTTCAAGTCCTCTCTCCTCAATGATAATTGCTGTATACTGAACAGCAACAGCGACAACAAACACTCTTTAGTAATGCATACAGCTCCTATTACCTAGTTGAAGAAACTATGAGTTCAATTGCAGACTAGGAGAGGATCGAGCAATTAACATACGATGAATCTGGGGTTATTCCTGTCTCAAACTCCAAGCCCAGGTACCTCCTAACTTGTTCTGCTCGGTGACAATTATGCCATTGGTGTACACGAGCCTGTGTCTGCCAATAATATGCCTTTTTTTCTGGCTAGAATGACACATCCACATTCTTTTATGCCCTGGTAAATGGGCTGTTGTAGGAAATGATTGGTTCCCTGTTATATGCAGAGAATCAGTTGTGCAAGATGCAAGCAGAGTTCAGTTGCATTTAGTCTTATTTGTTTATAATTCCCAACCTGACTGGACAGTTCCTCACCATAAACAGCTTCAAGCTTAATTTCTACATGATTTATTGCTTGGTTAGCACTACATATGCCATCAATAGGGAGCTAAAATTGATTATTTTATGTGCACTTTTTATATATTGATCATCTTTCTCTTTCTTGCCATTATCTAAGTTGCACTGCAGCCAAGCACAGATTTCTTCTGCTTCTTAAGGCAACTCAGTGAAGTCAATAGGAAGCTATTGCCCTTCCCTTCTGGGTGACAGTTAGTGAGTGAGTCACATCACTAGACTTTCCAGTGGTAAAGGGTAGGGCTTACTTACAGCTCCAAGTGGGAGCACAAAGCTTTAAATACAAGATTTCTGTGGAGTTTCTGGTTAGTTTAGGCATAGTAGTTCTCCGCCAAACTGATCTGTTACCTGGCTGGGCTTGTGAGGACCCACATGTGAGATTCAGGAGCAGGTGCACAACAGGGGCAGACAAGGAATACCCAAAGACACCTGAACTCTTTCCTGGAAACTCCTCGAGTATAATGAGGAGGAAGACAACAATAACCCAACAGTTACTGATTTCTTTTACTATGTTCCAAGCACTGTTTTCATAGGTGTACAAGCATATTCATTTTCTCATTTAAACCTTCCAATCTTCTGAGATCGAGACACCATTATTGTGCCTATGTTATAGATTCAGAAGTGGGGTCTTATAAGTTACCCCATTACTTGCCAAGAACTGGATTAAAGACCAGGCTAACTATGGAACCTGGAGTTCCAATTACACTCTAATACTAAGATATGTAAAGCTCTCCTTTGAGGGACAGAAAGAGGAGATTGTTATTTTTGGTGTCTACTATCATAAAACCATGCTGTCAATTCAGAGTGTGTTATAAGGGAAATTATTCTTTTGAATAGAATCCTTACAAACATTTCTGTATTAGCCCACACTTTTTTTAGAAGACTGAAAGGAAATTGCCATAAATAGTATATCATCCTATGGGAGACATTTTAATTCCCTCATTTGGAGTTCACATGTACCTTATCTGTACAGCTTTAGCAGGATTGAGTTAAGGTTAGATTTCAACCTTGAAATAAAACTCTTCATCCAATAATTGTAATTCAGAACACTTGCCTCTAGAGGGTGATGCCTCATTATGAAGTATCAATTATTAAAATGTGTGACAGTACCACGATTAAAAGTACTAAGTTGAAAGACAAAAAGAGATCACATTACTATAAATATGCAGAAAGGGTCTCTGATCAGATATAAAATTTTAAAAAGTTGTCTGAGATGTTTTTCACTAATCTAAAAAGGATTCTTTAACTACTTTGTAATAACCATGGGGTAAGACCAAAGGTTAGTAGGAAAGAGAAAGAATATCCTGATAACACTATTTTCTAAGGTAATGCAGAAAAAAATTACAGAAACAATGTATGAAAAATTAAATAATTTTGTAAATTTAATGATTTTGAGAGAAATAATTAAATCCTAGGCAAGTAAATGTTCTCTGGGAATTGGTAACAGCAAGTGGAAAAACAAAGCATTATTCTGATATTTGGAAATTTCAGGAGGGTGATACCTACCGTATCCTACAACTTGAAGTACACCCAACACGAAGAACCAGAAGAGACATCCAGCTATGAACTTCAGGAGTATCAAAAATGTCCAACTAAGGATCATGGCAATAGTCAGACCACTAAAGGAAAAACCCACAACACACATGGGTCAAGTGAGCTAAACATGACATATCTGAACAACAAAACAAGACTGTTTACTATTCAAAATGATTCTTAGATTATTTTACTTTTCTTGGTTAAAGAAATATCATTATTAAAAAATATAAACAATAATTTTATTAAGACTTTCATGTAAAAGAGTAGGACCATTAAAGGCATAAGACATCTTTGTGTGCCTAGGTAAAGTGAAGTATACTCTCCATCATTCTTTGAAGAAAAATACAATTCCTCCAAACTGCAATTTTGACCTCCCTGCCATAGTTGTTATGCTCAATCTTTTTCCTTCACACCTACATACTAGTTGATAAATTATAAAATGTATCCAGGATGAACTTGTGCTGTTTTCTCTACCTGGTGACTAACAGAATGGTGGTCTACAAGGAAAAAGACTTAGGCAGAAAGATAAGAAAAAAGAAACTGGTTACATGGAGTCTACGATGATGATTTTCTAGTCATTATTGCTCCAATCTAAATTCTCTTCAGTAGTTTGAGAAGCCAGATGCCACCAGACTCCTATTTCCACTGATCTGAAGTGGTGGTAAGGCTTCTGTGTCCCGCCCCCCACCCGCCCCCCACCCGCCCCGTTCTATGACTTCATCAGGCAACCAATGGTATGACTATTCTTCGTCTGTTTAGTTTCTACCTAGAGTTTGACAGAGCCGCCAGACAAGCTTCCCGCCCCCCCCCCCTCAGGTTAAGGCCATAATTGAGTCTTCTGGTACACTTTCCTCAAGGACAGCTCATTAGGATTGCAAACTTGGCTGATTATTTTATTTGGAACTGACCTCCCTGCTGCTATCTGCCAGTTTCCACTGATAGCCAGAGAGGGAATCTGACCCATTTACTGAGTTTATGGACTCCAGTGTTATCTTTTTACAAATCTTAATCATTACTGTCACTAGATTTACAGCAGCATGTTATCAAAGTGCCCGTTCAGGGCTGGGGATTTAGCTCAGTGGTTTCGCTGCCTGCTGCACAAGCACCAGGACCAGAGTTCGATCCCCGGTACGGAAAAAAAAGAGCAGAGAGGGCAAGTGAGCAACATGGAAATTATCAGTGACATGTGGGTCTTTCACTAGGAAAACCAATTTACTACCATCAAGTACAACCTATAGTCTCTGCCCAGAAGGTATTTTCTATGACATGGTGAAAATAATTGTTGGAGTTGCTTAAGACAAAGCAGCAAAACAACTAGAATCTCACAAAACTATTCTAGTTTTATAGCTCTAAAAATTACTCACTAATACTTCAGACACAAAACAATTTCTACTTTATTAAGCTCACATGGTTAAATATATTGTTTCTATCTTCTTCTAGTGTTTATAACTGTTCCTTGAAACCCACATTTTTTGCACATCTACTATATCCCCAAATCTATCAGGAACAAGGAAGATAAAGACAAATAGTCTTGGCTGTTGTCATAAAGAGTTGACAGTTTATCGGGGGAAACAGGTACATAAAATACAGAATGGCAGGGGCTTTGTGGAAGATAAATATGCATGTATATGTAGAGGTTTCAAAAATGACAGTAAGCAGCCTTTAATGAGTAAGGTGGAGCCATCCAGTATTCACACAAATATATTCCACAAAAGAGACAAAATGTGTAAAAACATGAGGTTTAATGGACAGATGGGCACATTATTTGATATATTAAGAATATAGAGTTAATCAAGAAACATGGATGGAGCTGCCTCTGAAAAACTGAGTTGGATCAACTTATAAGGGTTCTTGGGAGGATCCAAAGAAGTGTTAACTTTATTCTTTGATCATTAGGGAGTCGCAGCTTTTAAGCTCTAGAAAGTGACATTCCAGTCAGACACCATGAGAATCTAAGGCATGTCAAACACACTTACCTACTTCAGTAGAGTGACTACATCACTAACATTCCAGTATCATAAACCTTATGCTCTTAATTAAATTAAAAAGCTTCTCATCTTCCGTATACAGAGTCTGCCAAAAAGTGTATACACACTTTAGTGATTCACAGTACTAATAAATGTCTGGAAGCTTGTGGCCACCACTCTGAGCAACCCTTGTAAGTGTAGTGGCCAAAGGTAACTTGTATTCATCTCATGATGTCTCAATAAATTTAGACAAGTTTTTCTTTTCCTGATGTATACATTTTTTGGTGGACTATATTTCTTCAGCTTCTCATAACTATGCTAACCTTTGATGACAATGATCACAGTGATCACAATTATGTGGAAGGGGCATGTTAAAAGATAGGAATGATACTTTGGAGGTCAAGGACAATGTGAAAAAAGAAACAGAGAAATAACACCATTGTAATATGAAGAGCACACAAGTACCACAAATACAGAAGTACCACAGACACTGCTGCAGGTGATTTGAAATATATAAACACTTTTGTTAATAATTCAATAAATAAAATTAAAATTCACATTCTGATAACTTTTTGGTAACATTGGGCATGTTTCCAAATATCTTTGTCCCATCTGCATCCTATCTGAAAAAGAAAATTGCACTAATTGAGATCTGAGTCAATATTTTATTCATGAATAAGAACAAGGAATTTGAGGAAACATTCTATAAAAAATAAAATTAGAACAAGGCTAGAGAAGAAACACTGAATTCACTTACACAATAATCCAATACCAAGTTGTTGCATAGTCTTCAAACACTTTTAAAGCGATTTCTCTTGCATCAAGGATTTTATTGATACCACTGAATTCAAAGAAGGGAAAAATAAATTGTTTTGTGACTGGTATTAAACAGAAATGCTCTTAGGATACAGAGAATCTGCAGGTTGCTGCTCAAGGCATGTTTTTAGAAACCACCTATAAGTAGTGACTTTTTTTTAGTCACAATACATCAAATGTCACTGCAATAAAACTGCAGAGGTGGGTGAACCTGGAAAGGTGGATAAGCTTGCAAAGGTGATACAGCTGCACACACAGAGAATATGGCTTTCAAGGAGAGTGAACAGTTCTTCTCCAGTGTATGCAACATGCCCTCAATATTGTAGATGCCTCACCATGAGGAATGCATTTAAATGATAAGATCAGCTTTTAACACAAAATCCATAGACTTGAGAAATAAGATGATCTTTAATTCCCCTTCCTACTCCTCTGACAGCACTGTAGCAACAGGGCATGATGGGGCACATGCAGCAAAGGGTGTAGATCATTAGTGTCCAGTTTGATGAATTATCAGTATGAACACACTCATATAAATCCACCAATGTCAGCCTTTCCTCGTGTGCCCTCTTCCCCTAAAGTAACAACTGTACTATCCTGACTTTTGTGATAACAATTCCCCAAGTTTTCTTTTAGTTTTAGCATTTATATATGTAGCACAGGACAATTTAATTTGGTTTTACTTCTTTTTTCATTAAATATCAATGGACCTATTTTATTATTTCTTTCACATGGATTCACCTTCCTAAATTCATCTGTTGCCATTATATTCTAAATATGCAGGAGCTGCACTATACCACCTGTATTACTAATATCTTTTAAGAAAGAAAGACATTTTTATAATATTTTTTTTCCTTTTTAATTCAACAATTCAGCTATGCAGTGATTCTCTGTACAGTATATATTTACATCTGTGTACACATGAACATGCATCCAGAGAAATATATTTCCCAATAATCTGCGTACAGCCAAAAGAAACAGTAGATGTACTGAATTAGAGTCTACAGAAATTTGATATGCCACCAGTATTCTTCCTTGTCACATTTCTAATCCTATTAACAATGGAAGACTTAACTATTTTGAAAACCATCATTGTTCTAACTCATTCTGGTTTCTTCTTTATATGCTGCCAAAGTATACAATCTAGAAGAAATGTATATTTTATAGTAACACAAATCTTTTCCTATAACCCTAATCTCATGGAAGCTTTAATATTGGGTACAATAACAGAATGCATCAAAACTGAAAATAGAAATGTAAACAAACATACTTGGTGGCCTCCCTGAGTTCCAAAACATTCCTCATCCTTCCACTTCCATCTTCAAAGAGTATCCTATTGCCTACTGTTAAAGTGCCATTTTTGTTAACGAAGTCAGGGAAACATCTCTGGAGAACTGTAAAAATAAATGAAAATTATGATCATCACTTTTTTACCTCTTTCATGATGCCTTCCTTTCTTAAGCTTTTTGTTATTTACAATCAGATTCCTGCTAGGTATGTAAGTTACTCAATAAGATAGCTAATTGCCTTTTAGTTGATCATTTGAAGATTTTCTGATAGCTCTGAGACTGAAATGGAAAGCAAATATGATCAAAATATGAAGCTGCATTCCAAACCTATTGATTTTTTTATACATGGTATATTCCTCAAATTGCCAGAAATAAATGCATGGTGTACACACATGGTGAACACACTAAGAGAAGAGCCGCATTCACTTGTATGACTGGATGAGCTTAAGTTTATTATTTCAAACTTTTTTTGATAATCCTTGAGTGAAAACTAAGAGTGGAGATGAGGAAATAGTTCCTTGGGATAAAGAACTAGCTCAGTTTAGGCTACTAAGAGAACTGAATTTTTGTATGTCAATTCTTAATTACTTGTCTCTCTTCCATTTTCATTTACATAGCTTTTTGGGGGGAGTAAAAAATGGAAATTCTGCAGCTATCTAAAGAGGCCCATAATTTGTGGACTGGTGTAATTGCTAAGAAGAGTTAAAATCACAGTTCAATCTTCTATGTTCTTATTTTGATTAAATAAAATCATTGTCTCCTTACAAATCTGCTACCTAAAATATTTTCAAGCCTCAATTTTAAATGAAGAGGTAAGGAAAGTCAGAATTGGATCGTTTTCATAACCTTTCTTATAAGAAGCAGTACTGATTTGCATACTAAGTTTAAACCCAAAATCATTAAATCAGGAAAAAAAGAAATACTGTGTGTCTCTATAAAGCTCTTCCTGACTTTCCTGGATCTGCTGCCCACCCACCTCCACCTTCTGTAGCTCTTACAGTACAGCTGGTTCTTTCTGGGCCCACCCTATCTCTCTCATGTTCTTCCTTCCCCTGCTGTGGCTAAGTTAACATATTATCCTCCACCACTTGCTTCTGCTCACCCTCAGTCCAATCACATTTCTGCTCTCCTCATGGAAATTGCTCCCCGGGAACCCCAATGACCCCATTCTGCTGGATCTCATCATTCTGCATGGTGCTTGGCATTAGTAAAACTCAGTCAACATTTGCTGTTAACTGAGCTAACTTTTCTGAGCCTTGGACATGGTAGATACACCTTAGCTTTGTGACACTGTTTCCTTGGCTTATGTGAATCCGTATTCTCTCCTGCTCTTTCTTTCTGTGGATTCTGTCCCCCTTTCCCCTCTAAATATGGGTTTTCCCACCCAGAGACACCCTTAACCTTGTTCCATGTAATATTTCTGGGCAATCTCATCTAATCTGTTAACTCCCATTACTTTATACATTCACTCTATATTTGAAAAGTAGAGAAAATAGAAAAGAAGATACAAAACTAAATATCATCCTACCACATATAATGAACTATATTAATATTTTGATGAATTTCCTTTCAATCTTTCTTCTACAGATCTTCTTTTCCTTTGGGAGTCAAAGTTATACAAGACATACCATCTTTTCTCTTCTTTCTTTCTCTTAATATTACGTTTTTTCTTTCATAAAGTCTTTAATGAATGGATTTTATTAGGTGCATACTATTCTACTAAGTATTATACTTGGTCCCCAAGGAGGAGAAGTTGATGGCTATGTATAGCTCTATGTTTCCCTCACTAGACTGTGAGGAGCTATGCCTTACTCATTTTTTTTTACCCCAAGGTACATTTTGTGTGATTTATCAGCCAAACTGTACTCATTAGGGCAAGGACTGTGTCTTAATACTTTTATACCTCCTACATGTTCTATAACTAACCATTTGCTTCCACATTTTTGCATAAATATTTCAATATTGTTCTTGGCCGTAACAGACGGTTGCTGCCCAGGGCTTCCTGTTCAGTTGCCGTTCATGGGACCCATATCTCTGTTTCCGGTCACTAATGACCCAGACAGGTGATAGGAGTGTCCCTGACTTGTATTTGGAAGTAGTTACGGCGATGTACTAGATATTCTGCAGAAGGTGATACCTATACCTATTGCCTTTCTTTTATTTTAAAAACAATATATACTCATGGTGGAAAAATGGAGAAACAAAAAAAGAGGAAATAAGAAGTAAAATGACTACAGTTCTGCCACCTCCAAAACAAGTCTTTAATATTTTGGGATACTTCTATCCAATCTTTTTGAGTAGTTTTTTTCTCTTAATGCTGTTGTTCATTTTAGTTGTTACATGCTTGTTCTTATAATGTATATAACAACTTCCCTTTTATTCAACCTTAAAACATAAATGTGCATGTTCTTGTAATCCTTATGTTTAATATTTCTAGAATATTTAATGACTGCATTGTAATTTGTAATTATTTCCTTGCTTTTGGATGTTAGAGAATCCTTTCTTTCTCTTCCTCTCTGCTTTTCTTTCTTTTTTAGTTCTTTTTAGTTACTTCAAATGAACATTGTGATGGCTATTTTATGTAAGGTTTTTTTCTCTCTAGTTCGTATTATATTATTTTATTTTTTTCTAAAGTGAATCACTTTAACATGTTAAATTTAAAGAAATAAAATATAGATTAATTCAGAAGATAAATAAAATAATCCAAATGTCAAATTACAAAGACAAGTATTATTTCCCACCCCTCTTCCCTGGGCATTTTCTGAACAAATTTTTGGGCTGAATCCAGGAGTAGGTGTGAATGAACATATCTGTGTGTATATTTATGTATGCTTGTTCAGCTCCAAATAATCAATTTGATTGGCTTTTTAAAAATCAATTTTTGGGCCCGAGATTTAGCTCAGTGGTGCTGTAACTGCCTTGCAAACTCAAGGTGCTGAGTTCAATCTCCAATACCCTCCCCCAAAAATCAATTTTTTGAATTTTTGTGTGTTAATGTAGCAAAACCCAAAACCTCACAGAGCTCCAGCAAAGCATCCCTGTCTTGAGTTATGAGCATGGGCTTTACTTTGAACTTTCCTAATTAATTCTGGGACCTTGGGCCAGTCTTATGATCATTTTTGGCCTCAGTTTTGTCAACTGTAAAATAAGGAAATCTGAGGTAGTTAACAACTTCTTGCTAGATTATGTGCTTCTAAGGTAAAATAATTACCACATACAAGGTTTGCTTGGAAAAACCGCGGTGGGACAGTCATCATCCATTAGGACTTCGGGGAGAGACTGAAATAGAAGGAAGACTATGTTCATATTTCACAGGCTATGTAATGACCACTTTGACTCTCAGTACTAAAGTTTTGTTCTTTAAAAATGTGACTTCATGGGGCCGGGGATTTAGCTCAGTGGTTTCGCCACCTGCTGCGCAAGCGCAAGGACCAGAGTTCGATCCCCAGTACCAAAAAAAAAAAAAAAGTAGCTCCATAAATCCCATTATTCCACACAAGATTATCACACACAAACTCTAGTTCAACAAATTTTTTTAAATGGCCTAATTATAGTTAAACTGAATGAACAAAATAAAAATAATAAAATCAGATAATAAAATTACACCTTCTGAAACACGGCACACCCATGAAAGTTAATATCTTTGTCTAAGCTACATTTTTAGTCTCTAATCCATCACAGTTTTCTGGAAAAACTGCATCTTCTGTAATGTAAAAGCCATTAATATTATTTAACATAATGAGGTTCCAGAAATACCTTATAAATCCCAAACCTAGGTAGGGTTTTTTTTTTTTTTTAAAGAGCAGTTATCAACTTATGCTTGGAAACAAAATTCTTTTTACTAAGTTGCTATAGGGTTTATCAGTACCTTAATGAAACGGTGACTGCTAATAACATTAAATCCTTGCTCTGGACTGAAAAAAATGTCCATTCAGGTATGGTAATAGTTGAAGCTAACTTACCAGACTTAACAGCTTTTCGTAACACTCATGTCTACACAATGATACTTTATAAATGAGGTATATTTAAATGAGTGTAAACATGTACTTGTGTTTTAATGCAGTGGTGCCTAAGTAATCATTTCCTAATTCGAGAGCTTCTCCAGTAACAAATGATCACGTTACACTTGAGACTGAAACAAAAGTTAAATTCTCCAGTTGTCAACTTAGACACACCTTTGCAGGCTTAGCAGTGGACTTGCAGAATTGACGGTAGTATTCCCAGTAACTACTGTTCTTTTTATACAAAATTTGCATTTCGACGTAGGTTAAAAATGTTTCGGGGCACTTGGAGACACAGATCTATAAGAAAATGAACACAATGATAGGAATTGAGTTGAGAACAAACCAAGGAAGTATCTATAAGATTAGACTTTTAAATTGTCCACCAGAGGGCCGGGGATTTAGCTAAGTGGTTTCGCTGCCTGCTGCGCAAGCACAAGGACCCAAGTTTGATCCCCATACCAAAAATAAATAAATAAATAAATAAATAAAATTGTCCACCAGAATAAAGAGCAAAGCTATGTTTCGCATCTAAGGAACTTAAATCAGTTTTCTCACTTAATTTTGTAAAAAATTAAACTCCAAGTAGAGTTACCAATATCTACTCATTGCTCTCCAGTGTTGATATTGTGTTAAAACAAGATATTGTACAGTGATAAACTTATTTTTTAGCTTTTGATTTTGAAATAACTGTAGTTCCACATATAGCTGTAAGAAATAAGAGACTCCATGTACCTTTTACCCAATGGTAATAATTCCATAACTATAACAAAATATTACAAGCAGGAAATTTATATTATAACAGTCAGCAAACCTTATTTAGATTGCACTAGTTTCATAGCCATTCACTTGTGTGTGCCTGCAGTGGCAGGTGCACTTCTGTACAATTTTATCGCATGAGGAGACTCCTGTGACCATTCCCATAGGATAATAATGAGCTTTTGATAAAACATTCTCTTAGGATTTTCTGAATTAGTAGATGAGAGTGTAATTCAAGATTAATTTTGTCTGTGTAGTTTATGCACATTCAGGACTGGACTTTTGCTTCCTTTCCTTTATATGAACAATACAATGATAGTGTAACATGCTCTGAATATTGATAATTTATGCTACTAATAATTATTAATGCCAGTGAATACTCCACAATCATTCTCAAAAACATAATTAGAGTTTGGTCATTGTAAGAAGTGAATTAAGGCCATTTGTTGCAATTAATCATTACTGTAGTCTTTTAACACTATGTAGACCTGGACAGAGAGCTCACGCATGCAGTTATTTTACATGAATGAGTCTGGGGCCTAGCAGGGCCAAACCCTCTCACTATGCTCCTCCATGGACCCCCCACAATGTGACTGCAACCTAATTAGGAATTCCATAAACAGAAGGCAGCAGGAATTTTGCTTCTGTTTATAATAATAATAACAAAAGAAAGTCATAGGAAGTCAAAGGAGATGCAGTTAGCGTCAAACATCTCTCCATCAGTTCGGCTCCTTCATGTGAAGTCCTCGGCCCCAGCACTCCCTCTGCCTACTGTTCCTCGGTAATTATTCTTGTTGCCTGAGCCCCGCAGGTGGTAGGCAAAACCACGACTCCTGAGCCAACATCACTTCTCTATCGCTTGGGTGGTGTTTCTGCTCTACACAGGACACTTGCTGTTGACCTCACAGCTAGGTTAGTCAGGCGATACCTAAATGGATATCTCAAATCTCACAGTTAAAATAGTTTTATAGCAGCAGCAAACCAGTGTCTTGTGGGTGCTTTGACACAATAAACAACTCATCTCCACCTTCATGCCTCCACATGCATTTTCTCCTTCTCTGCTTTTCATTCACACACACACACACACACACGCACACATGTACAATCTCATACACACACTCATACTCTAGAGGAAATATTGGCAGTCTCAAGGTACCAATCTAAAAAAGGTAAGAAACTATATAGGGACATTCACAGCATTCAATGTGTTCGGATATTTTGGAAGGAAGTTAAGGTTATTAATGCAAATGTCAAAAGTTCACCCTGATTGGAGCTAAGCTGAATAAATCATTAACATGTTGGGAGATACATGACAGATATTTAAGCTTTGATTATTTACTTATTAGAAAATGTTGAAGGATAACTGATCTAGTTTCCCTGTTGGATACATGTCAATGGATTTATAAAAGTCAGTACGGAAAGAATTAATGCTTTCACAGGTTATCAGTATGATAACTTTCACTGAGTTGGGACCATGGCATTTTCTTTTTTCGTTTTTTTACTAGTACATGGTTGCAGTACATAATGATTTTTTGTTTGTTTGCTTCTTTGTTTTTTTTTTGGTACGAGGCATGGAACTCGGGACCTTGTGCTCGCGCTTGTTTGTTTTTTGAGAAAAGGTCTCACTTTGTAGATCAGGCTGGTCCTGAACTCACTATGTAACCCAGGCTGGCCTCTTAACTCATGGCAATCCTCCTGTCTCAGCCTCCTGAGTGCAGGGATTATAGGCATGCGCCATCACGCCTGGCTAATGATTTCATTTATTGTGGGGAGTTGGTACATGTACATAAAACATCTTAATTCTTTTTTAGTCCCTCACCCCTTCCATCCCTTCTTGCTCTTTCCATCTCTTTGGAACATGAGAATATCTGTGCTTACAAACACACACACAATGCATACTACATATATAAAAGTATGCAACACACATAAGAAAGCAATTAAAATGGTAAAAAGTGGTTTATTAAAGAGAATTACATCAAATTTCATTCCAGACACAAATGAACTGCTAAACAAACAATATAGCAACTGCTTTTTACTTTCTGTCTCTATCAGACCAATTTGTTTACTTCAAATAGGATGCTGATTAGTAGTAATCAACATATAATTAGCCAAAAATGAAGGTCACATTGAGATTGGGTATTCTAATTGATCAGTCTGTCTTTTAAATGCTTATGACACATGTCTGAACCATGCTGGCAATTAACAAAAACATAATGCATGCATACAACATTGCCTGGTAGACTACATGAAAAGCTAAATTATATGCAGCTAAAACATGTCCTGACTCAATTCTGACTCTATGTACCAGAAAGGGCACACTGAATATAGATTTTTTAATCACTATTTTTACATCTTTGATTCAGATATAGTTAACACTCCAGTATAAATTAAGATCTGGTATCCGGGATACGGAGTTGCATTAAAGATTAAAACACTATTTTTTCTATGAAGATGACCTAGTATATCATTTATGAAACACAACAAATAAGCATCTTGTGCAAGATTTTTTGTCTTATCATAGGAATGATAGATTTGTATAGTATAGTGGAAAAATTCCTTAACTGAGAGTAGGAAGATATTCATTCACTCATTTATTAATTCATTAATTGTATAAATGCTTACTGATCATCTACCCTGAGTCTGTTTTAGGCCCTGGGGACTTAGTAGTGAACAAAACAGAAAAAAAGTCTTTACTCTCAAGCAATTTGTCTTCTGAGAGGGGGAGACAGATAACAAAAGATAAGCAAAATGTTGTTATAAAATGGCACTAAATGCTGGGGGGAAATAAGGTTAGAAAGGAAGCTGGAGAGGGAGGAGTGAGGTGCTGGCTGGGTGAGACTTTAATCTAAAATAAGTAGGTCTCACTAAGAAGGTAGCATTTGCAGAAAGACTTTAATGATGAGGATTAGTGGAGGAAGAGGAAGAGGAAGGACTGGAGGAAGAGGACTCTAGGCAAAGGGAACAGCAGAATCAAAGACTCAGAGGCAGGTTCCCAGGATCCTTTAAATAACAACAGATGGTCATTATGAGCCAGGTGTGGTGAGCAAAGGGAGTGTCACCAGTCACCAGAGGGGTGGTCAGACCAGAAAGGATCTTACAGATCACTGTTAGGACTTTGTCTTTTAGTAAGAGTAACAGGAAGATACTGGGACACTAAGCAAAGAGGATACTTAATCTTACCTATATTTGACAAGATCATCTTGGCAGCTGGGCAGAAAAGAGACTACAAAACGACAGAGTAGGGGAAGGATAGAGGCAGAAAGAGACCACGCAGGAGATCACTGAATAATCTAGAAAGAGATCATTGTTCCCTGACCAATCAGGGAAGAGATGGTGAGCAGTAGGCTGGTCCAGCATATATTCTCAAGGAGACCAAAGAAATTAGCTCACAGTTCAAACATGGGAGTGTGTGAGAGAGGCAACAGGATGACTCCACTGTACTTGGTACTGGTGTTAAGTGAAATAGAGAACATTGTTGAGAGTGTGGAACCTTCTAGGGGACCAATCCAGAGATTAGAAATTCAATTCTGGACATATTAAACTTGAGGTGTCAACTAAATATCCCAGTAGAGATACTATAAAGGTTGGAGTTTAGGAAGAAGATTTATTTGGAAGTACAAGTTAGGAAGGGCAGCATATAAAATGGCATTAAACCCATTATGAGATCAACAAAGAAGTAAAGCAGACTTAGAAAAGGACTGAGCTTTGTGGGGAAGAGAACACCAATGTTTAGAAGATGCTGTTAGAAAAATAAAGAGAAATCAAGAGAGGAGACTGATGGGGAGCAACCAGAGTTGGGAGGAAATACAGAAGAATATTGTACCCTGGAAGCCGAATGAAGAAGGGTTGGTTAAACATTGCTGCCAGAGCAAGCAAATGTAGATTGAGAACTGACCATCTGTTTAATAGAGAGGTCAATGGTATAATTTGGGGACAACTAGACTAGAAATAAAAGGCTAGATGAGAATGTAAGGAAAGGATTCAGATACAGTAATATAGACAATCTTTGAGGAGTTGTGCAAAAAAAAAAATAGAGGCACAGAGAAATGGAGAAGCAGGTGGAGGGGTCTGAGATAGGAGGAAAAGGCACGAAACTGTAGAGTAGGAGAGTGGGGTGGTGAATGGATGACGGGGGTGCAGCATCTTGAGGGACGATGGCATGAAGGACACTCTCCGGACAAGGTCCTGAACTTAAAGAACCGCTGTGTTTTTTCTCCCAAGAATATGTTTAGGCTTAGGCATGGAGCAATCAGAGAGCTACACTTAGTATGGATGAGGTTTTTCCAGGGAAGTAGACTCAGGGAGAGAGGACAAAGGAACTGGGAGTTTATGTAAGGGTGTTGCTTCAACAAGGGATGGTGACATCTAAATTAGGCGAAGAGTCAAGTGACAGCATGAGGGAAATGAAGGGAATGTTGAAGAGATAAGGGTCAGTGGTTTATTGTTAAATAACAATAATGTCAGTGAAACAGAAGAAGCACTGGAGGTGGAATATTAGATTGCAATGATCAGATACTGCAGTGCTTGAAAGTAAGATTACAAAGAGAGGTAATTACTGCTAATGACAAGGTTAAGTTTTAACCTTAGGCAAGTGTGTAGAGGTGGTGATAAAACTAAAATATCAAAATCCCTGGTGGGCTTTAATCTCAGCACAACTAAAATTTCAAGTCTTCAAGGGAGGTGAAGAAACAAAGAAATACAACAGATCCATGAACTAGTTCTAGGAAAGTCTTTAGGTGTGGTATTGGCACATGGAACTAAGAAGCAAGTTGGTCAGAAGACTGGTAAGGTTTTGAGGTCATCAAAATGCCAAAGAAATAACGAGCTACCCTAAAAAATCCTTTATCAGTTAAAATAGTCTTTAAGGCACTAAATTTGTACAACAGGAAGTCACCTTCAAAGCTCTATGGCCTATAGAAGGACCTACTTTGCACTGCTTATCCTGGTAGCTAATGGACAGGAAATAGCCTCCCAGGTGGCCAAACAAAGGGCCTCAGGATGAATGCATAAGGGAGTTCCTCTGAGAGAACATAATCCAGGTCAATAAAGGACTGTTCTCCCTCACCATGCCCCAGAGACTGCTGTGCAGGTATCTCTTCTCCGTTCCTGATGGGAGAGTTATTCTAATTTTCCTACCTGCTCCCTACCATGCAGTTAATGTCAATATCTGATGGAGAGAGGATCAGATGCATCACACACAGATCCTGGACTGTAAGTTAAAGACAGTACTCAGTGAGACTCTGGATGCTCCTTTTGGAAGAAGAGTATTCTGGTGGCCAGAGGAGAGACCATGGAAGACCCAACTAACTGTCCATTGAGGTTTGTGCTTCTGGATCCGTGGTAAGAAGGGTCTGCTTAGCTCACAACTACCTTGCTTGATTTCTTCCTCCTTCCATGTAGGTATGATCATACCTATTTTATGAGTATGAACATGAGTAGAATTGTTATGTGTAACTCTCCGGATCCAAGGCTTTTAAGAGTGGTGCTTATTTATCTTTACTGTCTCCTTCTGGCAACTGGATGCAGATGATGAAGAGGACTTAAAGGATGGAAGAACCATGACATAAAAGGAACCCGGGGAAGCATGGTCCACTGAACACAAATACCTGCCTTGTACCATTATGCTGTCAAAACAAACATTATTGTGTTAAGTCACTAGAGTTTCTTATAGGAGCTAACTTTAGCTTTCCTAATACAATATTAATGCTGAGAAAAAATATATCTATTTCTTTAGGCTTGTAGTTATTTATTTATGAAAGTAGATGCTTGGATAAAGTAATCACTAAGGTTCCTTAGCAATTCTAAAATAATTAATCCCTGCCTAGTTTTGATTGCATATAAACAAAACTGAGATAATACTTGTGTCTTTTGATCACATATACACAGGAGTCATATCAAATTTCTGAGTTCTTTTATCCCAAAATGTTCAGACCTGCTACCGTCACCAGCAAGGCATCTTCTTCCTTACCTGTGTGGTAGGGCACTGTAGGTTTATCATCACAGAGGGACTGGCACATCTTAGCAGGTTAAAATAAAACAAAACAGTCTTGTTCCTGTTTAGAAAACATATTAAATAATCTTTTTAGTGACCATGGAAATGTTCCATAATATTTCAGATCCCAAAAATTTTTAATGTATGACCTTTAAAACTTAGCTTAATTTTCTTTAGACAGCTGCAATATATTCTCACTCTTCTCTTTAAGCTGTCTAATAATTAAATCATCTTTTTATAATTGTAAAAAGTTGAAATAATCAAATTGTTCACCAGGAAGGTATTGGTTAAACACAAAATTGTACATTCATGAATTGGAACATTACATGGAAAATAATACTGAAGAAGATATTTAATGGATAGAGAAATTAATAATACATTAAATTTAGGAAGCTACTTACTAAAGAGTATTAAAATATGCTTGATCATAACTGTGTAAAAAGTGTAATCAATTATATGTAGAGAGAAAATATTGTAGCTAAATGTTGGGTTGTATTCGTTTAGTTTTTTGTGATTTTATGGATTTCCTAAAACCAATGTTGTATTATTTAATAATCTGTAAGTTACTTAAATAATTCAATTGATATTTTCATTATTGAAAATTAGAGTTAGTGGCAGAGTAATGCCCTCTGACTATTTTCCACCACTAGCTTTGAGTGAACTATTACTCTGTTATTTGACAAGCCACTGTTCTGTTTTGAATCTCAATTTCCTCATTAGCCAAATGAAGAGAATACTACCCCTGTCTACTGCACAGTGGTGTTGGGAGGACCTAAGATAATGTGTAGTGGACTCAAGAGAAGTAAATGCCCAATCTTAGTATACATAAATAAAACTTGGGGTATTTATTAAAAATGCTGCTTCCTGACCCTCCTTGACCCTTGAGAGCTCACATGTCTGGCTATCGAGCCCAGGAATTAGCAGTGTCCCCTAAGATTCCCAGTGGATTTAGATCGAGGTGCTTCATAAAATGCACCTTAAGAAACATGGCCCTCATTACTCAACGTTTCCCAGCACCTTATCAAGTCTTTCATTAATTAATTTGACTACAGGCCCAGCATAAATAGACATAATGGTCTGCTAAGCAATGTCTTTCCCACTGACCCAGAATCAGTAAGAATGACCCATCTGAGGATAAAGAAAATCCTCCACAAGAAGTCAGGGCTAGCTCCTTCCATTGCTCTTGCCTCTTTTCTGGCCCTATCTACATAAGCAAAAGATGAGGAAATGGAGCAGAGAGCACAGTTGGAAAGACACACAGGTCAGATGTAAGAGGAGCCCCCTAACACTGAAGAAAGGGTGAGTTATCTTTCCCAGTTCCAAATCCTAGAAGGCTCTGAGAGAACGTCTGCTAGACTAAAGGTGCCTATAGGAAGGGCAGACTGGAGTCTCATTTCCAGTGTGGTAGACCTGTCTCTCTGCCTATTTGAGCAGGGAGAAACAAGACCCAAGAAGAACACAAATGAGTTGAGAAAGTTCAGTGGAGCAGAAAGAAGTCAGCAGTGAAGCAGCTTGTCCTGGTAGGATGTGCAGACAGGCAAACGAGCTTCAGCGCCCGCCTGTGGTGGTGCCTTGCCTGACAATAAGAGTCTGTGGGGCAAATCACCAGGAATGAAGCTGAATACATCTGGAGGAGAGCAAACCAAAGCTGATATCTCACACCTAACAACTGTCCAGGAAGGACCTCCCAAGAAAGCTCTCCCCTGTTCTCCATAAGAAAGCCTGTCTTTGGATGCTTGCTCCAAAGAAGGTACTGATAGCTAGTCAGTTATGTCTTAGCCACAGTAACAACAGCATATGGGACTAGGCTGTGGCCATCAAAATAACCGACAACCCTCTCTTTCTCCTCATAATATGATTAAAGAGAATCAGAAAGGAGAGACGTGGAGAAGCAGGCCAGATACTCTCCAGACTCCATCTCCTTTGCAGGATCAAAGTGGAGACTGGAAGAAATTAGATGTAAATTTTAACTTGGGCCAGGCTAAAGTTTTAACAACAAAAAAATGTCTGAAAAGCTACGTAATCTCCCTGAGATGTCAAAGCAAGAAGGGAAATTTGAAAAAACATGGTTAAAAGCAATGATAGGAGAAAAATAAGCCCACGTCATGTAGGTGTCCCACTGAGTTCAAATGGCTCGTGCGGCTGGTTATAAATTCACACATAGTAAGCACAGGGGTACTTAGGGATCTGCAAGTGTCAGCTTAGCTTCTCACCACTCAAGCAACTGCAGCATTCACACATTCTCACTGAGCATATGATTCACATTTGTACCTAAGCAAATGAATAAATTATCACATGTCATGGATCCTTGGTCCCTTAGGAGAAGTTAAAACTGTGAATGGAAAATCAGTAAGTATCAAGAGTCCACCAAAGGTAAAATTGATTTATAAACTGCAAAGTGCTACATAAACTCAAATTATTCAGCAGCTTATGTTATCCTCAAGGGTACAATTCAGACCTTATCCAGCTTTTTATTCCTACCTTGCCAGAATGTTAGCCTAGTACTTGGCCCATTCTAGCCACATATTAAATATTATGAAATGAATGAGACAGATTCCAAAACAAATTTTTTTTTCAGTCCTGGAATCCTCTTTAATTTTTCAGCACAAACCTATAGTTATTCGACCATGGTCTCTTTGATATCCTCAGATTTCAGTGAGCCTCAGATTCCTTAGGCACAAAGCACACAGTGATGGTTGTAACTGAACAGTTTTGAGGAATTCATTGAGGAAGTATCTCCTTGTTTAATGTAAGTTATGTTTCTACCAGAAATAAAAAAGAAGCAACTGCAAACTATAAATTTAAATTATGCATCAAGCTCTAAGGTTCATCTCTGTTCCTGAAATACACTGGAATAAAATAAAAGTACCAAAAAGGAATAAATCTCATCTAACTAGCTAAGAATATGGAGGATGAGATTTGCTCACATTTGCACAAGAGTTCAAAAGTTTCTGGAAGAAGGTATGCACATGGGAGTGTGTTGAACAATGAATGCAACCTACTGGGCGAACAGTGAATACATCCCTACCGAGCCAGGATTTAGCTCAGTGGTTCTGCTGCCTGCCTCGCAAGCGCAAGGTCCTGAATTCCATCCCCAGTCCAAAAAAAAAAAAAAAAGATTTGCCTGTTAGAAATCATGAAAAATATTGCACTAAGGGTTGACAATGAGAAATGTGGCCAAGTGGAAGGAGATTAATTGTAGATTTATGTAATAATCTCCAGTGCAAATTAGCACATCTGTACTTCTGCACCTCCTAGAATTCCAGCATCCAGGAAAAAGAGGAATACCTCTTATTGAATGGACTTTCTGAGAATAGCAAAGGTTTCTGTGAGATTTTGTATCCCAGGCCACATTATGAAGTAGTGTGGCCTGATATCTCGTTTCCCAGATGAAATCTGACAGCCAACATGACCCCATCACTTCACACAGTGCAGAGGCCCCCCCTGGAAGACTGAATTAGGAACACAGCAGCCCAGGAAACTCATACAAGTATCGAAGTCCTCCTTCCTGTGATAGGAATGGATAATCAGCCAGCATCAGGAATATAAGAGGAATCAGAAAGCAAGAGGAAAGACAAAGGTAAGCAAACAAAAACTGATGCTGGATGAAATTAAAATAATGTAAGATATGGTTGATTCAAAGTAATTCAAGCAGCTTATCCACAAAATAAAACTGTGAGGTTACTATAAAGGAAAATCTGGAATAAGCAGGTGTTTATAGAGATTAAGGAGATGATTGACAACAATTTTTAAAAACTGGAAAAAATGAGAAAATTTAGAATGAAGAATAAAAAGACCTGGAAAATATTTCTAGGGGAGGGGTGGAGAGGCATTGGGATGAACTGAAGGTATAACTAATAATTCCAGAAAACAGAGCTAATAAAGTGCAAGCTACTAGAAAAATAACAGAAGAAATTTTTCCAGATATAAGAATCATACTTAAAAGATTCTTCAGAATTAAATTTTCAGAATTGAAAGATTCACTGAAGATTGACCCAAAATAATTTTAAAAAGAAAATATGCATTAAATTGTGAGATTTCACAACACCCAAAATGAAAAAATGACTTTAAACCCTTAAAAGAGGAAAAAAGTCACCACAAGCTATGTGAATCAGACTGGCATTAGATGTACTGATGTACACATTTGATCTTGTAAAAGAATAAACACAGGAAGTAAAAGAGGGAAGAGAAAAGAAAAATAGAGAGAAAGGCAGGAAGGATAATATCCTGCTACATAAAGAGGAGCCAAGAGAAAAAAAAAAAGAGGAGCCAAGATACTGACAAAAGTGAGCAGGAACAAGAAGCGGAAGTAGTAGTATATTTTTCAAAGTGACCACAAGGAAATCTAAATGTAGTAATTTATTTATTTATTTATTTATTTTGGGGGGCGTGCCGGGGATCAAACTTGGGTCCTTGGGCTTGTGCAGCAGGCAGCGAAACCACTGAAGTAAATCCCGGGCCCTAAATGTAGTAATTTAACTGCCAAACATAAGGATCAGGAAAAGAGATGATATAAAGGAGTTAAATCTTTGTTTTCCAAAGCTGGCTGTCTGTAGATACTTTCAAAAGTTAATAAAGCATACAATAGAAGAGTAAGAATATGATTTGAAATTATACAGAAATGACTGCCAGATGAACTAAAACACTGAGAGAACATTGTCTCTGTGGAATAAAATTGTGAGCAAAGAGACTTAAGATGGGAGGTCACTGCTTCTATTATAAAGCTCTTCATTACTGTTTGATTTGTCTTTACATTCATATACTGATCCAAATTTTAAAATGTAAACCAAGTTGGGGACCTGGGTCTGTAGTGTGTACAACTGCATGGATCTGTGAGACACTCTTGCATTTTGTGGAAGGTTCTTCAGTGAAATGAAGACAAAGCTGTTATTGTTTCACTTAGATCCCAAACTGAACAAAAAATGTAAATGAAAGCGCTTTGTCCTCTTCACTTTTCCTGTCTCATTTGAACTAGTGGGGTCTTTTAGTCTGTCTCATTTGGTAACGGTGCTGCATCAATTTCAAAGTTGTTTTAGCACAACCTTTGCAAGCTGAAGTTTTTGTAGTAGCCAGAAGGTGGCATTGAAATCAATCAGGTTCTTGCTTTTTAGTGGAAATCTCAAAGAAAAGGTCTATAACCTAAGTGTCATGAACAACTTCCCTGAAACTGAAAGACAGAGAAAGTTACACAAAACAACAAACGCTTATGTTTTGCTTTGAAGTCTCAGCTTCTATCTTCCTGATATTTTAGAAAACTCCCAGTGCTTTGCCTAGAGTCCTTCTGGTTTACCACAGATAAAGCACAAAAGGTCAATTTTACATTGCAAATATTACGGTACCTTTTCTAAATACAGAGTTCAAGTTCAGTTATAGGGAGTATCTTCCAGAGGTGAGAGTCAAAGGATGGACCAAAGCACATCCTGACAATAACAAGTACAAATATTCTAATGGTTACAGTTGAATAAGCATATCCCTCTGGTTAGGAAATAAGCCCAACTGCTAACACATTCAGATGTGTATGCCTTTCCTTTCGGCATAGAGGCACACACAGTTACTTATATTATTTAATGATTTTTTTTTACCAGTTCTGTTCAAGACTTTTAGGCCTAGGTTAAACATAAAACCAATTTCTTCGCAACTCTATGTATGTAGACTACAGGGCACAGGGTTTGAGATTGGAAAGCACTACCGTTGCTATTTAGTAGTCAAATGGACCTTAAGAAGAACTCACTTTTCTGAATTCCAGTTTCCCAATTTTCCACATGAGAGTAATAGTAAGGATCCACACTTAGCAGTGTTGTTACAAGGACCTGATAAGACCTTTACTTTAGGAGAAAATCACTTATCTGAAGTAGCCCTTTATTCTCATTCATGTAGTAATGCAAGTACTACAGTGCCAGACAATACTATAGGTGCTAAGGATACAACAGTGAAAAAGAGAATGTTCCTGACCTCAAGGAACTTTGGATCCTGTCAACAAATTCATAATTTGGATAAGTTAAGGAAGTGATAAATACTCAAGTCAGTAAATTGGGGTCTTGAAGGAGACTATGGGAAAGAATGGAGGGCTGCTTCACATGGGATTATCATATGGTACTTGTTATGGTTTTGATCTAAAATATCCCTCCAAAATGTTCAGAGGTGTGACTTTTGGAAGAAGATCGGGTCATTACGGCACTACACACATCAGTGGATCGATCCATTGATTGGTTCTTAGCTGAATGTGCTGTTAGGAGGAGGGGACCTAGTTGGAACTGGTGGGTAGGGGTATGACATAATGTGGTGCGTGCTTGTTTCCAGCTGGTCCCTTCCCTGTCTCTCTGCTATCTGGTTGCCATAAGTTGAGCAATTATTCTCCCTTCTGCTATGCTTTTTCTGCTTGAGATCCAGATGACTATCGACTGCATCCTCTGAAACCATGAGCTAAAATAAACCTCTCCTCCTTTAAGTTGCAGGTGTCAGGTATTTTGTTCTAGTGATAGGAAAATGACTAATACAGTACTTTAGTCTTAAAACAGAGCACTAATAAAACATATTACCATGAATCTAATAGATTGAAACCAATGTTTTCTGACTCTGTGCCTGAAGACTAGGAGACCCCTGAAGAGTGGCACAGACCTTTCTTATTTATTGGTGCATCTATGAGTATCACATCGTCACCAGTCCATTGGAAGACCTCAAAAAACAGTACTTTGTAAATAGAAAGAACTATGTAAATTTCTCCTAAATTACTGTTCCCTCATTTAATTTTTGCCTCATTATCAGGAAAGTAAAGCCATGTGGGTGTGTCCCATGTCCAAGGGTCAATGCTGAAGGAGTTAAAGTCAGAATTTGACTCCAGGGTGAGTATTCTTCTGACAAAATGTTTATCATTTTTTAAAAAGAGGGCTTTAATAACTAAAGTGATTGATTGCTTCAGTTACTATACTTTTCATTTTTTATGTTTTGAAAATTTGCAATGAAGCATAATGCATATTTTGGTAGAAAATTACAGTGCATATAAGCATATAAATAATAAAATAATATTACTCATAATTAGATTTTGTAACTTTATAGTGATTATCTCCCAGTAAGTTTTTTCATAGTTAAGAAAAACAATATTTTTCTGTATACGTATTGACTATAACAATTGAAATAGTTCAAGAAAGTTTGAAGAAGCAAACAGAATGGTCTTTTAAAAATGTAAAAGGAACTGGCTCACTCTCAATGAACATCAATATTTCCATGGCTTTCTCTGCACTTATAAATAATCTAAATACCTTATCAGAACTCATAGGATCCACAAAATCTGATTTCTACCTGTTTCTCAAATGATAGCTCATTGCACTTTCCTCTTTGTTATATTCCAGCTTCTTCAGCTTCTCTCTCTTATTGAAATATCTTGTCTCAACACTTTTGCCCTTCTTGGTTCTGCCTTAAAAGCTCTTCCCAGGGCTTTTCAAAGTCTGGCATCTTTGTACTCTTCATAGCTCATGTGAAAAGTAATTCTTTCCTATGAAAGCCCTCCCCGAGCCCTGTAATCCTGAGAGAACCCTCTTCCATGGCACATCAATCATTCTCTAACAGGCTTCATTTTTGTTTTTCCCTCCTAGTATTTATCCCTATTTAAAGTTTTCTTGTTTATCTATATCTTTATCTCCAATGAAATGTAAATTGCCCAAGAGCAGGTGGCTTGTCCAATTGTTTGCACTCTACCCGTCCTCTTTAGGATACCATCTGGGATTAGATGGAGCTCAAAAAATATGTGAGGAAATATAAAACTATACTTCTTTCTCTCGGAAGTAGTTACTACAAGCATATGTGTATCCTTTCAGGCTGTTTTCCTGGGAGATATAGGTGTTTTTATATATGTGGATATAAAGTGTACAAGTGCATAAACATACTTACAAAATGGAACTAAACTTGTGTGTCATCTCATAGGCATATTTCCATGCAAAAATATAATACACAATAATTTTCAAGGATTAAATGATATTTTATTATATGGCCCCATCATAATTCATTTAATTAATCTAATGATTGACACATGGACTATTTCCATTTTATTCTTACTATTACATAACACCTGCTACAGTTTGATCCGAGTGCCCCCTGAAAGCTACATGTTGAAGGATTGGTTCTTATCCTGTGGTGCTACTGGGAGGTGGTGGAACCTGTAGGATGTATGCCCAATTGGAAGAAGTGAGGTCACTGGGGCATGACCTTGAAGAAGCCACTGGAACCCTGGCTCTTTCTTGTCTTTCTTTGCTTCCTGGCTGTCATGAAGTGAACAGCACATCTCTGCCACATATCCCTGCTATGATGTACTGTGCTGTCACAAAGTCAAAGGAACAGGGCCAAGTGACCATGTACTGAAACCTCTGAAAATGTGAGCCAAAGTAACCCTTCGTGTCTTTAAGTTGCTTTTCTTGGATCTTTTGTCACAGTAATGGAAAGCTGATGAACACACTACCTATAATACTAGGGAATGTATTCATATTTCTATAAGATATGACTCTGGGAAGAACTTCGGAATCATAGAGTGTACATATTTGATAAATATCATCATATTACACTATCACTAGTAGAAAATGAGGTGGCTATTTCTCTTCACTCTACCCAGCAGTGGGAATTTTAACCTTTTAAATTTATTTGACAATCTAACAGGCAAAATAATAGTTATTAATTTGCATTTTCTTTTTTAACTGTATTTCAACAATTATTGGCCATTATGTTACTTTTCTTTTTCTTTTTTTTTTTTTTGGCACTGGGGATCGAATTCAGGTCCTTGTGTTTGCGCAACAGGAGGCAGCACAAGGTGGTGTACTTTTGATAAAATTCTTCAAAATTTTATTATGCTTCTGAATTTTGCTATTTTGTTCATTAAATTATAAAAGTATGCTATTTTCAAGATTAAGGCAAGCCATAATCATGAAAACCCCCCCAAAACTATAAAGAAACATTAGCAGGAAAAAAAAAGAAACATAAGCAGAATCAACTGTTGAAATTATGAACATAATTTTTTTTTTTTTTTTTGGTACTGGGGATCGAACTTGGGACCTTGCAGTTGCGAGGCAGTCAGCAGAACCACTGAGCTAAATCCCTCGCCCTAAACATAATTTTCAGTGACCCTATTGTATTGCATTAAGTGGATGGTCCATAATTTACTATCATGTATATATTCTTGAAGATCTGTTTAGA
>NW_004624742.1:21529760-21546685 GCF_000247695.1 Heterocephalus glaber | reverse complement strand
CACTGGCTCATTCTGCTGTGTAGACATTCAATGGAGTTTTTAATCTCCTGGAAATCTGTTTACATCTGTTTTATGGCTTACATTTGTTTCCTATGTTGGGATTCCATCATGTTTCTGAGCTCCTCTCTAGATTTATTAATCATGTCTTGCACTATGAGCACAATCTTTGCTCTTATGTGAGAAATTATTTCTGATATCATTTTTTTCCAGATCCTCTTCTGTTTCTAGTTCAGGGAGTCCAGGTGGTTGAGTATCAGAGAGTTCCATCTCGTTTCCCTTTGGGGTTGCTGTAGGTGATGTGAAAGTCTGGTTTTGAGACATTTTTACGTGTCTTCTTATTTCGACGGCGGGGAGGGGGGGTGTGCTGCTGGTGCCCGCATGGCTCACCTCCTGTGTGCTGACGGGGGAGGGTTTTTTAATAAAATAAAAAAGAAGTAATTTTAAAAGCCCACTTTAAGTAAAATAGATGAACATTAACATTCCCTACTGCACGTCAATGAGTGCACGTGCATGTGTATTTGTGTGTGTGTGTGTGTGTGTGTGTGCTAAAGAGAAAACAGAAATTATTCGGAAAGGTTGATAAGAGGTGTGTGAAAACTTTACTCACACAAATTATAAAATTATACTTTCACCTATATCAAGGAAATGTGTGTATGTCACTGAACTACCAGGAATAAGAATCATTATTTCACATTGCCTCCCATTTTCAAACATTTTCAAAACATATTCCTGTTTTGCTCTATGGTTGAGTCAAGTAGTTACAGCCATTAAAAAGCCCTCTGTCAAGGAGAAAATGTGATTAGACCCACTGCTTGCAGTGACACTTAAAAAGTAACTGCAAATCTGTTTGGGGCAGCTAAGGCATTCCCTGAACACTTGCTGATTGGGAATGTTGGCTTTCAAATCATTACTTTATATCCCTTAAAGGTACATTTTAACTGTTTTAATATGTGAGGAACAGGCCTGCCAAATTGTGCTTATGGCTTTTTAACACAAGCAATTTACAAATGCAATGAAGCAGATAATAGGACACATGATACTGAATTTGAAAATCTGTGTTGACGACCCTGCTGCTATAGAAATATTTTTGGAAGCAGCCCTGTATCCCATTGCCTGGATAAGAAAAATATTGTTTATCATTTCACAGGTGGCTTCTACCCAATGCTGAGTTTAGGGTCATGTCCTTCAGTACAGCTCAGACCCTCCTACGCTAACAATATTCCACTAAAAGTTATCTGGAAAATATGCATTAAGCAAAATACAACAAACAGTAAGAGTCTCAAGTTTAAAAAGCTCTGCTCAAGTTAAAGTCAAAACTAAATGTTTTCTTTTTAAAATGACTTCCAAGCAAAAGAAGTATATATAACTTAATACATATTTGACTTCCAGTTATATCTAGTCACTCCCTATCATTAGTTTCCCCTCACAATGAAAATTGGGGCCATAACACTGAGCTCCTAACCTAGCACAACAGGATGTCTGGTGAGGTACAAATGGTTTTTATAACAAAGACAACAGATAACAAGTGTTAAGGAGGGTGTAGAGAAAAGCAAACCCTTGTACACTGTAAGTAGGAATGTAAATTAGTCCAGTTATCATAAAGAATATTCTATGGGTTCCTCAAAAACTAAAATTAGAGGTACGAGCAATCTCATTTCTGGGTATAGGTCTGAGGGCAGTAACCAGAAGGTCTATCAACAGATGAATGCATAAAGAGATTATGGTGTGCACATACACTATAGTAGAATATTATTTAGCCTCACAAAAGAAGGAAGTCCTATGATTTGTGACAACGGAAATGAACCTAAAAGACATTATGCCAAGTAGGTCAAGCATAAAAAGGACAAATACTACATGACCTCACTTACATGTAAAATCTATGAAGAATCAAAGTCATAGAACATAAAGTAAAATTGTAGTTGTCAGGGGCCAAGGGTAGAGAAAATGGGAAGATATTAGTTAAAGGGTACAGACTTTCAGATATAAAAGGAGTAAATTCTAGAGATCAAATGTATAGCATGGTAAGTGTAATTAATAATGTACTGCATCCTTGAAAGTGGTCAGAGAATAGACCTTAAGTGTTCTTAACACACACACAAAATATGTCAGGGATGAGTATGTTAAGTAGCTTAATTGTGGTAATAACTACACAAGATATACTCATATCAAAACACTATGTAGTCCATCCTAAGTACATATAATTTATTTGTCAGTCAGACCTCAGTGAAGCTAGAAAAACTAAAATGAACAAACAAATTCAAAATTTTAAAATATTAGTAAGAGAAATAGTTCACTGCTACTCTATATAAACAGAATAAAAAAGTCATCTTGGAGTGAATTATCTTTGTTCTCTCTTAGATACAAACATGTGCTTTTGCCCTTCCTCGTATTCCTTGGGATTGGGAAAGATCAATTGATTCAAGGGAATGGAAGGACAGACTTTAAGCCTTTATCCTAAGATTTCAATTCAGGATGGATCAGATTGACCCTAAACCAGGACCCTTGGCAACAACAACAGAAAAAAAAATAAAAACACCCCCAAATGGAACTTTCCATGAAGGGAGAGACTTGGCTGGTGTCCTGGGCTTAACAGCAGGGGTCAAGAGCAAGGGCTGGTTCATCATTGATGAAGCCATTCTGAAACTGATCATGCCTTGGGGAATGAGGGATAATTGAGCATTGCTTAAAGACTTAGCCATAGTACTGAGTCCTAGGGTAGGAAACCATTACAGTAGTGGAAAGATTCAGATGAACAATAGACTATGAAATGACACCAAAAGGCACACCAAAATGTCAGATCTCAGTGAACTGTAATGTCTCTCTCTTCATCTAGAAACTGGAAATAAGATAGTAATCTCTTTGGTGTTTTGGGGGCAGTTTAGATCAGGGAAGACATGCTGGATTTTCTTAAGCAATGAATGATAAAATAGATATGTGACTACATTATGGTCTAAGACAATGAACATACACCTTTTCTAAATTCAGGGCTGAGGATTGAACCCAGGGAATTGTACATGACAGGCAAGTGTCTACTATTATAGATGGTTAAGTTAAATAAAAATATTATAGGCAGTCAGATAGGGATAGGCCCTCTAGAGAGTCAGCACAAAAGATAAAAACACATTACAACCATAGCCTGAGACACATTGGGTACAGGCCAGGCCTTAAACTAAAGACAAAATGACCAGTCCTGCATACTTCCCCAGAGGACAAGGTAAGTGATAACACCTGCCCTAATGAAGCATAGATAGACATCAGTCCCCCCAGTGGGTGACCAAGACCTCTGGACCCATCATTTCCTAGGAAAAGTCTTTGTTTTTCCCATGTACACTTGTTACATGGCTTGTCCCCCATTGGATCACTGTTACCTAAGCAACGATACTTGTAACCTTATTGGTTATTCATAACTTTAATCCATGTTGTAACCACATGGTCATGTTTTATAACATTTCCTCTGAAAAGTGGGGTCCTCTACAACCCATTCAGGACCCCTCCTGCCTCTCAGGGGCTATATCTCTCAATAAATATTTCTTACTGTTAACCTCCATTGTTCCTAGAATCCATTCTTCATTTTTTAGAGAACACGAACTCAGCATATCAGACATGTAACAGATTGAAAGTTATACTATTTCCCCTATATTGGAGGTCTGATATCATTTCTATATCACAACCACCGAGCTATACCTTGGTTCTGAGCAGGCACTTGAATATCAGAAATGGTACTTCAAATTTGACCACATTTTATTGATTTAACTATTGTACTTTCGTTTCATGAAGGATTTTCATTTCATGTACTTCATTTCATGAAGGACTTAGGCTGAATTACGTAAACTTCTTCTCTTCTATAATTGGCTCTTTCATACCTACTGTCTCTGGTTGAGCCATAATGGCGTTCCTTTAATCCTTTGTACTGATCTGTAAATTATCTGCAGATGGAGGCCCATTTACTGGTCTCTTTTGGCTTAATTTGCTCCTCTATGAGGGAAGAAATCACAAGCCTACCAGATTGAAAGTTGGAAGACACAGATTTCACGTCTAGATGGGAGGGATGCCAGAGAATTTGCATCATGGTATTGAAACTGCCATGGCTGCCCCTCTGCCCACAATTTCTTACATTCCTTCCAAATGCAAATATTCTCTCCCATGAGCCCCCAAAGCCTCATCCAATTACAGCACCTGGCTCAGGCTCAAAGTCTGCATCTCATCAGGTCCAGGTATAGATGAGACGTTGGATCTTCTAAGAATGATTCCTTTAACTAAACCAGTGAATTAAGTACCTTTCCAACACTTCCCATGTTATCACCAGTACTTGCCAAACTTTTCACCACTACAAAGCAAAGTTCCCTTTCTTCCTGCTTCCAATCATGTTTCCTCACTTTCCTTCAAACTTTTGCCAACAATCTTCTCTGAACACAAGGGGCTCCTGCAGTCCACCAATGTCTATATTTTGGTTTTGCTAAGCCACAGCCCGCCTACTCCTAGGTACCAAGCTGTGTCCTACTCATGTACTGTTGCTTCCTCAAACTCACTGGCTTCATACCATTGTATGAAGAAATTTGGGGAAGGCTTAGCCCTGTTTTGGGATTTCTCACACAGTCAGATGTTGACTGGGCATCACTCATCTTTCCAACTAGGTTAATTATTCCGAGGTGCCCTGAGACTGCTGACCAGGAGCCCTACAAGTGGCTTCTCCATTTGGCTTGGGATTCCCACAGCTTGGTGACAGAGTTCTGGGCTTTATATGAACAGTCTTGTTAACTTCCTATCTTCTTATCTAATAGGGATAAGTAATCCTGGGGAAGATTAAAAAACAAAAACAAAACAAACTTTGGACTCCAACTTTAAGCACTTCCTAAGTAAATATAACAGTGAACTAACCTCAACTAGAAATCCATTTAGAAAGAAAATGAAATAAAAATGTATTGCATTTAAAATTCTGCTATTATTATATACATAATGTTAGTACAAGGATAGCAAAGGGTAATTTGCATAATAAATATTCCTATTCTTTTTTCTAGTAAGTACAATAATTAAATAGCAACCATCATTGAAGGAGGACAAAAGAGGGCTATTAGCATAAATGTTAGCTTGATCTTTCAAGGAGATTTGATTACCTTCTACCCCAACTCCACTCCATCCACTTGAATAGAAGTTTTGCTTTTCATCAGTTGAATGTTAAGTGCCTTTGATGCATTCAAGTATTGCCCTAGCTGGCCATATTCAACACAGAGCAAAGAACAGTTTCTACTCAGCATATTTGGGAGAAACATGCTAAGGCAACACTTTCTGATGAAAAGATCCTGGATAAATGACAAGTCTATGAAAGTCCTGATTTAACAAAAATGGCAAAACATGCCAAAATACTTAAGCCAGTGAAACCAATATAGCATCATCTTTCCTCAAGTGAAGATATATATGATTTCATGTTAAAAATTCTAAATACTTCTAGTAACCTTTGTCAATCATTTTCTTTTAAGCTTCCTTTAGTCCAATAGTAGATATAACTGAAAAATTAAGTTTAATTTTAGAATCAAGTCAATTAAAGTTATTTGTAGTTCAGGATGAGGAAAATATATAGAGAGAGTGAATATATATAATATATAGTGAATATATATAGTGAATATATTATATATATTATATAGTGAATATATATTACATAGTGTATATATTATATAGTGAATATATAGAGAGAGAGAATTTTTTGAGTCATTTGTTTTAAGTAATGGCATTAAGATTAGTGGAAAATCTTTGAATTAATCTAATATGGAACATATTTTTTCACTGAGGGACATTTATCCTACAATTGCTCATGTGAATTAAGGCATTTAGAGACTGAATCTGAAGATCTGGAACAAAAAGAGCAAATTTCTAGTCTTACTCCACAGGGAATGGCAGTGGCAGGCACTCCTCCACTGTGTCTTCAGGACAGTGGCAGGGATTTTCCAAGTCAGTATAAAGAAAAGAGACATTCTTGTGTGGATCACATGAGGCTGGCATTGAGCTATGGCAGAGAGGCTTACTGATTATGGAGCAAGGCCTTCTAGAGGAAAGATTTTAGTCACAGGATGAGATCTCTGTGAAACTCCTAGGTGCATTTGAAGTTTAATAACTAAAATTATAGGTTGTAATAGAAATAACATGGTAAATTATACTTTTAAAAACTTATTAAAATTCAGAGCATCTGGATTACTTATACAATGGTAGGACATAAATTACTCCCCAGTACTACTATAGAGCATTATTTGTGGAACTAGGTATTAGTCTATTTATTCCTCACAAGAGCTCTGAAAGGCACATATTTCTATACTTTTCACATGAGAAAACAACTGCCTAGGCCCCTTCAAATAACTGCCTAGGCCCAAATAATATGAAAAAACTCTAGATCTGCCTGATTCTAAACCTTCTGACTTTTCTGCAACAAATTTCAATTCTGACAGTAAAAATAATCAAAATTACAAAGACAAGAAAGATATGTCCAAGAGTTAGAGGAAGTAAAATTCTACTTGTTGTGTAAGAAAATTAATTTGATTATGAATAACATTCAATATACAGATTGTGTATTTTGTTTTATCTACATTCATGTTTAGAAATTAAAATATTTAAGAAAAAAAACAATGAATGTTCTCGAAGACTTAGAAAAGTATTTAGTTTTGTGTCTTATGCTCTTTTATTTTTATCCCCCTCCTTATTCTCCTGTCTTAATTTTGAAAATTCTCCAAATCTGTGTAGTTTTGTATGGTAATATAGAGATTTTATTTTGGAAATTATTTTTAATTGCTTTTCTTAAAGTACTTCTCTCATTTGAAGATAAAACTGAAGACCAGGGGAAAGAAATTTCCATTGCCCCCTAGATAAGGCACAACCTTCTGCTAATGCATTCTAAGCACATTAACCCTGTACCATTAATTATTGGTACTAGGAGCTAATATCTGATTCCAACAGCCTTCAGCCTAATATAGCACATTAAAGTTTCCTGAGTTAACACCTAAGGGACAGTACTTCTGTCTTTGGGGAAAAATGTGTGATACACTTAGTAAAACTGTGAAATCTTTCCCATAAAGTATTCACTCTAGTTTCTTTTGTAGTTCTTAAAAAATCCAAAAAAAAAAATCTCTATATTTTCCCTCTTTTGTTTTCTAGAAAGAAAAATCTCTATCCTAACAATAACAGGGCATTCCTTTCTCATGGTCAAAGAAAACAGAACACTTGTATGTCAATGAATTATCTTGTAAAATTCTTAATAAGTGTTACTTCTTTTTAACTTGCTTATAAGAAGCCATGCTGGCATTGGCTAGATTAAATTAATCTAGATCCTACTTCTTATTAGTAAATAGCAAAACTAACATTTGATTTTTAATAATAAAACTAATATTTGATGCTTAATTTAAAAGATACAAATTATTAAAAAGAAACCATAAGCTTTTTTATCCTTCTTTATAATTGTATTTCCTTAAGTAACTATAGCTTGCATTTGACTAAACTTTTGTGTTTATTTTTGTTGTGTCTGTTACCCAGTGAGTCCTGATATGAGGTATTCCTACCAGGAAAGATAACAAGTAATAATAAAAAGGCTTTGGAAAAAAATAATTAATGTTTCAAATGTGACATTGACTTAGTGTTTCATTAACAAATGTTAAATATTGTCTATATCTGTATTTACTCACCCATAAGTCCTAAAAGAATGTAGCCCATAATAAACACTAGGAAGATCATGCAGCACACAACATCTGTACAACTCCTAAAGACAAAAGAAGAATAGAAGATTAAAAGGGGTCCCAAATAATTTGTCTACTGCACAAAAATATAGGAAAGGAGAAAAAGATAATAGTGATACATGATTTTATACCCAATAATTCTGAAAGGTAAATTGGATGTAGTTTTGCAATCCAAAACTTTAGTAGCAATGGCAAGGTTATAATTTCATGTTTCAAGAAGCTCCCCTAGAATTCTTTGTCATTTCTGTATTTTAAAAATATCTCTAGAGAGTATATCAACATCAAGTAGATTTTTTTAAAAAAATTAAAATGTAGTTTAAGCTATTTGATTTCCTTTCCATGCCTCCCCGACACATAGCATAAAGTAGCTATTTTCCATTCCTTTTTTTCTTCACTTCCTTTCTCAATACACATTTTCATGGTATGATTATTAAAGGATTGATTATATCAATCTTCTATGGAGGGTAGAGTTATAACTATTCTAACAATGGAGTATAAAAAGCTTTAAAAAATAAAACTCTCCCACAAACTGTAGTTTTTTCAGCTATCCTGCAAGCTACATCTTGTGAAATTTGGTTTAGAGAAAATCTGGCTCAGAGACACCCAGTGATTTGCGGAAGGTCACAGCCACACCAGCACCCAGCAGAGACAGGAGGTTTGAAAGGTTGAAGCTATGTCTTAAAGTGAGCACTGATAGTTATCCTTGCTTGAAACTTAATGATGAATCCATTAGTAAAGAAAAAAGAACAGCCCACTGACAGGATTAAAAAGGTGCATATCAGAATCTCCATAGAATGTTCTTGATCATGGGGGCAGGTGGGTATCCTTTAAGCTCAGCACAGGCAAGGTGAAATCCAAACTTTTTAAGTAGTGGAAGTAGCTTAGCAGAAGTAATAGATGGCAACTGCACACTAGCAGATACTACACACCTTACACTGATAAAGCCTGCTACACCTTCACACTAATAGCATTGTGAGTTTCCTAAGAACATCTTTATGTTCCTAGGGATAGCAAGAAGAGTTGACTTAAGGAACAGACATGAGAGGTAGTTACAGAAGTAGGCGAATATCTAGGTCTCCACTACCTATTGTTTTCATTTAGTAGTTAAGTCAATATGATTACAACTTTCTGTAAAGACTCAAAACAGCTATATATGAAAATAATCACACCAGTTCATGTAACTCTTTATAAGTTACAGATCTTTCATTGGAAAAAAAAACCCCATGGCCAATCCAGAAACAAACTATACTTTGTTTAAATCCAATTTTAACCTAGGAATTTTAAAATTTCATTTGTATTTCAGAATGAAAAAATAATAAAAAGAGAAGAAATCAGGCACTTAGCATTTTTGTATTAACAAGCAATAAAAGCAAAACTGTCTTAGAGGTGGGGAGAGGATTTGTTTCATACACATCCTGACACATCCAAAGTCAAGACCGGGACCCATCTTCCCAATCAGGTGTTACATAGCCGGACACCTAGTGCAAAGAATACTGGTGTGCTTTAATTAGAAATCCCGTAGTTGTCAGAGCCCTTTTGTGTAACACAACTCCCTGGAAGAGAGAGATAAGAACCCTCGTGCTACTGTTGTGTATCTATAATGGTACATGTTAATGTCTATGTATTTGTATGCTACATAAGATATATATAAGTACAGCACATATGTATACATATGGACATCAGAATATTAAAATGTTCCAATGGTACATGTTATTGTAACATTATGTATTTATAGTGTTATATAGGGAGCACAGGAAGAGGTAAGCATACTAAAAAGACGAATGAAAGAAACTAACCCATTTCAAAGGATGGAGCACAAAGAAAAAAACAAAACCCAAATGGAAATTTTATGCAAAGTAAAGCCCACAATCCTTTACTACTGGCACTGATGAACAGGTGTCCATTTGAATTTTGGTTCCATATAGAGTTTAATGCTACGATTCCTTTCACCTGAAAGCACTGAGGATGAATCCATGACCACATAGCCTCTCCCTCACACTGCTTAGGATTTCTCAATCATCTGCCCCTTAAGTGTCTGGGGATTTTATTCAGCAGCCAGGGAGGATATTGTCTTCAAGTCTGCTTTGTTTTTCTGGTGTCCTGCTTTAAAAAACCAATGGACTGTGCTCCCCATAGCCAGACTGCTTAATTTTTATCATATTTAAAATAGAATGATGCTGAACAAACCAAAAATGATGAATAGAGCATTCAAAAGTCTCAACTAGTAGGAACATTAGTATTTGTAAATTTGTTCTGAAGTGATTTGATTCCTTTTAACGTTTTAGGAATTTTCTTCCAAAAACAGGTGTGTGTGTGTGCGTGTGTGTGTTTTCAGGTAATTACAATTATAAGCTATACTTATCTGTAATTGTTTCCATTTATTTACTTGTTTCCCTGTCTTCAGATATGTTCTCTCCAGAAAAAAAAACACTAGTGCTTAGAAAGATACTAGAAAAATATATGTAAACAAAATACAAAATAGAGCTTGTGTACCATTTTGTCAGTCAAGAAATACAGCAGAAACTCAATTCATTTTCTTTTAGAAATAGCCACTTCATTATTATTCCTTTCTTTCAGGACATCTGTTATAATCCCAAATGTTCAATAGGAAATTAGTTTTTTAAAAAACATGGATTTAATTTGGATAATTTCTTTAAAATCTCTCAAGACAGCCATAGAGATAACTGGGTGATACAAGCTATGGCTGAAAGTCACTGTGAATCATATTCTAGCTGGTGCTGTATCTTTTCCTCAGGTGCGTTCATTTTACTCTCACAACAAGCAATAAAACCACTGTACTTAAATGGGTTACATTTCACTGGTCCCAGAAAGAAGACAGAAAGAATGATTATAGAGAAATATGTGAATCTGTCTCCCTCATCCTCTCTCCAAGTCAAAAATCCCACTTTTTCAAAACAAACTGTTCACGCTCGCATTTATCAGAGAGCCACTCAAAACTATTCAGATTAAGATGTCCTGCATAAAAGGATTTCCAAAAGTTAAACCTCAGAAGTGCCACTGCAACTTTGTATCTATTTTCCAAATATAATAAGAATAGGATCCTAATTATATATATATATATATTTATAGATTTTCCTTTTCATCTTATCTCTAACCCACAAATAGAGTACAGCTATAGTCACCAAGACTTAAAATGTTGGGAATTTCCTTTGATTTTCCTGTTTCTTACTGTATCTTTGGTTTGTAATTGACAAGTTCTCTGGCTCCTCCTCTCTGATGTGTCTGTCATCCACCTCTTCCTTCCATTCATATTGCCTGGACTCAGCCCAGGTTCTCTTATTATCTTTGCAGACTTTGTTGTGGCCTTTTAATTGGGCTCCTGCAAAGACTTTCTCCTGATCCAAGTCATTCAGCTCATCAGATACCCCTGACATGTGAAGACATCATTTTATTGTTTAAGAAATGCAATGCTTCTCCAACACCTACTTAAATCCCAAATGTTTTGGCTACATGTTCAAGAACCTAGAAGTCCAGTCCTAGTTCATGCTGACTCTTTCTAGCTTTATCTCCTACTATTCCTTCTCAATGTGCATTTAAAATCAGCTTGGACTTTTTTATTCATAGTTACACTCTCAGGGATCTCTGCTCATGACTCTTCTCCTGAGGAAGCCGTAAGTCCCAACTGGCAGGGAACAATCATGGTTTGCACCAACTGTCTGGAGAACCAGAGAATGCTCCCCTTCTCTCAGAAGTGCCCTGGTGTAGTTCTCCACCCTGTCAACTAACTTCCCACCCTCTAAACAGCTCAGTCGTCACCTCCTTCGTGAAGTTTTCAGCTAGAAGAGATCCATCAGATCTTTGTAGATTTACTGAAATGCTATTTTGTACATCTTTAAACAACTATATCCCTTTATTTTATTTTAGATGAGAGATACAGTACATGGGCCAAATCTGTCTAATGGCACTTACATTTTTAATTGATTTTTAAAACTAAAATAGCAATAATAATTTTTTTTTGGCATGTGAAAATTGTACTAAATTCACATTTTAGTGTCCACAAATAAAGATTTTTGGACAACATCAATACAGACTTATGTCTGTATTGTCTACGGCCACTTTTGTATTACAGTGGTTAAGTTTAAAAGTTGAATTACAAATAATTTGGCCTCCAAAGTCTAAAATATTTACTGCCTGGACTTTTTGTTTGTTTGTTATTTGGTACTGGGGATTGAACTCAGGTCCTTCCGCTTGCGAGGCAGGTGGCAGAACCACTGAGCTAAAACCCCGGCCCTACTGCCTGGACTTTCATGGATGATGTTTGCTGACTTATGATCTAAACCATAAAGTCCTCTAGAGCAGCATTAGCACAGAGCCTGGCTTCCTACAGACACACAGCGATCTCCATCCCACAAATGCCTAAGGAGACACCTCTCACTGGCAGCCTGGTGCATCAGAAGCATTTGGCTCTGGGAAGAACCAGAATGCTGTCTATCAAATTTTAGACCATTTTCTTTATTTTCTCCCCGAATGTAGAGAATGTGCTGTCTAGAGATTTATGTTTTATTTGGGGTGGAGGAAAACTTAAGAATACCCTCTGGACATTGATATTTCCAGTAAAATAAAAAGCATTAGAAAAAGAAAACAATTAGATTTAATTCACAGGTAATAAGAATTTTGTTTAATACGCGCATATCAGTTCCACACGAGCTTGTATTCTTTAACACCTGTCATTTATCTTCCTTTTCAGAGACAGCTGTTTACCCTTTTCCTGAAACTGATTCATTTACTGGTTTTCTTTCTTTGTGACAGATGAAATTCCAACAATATCAACCATGCTGAAAGGTCATTAATATTGAGCATGAGAGCGAGAATGGAAGTCCAGGAAGTCATTATGCTCTGACAGGTCGCCTGCTCATGCCTAATGAGTCAGTTTAGGGACTGTGCACTGCCCGTCATTCCAGCTGGACACTCACCTCTCCTCTGGAAGTTCTCAGTACCACCTGGTACATCTGTCTGCAACCTGGCTGTGATCATAACCCAGAGTCTAGAAGCATCACAGCTCTGTGGCTTTGCTGGAACCAGAATGAGGTCACTGAGTTGTCTGTTATCTCTCAGATTTTTACCATTAAAGTCTGTGCCAGGAAATTGAATGCTTCCTTTCCCAGTGGTTTTATTAGAAGATGGCACTCACTTTGGGGCCATCATTCAAGCTTCACTGAGATACACTTGGCAAGCAACAGAATGTGGCTTGAAGTGAACAGATTGTCTAAGGTAACACTAATTGGATGGCTCAAAAATTTGGGGCTTTTCAAGGCAGAGTTCTAGGCAAGTTGAAAATGTCTCTATTTCCTCATCTTTCACTATTATATGCTTAAGGAGACACCTCTCACTGGCAGCCTGGTGCATCAGAAGCATTTGGCTCTGGGAAGAACCAGAATGCTGTCTTTCAAATTTTAGACCATTTTCTTTATTTTCTGCGCCAATGTAGAGAATGAGCTGTCTAGAAATGCTAGTGATTTTGTGAAGGAAGCATCCTCTAAGAGCTTGTTTTTGAAGGGGCTAATTGTATTTTTCTCCTTTGCTTTCAGCTTCTCTTCTTCCCAGTCACATTGTCAAAAAGTTCTTTCTTCAAGCTGCCATGGACTGAGCAGCTTTACTCTGCCAAGCCCTTTGGCCATGCTATTTCTTCCTCAGAGCCAGCCATCCACTGACTGAACTCTCTGAAACCACAAACCAAATAAACCTCTCCTCCTTTATATTGCAAGTGTCAGGTATTTTGTCCTAGGGGCAATAAAGCTGATCCAGACAGCAAGTTTTTCAAGTTTCTTACAAATTTGTAAGGATGACTTTAAAGTTACATTTACATTAAAAGATAATTCTGGCATCTGACTTTTGACAAAGAAGTGTTTATTTTGCTGTATTTTATTTTACAGGGGAGTGCTATTTTTAAACTGTTGTTAAACATTAAAATATATTAAATAACTCAATATGCTAAGGAAAGTATAGGATGACATTGATAATATCTATCCAATGTACCAGATACTATAAAATGATATTCAGTAGTATACTGGCTTTAGTTAATTCTTTTGAATAACTAGACCTTAAAAATGTCTCTATACTCTATGATTAACTTTTATTCTCTCCTGCTTACATTTGAGTCGCCATTTTTTTGAGAGACTAACTTTAACTAATTGTGATTTATATTTTCTATCTGTGAAGGGAAATAAAACTTGATTTTTTTACACAGAAGACTTTAAGTGATGCCTGTACAAATGTGTCTTTTGTTTTTAAATGATTAAGATCAGACAAAATTGGTCTTATTACATTATTCATCATCTTTGTAAAATTTGCATTCTATTCAAGAAACTGTCAGTAGGTGGAAATCACTTTGTGAATTGCTAGTAAAATTAAAGCCAGATCATACTGTTCATCTTACAGCTGGCATTGTAGACCAATAGTACTACATAGGGAAAGTACAAGACAGCCAGCTCAGAATGGCCTTGAGACATTAGTGGAGAGTGATCAACAAGGCCTACAGGGAATCTATGTCTGTTTAGAAGTTTCTTTAATCTTCTTAGAGAAATTAGAATCTACGTACAAGTAGACAGATCACAAGCTCAAAAATATTTATTGAAATAATGAATGAACTTCTGAAAATTCTCATGCCTAGAATAGCTAGACTGCCTATTGAAATTCAGCTATAAAAAACTCATGCCTCCTAATAATGAAATGATAATCTTTTTAAATAATCAAACACAATCCTATTAAAGTGAGGTTACTATTTGTCACCCAAGATTTCAATAAGTAAGTAAAATATACAGTCTACTAATGTTGGGACACTGAGAAAATTGTATGCCTTTTGACCCAGAAATCTCCTTTCTAGTAATTTATGCCATGGAGATAATTACATATGGAGTAAGAATTTTTACAAAAATTTAAAACACGGAGCTGTTTAAAGAAAAATTGGAAACAACTTTTAGACCATTATTTAGTTATATGAAAACATGTTCATAATATATTATTGAGTAAAAATCATGTAAAATGTGTAGTACATGAGTAAAGTATATGTGCAGTATGATTTAATGTGTTTATATATAAATATCCACATAAACATATGATTGAAGAATATGTGCAAAAATGTTAAGGATCATTATCTGTAGGTGATATTATCTTACATAATATTTTCTTTTTCTGTTTTTTCAAAACTTGCACATTAATCACAAATGAATTTTATAGCAGGAACATCTAAGATATAGACTGTTTCAACAACTATAAATAGATGGACAAATGACATCATTATACTAATTTCTTTATTATCTCTCCAAAAAAGATGTTTAAAAATTTATCTGCTCTTTGACTTTTACCTTGATCATTTACTAAAATTCAAAACACATTTTTTATAACCTTTAAACAAAAGCGTTGCTGAACATGGGTGAAAAAAATAAGAGAATGCTTTCTGATTGAACTTTCTTATTACTTAGATATAAATGAGAGGTGAATAGAAAATGTGTATCCATAAATATGTTATTATAATATCTTATACCTTCATTATTATATTATATCTTCATCTATTATGATGAACATAATAATCTCAGTATCTTTACAAGATATAAACCTCTAGCTCTTGTTTCAAGCAAAAAATGAAAAGAATAGAGAAAATGAAAACAAAGTTGGTCTTTAACCTTTCATTAGTCAAGTCTTTATGGCATGATATTATGTTTCCCTTTTGTAGATCATTTATTTTATGGATATTTAGTGAATCTAAATAATAAAAACACCTGTAATTTTTGCTAAAGTAATATTTATTCTGACCTCAGAATGCAGCCTCTGTTCAGAATGTTCATTATCTCATTACTAATCTTCAACAGGTTGAAGGTGTAATAATGCTTTCAGAATGTGAGACACAATGTGAGTTTTCAACATTAATTTAACAATAAGATCACCTCAATCATTAAAAAATTTAGATATGTGATTAAGAATCTAGTAAATGAAGGAATAAACTGTAAGTAATTTTGAGGAAGATTATATAAGGTACTGACTGGACTTAGTAGTTGTTTCATGAGGGGGATAGTGTGGCAGGGAAGTGGTGAGGGAGGTCTATTTTTATTGCATATAATTTGCAACTTTTAAATTGTGTAATCATAACATGCACTATATAATCAAAACAGTTAATTTTAAAAACAAAGTCAATATGAGTATTGACTTGTTTTTAGAAATAGAAATAATCTCAGAGATCATGTCAGCCATGAACCATTAAAATGAATACAGTGGGAGAAGAAATAAATTCAATTTAAGAGAAATTAGACCACAAGCTACATGGATATAAAATTACTAAGGAAATATCCAAAGTAAAACCTCTAATTATGATTATAGATATACCAACTCATCTAGACTGAAAAATTCAACTTTGGCCATTAATGCTTTAATCCATGTATGTAGAAAACAAGGTTTCTATATCATAAATATTTTTGCTTGTTTTGGCAATTATTTCAATTTTTAGGGGAAAAAAATAAATCCAATGTGACATTTTTGGCATAAGTAGTATTAGGCATTTGAATACTCTGTTGTTGGTAAAGTTTCCTTTGAGTGGGAGGTTTCAACTGATTTTGGTTAAAAAAAAAAAAAATCTAGACTAACAGATGTGTAAGATGGTATGAGAAGAAACAGGTTTTGGGTTTGTCCCTGGCAAAGAAGCATAGGTGTTCAACACAGACCTACTGAATGAATGAACAAAAGGATTATCTGAACATCAGACTTTAACATCTTAGAGACATTGCCAAAATGCATAAAATACAGTAAGTCCCCAACATATAGAACATTCAAGTCATAAACTTTCACAGATACTAACAGACCTCACATTAAGAACACTGGTAGGCAAAGGAGGTTTCCAGGTCAACGTGCCACAGCTCCCAGTACAGAGTAGGAGGCTTCCAGGCCAACCTACCACTGCTCCCATCACAGAGGAGGTGAGCCGCATGGGCACCAGCAGAACACACACACACCCCCCCCCGAAATGAGAAGACACGTAAACAAGCCTCTAAATCAGATTTCCAGATCACTTACAGCAACCTCAAAGGGAAATGAGATAGAACAATCTGATACACAACAACCTGGACTCACTGAACTAGCAACCAAAGAGGATCTGGAAAAAATGATATCAGAAATAATTTCTCACATAACAGCAGAGATTGTGCTCATAGTGCAAGACATGATTAATAAATCTAGAGAGGACACAGATTAAAAAATAGA
>NW_004624742.1:21477594-21522778 GCF_000247695.1 Heterocephalus glaber | reverse complement strand
GAATACAAGCTTAGCCCTCAAAGAGTCTCATGATAATAAAGAGAGTTGATACATCAAAGGAGTAACATTAAAATAAGTGCATTTTAAAATACAGAGGTAACAATAAACACTACAGGCAGGAAGGATCTAGGTGAAGTGGAAAAAGATAAGCATGAATTAGAGTACACACATGGCAGTCAGGGTGGAGAATCTCCTAGTTACTTTCTTATCGATGGACACAATACCTGACACTCACCACTTAAAGGAGAAGAGGTTTATTTTGGTTCAGTTTCAGAAGTTCCAGTCCATGGTCAGCAGACAGACATGTAGAAAGAGCATGGCGGAAGGGCCTGGGTGGAGAGGAGCTACTCATGTCATGGCAGCAAAGGAGCAGAGAGCGAAGGGAGGACCCAAGGAGAAAGCCTTCCCTTCTCATACCACACCCCCAGTGACCCACCTCCAACCAGGCCCCACCACCTACGCAAATCAGCTATAGCACCAGCGTGAGCCGGTCACCGTCCAAACCCAGGAGGTTCTGGGAGGACACTGTCTATTTAAACCATGTCACCGAAGCACACTTCTGTGTGTCCGGACAGACGATGGAGACCCGGTTGTGAGTCTAGATTTTGTCCCTTGCTCCTTCCTCGTTGGCGCTATTCCCTTGCCATGAGCTAAGCAGCTTTGGTCTCTCACAAATTTCTGCCGGGATCTTTCTGCCTTGGAGCAGGTCGACCATCGACTAAATACTTTGAAACTGGGAGCCAGACTAAACCTCCTCTCCTTTAAATCGTGGGTGTTGGTTATTGTGTCATGGCAATTGGAAAGCTAATACAATATGGGATACTTTAATTATTGGACCCAGGGTAAAGTCATGAATTATAAGTATGATTTTGACTAGTGGAAAAGAGAGTCTATTTTAGGCAAGAGGAATTATAAGGACAAAGGTACAAAATTAGACACAGATGATGGGATGTAAAAGAGAGGCCCAGTTGGTTGGAATTCTTATTGGGTAGAAAGTGTGAAACACATACAAAAATACCAACTTATTCTTCTATTCATTGAATATGAATTGGGCATCTATTCTGGGCCAGGTACTGTAAGTAGATGCTAGGGATACACTGGTAAACCAAACAGGCAAGATGCACTCATGCAGTTCAGTTTGCTGTGGGAAACAAGCAATAAATAAGCAATGATCAATAAATAAAATGATGACAGATTGGGTGATAACAGCAAGGAAGAAAACAAACACCAGAGTATGAAAGAGAATATGAAGGGTGATCTACTTACAGAAAGGGCGCTTGAGATGGTCAGATTGGCTTTGGGGCCAAAGAAGCAGCAAATGCATGGATCCTGGGGGTAGGAAGAGGGGGGATTCCTCGAGCTGACATCTGGCCAGGGTGGGCCAATCAGGAAAAAAGGAGCAAGCATCGCAAGTGGAGGGTGGCACGACTGAAGGACAGACTAGTTCTCAGTGGGGAGGAGTGCAGAGTTGTCCACCAGAGATCCACAGTGACACCGTGACAGAGTTAAAGCACCTGACAGGCCATGCCTCGCTTCGACATGCATGATCTCATTTAGGCCATCACAAGACCCCCGTGGAGTTGACGCCAGAGCTGTTACAACACAGCGTTTTACAAATTAAGCCATTCCTGTCTGTAATTTCAGCTCATTTTCTATTAGAAGTTCTTGAATTGGGGAGAGATATAGAAAAGGTGGTATTTTACTTAGATTTACCCTGCAGCAGGATGTAGAACAAATTTGTATGAAGTGTGTGGTGGTGCAAACAAATGAGGATTGGAGGGATGACAGAGGAAGTAGGGTGGCAGCAACACAGGAAAGAACAGAGCCAGTCCACTTCATCAACGTCACCAGCCTCCTGTGCTCATCTGTTTTCCTCGATCACCAGGATGGCGTGGGGATTAATGTTATCGTGTGAGCACAGCTCCACAAAGATGCCTCAAAGACTGAAAGATTTCTCTCCAATGGTTTTTAACCCAAAGGGGGAAAGGGATGCTTATGTATCATTTGAGTACCAAATCATATATTTATCTCTCCTCCAGTTTTCAAAGCACTCTGTTTCACTTTTTTTTTATTATATCAACTTGATAAAAGTGTGCATTTTCTGAGCTTTTAGAGATCAAAGATCATATTCTTCAGTTTTCTGCTGTGAATGCAGTTAGTTGGCATCTATCTTTTCTGTAATGAACATAAGAAGTTGCTGTATTGCTGGTTTTAGTCCCCAAAGGCCACATCAAAAGAGTGCTGGCCTTGAATGCTCCTGGATACAGATGATCCATTATTAACAACACGTGACAAGTTATTGAATTGTGCTGTTTTTAACTCTTGTCAACTGCAGATAAGTGGGCAAAGGCAGGGTAAAGGACAAGGACAGAAAGAGAGAAGTGACAACTGAAGGCAAGACAAAAACCAAGAGAGAAATAAGCTAAAAGGAACTTAAAGAAAAAAGGGAGAGGAAGACATAGTGCACAAAGTGATGAAAATCCACAGTACTGGTAAAGATCGAGAAGGATAATGATAAACAAGAAGAAATCTGCAAACAATAGCAAGAAAAATACAGAAAAGAATGTTTAGATTATGAAAAAAGGCAGATAAGTAGATTAGAATTGAGGAAGTTAACTAGAATTGGGTTTGGAGAAAATCTAAAGCAGAAACATTCAATTATAAAATAGTACTTCATGTGTGACAGAAAAGACACAATTAGGGGGGTGATGGCATTAATTTACCTTAAATTTATTTAATTCCTCTATTTTTATTTTATAGTTTAAATGATTTTAAAAGTCAAATAATAAAGGCTGCATACTACAGGAAAGTTCAAGGAAATCTGGTTTTACATGTATTGTTCCTCACCTTACAATAATTATACTGAATTATTTCTATGACAACAATTATCTGTCAGCTATCAAAAAGCCAACAAACACACTATGTGTCTATCTCTTCCATACTATGCTTGGAGAATTTACCTCATGTTTGGGTGAATGCAGCCTGATTTTATAAGGGCCACAGAGCTAACCCAAGGGACTTGACCTAACCTTAATTAACACAAGTATTTGGAGTGGCAACTGGGTCTTCTATGGCTCTCTTGTCAGGGAATCAATACTGAATAGCTCAAGCATCCCCAACATTTGACCTTTTCAGAATATGGTACCTTTTCAGAATTCAGGTCTGAAATCTACATTTCAAATCAAATCTACATTTGATTATAAATTTGGATAGTAAAATAAATGCAATGGCTTTGTTTTAGTTTGTGTTCACTAGCAGAATTCTCAATAGGACACAGCCTTAATTTTAAGTGGCTGGACTGCAGCCTCTAGTCATTCCCCTCTGTCTCACTGGGCTGCCAAGAAGCAGATACTCAAGCTGTCTTTTCTCAACCTGGGTTTTCTCTTAAGGCAAAGGATTGCCTTGAGAATCACAGCCTGGGAATTTAGGTTTTATCTAAAGTTAACCTCTAGCAGGTTTCTTAACATGCCTTTACCTTAGTTTCCAGCACAAAGTTATAATTTCTATGCACAATAAAAACTTGGTGTGGAGTAGATTAATGATGGGGCATGTAGAACTCCTCATAGGAAAAAGCAGACTGGAAGGGGTCTGGGGGAGAAGGGAGAGAGGAGAGGGGAGGAATAAAAGTGATCAAGATGCTATATGCATATATATACCAGTTTCCCAAGAGGAAGGTGATTATTGTGTATCACAAACACATACTAATGAAATACTTACTAAGTGAGTTAGAGTATATGGCCATGTGTGTGCATTCAGAAAAATCACAAAAAGAAACAGAAAACTGGAACCTTAGCATGGATTGCACTGTAAATTATTAGCAATACTATCTACACATCCATATGCAAAAGCTTAAAAAAGTGTTCAGGCCCCAAAGAGTCTATACTAAGACTACAATATATTCAATTATTAAGCATATAGATTTAGTTATCTCAATAATGTTTAATATTGGTTCTTATTTTACTAGGCAAAGCACCATAATATCGGATGCTTTTTCCATGTACCTCCAAATGTGACTTTCCCCAAAACCACAATAACTGAGCGCTTCATCCTTTTAAACATCTCCTCTTTGGTCTTCAAGAAAAACTCGCTCAGATGCCTACCTCTTTTTACCTCTTCAGCTCCTACTCAGCCTTCATGAACTGTTTTCTCTCTCAGTGTGTCTTAATGTTGTCCAAGTCCCAGGGATCTCTTATGATTTATCCTATTTTCCAATGGTATCTGTTAATCTAAGGTGATCTCATCTATACCATAGTTTTCATGGTTCGAGCTGTGACCACCTGTAACCTTTCTCCTGAATGCCAGCTCCTTATTTTTAAGTTCAAATGTCCAAAATTTGAATTTATTATCTATTGCTCCCAGAAGTCCCCAAATTTTCTCTTTTCTATTTTTATTCACCCAACTCGCACAAGCTAAAATTTCTGCCATTCTTGAGTTTTCTCTCCCATTTCATATCTAACTGATTGACAAGCCCTACTGATTCTTATCCTACAATGCTTTATTTCTTCCTGCCCAAACTCACAGCCACTGTCCAATTTGAAACCTCATCATCTCTTATCTAGACTGATACCACAGCTACCAAACAGCTCTTGCCCTCTCTGACTCATCATCCACATTTTATCAAATACAGAGCTTGACATGTAAGCCCATTCATCAATCTTTAAAGACTTTCAATTGCTTACAAAATAAAACCCACACTTCTTAGTCCATCTTTTGCTAAGTTGCTCAAAGTTACTTTCTGTCCTGTCTCCTCTCATACATAAACTACGCACTCTCAAATCTTACTTTTTATTTTGCTGAAACATATGGAACCAATACAATTTAGCTGGTTTTGACCTAAAAATGGCAATTTCATGACCCAATAATTTTTTCTCTCTTTCTCTCTCTGCCTTGAATACTCTCTTACCCTTACTGTCTGCCAAAATGTTAAGACATAGCTTTAGGCTTAAATGTTCCTTTCTCTGTGAAGTAATTGCTGACCTCACTAGGTTAAAAAGCAGCTGCCTCTGAATTTTCTTACCTCAGCCACAGCACTATCTTAATTTGTACCTACTTCTATCATTAGTATACGGAAAACAAGAGGGTAGAACTTGACACTTAGTTATCTCTCTCTCTCTCTCTCTCTCTCTCTCTCTCTCTCATTTCATGTCTAATTAGTAGTTAATGAATATGTCTTGAGTGAAAAAATGAATGAATACACTTCTTTTAGAACTTTTTATACAAAGGAGCTGGTAAAGTTTTGGTTCATAGTAGGGGAGGTTTAGTACAGTATTCTGATTTAACATAGTATAGAATTCTTTCCTTTTTAAATGTCACTTCCACTTTTTGCCTAATACTAAATGGTCCATTTGTTTTACCAGATGGATTTAATGTGATTGTGAGAGAAGTCATTATACACTACCAGAGCACAAAGTCAAAAGAAGTCCTGTTATATAAATATGTAACCTACATGAAAGAGACATAAAAGATCCAACCAGCAAAACTCCAAGAAGCAGCAAGCAGATATAGCAGCCACAAAGCAAACAGCTGCTGAGAAATCCTAGGATTTCTTTGAGTAATATTCTACCTAAAATTGTTTTCAATCTACCAAATGCCATGGGCATCAATGAGATGCCCTCTCCACCTCCAGACATGAGTGGATGACATTTATGGGCATCACAAAATATACAAGAGGCCTTTTATTACCAAACATTTTTGCAGAGCTTCTTTTTAATTGAAAGAAGTTGAACCTCTAGCATTTTACAAATTGTGGAATTAGTGATTTAAGAAAAGCCCAAGAGCAATAGAAATAGAAGAGCTGAAATCTGTCCTTAGGAGACTGGACTTCACATGTAACTAGAGTAATGGATCCTCCAAGTAAGAACTTAGAATATTACATATTTTAAAAGATTTTAGACCAAGAGACTATGCTCCAGTTTCCTAATCATCTCTGATACTAGGAAGATGTCTGCTTAGCTTGGACTTGTCCAGGTGCAGACAGGATACACAGAAGTATGGCGGGTCTGTGAAGGCCCAACACCAGGACTAGGTCTTAACGTCAGCAAGGACTTAAACCAGGACTAAGACAGAGATCCTACTCAACTAATTTCCCCACATCTTACTGAAAACGACTGGGAATTACAGTGTTTGGATGCCTACATCCATTACTGTTTGCTGAAATATATAAAATTAGTTCAAAAATTATGTGTAGCAAATTCCTCAGCTAAGTCAGTCAGTTATTCTTACTTAGTACCTGTGTAATTTTAAAAAACCCTTTACACACACACACACACACACACACACACACACAATTAAGGAGCTTTCTTAACCAAAGGATGATGTACTCCTCATTTTAAAATGCTATCCTGAGGACCGGGGATTTAGCTCAGTGGTGCCAGTGCCTGCCTCAAAAGCACAAGGTCCTGAGTTCCATCTCTGGCACCAAAACAAACAAACAAACAAACAAATAAATAAATAAATAAAATGCTATCCTGGTAGGCAGAAGAGCATCCTATGTATCTTAGTCAGTTAGGGCTGCTGTAACAAAATACCATAGCCCATGCAGCTTAAAAACAACAACCATTTATTTGTCACTGTTCTGGAGGCTAAGAAATCTGCTATCAGTGTGTCAGGAATGGAGAGGCAACACCCTTGACTTGTTCTTGAACACTCTAAACTTCACTTCTGGTCCAGTGCTCCTGGCCAGCATCAGTCTTTGTGGCTCCCCTGTTGCAAGATTTCCTTGCCACTAGTGACAACTGCCTTATATGAGGAGATGAGCCTCAGAGTGAAGTGAAGGCCAAAGCCCTGCTTTCTTTGCTTCGCACCACATTCAAGGTTAATCCAGGGCCGGGGATCTAGCTCAGTGGTTTCGCCACCTGCTGCACAAGCGCAAGGACCCGAGTTCGATCCCCGGTACCACAAACAAACAAACAAAGTTAATCCAGCATTTTTCATTCCAAATGTCCAGTTCAGCTCTTGCCTGCAACTCTCACTGCCAACATGCTCCCCATCCCATATTTTCAAGGTCTTTCTAGATCTGCAAATCTATAAAGCTTCAGAGGTAACGCTTAGTTGTCAAAAGCATATCAAGACTATCAAATAAGGAAGGCCTCACAAAAATCTAGTCAAGCTGACATATTTAAATGCTAGGCTGATAAGCAGTGTGTTTTGTGGATTTTCATTTAGCACCACATGATTCTATAGAGTCAATTGTGTGCTTAGAGATATATTAATATTTGTACAAAAGAGAAACACAATCTTTTCTTTTCCTCCCTACCCCCAATCCATACACAAATACATTCTCTGTAAATACATGAACAGCAGACAGGAAATGGCATTTGTCCTAGATGTCATATCAACTCAGATGTTAGAAATGTTTTAAACATAATCCAAGGTTGATAGGGTTCTTGAATTTTGTTACAAAGCTTTTTTTTAAATATGATTTTATTTGCAGCATGGATCTTAATAGTAACTCTCAATCTGCTCCTTGTAGGTGACAGTAAAGGATGAAGAAAATTCTCAGCTTTATTAAAATATTATTTATAGATTGGTTTAAATAATCAATTCTTCTAAAAAGAGTGAAGAGAAAGGGTCTTATATCTGAGGCCCAAGATCTGCCCTGTATTCTCTGAACTATATTCTTCTGTAGATGCCCAAAGAAGCAAGCCTATATTGCAGTCCTGCATCTCTGCTGTCATTCTTCTGGGGAGGACACCACTACACATGTGTTTAACTCTAACAGTGAGTTACAGGTTGAGCTGTCTAAGCACAGGTCACAGGACAAAGTGTAAAATGACCACATGTTGTCAGTGCCTCAGTGGAAGGCTCCAAAATATAACAGGCCTTTAGAAAGGAAAGAAGAAAGACTTTCATAAAGGAGACAGGATAAAATAAATTATTCAAATGTTCAAAACACTTTGAATTTTTTTCATTTTGTCTTTCTCTTGTTTGTCAAATGCTTAGCTTTTGCACCTGAATTTGAAAACTTGTTCTTTGTATTCCAAATCCCCTCTTCTGCACAATTTCTACTTTACTTCTTTTCTAATATTACAAACTCCTTTAGTTGAAAGAGGAGATAATTACTCATAAAGAAGAAAATATGTGGGTTCATTATATGCAATTCAGATATTCAAGAAAGGCAAGAATGTATGGTGTCTAAGTCTCAAGTGGAAAAGAGTATGTGTGGAAGCTTATTTTCAAATATAATAAAAGCTATCTATTAAAGCCTTAAACAGAACCAGATCTTTGAAAAAATATTAGAGAATGCTATCAGACTATATCTGACTAGGAAAAAGTCTGTAAGAGCAATAAAATCAATTCCTAGAAGGAAAGATGAACAAAAGTAGACCAGGGAATTGTTCAACCCAAAACCTAGAAATTCAGGATACTTTAAAAGGATAATTTTATAATTAATTTGCCCTGTAGCAAGTGTCACAATTATGTGACAGGTCTTTAGAGACTAAATATAGCACATGATTAATTTCTACACAAAGAAATAACTATGTGTTGTGCTTCAAAAGATTTAGCCAAAGGACAAACCAGAGATATGTACATATGTTTTTGGATGGAGGTCAAATCCATTCTATGGAGGATATAAGTTTGTCTTTAACTTATTCCAAAGGGTTGAATATCACTAGTTGCTACCTTTCCCTGACGGGAATCATATTTTAAAATGACAGCTATTCAGGAACTACTAAGGGTCATTTAATTACATGTATGTCTTTCTTAATACTTAGAATTAAAGATGTATGTGAGCAAATAATTCTTTTGGTTAGATGACCTTTGACTTAAGGGTCTTTTTTTGTCTAATTACCAAGAAAATTTTTCAAAGGCACTGAAAGATTTAACTCACATATCCCTTAAGAGCCTTCTGGTATTAGTTTACATCTCTCAAATGACTAGTGATGTCAAACATTTTTTCATTTATTTATTTGCTATTTGTACTTCTTCAACTGAGAGGTATTATTTATTTCAGATGCCCATTTTTGGATTGTGTTTTTAGATTTGGAGGGTCTGATTTTTTCTGAGTTCTTTATATAATCTAGATATTTGTCCTTGGTTTGAGGAACAGCTGGCAAAAATTTTTTCCACTCTGTGAGTTTTCTGTTCACTCTGTTGGTGATTTTTTTTTTTTTTTGCTCTGCAAAAAGCTTTTTAATAAGATGAGATCCCAGTTGTTGATTCTTTGTAATATTTCCTGTGTGATCGGGGTTTTGTTCATGTAGTCTTTGCCTATGTCTATGTCTTCAAGAGTTCTACCTATTCTATATTCCAGCAGATTTAGTGTTTCTGTTTTGATATTTAGATCTTTGATCAATTTCAATTTTAGTTTAGTGCATGGTGAGAATCATAGTTCCACTTTTAGTCTTTGGCATGTGGAAAGCCAGTTTCACCAGCACCATTTATTAAAGAGGCTATCTCTCTTCCAGTGAAGGTGTTTGGTCCCTTTGTCAAAGATAAAATGGCTGAGTGTGTTTGGAGTTGTTCCTGCATCTTCTAATCTGTTCCATTAATTGTCAGGTCCATTTTTTTTCCAGTACCATGCTGTTTTTATCACAGTAGCTCTGTAGTATAATTTCAAGTCAGGAATTGTGATGCCTCCTGCCTTGCCTTTGTTGCCCAGAAGTGTTTTTGCTATTCTAGGTCTCTTCTGGTTCCAAATGAATTTTAGGATTGTTTGTTCTAATTCTGTCAGGTATATTATTCACATTTTGATCAGGATTGTCTTAAATCTGTATAATAATTTTGGGAGTATGGCCATTTTCACTATATTGGTTCTTCCTACCCAAGAGCAAGGGATATCTGCCCATTTTCTGATATCATCTTCAATCTCCTTTCTGAGATTCCATCTCACTCCAGAAAGAATGGCTATTATAAAGAAATCAACCAATAACAAATCCTGGTGGGGCTGTGGGGGAAAAGGAACTCTTCTCCAGTATTAGTGGGAGTGTAGCCTGGTGCAACCACTGTGGAAATCAGTGTGGAGATTCTTCACAAAAATAAAACTATAGGTTCCATTTGACCCAGCTGTTCCCCTTCTTGGTATCTCCCCCAAAGAATTAAAGGCATCATACCATAGCTATATATGCGCACCCACATTTATAGTGACACAGTTTGTAATAGCTAAACCTTGGAAACAATCCAAATGTCTATCAGCCTATGAGTGGATAAAGAAGATGTGATTTTTTTATACAATGGAGGACTACTCAGTATAAAGAAGAATAAATGAGATATTTCTAGGTAAATGTATATACCTTGAGACCTTGAGACTCTTAAGTAGTTCTTAAGTATCTTAAGATTTATTTCAAATCAGACACACATGTGTAAATATCACCAAAAGTGTACATAAGGACCAAAATGTACAATAGATATTGTGAAATAGGAAGAAAACGTTGAAATGGGAAGGAGAACTGGGGGGAGGAGGAAAGGAAGGAAGGAAAGGCAAAGAAAAGAAGGAAAAAGTGGCAACAATGCTTTTATAAACAAGGAGGGAAAGACGGGTTGAAGGGAGGGGAAGGGAATGGGAAAAAAATCAATATATATCATGTACAGGTACAAATTCCCTATGATGAATGTCATCATTATGTATATCTAAAATGTACCAATAAAATTAATTAATTTAAAAATTTTAAAAATTAAAAAGAGCTTTCTGGTAAAATGTTTGAACATTACAAATAAGCTAGTGATACATGAGCTTGCTTCAGAAAATCATTCCAGGTTTCTAAGAAAGCATGCTTATTTATCATTGAATTGCTACAGGAAAGCCAAGTGAACCAGAGAAATATTAATATAGTTATTACAAATATAGAGGAGAAAGTACAAATTGGAATTTAGTGTCATACTAGTTTTGCTTAGTTGACCTTGCACTTAACACTCTCTTTAAAATGCTTGTTTATATCTTTATGGCATTAAGAAAAACATTCATTTCTTAGAAATCTCTATTGTTACAGATATCTCGATTTTAATGGTGAAAGGTCATTTTCTATATTTACTGGCATTTTTTCAGTTCCAAAGTTCCTACTGCACATTTAGTTGTTTGTTGTGGCAGTTCTCCGTTTCTCAGTATCTATTTCTCTTGGTCAGCTCAGGCTGCTGAAACAAATACCATAGAATGAGTGGTTTAAACAGCAGATATTTATTTCTTATCATTCTGGAGGCTGGAGATCAAGGTACCAGCCAACTCAGTTTCTACTGAAGACCTTTCTCATCGTTTTTAGCTGGATGCTCTCACACGGTATCCTTGCATGGCAAGGGGAGATCATTTCTTTTGTGATTCTTCTCATAATGACACCAATCCCACCATTTAGTCTCCGTCCTTGTGACACAATCACCTCTCAAAGACCCCACCCCAAATGCTATTCCATCACACTGGGGATCAGGGCTTCAATAGGTGAATTTTCAAGGACACAAACAGTTCCAAGCTGGGTCAATCAAAATAAAATACAATGGATAAAATGTTCAATGACCAACTTACAGAATCTGTCTTGTATGTTTACTTTCCTATGCACTTTAAAATCATGCATTAAATAAATAACATAGTATTAGTGATTTTCTTCCTTCTAAATTTCACCAAAAAGTTAATCCAGGTCATTTCTAACACCATGTCTTTATTATTCCTGGACTCCTTAGTTACGTAGTCTGATCGTCCAGCCTATATCACCTTCAGTTCTAAGTTTCCTGAAATACTTCTACAGGAAATTTAATTCCCAACAACCCATGTGTGATGTTGACAATGTAACTATTTGTTGCACTGCCTTTAAAATTTATCTTTAAGGGCCGGGGATTTAGCTCAGTGGTTCCACTGCCTGCCTCATAAGCGCAAGGACCCAAGTTCGATCCCTGGTACAGAAAAAACAAAACAAAACTAAAATTGATCTTTAAGCCTGTTGCTTATGATAACATCCAATATTTCATACAGCCAGGTGTAATAAGTAAATATGTATTGCTGGTCCTCTCACTTTTTAAATTCCATTTTATCAGGTAGTTTCTGTAACGATCACAAATTAGTGCTGTGATTGTTACAAGCTGGTGAGTCCTCTTCCAAATCCAACTTAATTCTTCTGAATAACTGAAAGGACAAAGAGTACTTTGGGAGAGACATAGACGTACTTGGGAACCAGAAATATTAGAAATTTGGGTATTTCTGAGGCAATCTCAATTTAGACTCATTCTCAATTTTCTTTTTCCTCTTTTCTCTATCCAGTTCATAAATATGGATTTTCTCACCCTCAGCTTGCTTCCCAACTCAGCAAAAACAAAAACAAAAAACCCAAAATGCTCCAATTAAAACTACCAGATTTACTGGAAAATGGTTTCAGAGAAATATAGGAAAAAAAGAAGTCTAGATTCATAATTTAGAGATCTGGATTCAAAATCTGACTTTGACACCAAGACACCAGGTGGTCTTGACTAAGCCCTTTCACCGCTCCAAACCTTTTTCCCCCACCCCCAAACAGAAGGCTGAACCAAATAATCTCTAAGTTTCTTTGTAAAATAAATGGATACTTATTATGAATCTGTTGCAACAGAAGTATTTAATAATACTACTTCTAAATTCTATAGCTGAATGAAACCAACAATTAAAGATTTGGCCAATTCTTCCTGCTCCTTTAGATTTGCCTATATGGCTCAAGTGCTTAATCTGTAACATTTGTACTTATCTGAAAATTTCAGTCTTTCTAAAAAATGAAATTAACCAAGCTTATTCTGAGTTTTAAAAAGTGGCTATTGAAGTCTTTCAGCATGCTAGTATTTCAGAGCCATTTCCATTGCCTATTTTTCATGTTAGGCTAAGAAGAGTGAAATTTACTGATGTTTTCCTAACCCACACTCACCTACTGTGCAGAATGAATAGTAGCAGAACATTAGCAGAACATTTTCATTTCTAAGTCTAGAAGTGAAGATTTCCCACCACAGTGACACAGAAGTATGCACACTTAAATACAATACATTTATTTAGTGGATAGGAACATCTTTTGACTAGAAAAAGAAATAACAATCATGTGCTGTACTTTAAATAGCAAACATCTGTTTTTCCCAACATACTTCAAACACTTTGAATTTCCTGATTAGTTGTATGAGAACTCACTGTATTTTTGCAAGACATAATGAAGCAGTTTAAGGATGCGTTTTAAATGATCTTACATGTAAAGTGAAGAAAAATGCTCATGATTTGGGTAAGGATGGTTAAGTCACAATCACAAGCTCCCTAACATGAACAAATAATAATTCTTTCAACAATTTGCATTCACATCAAAAGTTCTATTAAACAATGAAAGCAAAGGAAAATGATATAGAGTGAGGAACAGGACATTGATAAATGAAAATTTAGTGCTGTGATTTTATATCATGGCAACAAAATCCACGATGCTATTAAAGCAGTCTTTGCTTGGCTAAGCCAACGAGGAAAATTTTTAGTGTGATGACTGAAGCATCCTTGTATGCATTACACAAATGTATGTATACATCATGAAGTAAGCTCAAGAAGCATATATGCAAACACATCTATGGGCAACTGGAAATAGGAGATTTATTTTGGCCATATCAACCTTACTTTGATTAAAAGTGCATTGTATAAATATTTCCAAGTGACTTATTTGTTTTATGTTTTACCCATAATTCTTTTCCTGCCTTATAGTTTAAAAATGTTATCATAGAGGAGAAAAATATTTTAGATTAAATATCAAAGAATAACAACCCCAAAGAAAGAAAACATGGACGTCATGAACAGTGACAGTTAAAGGCCTCTTTTTTCAGTCAAGCAAGTATTTGTTGAGCATCTATTATATACCACTCCTTATGGAGACAAAAATTGAGAGAGAATCAAGGAACTTTATTCAGAAATCTTTAAGGAACTCACAAACTACTCATGGATAAAAACAAACAACAAATATTCAATATGATCAGGATCACAAATAGAGTATGCATAATGAATAAAGTATTTCCAGAACATAGACAAGAGTGTAATTGCTTGTGTCAGGAAGAGATGAGAAGAGTTAGTATACATAAAAAGTTGGGCTTGAACTCTATATGTGAGTAGAAGCTAGAGATGGGCACTAAGGACACCCTTTTTTCAAACTGTGCAGATAATAAGAACTTTCAAGAAATCAAAACACTTTTTTCAAGATCTCTCTTCAAACTCATATGGCTGTTTCATATATCCTGATGAAATGACTTCCTAAATGTGTTGTTAGGTTTAAAAATATATGATAGTGTGCTATTGTTTATATAAAGAAGCAAATATACACCTACATATAAATGTATACACACATATACAAATATAAACTTCTAAAGGCATCCATTTATTTGAAAGGATACAAAAAGTAATGGTAATACTTGCTGTCTCTGAGACAGAATTCTGAGGAATTAGGGACTCTTGTGTCCTTTCTGCTTTACTTGAATCATTTATTCCCATGCATACCTAATCAAATAAATGAATCAGTTTCTTAAAACACAATACTTTCTATGGCTGTCCCAACTGGTTAGTAGCATATTTTATCCTGAACATCATCAGGGTTATAAAAACCATTCACTGTGTGTCAAACTTACTTCTTAAAGGAATTAAAATTTAAGTCTCAGACCATAAGATTGTGGTCAGAGGATTTCTCACATTTTAACACCCTCAAGTAACAAAAGTTAATTAAGGATATTGACAAAAAATACTGTGTTTTTCCTTAAGGATGCTGACACTGTGTCGACTCCATAACAAGACAATTAGTCAGTATGATCAATCCAACGAAAGAACTGGGCCACTTGCTTTCAGGACATTATTCTACACGCTGAATTTAGACTCCTCGCTCTTATTCTTGCTGTTTTATTTCCTCATTTGATATATTTAGTCCTTTTCTTGCAAAATATTCATTTTATCCATCTTTCCAGGTTCATTTCTATCTTTAACACTTACCTGAGTTTTCCTCTATCATTGGAAATCCTGTTGCTATAATCAGTACCAAAGTTTAGTATTAACAACTCTCTAAAGTTTTAAATATGTTAGTTTTAACTCTCCAATTGAATTGTAAATGATACAAGTGACATTTAAGTTTATGAAGGCAATTACTGTCTATAGACACAAAATAGATCACAATGTCAATAAACATCACACTAACGTTGTAATGACTGAGTTTAGGGAGACCGAAAGTGTTAAAATACTTTCATATACTCTGCATTCATACTGAGCACAGAATGAGAGCTAGGACTTCTGGGAGGAGGGTGATGGCAGTGGGTATGAAGTCAGACATCTTCCAAGAAGTAGGAAGTCGAGTTCTTCTCTCTTTTATTGACTGGAATAAAATTAAATTACTGACAATTCACATGGATAAAATAGCTTATGAGGTTGTAACTTTAGTTCTCAAATCTGAAGGAAAAAATAAGCTGTGAACTCACAGCTTATAAAAAAAATCTCTTACTGCAGTGAACAAACTTGTCCAATGCAAGAGGGATCTATAAAATATTAATACATGAATGTTTTCTGAAAGGAAATATCAAGAAATAAGGTCCTTCCAGGAAGCCATCAACTCTGGTATAAGTTTTTCCCCTTTAAATTGTAAGCATATATTTGTTTTTTCTTCAATTTTCAGCACTGATTCTAAATTTTATCCATTTTTACTATGTCTGAAAGAAAGTATCCTAAGAAGGAAAGAACAATAAGTTATTAAAATATGAATAACTGTTCTGAGTAATGCATCTGTGTCAATATGAATGAATTGTTTCCTGAAGATATGTACTCAATACACAGAGGGATTCTTTGCTTGGAGAAAACTCACAGTGAGCTGAATTAAAAAGTCCGGAGGATGTAAAGTGCTGTCTAAGCTTGTAAAGCATAAGACACAGTGACATCTTGGATACATCTTCAAAAAGTAACTGAAGTAAAAATGTCAATGTGTTGGGAAGGTTTAGTCTAATTTTATCATGTCCAGACATTAAAAATGTGCCACAGTGAGGTTTGTCTTCAATTCAATTGGTTTATAAAGCTAGCAATGAAAATCTGTTTCTTTTCTCCTAGGCACTATATGCGGAATTTGAAGATGCTCCTACCAAGTAAAAGGTAGTGCCCAAGTGACAGTTTCACACCCTAAACAGAAAGGCAGCTCAAGTTATGCTTCACTGACAGGTATGCACACTAAACAATGACCCCAAATTTAACCAACTAAGTGGGATGGCCATTTAAAAAACGAATACTCCATCGCTTCTCAGCCTTTTGGATAAGATCATGTGTACACAGCTCACACATGAGTTGGAAAAGATTAAATTAAATAGCAGTACTTAGATGAAATTGATATATTTCTCCACTCATTTTTCCTCACAGATCTAATTAAAAAGTAACCTTGGCATCAAAACCCAGCACAGTCATTCTATTAAGGAAAGCAATTACAGTGGTCTGTTACCAAAGGAGCAGAGGATAGTCTTTCTGCTCTCGGGTCTGTGCTTCTGTTTACACTCAGTGCCCTGGCTCCACACTGCAGGTTTCTGAGTGACTAGAAAGCTCACAGTATGATGCTGCTACTCAGGTTGTCCCTGGAGCCTTCATTTCACTTTCTCCAGCCCTGTCACACACCAAGGCCATGCCTCAGAGCCCAGACTCTGTCTGCTGCCTCCCACCCCTGCTGGCTTCCAGCTGGGGCCCCATGCAGGTCTCCTCCTCCATCTGCACACAGACGGTCTTCAATGTTTACATAGAAACATAGTTTCTTCACAGTCTCATGCCCAAAGAATATACACTCGAGTACATATAATGATTCACTGAGAGCTAATGAAATCCACTCAATCACAAAACAGCCAGGGCACAGACACATTTAAAGGATATATAATAATATATGCAGAGTCTGTCAAAAAATATATACATCAGGAGAAGAAAGACTTGTCTAAGACTTTTAATACTAAATTTATTGAGACATCATGAGATTAATACAAATTACCTTTGGTCTCTACAATTACAAGAGGTGGCCATTAGCTTCCAGACATTTATTAGTATGGCAAACTGCTAAACTGTGTATATATTTTTTTTGGCGGACTCTGTACATCCCTCTGATGCAGGCATGATTGTCTAAGCCAGATATATGGTAGTAAAGATAAAACAGTGTCATAGTTTGGTTCTAGAATGTTATCTGAAGGTTCATGTGTTGAAGACTTGGTCTTAGGCTGGTGGTGTTATAGGGAGGTGCTGGAACCTGTAGGAGGTAGGACCTCATTAGCAAAAGGAGGTAACTGGGGACAGAGTCTTGAAGGATATAGTGGGACCCCAGCCTCTTCCTACTTCAATCTTATTTAGTTAATAAAGGTCCCAACATGTAAGACCAGTAGTCCTGGCCATTCAGATATGCCAAAGAGAAGCCAGAAGGTGCTTCTGTTAAGTGAAAAAGTTTAAAGTTCAAAAAGATATTCTGGGGAGAAAGATCACAATCACATAACCTTTATTATAGTACATTATTATAATTGTTCTATTTTATTATTGTTGTTATTAATCTCTTGCTATTGCCTAATTTAGAAGTAATACCTTATCGCGGGTATGTGTGCAGAGGACAAAAACAGTGTATGTTTGTTTCAAGCATCCACTTGACATCTTGGGAAGACTCCCTGAAGATAAATGGGGAGCAATGTGCATATTGACCCTCAGCTCTTGATGTTATTCTTCACCGAGCTTCAGACTCATGCATAGCCTCATCATGAGGGTGGCTATTTGGCATCTCAAACTTAACACAGTTTGATTCCTTCAACAACAAATGTGTTTCTCCGATAATATTTTCCTTTGTAGTACTGGGGAATCATCAGTCATCCAGTTGTTCAAATCACAGACCTGGTATATAACTTCCTTTCTTTCATCCCTCATATCTAATCCCATGGATGGGCACTGCCACATCTACCACCAAAATGTATCATGAACTTGCTGATCTCTATCTCTGCTACCCGCACCCTGTCCGAGTGACTAGCTCCTCCACTCAGATGACCTCAAAAGCTTCCTATTGACCTCCCTGCTCCTGGTTTGGACTCTTTGGAGCCATCCTCCAAACGTCAGTCAGAACGGATCCTAGCAGTGTACCGTACATTAACCTGTGCTCCCACTAAAAGCCCACAACAAGTTTCCTGTTGCACTCACTGCGACGTGACCAGCTCCCAGATCGCATCCTTCGTACCCACCATGGTGCGCAAACCCTGGCTTCTTCCCTTCTCCCCCAACATACTCAATTCGTTGCTGTCTTAGACACAGGTCCTGCTTCCTGTCTCCTAAACCCTATGTCCCCAGTCTCTGCATGGCTGGCTCCTCTTTAGCATTCAAGTTTTATTTCAATTATCACCTCCATAGAAAACTCTTCTCTGACTGTCAAATCTAAATTAATGTTCCCTCTCCCACTGTTAGGCACTATCACATCACCCTGCTTTACTTTCCTTTGTTCTTATGTTCATTTCTCAGATATCTACACTGTGTCTTCTCTCTTCCAAGACAACAACCTTGTCTATTTTGCTTGTCAATGTATCTCTGACACCTAGAAGAGCCTGTGCCCATAACAGATGTCCAATACATGTTTAGTGAATGAGAATAAATGAAATTAATCTTTGGAATAACAGCCATATAAGACACCTGCCACTAAACCCAGGTCCACTGTCCATGCGAACAGAGTTGCCACATTGAGCAATGTGGACTTCTCAGTTGTCTATTTCTTTAATCATTTGTTAGTTCCTTAAGGACAAGCTCATCCCATGTTCTATTATTGTGGACTAACAGAGTTCTAATCTCAAGTACCATAGATGTATTAGTTTAAGGAATAAAGGACAATGACAATGAGGAGGAAGTGGTGTGAAAAGGAGCCCATGTATAAACACAAACGTGGCCCCGAAAAGAGGCTAAATAATGACTTTAGCACTTTGATATTTGAGGAAAAAGTAGTTACCACGTATAAGTGCAGCCTCACTTACAGGTTTGAGCACCAGGACTTCAAATCCTTTGTTTAAGGCTGGCAGTGAGACCCTCCCCAAGCCCCACACCATTGTTCCATGCTGTTGGCATGACACGGCAGTTAAAATTCCTACATAAGACACTCAGCTAATAGGAGAATACTGACAATTTCTGAGCTATTTGAATTACTGGGGCTTATTCCCATATGCCTTGGGCTATTTTTAATTCAGTTCATTTCTATGAAGTGTCCTCAGGGAGCACAGCACTGTGTATGTGTGGCTCCAACACTTCCTGTCAGGTCGGGTCAAAGGACCGCAGGTCCTGACACAAAAACTTGAGCTTATTCTGTTTATCTTTTCCTTTTTATGTCAGGGCAAAGTCATTAAAATGTGATGAATATTTTGTGATCTATTTTTTGATCTATGATCTAAGACTAGAAAAAGTAGATCCAAATTGCTATAGATGGCACCCTGCAATAAAGCTGTACATTGTCATCTCAGGATGTGGAGATAGAGTTTATTTAGATGTTTGTTTTGTTTTTAAATAGATAAGATTTCCTGGAAAAAGATGTAAATTAATAGAACCCTGACATTTTTCAGGACAAAGGACATGAATAGACACTTTTTTAAAAAGACATACAAATAGCCAACAAATATATGCTCTCTCTCTCTCTCTCTCTCTCTCTCTCTCCATATATATTGCTCTCTCTCTCTCTATATATATATGTATACATATATATATATGTGTATACTTGCTCCACAGTACTAATTATTAGGGAAATGCAAACTAAAACCACAATGAGAGATGACCTCATATCTGTCAGATAGCTATTATCACAAAGACAAGAAAATACAAGTACTAACAAAGATGTGAAGAAAAGGAACCTTTGTCCTCTGTTGGTAGGAATGTAAATTAGTATGTACACCCATTAGGGGAAACTATGTAGGGGTTCCTCCAACAAGAGTAGAATTACCATGTGGCCCAGGAATCCCACTTTTGAGTATACATCCAAAAGTTTTGAAGTCAATTTGTGGAAGAGCTGTCTGTATCCCAATGCTAATTGCAGCACATTCACAATAGCCAAGTTATGTAATCAACCTAAGGGCCCATCAGCAGCTGAGTGAATGAAAAAGTGGTATTTATACACACTAGAATACTACTCAGCCTTTAAAAAGAAGGAAATTTTGTTATTTCCTACAACACAGATGGAATCAGAGAATATTATGCTAAGTTAAACAAGCCAAGTACAAAAGACAAATCTGCATATTCTCATTTATATGTAGAACCTAAAACAATCAAACTCACAGAAGCAGAGTAGAATGATAGCTTCTAAGGCCAGTGGTTGGAGAAGTAAGAAAATAATGATGAAATGGTTCAAAATCTCAGAGACGGGGACTATGTGGGGTTATTTTTTAGATTTATTGCAAAACGTGGTGAATGTGTTTAATAATAGATTATTGTACATATCAAAATTGCTAAGAGTAAATTCTAATGTTCTTACCACAAAAATGTCGACTATTCACAACAATGGAGATAGTGACTAGCTTAATTTAATTATTCTACATTATATTCATAAATTGCATCTGTTTATACCCCATAAGTAAACATGACTATGAATTGTCAGCTCTTAATAATTTTTAAAAAGAAGCCTCATATTTTCATAGCAGAGAATACATAATTCCACTCTTTGCAAACAGAATGCAATCCGAGAAGTCAATCCCCTAACCAATGGTATATTGAACAAAAGAAAAGATGAGGTGGCCCTCACCCCTCATGATATACTGAATGCAGATCTCTGTCCTCCAAGGGAAATCCCTGACCCAGAGACAAGGCTCTTGCTTACAAAACCTGAAGAGTAATCACAAGTTGAATATACTGTGCACAAATGTGTGGACCGCAACACAGACTGCAGGATTTCCAAGGAAGGAAGGCACATTCAGATCAGAAGTGCTAGATGCTGAAAGAAGACTACCACTGTATGGGAGCTGCTTCCCAAAAACTTGGAACTAGAGAAATAACATTTCTTCCTGTGATTTAAACTCTGAAATCAACACATAATTAAAGCAGTGACAAACATAGTGACTCAGCGAGACTGGGAGCTTCCAAGTCTAGCAAACCTTGATTACAAACTTGGGTTTATTAAAGGATCTAAAGAGAAGTGCAAAGAGTCAAACAGCTTTGCACATCCAAGCACTCTCCAGGATAGGGCACTTGACCACAGGCTAGCAGAACCCAATGTCACTAGACATTCCACTCATGTAGTCCCCCTGTTCTGACAGTATACTCACCAAGCAACCTTTTGATAGTTAGATTTCTCATGTGGCACACCTGAAGGGAGCAACATGCTGGTTGGGCCAACATGAACATCAGGTCTGCTCAACAATTAAATTTCTCAATGTAAATGATTGCACTGGCATGCTGATGTTATATATCAGTCTCTTGTGAGCTTTGTTAGTGCCACTCATCTTCCCTGCGTTGGAACAAATACAGGGCACTGACAAAATAAATCTTCAGATCCCCCAGAAATGTACGTAAGTGATGACTGGTTTGGCTCAGCAGCAAACACGTTCAAGGGTTTAGAGAGCTAGGATGGGAGAGCGAGAGGAAGAGAGAGGGGGAGTGAGGGAATGAGGGAGGGAGGGAGAGAGGGAGAGAGGATTTAGACAGGCATGTTTCAACAAAATCTGTAAAGCTTTGACTATCACCCCAAGGCATTTGAAAGTAATTCTTCAGCAGTGGGAATGGAGTGGAGAAGTCAGGATGAGAAAAGTGACAGGATCAAACCTGTTACAGATCCACTACATAATGCTCTACTTAGTGGAGCTTGTAGTTTAACTGAGGAATCAGCTAAGGAAACAACAAATTACAATGCAGGGCACAGACTGTTCCAGGAACCCAAAGGAAGGGCACCCAAAGTTCACTCTAGGGGCCATCAGAAAATACTGCTCAGAAAAGAGAACTTACATTTTTTTTTATTGGACTTCAATGTTCTTTCAAAAATGTCCTTTTAAACAGTTTATTTAGTTAAATATATAAATATTTCAGAGACTTTCAGAATGGGAAACTGGCTTGTCATGAAGCACTCTTGGGCACATAAGCAGTTAACTTGTTGATGAGTCAGAAACACCCATGCAAAGGCCTGGGGCAGGGCATTTTTGGAAATCCTCAAGACAAACACAAGATTGGAATGTTCGAGAAACAGGAAGAGGAAAGTGAGTAAGAGAAACAGCGGTAGGGGATGAGATCAGCAAGTTAGGCTGAGGGCACTAATGTAGGGCCCAAGGAATTAGAGTTTTAACCTAACTGTGACAAGGAGAGTGGGATCAGCGTAGGGAGAATGGAGTCAAGAAAATCAGAAGGTAAAGAAGGGAGAGCATTCTAGAGTCCATTGCAGTAGGAGAGGCCATGAATAAGCGTGATGGTAGAGAAGATGGAGAAGCAGGAGGTTGGAGGACATATTCTGAAACTAAGCCAATGAGACTTGCTGATGAATTAACTCCAGGATGTAAGAAAAGAAGGAGAGAGCAACAGAAAAGGGGAGGAGGGAAGGTGGAGGAGGGACAATCAGGAATCTGTGGTCTGAGCAAAACGTGATGGATCGTGAAGTTATTTTTCTGAGATGAAAAAGACTGGAAGGAGCCACTAGAGCTTTGGGGAGGGAGGAGGAATCAAGAGTTCTGTTTTCTTGCTACTTCACAATATCAGTAGGGGAAGGGGAGGGGCAGGGGAAAGGAAAGAAGGGAAACAAAAATATATGAGAAAAGGAAAAAATGGAAACGAAGTCTGTAAATAGGGAAGGGAGGAGGGGGCAAAGGGAGGGCCGGGGGATGGGGACAAAATAAGAACCAAGATGCATCATGTACAGGTACAAGATCCCAATGATGAATGCCACTGTATTGTAGACCTAAAATGGACCAATAAACTGAACGGGAAAAGAAAAAGAGTTCTGTTGGCCAAATTAAGTCTGAATAACTATTGTTAACCCAAGTAGAGACGTTAAAGAGTTGAATACAGAAATATGAGATCAACTGAAAGGTCCTCGGCAGAGATACAGGCTTTGGCAGTTATTAACAGATAGAAAATATTCAGGGGCTGGCCATGAGGAGATTATGTAAAAGTAGACAAGGTAAGACTGAGGGTCAAATCCCATGAAAGAGTTAGATCTCTTTAACTTAGAGAGTGTGGGAGGTTGAGGAGCCAGGAAAGGAGACTGAAAAGAAGAAGCTGCAGGAGAATCTGATGCCAAGGAAGCCAAGAGACAAGCGGGGTGACAACAGAAGAGGTCGGTCCCTGAGTCAGAGGCTGCGCCACGGGGTGAGGATGACAAGACCGTTGCCCATTGCACTCAGCCAGCTGGAAGTCACTGGTGACCTTCTCAGGATGCATCTGAAGAAAGTGGTGGAGAATAAGTCTCAGATGGAGAGAAACGAGGAGAGAAAGGAAAAATAGCAAATCAAGACAACTGAGATCTAACCAAGCAACTCCCCTGACTGTAAGCAATCAAGTCCTCGCCATTTATTTCATGCTGTTTAAAATGAAGCTCAACTTCTCACCTAGGATAAAATGCTTGTCATTATGTGGCTTTTGCTACATGAGTACATAATTTTGTCACCCGCCTTCCTACTGTTAGGAACAACAGTTTCTTACTAAAAATTCTTCAGCGGCTCTTAGGCAAGCTCCATAGAGTATAGCACTAAACATACTGTGTTGTACACCTTTGGTGATTTTTCCCATTCTTAGCTCCCCAATATAATTGTTTCCCCTCATTTCCGATGCACATGCTCCTCACCACTCACCGGGCACACTGGATGTCCTGTTCATACCAAACCATTTCTAGTAGGAGCATGCCCAGGCTTCTCCGCTCCGATGCCCGCTGTCGCTCTCCTTGGAATGTCCTCAGAGCTCACCTCTGCTAGGAAGCTTCCTAGATTTCCCTCTCCTTTCTCCTTCCAGCACTGCACACCCTCTCCTGACCCCAGAGCCCCTGTCCATAGCTCCATTAGCCGCCTGGCCCGACTGCATCCACTCCTTTACTATCTGCCTCTCCTACTAGGCTGCAAGTGTGTTAGGCAGGAACTTAGCTTAGTCCATCTTTTTATTCTGAGTGTCTAGCACAGTGCCTGGCACACAAAAAATACACAAGTAAGGATATTTTTCTTTAACTCTCCTAATAGAAAGGTGCTTGTGAAGTTTTGAGGTTGATTAACTTCATTATCAGGAATAATTAGTAGGCAGTGACATTTTAAAATGTAAAAATAGAAAAAAAAAAAATTTCCCATATGAGAAACAAAAAGGACAGGCTAGGAGTATTAAAGAAGCATGTTAGTCATATCTTCCTGTGGCGAAATAGTCACACTGATAAAATATAATTGAACAGATTATAACATTTGCTCCATTCTGAATGAGTATAAATGCCACGTTGACAGCACTTCAATTCACATGTAGTTTCTGAATTTAGCCATTTAAGGCAATTATATATTTTTATTTCCTTTCCTTCCACAATTGGACACTTAAAATTTTCAAAGGAAGTGCTACAGACACAGGCTTTTTATTTCAAACTATTTTTCAAATCAAAATAGTCTGTAAGCTCTTCAGATGTTTTTACATGAGACCTACTTTTTTTTTTCTTGAACTTCAGGTGCTTTTCTTTTTATACTGTTTTCCTCACCTTTCCCTACAGACATGAACTGTACTTTTCTAAGTCCCCTTTATAAGGGACAAGAAGCATACCGGTTACTCCAACAAGAAGTAAATATGCGAACTGCATAAACCCAGGAGACAGCACTGTGTAATCACAATAATTTGAGATGTCTACTTGAGAACATCATTTAGAATTCCAAAGAGCAAATGGGCAGACTCAGCATAGTGTTTACCTCTTAGCCTGAAGCTGAACTCATTTGTCCGTTGGTCTTAAGAGCTCAATCACAGTGTCACAGAATTTCAGGCCTGGAAAGGACTAGAGGTCATTTACTCCCTTTCCTTTCTGTGAATGAATCCCCTCCACAAGAACCCTAATAATAGCCCTTCACTTTTCCCTTGAACCTTTCCATGCCAGTGAACTTACCACTGTCCAAGGCTTCAGATAAAAATAAATATATCCTGTTAAATTTTAGATAGTTTTACCACCTTGTATAATAATAGTTATTTTCATTATTGTGAACCCTACCAATTTCAGACAACCGATGTGTTCTTCATCTATGTTGTGCATAAAGGAAAAAAGGCACCTGTGTAACATGAAAAGCTTTCATTTCTATTTACCTATCTACTCACGTTGCCTTTTTTCCAAAAAGGATCTCAGATAAAATGACTCAAAGCACCTGGATGCAATAGAATTATTAAAATAGAAATAGAAATTCAATTCAAAGTCTTGAAAAGAGATTTTTGACTCAAAGGCTAATACAGTTGCTGGCACTGAAATTAAATGTAGCAGTGAGCTTTCTACAAGTCAGTACAAAAAAAAGAAAAGAAAAAAGAAAAACAGTGGATTATACAACTCTTATCTAATAGAAGAAAAGTATACCAATTTCCCTCTAAATGAAATTTTTTCTTCGTTCTAAATTACAAAAGGAATTTCTCATGTATCATTTTATAAAAGAGCTTTTATTTCTTAGTTTTCTCTGCACATTAATTTCCATCCTCTAATGTACTGCCAAGTACTGTGCTGAATAACACTTTCACTTTCACAACATCAATCCAATGCTAACCAATCTTGGTTTGGTTTTTTTTTCCTGTTGAAAATAGAAGACAAAGCATGAGGCCTAGAGACCTACTTTTTCAAAGGGGGCTGGGAAAACCCTTAAACTATCAACATCACCTTTTTGTCAGTATCATGGGGCAACAGCTCCCACATGCCTGATTTTTAGTAGATGAGAGCAAAGGAGACACTGGTGAGCAGCCATGCAATGTGTCTCCGTCATCCGAGAGACGCTGAAGGGCGCATGGGAGACTGGAGGGGGCAGAGAGGGCTGGAAGGCTCTGCTTGCACAGCTGATAAGGCCTTGGTTTCTTAGAAGCACAGCAACATGGTACGAGCACAAGATGTTTTGTTTAACTTGTGGCCCTGCTTCAAGAGACAGTGCAAAGAAACAGGGATTCTCACTTGCTTTTATTTTTTAACCTAGGGCCTTGAGTGTTCTAGGTAAATGCTCTGCCAGTCAACTACAACTCCACCTTATCTCATTTGTTCTTTAAATGCTCCAGTTTTTTCCTAGTGAGAGCATTATAGAGCCCACTGCCTGACAGATGTTACTAACAGGTCTACAGTGGCTTCATATAGCCGTGCCCTGTGCTTTAATGCTTTCTCTGCTCTTGGAATGAAGGGTGGGAAAAGTTACCCCACAGAATGACCAATATACATTCGAAGACTTTGTGGTACTTGGGGCACCCTAAAAAGACCACAGTACTTGAGTCACAGCATCAAATTTCTTTTTACCCAGAGGTTTTCATAGTCATGTAGACTTTACCTGGACTACTGATTCCATCACTAAATTCCTCACACAGTCACGAGCTATGCAACAATGGGCATCTGCTCTGAGAAATGTATCCTGAGACGATTTCGTCACTGGGTGAACATCATAGAGTGTACTTCACAAACTCAGATCATATAACCAATTATCTGCATGGGCTACGTGGTGTATGTGTATGGCATAACCTGTTGCTAAGGTTACAATCCTGTGTAGTGTATCACTGAAGTGAACACTGTAGGCAACTGTAACCCAATGGTATTTGTGCAGTTAAACATTCTTAAATAGGTTTGGTTACACTAGCATCACCACAAACACATGGGCAATGTGTTGCACTAGGACATTGTGATGGCCGTGACATCACTGGTGACAAGAATTTTTCACCTATGTTATAATCTTAGGTGACCACTGTTATATACATGGTCCATTGCTGACCAAAATGTTGTGATGCAGCAGAGGACAATAAACTGAAGACAGCGAGACCTCTTCTTTCCTACATAACACCAGCCAGGCTTACCCTTCCCCCTTCTCTATAGCTAGGAAAGCCATGCTTGGAGTCTATCTTTCCTCTGTCCAAATGTGGCAGCTTGTTTATTATACTTATTATTACTGGTGAATCTCAATTATATCTAGCAGTCCCTTGAGGCCAACAGGCTACATTAAATCATCACAAATTAGTTACGTAAAGTGACTGCAATTACAGTGAAAGTAACTGCCACATCGAATGAGGCTGTTTGTACACCAGACAACAAAATGTGTTCACGGGGTCACCACGGAGAAAGCGAGGCTTCAGATTCATTCTAAATAAGGCACCTGTGTTCTAAGTGGACCTGTGAATGTACCTAAAAAAATGACTTGGGTTGGGGCTGGGGATTTAGCTCAGTGGTTCCACCACCTGCCCCGCAAGCGCAAGGTCCCGAGTTTGATCCCTGGTACCAGAAAAAAAAAATCATCCATGAGGAAATTATAAAAAAATGACTTGGGTTCTCACAGAACAGGAATGAACTGAACAAACACCTGCTTAAGTGGGGCTATTACAGGTGCCTAACAGTCACTGCCCACAAACTTACTGATGACTGGCAAGTGCAAATGTGCATGCAGGTCATTATTTCACATCACAGTTTAGTGGGACATACAGCTGCCAAAAATCAGTCAGCACTAAGCAATGACCAGCCCCCAGCAGCATAACCTTCTCTTCAGATTTCTCGGCCCCACCCCACTGCCCTCTTTCTGTTAGCAGGAAGCCTGAGAATGGAAGGTAGCATAAATAATAAGAGAACCATGAACTATTTGGTAACTTTTAAATGCTGCACTATTTTGGAGTAGGGGAAGCACAACCTGAGAGAACTATCTCTATTTCCTGAGAGCATGTTAAAGTATGCTACAGTGTGCAGGATGCACTGGCCAAAGATGGTGTCTATGAGGGTGCTCTGCATTTGGGAGCAGAGTGGCACAAATACCCGGTAGGGAAGGAGTTGGCAGAGCAACGCCGCATCTGCCACGGTGAGCCACACAGTAAGCGAGCGCATAAAACAAGAACTTGACTGGGTTTGCTCCTCCACACAGTGATTCAATCTCACAAAGAATTTTTCTGCCTGCATCTTTTGAGAAATACAAACTCAGAGCTCAAGGCAGTTCATGTACGGAACAGGGAGGATGTTCATGATTCCTGGCAAGATTTATTCTCTGTACCTTCCCTGTGAAACAGGGTGACATTTAGGCAGAAATAAGTCATACCCACTTTACAATAGACAGAATTCTTCATCGACTAGAAAAGGGTAACCACAAAATTAAAAAATATAGATAGATTTTTAAGAACATTTTACCTGCTGACAACAGGGCCCTTGAAATCCGGGTCATATGTCCTTGGATCACCTGCATTTAAAACAAAGACTTCCTTAAGCACATAAGCCAATGAAATAGCAAATAAATAAACATAAAATATTAATTTAAAAAGATCTACATCATAGCTAGTCTACTGTTCACTGCAATGCTAAATTCCTTTTTTTGGCCCAGTGAAATACCAGGTTGCACCCATCAATCCCTTTTTCTAGTTAGAAGTAAGACTAGGGAGTGTGGCTGAGGACCCGATTTCACACACCCCATGAACAAATCTCCCCACAGTACTGAGTACCATCATTAGAGAGCACATCCAGGGTAGCAAAACCTGTGGCCCTTCTGATTTCCAAAATCATTCCACCATCTTTCATCATCCAGTGTTGCTGAAGACTGGTGAGGGGCATCTTATCATGTGAGATGCTTACCTAGCTCTCCCTTTCCTCTCATTAACCAGTAGACTAGATTTTCCTTCAAGACTTTCAGATACTACTCAGTGCTGCTCTCTGCCATACAGGCTGGGTGATTTATAAAGATTATTATGATAGTATATGAATCTTATCTTTATTGATGTTTTAGACCTACTGGAAGACTTCCTGCCATTTTGGAAGATACCTTAGTCTTTCATTGTTGCACCATGATTGGTGCAACAATGAACACAGTATAAGGCACTTATGGAATGGCTTTTTTCTCACCAACTATATTGCAAATAACATTAACAAGTGCTACCAAGTCATTTCTGGTCAAAGGTCATTTGTAATTCCCAGCTCCCCACCATTCCCATCTCTTTGTCTAGGAATTTGTCCCAGTAAGAAGGTCTGGTCCTCAGTTAAGGACAACATTTTATTTTAAAAGGGTTGGAAAAAAGTCCTCTGTGTGTGCCCAGTCTGGGAAACTGAAGCCAGAGAACTCAGACCTCTTCAGTGTAATCACATTAAGGACAAAACAACGGTGAACACAACATGGGACAGATTTGCAATGGAAATCCACGAGCCAATCAGTCAGTGAATATTCATAAAGCCCCTATTATCTGCGAAGAGCTGGGAGGAAACACAGAAGTTATGTAAGGTGTGGTTCCTAGCTCTGGGACCTTAAATTGGTGAGCAAGATTGACTTGGTCATTTACTCAACAAATACTTCTTGAGATTCTGTATACACTGGGACATGTGTAACAATACATGAGCAATGAATATGCCACATAAAACAATTAATAAAATAGTAAATGGCATGGTGCTATGGTTTGCATGTCTGCGTTCCTCCAAAATTCATGTTGATGACACCAGTGTGGTACCATTAAGAAATGGGGCCTGCTGGGAGGTGATGAAACTGTGAGGGCTTCATCCCTCTGGAAGTCATGGTCTTGGGAAAGAGGCTTCAGAGAGCCGCCTGGCCACTGGAAAGCCATCTCTTCTGCCATATTAGCACACTGCATTCCTCTCTGTGGGCCTCCCTCCACCATGTGAAGACACCGCATGAAAGCACCATATTGAAAGCTGAGGGCAGCTCGCTTCCAGATGCCACATCTACTCACGTTGTAGTCTTGGACTTCCCAGCCTCCAGAACTTTCAGAAATTAACTTCATCCACCCAGCCTAAGGTATTTTGTTGTAATCAGAGGAACAGACAAAGACGTGGTAAAATATACAGTGTTACAAGAATTCTGAGAAAGGAAGTTTCATTAAGAATTTAGCAGTTAAGAGAATTTCATTCAAAAAGTGAAATGTGTTGTTGTTTTGTTTTTTTGTCTGTTTTGCTGGCACTAGGAATTGAACACAGGACCTTCTTATTGAGCTAAATCCCTAGCCCATTTATGTTTTGTTTTGAGACAGTATCTCTCGAAGTCACTAAATTGCCCAGGCTGGGCTCAGACTCGGGAACCCCATGCTTCAGCCTCCCAGAGTGCTGGGCTTAGAAGCATCCTCTGTCACCTTGGGCTTAGAAGTAAGATTTTTGTGTGTGAAGGAGTTCAACAAAACAAAAAGGAAAGGAGAAGCATTCTGGTGGTAGAACTAAAATTCTATTATACTTATTGTAACTATTCATCAACCACCTCTTGTGCTTTGCATTGAAAAAGCCACTGCAGGGGGTCTGAAAATTAATGAAGTACATAATCTGTCTTCAACAAGTCAACACCAAGGAAGAAGAAAAGTGTACCAATAACTACAACACAGGGCAGAATATGGTGTCATAAAAGGGGTACAGTAACAGTGTTATGAGAGTCCTAGGGAAGGAAAGGAAATCAAAAAGGAGGGTTTCATAGAGCCACAATATTTTTAGATTGGTAAAGTTTGAACCTGTAAAGATGAATAAAGTCCCAAGGGCAGGAATAAGTAGCATGTTTGTGGGAGTGGTGGATGACAAAATAAAGCTGAATAGATGGTGTGTAACCAGATTAAATAAAGTCTAAAAAACCGGGGATGAAATGTTTTTCATACATCATAGGCAACAGGGAGTCATAGAAGGCTTCAGAACAAAGTAATGACATAGTAGAATCAGTGTTTAAGAAAGAGCTATTTAGCAACAGTATCCAAGTTGTCTTAGAATGAGCAAAGTCACAGAGCATAACTAGGAATCTATTGAAGTAATGGAAGTAATGGGAGTCACTGCCCAAGTTGTGGTGGAAATAATGGAAAGAGAGAGAGGACAAACAAGGTTTATCAAGAGCTTCAGTGTGGCTTAAGGGCTGGGAGTAAGGACCCTAGATCGAAATGCCTGCTCACTGCTGCTTGCTAGCAGTGACCCTGACAGGTTATTTCACTTCTGAAGTCTTGGTTTCCATATTTGTAAATGAGAATAAAAATAGTATCTACCCCATAAAATTGCTAGAAGGATTAAATTGATTAGCACCTATAAAAGTACTTAGAATAGTCTCTGGCACTTAGCCACCATAAATGGTTATCGGTCCCATACTCATAATTATATGAAACAGACAAATAGAATTTGATGAATGTTTAAGCCTTAGGGTATGAAAGAGAAGCTAGGGATGGCTTCATATCAAGTGACCCAGATCTTCTGGAACTGTAATTCTCATCACTCCTGGTTTCTGACTTAAGTTGAAAGAAAGGTTGATGCTATTAAATTCGGAACATTAGTGAGTGGAAGAATTTGTAAAGAAAAGAGCACAAATATAGTTTTGGTTCTTCTGAGTTTCAGTGTTCAGTGTTCAGCACTCAGTAGGAGTAAAAAAAAACAAAAAAACAAAAAAACGGGAGTCTAGAGAGGGAATCAAGTCTTGAAATTTTTGGAAGTCACAAAATCTATATCATGAAAAGAAATAAACACCACAAAAGAGAACACCAGGATCTGTCAGTTGTAGCATGATGCTACATAGTGACTAGAATAATAATAATAATTAACGTCTGTTTAACATCAAGTGCTAAGCACTGTACTAAATGCTTTATATGCATTGTTTTACTTTGTTAAAATGATTGTATATGGGTAGGAAATTATTATTAGCTTTACCTTACAGATACAAAAACTGAGACACAGAGAGGTCAAGAAATATGTCCATAGTTACACAGTTAATAAATGATCTACCTGGGATCCATACATTGCCCCATATATTGAGGCCAAATTAATCCCACGGTCATGCCCTGCAGCGCCACCTCCAGGGGAAAGTGTGTACAATGCTTCCTCTTTGAAACTGGCTGTACTCAACGCCAGTTTCTCTGACACACTGTCAGCTTCTGTTACTTGACCACTACCTCTCTGCACAGATAGATGCCTAAATCCTCCTTTATCTGGGAACTGACCCCTCTGTAGCCTTAATCCACAGGGATGTGTGTTCAGTAGCCATGTTTCTCTCTTGTGTCTATGTCCATGGACAACTGGATCTGTTTGGACACTAGGCCACTCACATTCTTTACCCTGGAAATTTTGAATCAGAGTGAACAGTAAGCGTGACCATTAATCCTAGTGTGTCAACTTCTTTGGATTAAGAAACAAGTAGCAGATTATCAGAAAGAGATGAAAAGTTTTGCTCTGAAATTAAGAACAAGACAAGTTTCTACTCTCACTACTTCTGCTCAATATAGTACTTGAATCTTTGCTCAGACCAATCAAGCAAGAAAAAGAAACAGGAAAGGGTTGAAGTATCCTTATTTGTAAATCACATGATCCTTTATATAGAAGATCCAAAATTCTCCGCTAAAAAACTCCTAGAACAAACAGCAAAATAGCAGGGCATAAAACACACAGAAGTCAATAGATTTCCTATACACCAATAATCAACCCACCAAGAAATAAATTAAGAAAATGATCCCATACACAATTGCTTCAAAAAATTACACACTTAAGAATTAACCTAATCAAGGAAGTAGAGAGCTCTATAATAAAAAGGAGTACTTTGAAAAAAGAAAAGATCAAAAAGGACATCAGCAACTTTGTGATTGGAAAACCTGTCCCATCTTGGTTGTGAATACACTAACACCATAGTCAAATGATAAGATTTAACTGATCCCTTCTAGTAATGACAGCTGGAAAGTGATGACTTCACCCTGCCTCCCTGTGCTGGCAGAAGTTGTATTGTCATGCAAAATTTTTATTTCCTGCAAATCAATCCAGGGTAGTGCTTTCTCAGGGACCCTTAAGCCCTCCAATTGCATTTCTGGAATAAACGGACTGAGGCCAGCTAAAGATGCTTCACTGTCAGATGGCTTAGCTAGTTAAGTACAATTCATTTTTCTCACTAAAACCAAAAGAATCTAGAGCTAGTTAATATTTTACATGTGTCTTAATTTTATTTCAGCTTTTGATCACTAAAGTTATTATGACAGTGGAATCGCTGAAAAACATATTTTAGAGACAGCTACACATTTGTTATTATAGTTAGTGCTTCGCAATACACTCCTACAATGCAATTTCCTTACTAGAAATAATTCATGAAAACTAAGGAAAATAGTCCAGGTAATTAATTCAATTCTTGGGTACGGATTTCACATGGCTCAATTGAAAGCCAATGGCAAGATAAAGCAGGCAGTTTTATCTTCTCTTTCAAAACCATCTGTTTCTCAAATAAAATGATGATACAGCTACCACTCACTAGTAAAAAATTTTAAAAATCTAAGACATTTAACTTTATTCATTCAAGAATATTTTTCTTTGGAGAACCTAGTATAAGCAAAGAGAATATTAAAATGAGATGCATGTCTAGGGCTTTAAAAAGACCGATTCTGAGCACGAAGTCAGATAACCTTCTACAAGCATGGAAAAGTGGACTAGTACAAATTAAGATCTGTTTTAACATTCAACAATAGCCAAAGGAGAACTATGCATAATTTAATGCTTGTTTCATTGCTCAGATATGTGCATTGTATTATGTCTAGAAAAGAAAGTCCATCTTTTCACTCCAGGAAGAGGCTCCTTTCCCTCAAAATCTTGACTAACGATACGGAATCATGTTTATTTGCCATTTCTTTCCGGAAGATGGTCCTCTTTTCAGTGCACCACACACAGCCTTTCATGCTCTGGCCTGTCTTCTCAGCCTCTCCTCTTACTGTCCCCCACTGGAAACTTGACCTTCTACCAATTCCGCACTGCTTATAGTTCTTCAAAATCTAGTGCTTCGCGAATCTCCTTATCTCCAACCAACATGACTTTCCCCTCCTTCTTCTCTTGGCAGTAGTTGTAGAAAGCATACACTTCCCCTCACAAGTTCTCCACTCGCCCTCAAAAAGAACAAAGAATGGCATTCTACTCACCACTGTTTCAGTGCGTGGAGCCCACTTTATCTAGAAATCAATGCTGAAAACTTTTATATAACCCCACCCCAAAGCAGCTATTTCAACTCATCTCTGAGGCAGACAGGCTTCTGTTATTTCCATTGTTCTAATTAACATGCTGCATCACAAGGAACTCATTTATGTGCCATGATAGTCAGAATAATGCCTCCCATACATATCCACATGCTGAGAACCTGTGAATATGTTACATGAGATGGGGAGATTTTCTGGATTATCTGGATAAACTCAGTGTAATCATGAGGGCCATTATGTCACTGGAAGGGATTCAAGAAGCTTCCTCTGAAGGGGAGATGAAGACTTCAACTTGGCCCAGAGAAGTTCCTGGTGCATTGTTGCAGAAGAATTTCAGGACATGACAGTGAGAAGCCTGGGCTGACTTATTATGCAGTTAGAAAATAAGAGACAGTGAGGGAGGGACTCCAGTTTGAGGAGTAGAAAGAGGTACAGCTCTGATAGAAAAGGTCAGACCAGTCCACCACCAAAAAGAAGGGAGCAGCTCTTATGGAGCTGCTGAGGTCTCAGTTCTGGGTTTGCAAGGAAGCTCTGGAGAAGTCTTCATCACCCAAGGGGACAAGCTGGTCTCCATGAGATGACTGTTCCTGCTTCAGTGACAGTCTCAGTTTTGCACAAGCTTTGTTGGAATCCAAGGTAACCACAGGTGTAAGGCAATGACTGGAGATTTCTAGGTTCCCATTTCAGGAAGTTAAACCCGGCTGTTGAACATCTCTATACATCTCTTATCTTCAAGTCCGAAGTTGTAAATGGGGATGAGATAGTTTGTGTGAATTTAGGGCTAACCAATTTGTGTTACCATTTTTTTGACAGACACCCCTTAAATGATCACCATATCTTTATATAAAGCTGAGCAGGGATCTGATTCAAAGTTTTAAGGTAATAAAGGAGGTAGATACAAAATGAAGGCAAAGAAGCCAAGTTTTGTCCTGCTTTTAGCTACCGTGGTGCATCTGTAGGCTCAAGTCACTGTATTTAGCAAAAGCAGCTTTTAAGTCCCTGACTGCCTCAGGAGAAAACATAAAACAAGTATTTAATGAGCAACAGGCTAAGGGGCAGGGGTTGTTTGTCCCCTGCTCTTCTGCAATGATCCTCAACAGTTATATTTTTTTATCTAGCTTATTCTTGGAGCTGTTAGGGCAAAGGTATCCTGGCTTCAATGATGCACCTGGTTTTTGAGTTTGATAAGATTGTTTGAGAGAGTGTAGGGTAAGGGAAGAATTCACATCATGCTTTTAATGAGTAACAGGTCCTGAGTTAAGGCCCGGAATATACCTGTCCTCTGTTTCTGTGGTGATCTCTGGCTGTCTCATTTAGTTGGGGAAGAAGGGAACAGAAGAGACAAAAACCAAAATGGAACATGTGATGAATGAAAGACTCAGCGGGCCAAGACTGGCTTTGAAGAGTGAAGTCATGAGCCAGGGATTGCAGCAGCCTCCAGACCATGGGTGTCTACTTTACAGCTGGCCTGGGCTGCACAGAGTGAAGAAGAATCGTCTTGGGTCACATGTAAAATATATGCTGTAATACAGAGAAGGAAGATGGCAGAGTACAGCTAGCAGCACTCCTGAGTCCTTCAGAGGTTGCTTGCTGGATCTGCAGGTATTCAGACCCATGAATGAAAGAAATCCCAGGGTGAGTAATTAAAAGAGGAGCCCACCAGACCACATCCCACATCCAAGCTGTCTGGAGGAAAAAGAAGGATCATTTTTCAGCCCCAGCACTGCCTATTGCTCAGCTCTGGTGACTGCATCATTTTGGGAAGGTATCTAACAGCCAGAGGGAAGAAGATGAGGGGAGAGGCAGAAAAAAAGCCAGTAAAAAGCCAGCAGCAGTCTGCTGCAATCCAGGGCAGCAAAGCAAGGCAGGGGGGCAAAGTTCGGAGCCCAGGTGGTGCGGAGCTGAGCTGTCATGGGCAGCAAAGAGCTGTGGCTGGGTGGGAGAAGAAGAGCCATGCCGGAGTAGAGGGGAGCAGAGCCCAGGCCAGGAGATGGGGGATTGCAGAAATACATATGGGAATCCTAGGCAGAGATAGGGAGGCCACCAGGACCAAAGAGACTGAAGGAAATTATGTATCCAACTGGGAGAGTGGTTAAACAATAGGAAAAAAAAAGAAATTGGCACTGGAAAGGGAATGAAATGACAAGATTCAGTAAATACTTTGCAATAGTAACTCTTGATGGCAGTGCTCTTTATTTCTCAATCAAAAGGCACAAACTGTCAGATTGAAACAAGAGCATTCCTCATAAAACTAGAAAAAACAACCCTAAAATTTATAGAGATCCACAATAAAATAACCAATCCCAAGCAACAAGAGCAAGCCAAGAAGCATCGCAATCTTAGATTTCAAATTATACTACAAAGCTACAGTGCCAAAAACAGACAATACTGGCACAAAAACAGACATGTGGAGCAATGGAACAGAACTGAGGATGGTGGATCAGCTCCAGGGACATTATTCATTCGTTCAGCTGTTCAGCTAAAAACATATGCTGGAGAAAAGATACTCTCTTTACCAAATGGTGCTGGGAAAACTGGATATTCACATGCAGAAGAATGAATCTACACGCGTATTTTTCACCCTTTACTAAAATAAAATCAAAATAGATCAAAGACTGAGATATCAAAATAGAAATATTTAATCTTTTTTGTTTGTTTGTTTTTGGTAGCGGAAATCGAACTCGGGTCCTTGAGCTTGCGCAGCAGGCAGTGAAACCACTGAGCTAAATCCCCGGCCCCAACATTTAATCTTTTTGAAGACCAAATAGATAAATCTCTTGAAGATATTAGGATAGACCAGGGCTTTCTGAACCAAATCCCAGGTGCAAAAGAAATAGCACAAAGAATCACAAGTGGGATTATATCAAATTATAAAGCTTTAACAGCAAAAGAAACAAGCAACAGAGTGAATAAACAATGTACAAAATAGGGGAAAAAACTGTTATTAGTCTGAACAGAGGATTAATAGCTAGAATATTTAAAATTTTTAAAATTAGACTCTCTTCAAAGAAAAGACCCAAACAAAATCAAATACCCAATCAAAATACTGTATAGGCAAATGAAGTGGGGAGACATTTCTCAAAAGAAGTTCAAATAGCCAATGAGTACATGAAAAAATTGTTCAGCATATTTTGACATTAGAGAAAAACAAATCAAAACACAGTGAGGTTCCATTTCACTCTAGAAAAAAATGGTGAACAAGAACTCTTAAAACACCAAATACTGGTGAAGTGGGGGAAATGCATGTTTCTTCATTGATGGTGAGAATGTAAATCAGAAGAACCACTATGGAAACCAGTATGGAGATTTCTCAAAAATGGGAAAAACAAAAATTCCATTTGACCCAGCTGCAGTGTTTCTGGGCATCTCTCTCAAAGAGTTAAAGACATCATATTATAGTGCTAGAGCCATACCCATGTTTATAGCAGCACAACTCACAACGTTTTAGAAGTGGCTTATATGTCCTTCAACAGAAGAGCAGATAAAGAAAATGTGGTATAAATACACAATGGAGCGCTATTTAGTCACAAAGGATAAGTTTTCATCACTTGTAGCAAAATGGGTATATCTTGGGACTATAGTGCTAATTAAAATAAATCAGACACGTTGGCCCGGGGATTTAGCTCAGTGGTTTCGCCGCCTGCTGCGCAAGTGCAAGGACCCGAGTTCGATCCCCAGTACAAAACATAAAAATAAGACATGGAAGGTTAAATATCTCATGGTTTCTCTTATATGAGATACCTAAAATATAAATAATTGAAAAGAGAGAAATAAAAGATAAATGACAGGTAACAGGAAGGCTTATTTTTAGAGATGAGAATGGTGGAAACAAGAGGGAGGAGAGGGGAAAGGGGATGTAATAAGGATTAAGATGTGATATGCATAGGTACTATTCCCAGTGATGAATGTATTCATTAGGTATGACAAAACCAGACTAATAAATACATATCATGTAGTCAGTGCATATAAGTAACAAAACTATTTTAGCTTAATTAAATCATTTTGTAAAATAACATAACCTAGAGTTTAATAATTAAATAAAAAAGCTTACATGTCTGCTTAATAACAATAAATGCCTGTCTTCACAGGCACATACACATGTAGGTAGGCTGAAGTATATGATGTGATTAAAACTACTACTGTGAATGTTTAAATTTTAAAAATGCTTATTACAGTAAAGTACACATTGCCATTAATCTCCCTCAAAAAATTCACTCTTGCTTTGAGCACACTTAGCCCATCATTCTTGTCACTTTCTAAAGTAGTTCTGGAAGTCCTTTTTCATAAGCATCTTTAATTATGCTATTGTGGTTGCCCTGATGTCCCGAATCAAAATGTTTACCTTTCAGGGTTATTTTGACTTTTGAGAAGATCCAGAAGCCACAAAGTGCTGGCTCTGGTGAACATGGTGGATGAAGACTCACCATAATGTTTTCATTTGATAAGAACTGCTGAAAATAATTGATCAATGAAGTGAGATCAAAAAACACACTGTACATTTAAATTTTAAAACTTTATTACAGTAAAAGACACATTGGCATGAGTATCCTTCAAAATACTCTACCTTTCTTGGAATACACTTATCATTCTTGGCAATGCATCTTTTACTATAATTTTTTTTTGGTACTGGGAATTGAACTTGGGACCTTGAGCTTGTGATGCAGGCGGCGGAACCACTGAGCTAAATCCTCAGCCCTATAATTTTTTTAAAAACTTAAACATTTGCTGTATTTTGTGATCAATCATTCATTGTACTATGATGGGTAATTTCTCTGTTTTCCACCAAGACACACAAGCATATGTGATGCCTGATACATGTGGGTTTCTACTGGACTCACTGGAACAACAGAGTTACATAGCACTGCACCCCCCCCCCCATAGCTCTCTCTTTTTTTTTTGGTACTGGGGATTGAACTTGGGTCCTTGCGCTTGTGCAGCAGGCAGTGAAACCACTGAGCTAAATCCCTGGCCCAACCCCTTAGCTTTCTTGTTGCTCACACAGCCCATGATCAAGCACTATGCAACTGAGTCATGAAAAATATCTCTGAAAATCACACAAAAATGTTAAAAGTGTATGATGTTGTTGGGCCACATTACAAGGTACCTCGGGTTGCATGTAGCCCATGGGCCCTGGGTTGGACAAGCCTGGTCCAGACACTAAAAAGAAAGCAAATGGGTCTCTCACCTCCACCCTGAGCCTTCACAAAGAAATTCACCCTGCCAACCCCTGTTTTGGCTCCCTGAAATCTATTTTGCATTTCTGACCACTGGAATTGTGTGATAATGAATTTGTGTTATTTTAGCTGACAGGTTTAAGGTAATTCATTACAGTAGCAATAGGAAGCTAATACACATGACCATATCTCCTTCTTGATTCATAAACAGCTTCTTTGCTTAATGTTCTATCCATATTACCTACAGTAATGTCTGTTATGTACATACAGTTACTCAAATAGTTGTAAATTTTTAAAAAATGTCAATATCATTTTGAACTCTCCTATCTTTATGAAAACACAAATAGGGGATCAATTTTGACATTTTAATCATTTTAGGTAGATTTCAACTTGGACTGGAGTCAAGTTAATGGACTCAGGATTACACTAATGTGAAAAATGACACATTACCAACACTAACTCAGCATCCAACTTCTAATGTCAAGATCAGTAGGAGTTTACAATGGAAATAGCCCACACTGGTGAATAAAAACTACCTATCAAATTGCCTGGTACCAAATGCCATCTCTACCACCTACAAGCTGTGATTGGGGAAAATTATTGTTTTTGCTCTTTAAAATCCCATTTTGTCATCCATAAAATGACAGCAGAGAAGAAAATAAAGAACAGAGGTAGGAAAATTTTACCCTCAAGGGAAATCATTTAATATGGGAATTATATATATATAAGTTATATACTTAGGGAATTATATATAATACCCATTTATTATAATATATAATATATAATATATTATATATAATATATAATATATTATATATATATATATATCCAAAGTAGATTAGTATAGAATCAATACAACTCAATTTTGATTATATCCACATACTGGTTATAAGTGACAACTATAATTTTAGAAAGATTTCAATGTGGAGTGTGATATTTAGGGTATGTTTTTGAAGGAGAGGAATTTAAGCATGCTCCGGGAAAGAATGCATTGTGTCGGGAAGAGTGACAAAGGGACATGCTCAGCTGTAAGAAAGAGCTACGCCTGGAGAAGGAGCCATGACAGCGGTTAGAGGACCTAAGCACGTTATCAGGAGCTGGAGTAGGACTTCCGAAGCCTCTCAGTCCTCTGCAAAAGGCACGGAATTGCCGTGTGTTTACGTGTCTGCAAAGTGCAGAGGCATAGGAGAGTGAGAGCAGATGAACCAACAAGCAGACTGCGCGCACATTTCAGATACAGGATGGTGAGTGTGGCGCTGAGGGGATGAAGCAGTTCCAGAGCGTTCCAGGGTACATGTGGAGGGGTGAAGGAAGGGAATGGCCCCGGGCTTCGTGCTCTAATGGTGACAGTGCGTCATGCAGAAAGTGAGGCCCACCCAGGAGCTCATCTCAGGCGGAACTATGACCCCACATCGGACATCGGACACCGTAAGATCGATGGAAGTGCAAATGACACTCTTTCAGCCCCGACCTCAGACCACACAATACAGTGTTATCATGGCCTTGGGAGGGTTGTTTTCTGCCAGTCTGAGTAACTTCCTGAATATATGTGACAGTAAATCACAGTACATTGCATCAAAAATATCAAATCTCAGGAGGCCGGGGATTTCACTCAGTGGTTTCGCTGCCTGCTTGCTCAGTTCGATCCCCAGTACCAAACAAAACAAAACAAAACAAAACAAAAAACAAAAGACAAAACGAAACAAAAAAACAAACCAGAAGGAAACACCCATCTATTTATGGGCCAGGGATTTAGCTCAGTAGTTCCAGCGCCTGCCTCGCAAGGTCCCGAGTTCGATCCCCGGTATCAAATTAAAACAAAAAAAAGAAAGAAAAAGTCAAATCTCCTATTATAAGGATTTTTCTAAACACAAGAACAGTTTTTAAATAATTTGCACCATCATTTGAAATAATTTATCTTAAATGAACACAGATCATAAATGATCCAGTCATACACTTAGATGCAATACTTACAAGAAGCAACATCCACCTCCCTGGAGTGGGCAAAGGGAAACAGACATAAAACACCCGGGCTGCTTTTTAATAGAGTTTTTAGGCAGTGCTGAAATAAGCTCGTTTAGGAAGCGTTGGAAATGCCCTTTTGAAAAAATGATTTTTCTTGACTACTGTGTCAAAGCAGTGAATTTGTACTATACCACACCTATGAATTATTGGATAATCACACATCTTCTCAGAATAAATAACATTCTGGATCAATATTGATTTAAGAAGAGACCCTGGAGGCAAACAAGAACACGAATTGAGTTTGAAAGCTACCACCATGGATTTTCTAATATTTCTTTCTAGCATACTTGTATTTTATTGCTCAACACGAGTCACTCAAAAATGAAAAGAAATAAACAAGAAGAAAATAAAACACCCATGACATACTTTAATTACATTAGAGCAATCCCTTATTTTCTGCTAGTTTCATAGATTATGTACTTAAGTATCCCACTAGACCCTTCTCAGCACCTCCTGAAAATATAAGAACAGTTTTACAACCAGAGTTGAAAATGAATAGCATATTTACTCATCCTAAATTTAAAAATAAGTGACTTCATCTTGTCATTCTGTATGTCAAGTTTAGCCAATACAATAGTAAATGAGTAAAGGTGGAAACATTATAGTTTTCATCATTATATAAATACAAAAATGAATCTCTGGATAGAAGGAGAAAATTGTCTTTAAAGCTATGGTTGAGTAAAAGACTCCTTTAAACTTAAGAACAAGCACTAGTAGAGAAATATAGTAAGAATTTGATAGTTTAACACAAATGCATAAAGCAGTTTTTGTAGCTAGTGATAGTATCTCCCCTCCTTTCTCATATCATCCACAGGCTATTGGTGAGAACAAAATTAAACTGCTTAGCAACTCTGAGTATCGTCACAACTCAAAAAGATGGAAGATAATAATTCCTCAAAAACATCCCTATCCCTGGGTCTGAAGTGTAGGAAAGAAAATATGTTTAAACACATAATCTCTGCCCACAGTGCATCAATATACAATAAAAACTATAAGTAGAGTATACTATTAGAATCTGTACCACATGGGTGCCTCTACTTGTGGAATAATTGAGGAAAAATTGTAGTAAATAATGATCTTTCACCAACAAGTCAGGCCAGTCATGTAAAATACAAATAGGAGAAATAGCAGGTGGCAGATATTTACAAAGCCTACTGCATGACCTAACCTAAGCTTCCAGAGAATAAGAAGAGCTCAAGGTGGGGTATGTGTTACAGAACAAGATAATCACTTGGAATGCCAGTGGGCTTGTTTCACTCCTTTGTGGAATATTATCACCTTTGATAAAATAAAAGATTCAACAGCCTGGATTTGATACTTGTATACTCTAGGAACATATGTGAAGCAGAAATGCTCATGTACTTTTTTCGCACAAAATGGAATTTTCCAGAGATTGAACATAGTATGAATACTCGTTGTCAAAAGAAAACTTTAGGCTCGTCTCTTCTATATTCTGTATGCATTAGAGAAAGGGAGAGAAAGACTTAAGAGAAATTTGGCACTCAAAACAAGTATTTGCCTCATGCTGCCATGATGGTAATTGTCTCTGCCACTTTCCAGTTGTTGGGACAAAATATCTGACACACACAACTTAAAGGAACAGAAATTTATTTTGGTTGACAGTTGCAGTTCATGGTTTGCTGGCTCCAAGGCAGAAATGGGATGGCAGAGGAGAATGTCGAAGGATTTGTGCTCAACCTGATAGCCAAGAAGCAGAGGGAAAAGAGAGCAACCAGGGGACAAGAATACACCCTTCTTGATCATGCCTGCCATGATCACTTCCAACAAAACCCACCTCCTATGCAGCCACCAAACTCATCAACAGATGAATCCCCAGAGTGCCCCCACAATCCAGTCACCTTCTAAACACTTAAGACTTTGAGGAAACATTTTAGATCCAAAGCATAGCAGTAGTAGTGCAAAACTGTGAAGACAAATCCACAACTGAAGTTTTATCTATCAGCTCTAATTTGAAAATTATGGTAAGTGCCCTTCTCTCTCCTTTTCTCTGTCTCAGTCTGTATCTCTCTCTGAAAAAAAATTTTAAAATTTGGATATAAACCTTATAAGACATCTTTTTAAAAGTGCAGAAATGAAACACAGTATCAGGCCAAAATGTAGTGAAAGTGAGAACTCAGAGAGAGACAGATACTACAGTTTTAAAGGTGTCTACTAAACTAGCAAATTCAGGAGTAAGAAGGACAGAAGACACAGTCCTGAGGCTGCCCAAAGTGAGGAGTCAAACGCATTGTCTCTTATAAAGTTGGAAATCCAAAGGGTTATACCCTCAGAATGAAGCCCATCCACTATTAAAGAAGTTAACTTGGCATTGAGTTGAAAGACAGGAGGAAACACCCTCACTTGAATTTTCTGTGTATGCAAATGGTCTGAAGTGGACTCCACCTGTAGTTGTGTCCAGGAAGCTGATGGACAGAAGGACCACTATCAGAATACTCTAAGAATTCTCACAAAGTATTTTATACAGAAAATATGCAGCTTATATAGAAATTACATTCAGAGGCAAGACATCATGAAGGAACTAGCTTATAAACAAACAGCAATAGACTCACAAAAACTTCAGATTTTTAAATTAATCCCAGATTACACAATAACTAGACTGAATCCGTTTTTCAAAAATTAAAGACAAATGAGAAAATTTTAAAAAGCAAAGTCTCTGTAAATAGGGAAGTATGGAGGGGTTGAAGGGAAGGCAGGGGAAGGGGGAAAATACAAGAAACAAGAGATTATGTAAAGGTACACATTTCCAATGATGAATGTCATTATATTGTATGCCTAAAATGTACCAATAAAAGGATATATAAAGACAAAAATTAAAGACAAACATGAAAATAAATGTGAAGAACTATAAAAATTCATCTAGCATATTTGAAAAAGAAGTAAATTGAATCTGGAAGTGAAAACCCATGATAAATGAAATGTAAAGTCTGATATCCAATTAAACATAACTGAGGAGGCAATAGAACACTAGGATTACATCAAAATAAATTATTCAGAACACAGCATAGAGAAACAAAGGGCAAAAAATACTAAAACATAGTCACTATATTCAGGATGGAGTTAGATTTAACATGTCAAATCACATCTTGAGAAAGAAAAAACAGAAATAATGGAGAGATATAATGAAAAAAAATTGCCAATGGAGATTTCCATATTGAAAGACAATGAGTTCAAGAAAAAGGGTGAAATAAAGATATTTTCATGCAAAAAAGAGAGTTTGCCATCAGCAGAGCCTCACTAAAATATTTTGATCAAATATTACTGAGAGGAGAAAAAGTGAGCCAGATGGAAGACTTTTGATGAAACAAGATATGCAGACTGGTAATTGACTACATAAAACAATAATAATATACTCTTGTGGGGTTAAAAAAAGAGAAAATTATGCCAGTAATAAAATATAATGTAAGAGTTGAAAGTGTGTAGGCTTCTTGCATTATAAAGAAAAGGGTAAAATACTAAAGAACTTTAAACTCCTATAAATAGGCATGCTTCAGTTTTAAAAGAGCAGAATCTGCATTCATAACTTCCAAGATAAAATTGGAAAGAAAATGAAAAAGGGGAGGCACCAGCAGCACACGTTCCCCCCATCCTTTGAACAAAGAAGACCTAAAAATTCTAAACAACCCAATATCAATCAATGAAATTGAAAATATAATTAAAAACTTACCAACTAAGAAAAGCCCGGGTCCTCATGGCTTCACTGCTGAATTCTACAAGACATTTAGAGAGGAACTACTGCCACTACTGTTTAAACGCTTCAATGAAACTGAAAGGGAAGCAATACTCCCAAATTCATTCCTGGAAACAAGCATCACCTTGATCCCCAAAGCAGAGAAAGACCCAACCAAAAAAGAAAACTATAGGCCAATCTCACTAATGAATACAGTTGCAAAAATCCTTAATAAGATACTGGCAAATAGAATGCAGAAGATGATCAAGAAGATCATATACCCTGATCAAGTGGAATTCATCCCAAGGATGCAGGGATGGTTCAACATATGCAAATCAATCAGTGTAATACACTATATTAATAGAGCCAAGGACAAAA
>NW_004624742.1:21420918-21476044 GCF_000247695.1 Heterocephalus glaber | reverse complement strand
GTGGGGAGAGCAAGCTAAGCAACAGAGAGACCTGTAAGACTCAGAACATAGTTGCTCCCACAATGACTGCACCAGAAATAGAAAAAAGTCAACCTAATAGTCCAAGAAATTAATTTTGGTAGCTGCTTGAATACATATTAAATTTTGCAAAGCCATCTTTCCCTCTGTAAATGAATAGGATTTGAACTAAGTACAGAACCAAGTTGTTTTGATCTGGATAAAAAGTGAGTGATGCCAGAAATTGCATTATCAGTTTAATTTGGTGTACATCTGGTGAACATTAACACACCTAAAACAAATCAAAAGTCATGAGAAAATCACTGGGATAATCGAACACCTCAAGATCAGAAGTCTTGATCACACTGTGTCAACAATAAGCTCTGCTAATTTTAATTCAGGATATTACACTTTTTGAAAAATTCTTCTGAAAAAGACCAACATTTAATGAAACAATAGTTTGATTATGACACCTACTAAGTAAACTTTTACCAAATTCTAGGCACTCCATAAAATCCATGCTACTATGAAATTAATAGAATAAATCAATTTTATGTAAATGAGTAGAAAAATATTCTTGGTAAATAATTTTCTGAAATTAAGATTTTTTCTTACATTATAAAATAAAAACAAATAAGCATATGAAAAAATGTTCAACATCACTCGTCATTTGAGAAATGAAAATGAAAACAACGCTGAGATTCCACTTCACCCCAGAAGGAATGGCTGCTGTCATGAAATCAACCAATAACAAATGCTGGTGGGGCTGTGGGGAAAGAGGAACACTGCTCCACTGCTGGTGGGAGTGTAGACTGGTGCAACCACTGTGGAAATCAGTATGGAGATATCTCAAAGAACTAGGACTGGAAGTCCCATTTGACCCAGCTATTCACCTGCTGGAGATCTTCCCCAAAGAGTTAAAAGAATCATGCCACAGTGAAATATGTGCACCCATGTTCATTGCAGCACAGTTTATAATAGCTAAAACTGGAAAATAACCCAATTGCCCATCAACTGGAGACTGGATAAAGAAAATGTGGGGATTTTTTTTATAAAATGGAGTACTATTCAGCCATAAAAAATAAGAAATTAGACACATTTATAGCTAAATGGATGCACATTGAAGTGATACTCTTAAGTGAAATAAATAGGACACACATGTGTAAATACTGGATAGTTTCTCTAGTGCGAGAAACTGAAAGTATAAATAAACCATGAGAATTAAATTTCTGTTGTTTAAACCATCCAAATTTTAATACTTTTAATAGCAAACTATGACATGCATGGGCCCAAATTTATTGACAAATACATTATATATAAGTGAAGAAAGCATCCCTATAAAATATAAAACTTCTCATACTAGATAAAAAACAAAATCCTACCACATGAAATATGTATTTCCAAAAACTAAGGATTAAAAAATACTGAAGCAATATGAGAAAGGGAAAAACATGGAAACAAAGTCTTTGTAATTAGGGAGAGGTGGAGGGGTTCAAGGGAGGGCAGGGGAATGGGGAAAAAATAAGAACCAAGATACATCACGTAAAGGTACACAATCCCAATGATGAATGTAACTATATTGTATACCTAAAATGTACCAATAAACTAAAGGGAAAAAAAATACTGAAGCAAAAGACTGAAAATGTTAAAACATATAAATATTAACCTAAAGAAAGAAGTTAGAGGTAATCTCTAAAAGTAGAAATTATAGTAAATCACATTATCAGCAATAAGAGTCATTTCATAATGATTAAAGTTTCAATTAACAGGGAAGATGTAATAATCCTAATTAGATGCACTCAATGGCAAAATGTAAATGCATAAAACTATACGGAGAAAAAAATCTGCAATCAGAGAAGAGTTTGACACATTTTTGCAGTATTTTGTCAAATCCTATCATCAAGTAAATGAAAAATCAGGAAGTGTACATTCTTTCCAATAAATAGTAATAGTGAATATCCTTAAAGAAGAAGGAAAAAAAACCCCAGCGAGCTCACTCCACAGACATTATGCACAAAAATTAACATCAGGTAGAAGAGTCTAAAGTGAAAGGTAAAATTATAAAGCCCTGAGAGGGTTTACTAAGCAGAGCACAAAAGATACCAGTCTGATTTTGGGGCGACAGACGGAAGCTGTCTTTGCATTCATTGGAAGCATCAGGCTTTCTTCCTTCCTTCTTCCTTACTGGTGTCAATAAATGAGTTTTGATTTGAGAGGAGCATCAGCACCCATGGGCAGATGTCTCCATGAAGCTCCTAGGCCCATGAAGAACGTCTGCTTCTGCAGATGAGGCTGAACGGTTTAGAAAGCCAAGACCAGCCAGTCTGAGAAAGTCCTGCTCCAGTCAGATTCTCGCCTTCTCAGCCAAAGATATTCATTATAATGAATAATAAATGTAACCACAATGAAAATAAGTTTTGTTCGTGAAAAGTGTAGAGGAACATGACAACCAAGGATATTTGTAAAACTCTAACCCTAAAGTACCAATATCCAGAATGTATACAGAACTTTTAAAAAATCATAATAGAAAGATAAGCAAAGGATTTGGATAGAAACTTTGGAGGAGAAAACCATAATGATCAATAAATAATATAGTATTCAATCTCACTATTAGAAAGGTATTAGTTAAAACCACAAAGAGAAACTATTATATGACCCGAATGATGTGTAAAAGGTGAAGAGCTTGAGATGATATGTTGACAAAGATGAGTAAAGGGAATTCCTATGCACTGCTGGTGACAATAAATATTGGCGGGACTGTTTTCGAAAAGCTTAGCATGATTTGATCCTATAATAAATCATCAATCGCTTCTCAGCCTTTTGGGTAAGATCAAGTGTAATATATCATCAATACCCCAAACATGTCCACGTGTGCACAGAGATATATGGATAAGTTTCATGGCAGCATCATTTGTAGTACATAACAGTGCAGAAAAAAATAAAGGCAAGAAATTATGGCACAGTCATATAATGGAATACTAAGCAGTTACCTCTTTGCTGAAGGTAACCACTGTCTTAAATTCTGTGATTCTTATTTCCTTGTTTTTCTTGTAGTTTACCACCTAAACAATATAACTCATTTTTTGCCATTTTGCCTTTTGATAAACAGAATCACAGAATACGTAGCTTTTATTTTCCTTTATAATTATGATAAAGTCACATCAAAGTATGTCTGTACTCTCCCTGCCCTACATAAGTCTCTGTCACACACACACACACACACACACACACACACACTACACAAACACACATGAAAATAAAAGACTACATTTCCCAAACAAGAAGTCCAAAATAAAATACTAATATGACTTTAGAGACTCTAGTAGTCCAGGATAAAAGGCTCACTCGGTTGATTCAATGAACCAAGTATTTCAGGGAGTCTGCTACCATCTGGATCAAGCTGTGAAGACATTTCTCTAACACCAAGTAATATCCTCACTATGTACAAGTCATCCTATGGTTTTTGTTTCTTGCCTGCCATCTCTACTACAATGGGGCCCTAAAAGGGCCATGGCTTTGTTATGTTCACTACGAAATGTCCCAGTGCTCAGCACTGTGGTTTTAGATCCTAATAGATGCTGATTAAACATATGTTAGGAAGAAATAATGAAATACACCCTAAGGCTGTCTTAATCAAATTATCTGTGCTGTTATTTTATTCATTCTGTAACATAAGCTGGTGCCAGTAATGCTTTCAATAATGCTGCGCATGCAACTACGGGCTAGAGCACATCACACAACTGACTTACAAAGTGAGCTGCTTTCGTATTTTGAAAACCTGACAGACAGACAGATTTTTCAACTGGCATTCTGCAAAGACATCGCGATGATGAAGTCATAAGGCAGGATTAATATGTCTATGCCTAAGCACTTTCCAGTCAGTGGGGTTGCTTCAGGGACATTTCTGCCACTAGTCATTCCCTCCTGATCTGGCAGCTCCTCCATTAGGTTCTTAATGAAGGAATAGTACCAGGCAAAATGGCATCTATTTACAACACTTCTCCAAGGACTCTTCTTCTTCCACATTTTAGCTCAAAAGTGTGCAAATTAATGCATTACCCTTCTTTTTCACACTACTGTTTTTGAAATGAATAAAATATTTAAAATTCTAAATGTAAGTTAGTATTGAGATTTTAGAGCAAAGCTTTTACTTCTAAAGAACACTTAAAGGTATTATTTATAAAATCACTGTAGTAGCCTATTTCTTTAGCCATAAATTCATCTGACCATTCCAATGCCATAGCAAAGTCTCAGAGGACTGAGTATGCACCCTTGAGGAAAGCTTTATGGAAAGTTAGCAGCTGTATGCAGGGAGTACTTCAGGCATTCTGAGCATAACTGAGGTTACAGCCCATTCAGTCATTCAGAAGTTTATGTCTGATGGGATACCTGAATTACAGGAGAAAGAAAAGCTTATGAAATTAAATGATCAGTCCCTGACCAAAGCAAGTCTTGAGCTCTTAACTAAAATCTCATAGGTCTCCTCATCTCCTAGGAATGTTCCCGAATCTCTGAGATCTCTTTCCGACTCAGCCCTGCCAGCCAACCTTATATTTTCAAGTAAAAAAGGGGCCCTACACCTTTGCTACACCAAGATGATTCCAATTTAAGGAGAATCCACTATGAGCTTCCATTTAGGCAAACATTTAAAAAGTAAAAGATAGAAATAATTCTTCATTATGTCTAAAATTTGGAACTATTTTGAAATGTCCACATTTTTCCTTCCTCATGGTGTCAGAGTCATAAAGGAGAAGTTGGTAAGAGGCGCTTCTTTTACTAAATAAACACAGAGAAAACTTCTATATTATGGTATTTTCTGTGTTTAACCAACAAAAATTTAATATATATATATATATATATATATATATATATATATATATATATATGTATTCTAGTTCATACAAATTTCACAACAGAAGAAAACCAAGGCTGATTCACATGAAGAAACAGAGTTCTTAACTAATGTAAAAGATAACCTTATGAAACAGTTATGAAACTGTTTTGTTGGGATCATGACATAAATGATGCCATAGGCAGACAGCTACACAAGACATAGAAATTTATATTCTAGTCCTATCTCTGACTCCATATGTAGCCTTGAAAATGTTGCAATGATTTCTTACATTTCAGCTTCTGTTAAGGAGTGGATATAATGCATACACTAGCTATGTCACAGCTGAGAAAATCAAATGAGATCATAATATGAGATCATTTATAAATGAGTTATGTTACTGAATGAGAGAGTATTATAATTATCATTTTGCTGTTATATGTTTTAAAAATGTATAAGAAATTCTTGATACATAATAGGTCCTTAATAAAAATTATTTCCATTTTCCTTCCCTACTTTGCTCTTAAGAACCCAGATCAATTTTAATCCTCATACCACTTACGCCACTCATTCTATCTTGTGGTGTCTTACCACTGAAAATTTAGAGGAAGGAAAGATCATCTTTATTCCTTCCTATCTTGGCCTCAGCTTCTTTTTTTTTTTTTTTTTTTGGTACCAGGGATCAACTTGTCCCCTTGTGCTTGCAAGGCAGGCAGCGGAACCACTGAGCTAAATCCCTGGCCCTTGGCCTTAGCTTCTAAAAGCTTTTCAGATTCTAATATAACCCAAAGAGCTTTCACATAGCTCAGCTGCAAGAGCTCTTGAACTTGAAGGTCCAAGCAGACAGCCCTTAATGGCAGACAGCCCTTAAAATATGAACATATACTGACCAGGAAATTCCTTTGAAGTTCATTTTGACTACAAAAAACATTTCTCTGCATACTGAATAGAATTGATTTTATTTCTTGCTGTGAAATATTACCAGGGGCAAAGATAGAAGAAACAACTCTGGTGAAAAATTTGCAGTGTAGAAACATGAACACACAAATGTGCAGTTGGTGTAATACAAGAAAGAACTCAGAGTGCTCAAGGGGGAAAATAAAGGCTCTGGGAATGTGAGGTAAAGACAAGCTCTTCACTGAAGAGGTGGCATGAAAGCCACGTGATGGACGACTGGTAAGAGGCCTCCTGAGTGGATGAAGGACTTGGGCTGGAGAAATGCAGTGTGTGGAGGAAACTGTGACATGCACAGTAAGAAACGGGTAAATACTGTCACAGCGGGTTTCAGTTGAGGACGCCTTCAGATCAGTAGTTGTCTCTTTTTTTACTGATTTGACTTCAACCTTGCTCTCAGATCTCATTAGAAAAACAAGTAAGATTCATTGTGTTATATGTTGCATATTGCTTCTAGAAAACCTGCTCGAGAACTTGAGAAATTTTAGAAACATGTCTTTAATGTTTAATATGGCTGTTGCACTAATCTGTTTCCACTTGTGCGTCTCTTCAGTGTCACTTAAACACGTGCGTATACAGAAAAACACATGGCCCTGTGCTATTACTTAAGGGAATTTTTACTCTACAAACTGTTTTATTTTATCTTAACCATAGTTTACAAACTTAGCACAAAAAAAGAAAATCAAAACAGAAAATAGGTATGAGTTTGAGCATCTAACTTTCTCTAGCGGATATTTGAAATGATATGAATATAGGTAATATGTGAAGCACAGAGAAAGGCGATTAATTTAAAAATGCTTGGTAAGTGTTCATGCCTATTCGGCAAGTTTAAAGTAACCTTAGCTTTTGCTGGGCTAATGCTATACTTTTCATATTTAATACTGACTAATATTTTGCATGAAAAGCCAAGTTTTGCTTTGCATTATTATTTTTTTCAAGTTTTATTAAGGTATGGTTGGTAAATAAAATTTTCATGTTTTTAAAGTGTACATGTGTTGATTTAATGCACATGTATGTTGTGAAAAGACTGGCATAATCAGGTTAATTATCTATCACCTCCCATATTTACCATGTTTTGTCTGTGGTGAGAACACCTGGTAAGTATCCATGCCATATTTGACAGATTTAAACTATCTTAAGCTATTATTGTGATAATGTTATGCTTTACATATTTAAGGCTCAGTTTAATGACTGTTATAAGAAAAGCCAAGTTTTGTGTTTCATTATTATTGTAATTATTTCTCAGGTATATTGAAATATAATTGGCAAGTAAAATTTTATACTTTTAAAGTACATAATATGATAACTTAATATTCAATACAATTCAAAATAACTGTAACAACCAAACTAATTTCATGTACTTGCCATTTTTTCCTGTGAAAAAGATACTTAATGATTTACTCCCTTAGTAATTTTTAAGTATATGATATAGTATCACTAACTGAAGTCACCATATTGTACTTTATATTCCTAGAATTTATTCATATTTTTGTAGTAGAATTTCCTTCATTTTCAATTAATATTATTTAAAATTCACCAATCATAATTGTATGACTTGGGAGCAATTAAACTTTGAGAAATAATTAATGAAAAATAGAATTGATACAAGCTCTAACTTCTCATGATAATATTTGTTATTCAAAAATTGGCAAAATATTATCTCCTTACAAAATCTGACATTGGAAAACTAATGTTTAGAAATAGGACCAAAAAATAATCAATGAAAGAGCTATAGGTGTTGAAATGATGTAGGTGAAATATAATGAATTTTAATGATGATTAAAATTCCTAATAATTCCTGAAGGAGAATCAAGAATTGGTATGGAAAAATTGATTGTTGTTTGCAATGCACTGATTATACTGAGAAGATAACAGTGATTCATAGAAGGAGAAGTATGTTCCACACTGCCTTTCTGATAGAAATTTCTATTTTGATTACTTTATCTGAGGAAATTTTAAATATTTCTAGACAGAAGTAGATGCTTAATTTCATAACAATAATTTTACACATTAAGTCACTATTCAACTAAAAATCAAAATATATTCCTGTTTTGACAATTACAATGAAATGTTGATATATTATTTCATCAATATTTTTTAAACACTTTCTTTTTCAATAATTGAGGAAATGAGTTAAGTTTTTTTCTAAAAAAACCCACAAAAAACAAAGATTAAAGGATTGATAAAATGTACAATACAGGGCCGGAGATTTAGCTCAGTGGTTCCACCACCTGCCTCACAAGCATAAGGTCCTGAGTTTGATCCCCGGTACCCCACCACCAATCCATACAATACAGATAAAACAGAAAAACCATTTTTTTCTGGTACAGGAATCGAATTCAGAACCTTGCACTTGCCAGCCAGGTGCAGCAACACTGAGCTACATCCCCAGCCCAGAACAACCAATTTTTAAGTTTCCAGTTGAGGTTTCCTATTGCTTGGCCTTGTTACTTCTAGCTCATATTCCCAAGCTGCAGTAGAACATCTCATGTAAAGCCATCCAGTTTTCTAAGCAGCCTTTCAGCTACCAAGACACTATTTATCTATATTTTAAAGGAACTATTTGTGTAGGCTAGAGTTTTCCAGTCAGTGCTTGTAATGAACTAAGAGCTTCTTGAATGAACAGAAAATTATATACCACAATGCTCTGTAATGAGGTTTTCAACCAGGCTTGGCAAAGAACATCAGAGTTCTTAAAATTAATGTGATAAGCCACCCTTCAGTTCTAAGAGAAAAGAATTTCTGGGGTCTTTGTACTCACATGATGTAATATGAGCTTAGCTCCATCTGAAATAACTAACTTAGAAAGAGGAGTATGACTTTGATGCTTTATTTATTGGAATTTCTTTTACTTAAAACAACTCTATTGTTTATAACCCCTTTTCTCTCCTCACCTGCTGGGACGGACTTAGACTTGGGTAGCACATTTATTTCCCAAGCACAGTTTACTGTTGAAAAGATGGCCAAAGGTTATGCATATAAATCCCTAGAGATAACCTCTTCCACATAATTTATATATAAGTGTTCCTGACCACTTTATACTTACTTATTCTGTTTCTACCCTACATGAGAACAAACCAAACTGTGATAAAAAGCAAGCTAAAGAAGTAGAGACAAATGGATGGGGACTCTGGTTAACATGTAAATATGCCTGAGGTGTCCTCCATCATTGATTGGAAAAATAAGGTAAAGATCAGGACCCATTCTGCACAATAAGGCACTCTTGCTGTCAGATAACCAAAGCTGGAGGATACTTGTTAACTCTTTTAGTGGAAATTTAAGACTACTGTGAAAGCCTGGGTACAACCAAAACATGTAAATTGAAAGTGTAAGGGCAAAAGATCATGGTGCTGAAAGAGCACAGATTCTAAGGCCTGAGTCTGGTCATGGCTCAGCTCTGAGAAGCTGAGTGACTCAAGGTAAGTCCTGTACCTCTATGAGTTGTTTCCTCCTAGTCTCTGAAAAAAAAGGGATTAAAGATGATCCCTAAGGTATCTTGTTCCCCAAACATTGGCATTTGATAAGTCCTGCATAAATGGGGATTGAATACGAATGCTGACCACCATCAATGATAAGGAGAGAAAGGTCTTTCTAGAGGAGGACACAGCCTTTCTTGACTATCCTGAATCAAAGTGAAGAATAAACAGTGAGCTGCAAAGTTAATCCCAAAGGCTATGGAGAAGAAGTAGTGAAATTCCTGGGGCAGAAACCAGAGCAACACTACTAGAGGTGATCATAAACATATACAAGCTGCACTCAGAATGCTGAACAAAATCCATAGGTGTGTGTATGACTTCACAATCAGAGATCAAAGAGGAGGCTGAGTGTCCCCATCACCCAGGAGAGTAGTTTGATTCAGGATCAGAGTGGGAGTGAAGGGGGGAAGTGAGGAGAGAGAGAGAGAGAGAGAGAGAGAGAGAGAGAGAGAGAGAGAGGGGGAGAGAGAGCTGGGGAGGGATTGTGGGGGAAATGTAATGTCTTCGTTTATGTAACAGGAAAGAGAGCATTTAATAAATCTCAAATAAACATAGCTTGTCCTCACAAACTGCTTAACATTACAGAAATTTTGTTTCAATGTGTTGATTACCTGTGTAGATGCATGCAGTACAGGGAAGAACTAACCAAGAAGCACGTTTGAAAAGAGACATGAGTAGAAGTGGGATGGTGGCCTCTGTCTGATAGGGAGAAATCACTTCCATTTTCCTGTTGGGTTTTGTACCCACAAAGCTCAGCAAGAGGCTGAATCCAGCTGTAATCAAATACCTCAAACTTTCTCTCCGTTTATCTATGTGTAGCAAGGATATGTATGAAAAATTGCAGGTTCGACACCAAGTCCTAGGCAGTGAATCAAAGTTCTTTTTATATGAAAAACAAGAAATAAAGTCTGTTTTAAAACAATGCAGTTTATGGCAGATCATTACTGTGATCTGTGTGTTACTGTGCAAGTTATTTAACCTCGCTATGGCTCAGCTTTTTCACCCCAAAATGGCCAAAATAGAGCTTTAAAAAGTTGTTGGGTAGATTATATGGGCTCGTGTTTGCAAAACAGGAAGAAAAAAATAGTAGCCTATTTTACTATTGTGCTTGTCCTGATTTCAACACAGCCAGAGACCCAGGAAGCCTTCTACAGGGCATAACATTCAGTGCTCCTGATTCTCAAGAAAATTAAAACGTAAAAGGCATTAGGGAATCAAATCAAATCCATTCCTGAGTAGCTACCTTATCTGTTTTTAATAATTTTGAAGTTAGGCAGAAAGCCCAAACTATTTCAAGAACAAATATTTATTTATTTCAGTAACTTACACCAAATTACCAAAAGCTAAAATAAAGGAGCTTGTTGAAATAAAATTATACATTATAATTCACTCAGTCTCCCAAAGACTCTTTTTCACACAGATGAGGAAGAGCTGTCCCCATATTCTGGGCCAACAGGCAGTGCCTCCTACCTGATACAGGAAGCCAGACTAGATTGCCTGGGGTATAAAAGCTCAAAGGTAAGGAAAGAGCTCTTGCCCAGAGAATGTCAAACTTACACATCACATTTTGCCTAAAGAAATGTCTTTTCTTTTAATTTATATTTGATCCTGGAGCTTTCTCTAGGCCTTCTCAGTTTCCATGTGGAGTTCAATCCATTTAAGCAATAATTTTCAGTGGTTACAACTCTAGGTAACACTGATATCATGATTGAGAAGGAAAAAACATTAAGAGAAATTAAAATTACAGGAGAATATTTTTACCCTGAATTTTTGGCAATGAGGACATTCAACAGAAAATAAAATTTAATCCAAGTCAAATTAGATTAGGTAAATATTATCATGAAAAACTGAAATAGGAATTCTAAGAATATAAGTAATGAACTTTTTTGAAGCAGGTTGAGAAATACTCAAAACAGGTGCAAGAATCATTTAGTGTTGGTAACCCCAAAAAAGCACAATTTGATTTGGGACAAATTAAAACTTAAAAAATAATTAATGGAAAATAGAATTGACACCAGCTATAACATCTTATAGTAATCTCTATTAGTCAAAAATTGATAGAATAATATCTTCTTACAAAATCTGACATTAGGAAACTGTAACGTTGAGAAATATGACCAAAAAATAATCAATGAAAGAGCTGTAAGTGATGAAGTGATGTGGATGAAATATAATGTGTCAAATCTTTAATACTGATGCAGTAAATATGTTAGTCCAATTAAAATAAGCATAGTAGAATAAAAGGTTAAAATCATAAATAGTTTAACATGCTATATTAAAAATTAAGGAATCAAATGAACTAACATTTTACTCCAAAAGACCTCAAGAAATCTTTACTGATCTAAATACATTAATTATGTATAAGTCTGAAATAAATATTGGTACTTATAAACAGACTTACAATATCTTTATATTTAAGTTGAGTCAAAATTTTAGAACTAAATTGTGGGGGTCAAATTAGCCAATATACATGACAGCACTATCTAGTAGGCTAATTTATTTGCTTTTGTGATTCTGATATTTAAGTACTAAACAAACTAACATCGATTAAATTAGTAAATGAAATAAATATTATGAACAAAGGAATCTGAAATCACTAATATTTGTGCTCTGAGGTTTTAAACAGCAGTAGGTTATTAAACTCAGATAACTATCTGATTTCAAGAACGGAAGCTATAGCTGTAAGCAGGGCAGAGCCGGGCAATGGCTACAGCATAGACACCAGGGAGGAGACCACAGTAGGTGTCCAAGAGAAAAAGGCCACTGGCTTGAATGAAGTCATGCAGTGGAGATGGTGGCACATGGAATCTTTTTGGAGAAGGGAAGATAGGCATAAAAGCAGGTTTTGTGAGACACAAAGTTGAATAAACAAGAGAACAATCGGGCAAGAGACAGAAATGCAGGGGTTAACAGCATTATTCATGGTACTAAACATATGGAAACAGAAGATGTCTCCTAGGAAAATCAGAAAGAGAAAATTCTTCCAGAGAGCTCTTCAACAATCAAACTGTACATTAGAAATTGGGCAGAGGAGTAGATGTCAGAGAGATAGAAGGAAAACCAGGACGGTGGGGTGGCATGGAAGCAGATGGAGAAGGTGTTTTCAAAAACAGAGTGCGACTGAGTATGTTAACTGCTTCAAAGACACTAAGGGAGTGGGGAGAATCCTTCATTAGAGAATTCTTCATTAGAGCAGCCAAATAGAGATCTTTGAAAACTTGGATAAAAAGCTGTCTCATGAAGTACTGCAGACAAAATACTATACCAGTTGGCATTGGCTAATGACAGAACAAGAGAGAAGAAAGTAGAGTCATGCCTGCAACCAATTCTTTTAAGAAATGGGATGGTGTTTGGAGGATGATGAGGGACTCACTGGAGAGTTTCTGTTTCCTTAATTCAAGTGTCTGGTATTAAGTCCTGTTTATAAACATAGATAGAAATCATGTCAGAAGAACAAGGATTCAAGGCAAGATCAAGACCCTTGAAGTGGCAGCACTGATGGAGGATCCCAGCCTCAGAAGGGATGAGGACATACCTTGAGTTGGCCACAAATGAGAATTCATCACTGGGGACCCTGGTACTCACCCTCTTTGAAAGAGAAGACTGTTGAAGAATGTTTTATATGGGCTAACCTCAGCAGCATACCGATTTTCTTAACCTCACTCATGTTGTCAACACAGTTCAACTCTTTAAAAGAAGTGTAAGTAATGAGGAAGTGGTTCAAGAGAGAAAGACAAACATGGCATCATTCACACAGCCCAGATCCCAACAACAGGAGAGAACACACTTAGAATCTGGGAGTGTTTCCTCCGTGGTGGAGCTACACATCTAAGGGACATAAAACCAACAGTTTCTGGTGTATGATTCAGCCATGATTGGACAGGAACTGCACAAGCTTTCAAGGTAATAGGCTATGTTGGACTTTTCTTCCTTCTTTGACTCTTGTCTAAGCACAAGCAATGCTCTGGTCATTCTGTCCTTAGACTATTTCATATCAGAAGCAGAGTACTGATTCCTCCTTGGCTCATTTGTCTCAAACCTTGTCAGAAAGATGAAGAGTTTAGTATGGGCCTAATTATTTAATCCTTATGGAAAAAGAAAGGTTTATGATTAAAAACATGACTCAGATCATACTAAGCAAGGAAAACTTATTTTGATTCATGATACATTTTCAAGCAGAATAATTCATTGATTTCTGATGGCTCAAAAAGGGTTAGCTTCTACTTTTTTCCAAGGCATATTTCAATATTTCATCTCAACCCTGAGTTAGAAAATTATGAATGGAAATTTACAAAATAGCCTCTACAAAAATTACATTGCCTACCTCTCTACCTTGCAGGATCATATTCTATCAAGTTACAAAATTTGTTTGAAGGAATTTTGACACTGAAAATTCAATTGTAAGAAAAATAATTGAATTTAAAAGGTAATTTAAAGTAAAAAAGAGCCAGTAAAGGGGGTTTTAAAACAGAGGCAGTAAAACACACATACAGTAATATTTTTAAAAATTTTAATTGACAAAATGATAATTGTGTATTTTTATGGGATACAATGTGAAGTTTTGGAGGTTTTGTTTATTTGTTTGTGCTACATTCCTGGCACTTTTTATTTTAAGACAGGTTTTCAATAAATGATTAAGTTGCCAAAACAGAGCTCAAACTTGCAATCCTCCTCCCTCCACCTCCAAGAGTGCTGGGCTTATAAGCATACACTACCACGTCAGGAGACGGTGTGAAGTTTTATCAATCAATTCACTGTAAACAACTGAGTCAAGTTAATTAACATCTACTACCTCGCCATGGTGACCGCAGTTCATAATAATATATATTTCAAAATTGCTATTTGATTTCTAACATTCTCACCATATTAGATCATCTTTTTAGCTGAGGATCTGTGATCCAAGTAACGTTGAATATCAGGGCATAAAAGTCCTTATTTGTGAATCTCAGGGGCAATTAAAGTGCACAAAGGCTGCACAGCTCTAGAAGCTAGTGCTGCTCAGACTTTCATTTGCATATAAGCCACCTGAGAACCTTGTAAAAATTCAGCTTCTGCTTCAGCAAGTCTGGGGCAGGGCTGGAGGATCTACATTTCTAACTCCCAGAGGCTGCCCAGATTGCTGGGTTGCAGACCAGTTTGAGTAGCAAGACTGCACTACATGGGGCCAGCTATGGAGAGAGCTGGACAAACAAGAGGAATGGGTGAAATACTGTGTCAGGAAAGCCTGACTGTGGAGATCTCTATCAGAGATTGGAACAAGACTTGCGTGTGGCACGATTATAAGCTGAAATGGAAAGATGAAAAAAATAAAAGAGGTATGGAGTGAAGGGGATAATAAAACACCAGTGGCTGCATGATGCTCTTCCTGGGTGGTCTTTGCAACTTCAAATGTTAAAATCCCTTCAGGAAAGATAAATCAGCCACTAGATAAAAGACTCTATCAGCAATTATCACTAACTACATATTTAGAAGTCCCTAGATTTTGAAAGAATTGTGTATTTTTACACAATAATAATAATGAGATAATAATGTGTAAGAGATAATAATGTGTAAGATTCTTAGACTAACTCAGTGCTCAGCCTATGACTTACCGTATTCCGGTTTCCCAGTGGGACTGACTGCTCTTTTTTCTAGAAAAAAAAAACACAAAGGGCAAAATGAATCTTTATATAAAGGGGTCAATGACTTTGGAGCTCAATACCCCTCTCTCCCTGTCCTAAAACATCCTAATCCTTAGTCTTTCAAACACAGAGTAAAATAAGGTCAGTTGGACTGGCTGAACTACTGTCGATAACCTTTCATATTCAGAGGATGGGTTACAGGACATCACGGATAGCAAAATCCAAAGACACTCAAGTCCTTATATGAAATGGCATAATATTTCCACCTAGCCTATGCATCTGTTCTCATATGCTTTAAATCTGTATATTACTTATACTACATATTACAATGTAAATTCTAGGTAAATAGTTGTTGTGATACAGTGTTAAGGTGTTAATGACATCCAGATCCATCGTGGGCCCAACTCTAGTATATGTTAGAGACTACATAACATTTTCCATTCATATTTGGTTGAATCTGTTCACATAGAACTTGCAGATGGACATTGTTCAAGGTAGGGATGAGGTGTATGACAGTACTTCATACTCAAAGCCAATGATGATGAGGATTTAACATTAAGAAGTTTCAAAAACAATACAAAAAGGTTCAGGAGCAGGAGATTTGGGGTAGCAAAATAATTGCTTCTATACAACCTCATACCATGTCGGTGATTTGTGCAGATCCAAACAAAAATCATCTCACACACACACAAAATCTATCAGAAAATGAGGCATTTTATTTACTTTCACTTTGTGGTACTGCTTAAACCTCAGAAGATACATTAGTCATGAAAAACTTAATACGCTTTAAGTACATTTACTTATATGCCAAACAGCCAGTGTAGGCTGGGGAAAAAGGTGAAATTCAAAGTCAATAACCCCCCTTTAGTTAATCATATATGACCTTCAGCTTTAGCAGAATCCCGGTATGGTAACCTTGGGTGTAGGCTGTTCAATTTGGAATTGAACTTATGGTTATTTGGGGGAGGGGAGGCCGGCATCCCACCATGAGTGATAATAGCATTGTAAGACCACAAGATTTACCAGTGTTAAACAAGACTAATAACACTGTCAAGGAACACCCCATTCTCTAGTGCTCTATCAACCCGCTGCCCCCTAACATTACTGAAAAAAGTTTCCAGTGTAGAACTGTTGTGCAGAAATTATAACACTTGGACTCAGCATTGATTCTTTCATCAGTCTAACAGTAGCAAATCATTGAAAATCAGAAATGGAAGAAAGGTTCCAGGGAAAGCAAACATTTTTAAATTGTGTTCATTTGGGAAACATAATAACATGATAATTAGAAAAAAAAAGAACTTTTAAGAGTTAACATGCAGGATACAAAATAAACACACAAAAATCAACAATGTTTTATACACCAACAATGAACCTACTAAGAAAGAAATTAGGAAAACAATCCCATTCACAACAGCTTGAAAAAATAAATACCTAGGAATGAACTTAACCAAGGAAATGAAAGACCTCTCATAACAAAAACCATAATGCTCTCAAAAAGGAGATCAAAAAGGACATCAGAAAATGGAACGACATCGCCTGTTCTTGGATAGGGAGAACCAATATTGTCAAAATGGCTACACTACCAAAATTGACACACATATTTAATGCAGTTCTGGTAAATACCAACAGCATTGTTCAATAAACTAGAAAAAGCAATCCTAAAATTTCTATGGAACCAGAAGAGACCCAGAACAACGAAAGCAATCGGGGCAACAAAAGCAAAGCAGGGGACATCACAATAGATTTTAAGATACAAGCAAAATCTACAGTGATAAAAAGAGCATGGTACTATCATAAAAAAGACATGTGGATCAATGGAACAGAATAGGGGATATAAAAACAATCACAGGCACTTGCAGCTGTTTGATCTTTGACAAAGGGGCCAAAACCATGCACTGGGGAAACATAGCTTCTTCAAAAAATCATACTGAGAATACCATATTTCTCACCTTATACTAAAGTAAAAGAAATAAAATAAAAATGGATCAAAGGCATAAATATTGAAACAAAAACACTTAATCTGCTGTAAGATAAAATAGGTAAAACTCTTGAGCACATAGGCATAGGCAAAGACTTTCTCAACAGAAGCCCAATTGCATAAAAAGTAACATAAAGAATCAACACATTGGATTATATCAAATTTAAAAGCTTCGGGACAGCAAAGAAACAACCAACACAGAGGACATTTAGAGAGTGAGACAAAAAATTTTGCCAGCTCATCCTCAGGCAGAATACGGAATATGTAAAAAAAGAAAAGAAAAGAAAAACTTCAAAATACTAGGCCCCTAAAAATAAAAGACCCACTCAAAAAGTGGCCAACTGAAATGAATGACACATCAAAAAAAGCACCAATGGCCAATAAGCACATAAGAAAATGTTCGCTATTTCCGACCATTAAAGAAAGGCAAATCAAAACAACACTGATATTCCATTTTACTCTAAAAAGAATGCACTGTCACCAATAAATTAAAAAATAGCAAATACTGATGAAGTTATGGGGAAAAAAACCCTCGTACTTTGCCGGTGGAATGTAAACTACCACTTGATCCAGCAATATATGTCTAGATATTTTCCCCAAAGAGTTAAAGACATCACATTACTGTGATACATGCATACCCATGTTTAGCAGCACAACTGCCAACAGCTAAATCATGGAGATGGTCTATATGCCCATCAACAGATGATCGAATAAAGAAAATGTGTATGTGCACTCAGGCACTGAGACTTGGGATGGACCTGAAGCTTCTGAGTATCAACATCACCCAAACCAAAAGAAGAATTTAGGTAAAAAAAAAAAACTCTGTAAGCAACACAAATCTAAGTGTCATGGTCCAGTACAGGAAAAAAGAAAGATATTATTATCATCCTATGCATTAGTATCCTTTTTGTGCACATTTTAAAAAGAATATGATTGAGAAATATAGAGAAATACGAAATACTGAAATAAGCAAAAGAAAAAGGACTAGATAATACATTCTATATCTCTGTCATTTCAACACAGAGAGAAAAAAAGCTGATAGTAAGAATTATCAAAGTCTATGGAATCACAAAGCGATACAGCGGCCACAGGGAAGAAGATGTTGAACAGCACATTGTAGCAATCAGAAATAAGTGCACGTTTTTATCAAATGTAAACTACGTTCAGACAGATGAGACAAAGTTCTGCTGTCTGCATAGCCAGACAGACCCAAGGATCTTGGGTGAGGTTTCAGAGCCTGTTTTCTGCTCTGTAAAGTGGGATGCTCCTGTAATGGGGTTATCCTAAGGGGGAAATGAGACGACATTCAAAAAGCCCATCTCAGTGGCTACCACTTAATAGAGATGTGGTGAGTGTAAAGGCCTTTCCTTAGGGTTCACAGAAGCTGAAAGCCATGGTACCACATCACAATAAGACAGATGGATGATGAAGATAAGAAAGGTTTGATTCATAAAAGAAATCAGGCCCTTGAGCTATATATCCTCTTGTGCTTCTAGTGTCATGCTATTAGCACAGTGAGGGCACTCAAGAAACTTCGGTTGAATGCATGAGAACACCACACATCTATTTTTATTATTTAAAATAATGTAAACAATTATTTTAAAAAATCATCAATATTGCAAGATAGTCTGAATTATAAGGCAAACATGTGTACCTCAAAATCTATACAATGCTATCCCTTTCAAAAACACAATGCAACAGTAAAAGGTTACTGATACTGAAAGAGGCAGGAACCTTCCAATAGCCTTTTCATAATCATGCCTCAGGTAGCTTTGACTCAAGGCTGTTACAGAGCTTATTCATTTGACTCTCTAAGAGCACTTCCCACCACGATTACATCCTCTGTCTCTCACACACAAATGCACGTGCACACACATGCACGCACACACGCAAACATACAGTGGTACCTTGGTTCATAAACTCAATTCTCTCCATAATTTTGGTCACAAACCAAACTGGATGAGAAGCAAATCAAATTTCCCCATAAGGTCAACATTGAACCTAACCAATGAATTTGATTCAGTTCTTGTCCAACTCTGTTTGTGGCCAGAATCACAGAAAGACTCGAGATCATGAACTGAGGTACCACTGTGTATTTTCCAGTATTCCTCAACTCACATTTTCAATACTATCTTTCCCTTTTATTACACTCCTCCATTACCTCATCGTTGTTCCAGAAACTCAGATGTAATATTTCCCATTTTTAATTTTTACTAGATATATTCAGTACTATAGTGTAAATTATAGTGTGTCTATTATGTTGAATATCTTAGAATGAAATTCCCTAATTGATCTATATTTGTGTTAACTGCATCTTTTAAAATGTCTCAAAAGAAAGAAATATAAAGCACAAATTTCTTGCAGAAACTGTGGCATCCAGGTGATGGGTAACAGAAAGGAGGAAATAAGAGAATATTTGCAATAATTGAGCCATTTGGAATTCTTCACACAATTAATTAGTTATTCCTATTTATAAGGCAAGCCATAATAAATGCATATACTATTGCCTCTTTTCATTGGTGATTTAACAACAACCAAAAGCCAATTTTCTGTGTTAAAAACAGGTTCACTGAATGAAGACCAATTCATCCCATTTTAAGCCATGTCATCTTCAATCAACATATGCTTCTACAATTCCATCTTTTTTATCCAGAATGAACGCTGCCCTTTCAGTAAAGAAAGCTGTAATCTCTTACCATATCAACCTCTTTAATGTGCTATAATGGCATATGGTGAAGAACTTTAAGAAAGAAAAATATAAATTAAGAAGGAACCAATCAAATCTAACAGGCACACAAGAAATCAGAAATTTAAAATTATTCTCAACAGTTTATGAAAAACATAATTGATTTTTCACTATCCTTTGGGTGAAGAGGTTTAGAAATGGAACTTATATTTATTTTCTATTCTAAATGCAAATAGATTTGTATTGTTTTCATTCACTCAACTAAACATTCTTGAGCACCTGCTCTGTAGAAATAATGTGATGCTTGGATCACCAAGAAATAGCAAGACCGTGTCTCTGCTTTTGAATAGTTAGCAGTCCAGTGAGAATGAGAATTTTTACCATAACTCTGGAGGCAGCAATAATGCATAGAAGCATCACAGAATAAGATACTGGAAAACATGAGAAAGTGAGATGACGAGAGTTCAGACTATGGAAGTTAGCAGCTTCAGAGATGCAAACTGAACTACCAGCATACTGGCTTATCACGTCTTACAGTGCAGAAGAGTCAATTTCAGTTTCAGCCAGGTCCACAAGACCATGACAGGATTTTAGATAAAGCAATGCCACTCAACATCTTTGCTCATCCTAATAATCATAAGTTGAAGGGAAAAGGTGTCTCAAGTACAATGAAGCAAGAAGAACTAAACACAAATCATAAAGTAGTTTATAAAAATGTGCCTAATGCCAAGGTACTAGTCAATGCCCACCTTCAAGAGAAATCTGAATGTTAGTTTATGTGTCACTTCACACATATTCCCTGGCCTTTTGAGAATGTCTAATTCTGCTTCCCCTAATATAAATGAGAAGCAAAACAACAGCCACACATCAGTCTAAGTAGTAAGCAAATAGCAGAAAAAGTGTGCAAGTTGAACAAGCGTGAGCTACCAATATCTGATGAATCAAAGATAAGGATTTTTAAAAATGAAGAAATTGAGGGCTTCCTTCTTTCACAGTCATTGAGTTATGACAGAGTCCAATCACAACAAAGAAAAAGAGCAAAACCATCATCCTTAAGGAAAAATAAGAAAACTCTGGTAGTCCTCAGGGGATGAAATGGGAGGAAGCAGAGGACAAAAAAGACAAAGGAGAAAGAGATCATTATATATGCACAGATTCACTCTTAACAGAACTTTCCTCTGGAATATTTTTCCATCTACATTCTGAACAGCTGCCACCCCATAATTTTATATATATATATATATATATATATATATATGTATGTATGTATGTTGTTTTTTGCCATGGAGTTTTAGAATGTGTGCCAAAACATAGCTTTGTTCATTGTAGCCCATATTCTTAAATAAAAATGTTCTTTGTTGGGTGACAATTCATTGTGATTTATGAATTTTGCAAGAGTCCTCATCCTTAACTTCAAATGAGTTTAGAATGACAGTCTTCAGCATACCATTAATATTTAATTAAACTGAGCTGATTTTACTCAGTGTGGTTTGATTAAGAAAAAATAGAAAGAAAATGTAACACCTTACAATATTGTTCATACATAAGGACACGGATTTGTTTAAAGCAGTAACATTGTCATTTTGTTGTACTTGACTGTTTTTTAAGAGCAGTGACCATGTCATTTTCTTCTTTGCATCCTCAGTGGATACTGCAGTTTCAGGCCACATCTGAGCATTTAATAAATGCATATTGTATAAATAAAAGTGGAAAATGGAGTTCAATGAGTGAGGAGAAGAAAAGGTAAAATCCATTTCTGCATAGAAAGAGGAGGACCAATATGTTATCAAGTGTTTCTATAACTACATACTGGGCTCTTTCAACCATTTTAATTGTATCACTTTACACTTTGAGCCCAAATATAGCTTCAGGTTCCTTACTGTCCCTCAGAACAGATGCACTTTTCGAAGTTATGAAACCAGTGGTTCTTGGATCAGAATTCAGCTGTGATTCAGTGGAGTTCCCTCCCTGTACCTCCTCTGAGAGGATGGAAATTGTACAAGGGCTCAAGGGAAATTCCTGTGTTGAACTTTGCCTCTCTGACTGCTGACCATCCTAGCACAGGCCCTACTCAGCGGTCCTTCTCTCCTTAGACTCTTCCGTATCAGAAGTGAGGTGCTTATTCCTCCTTAGCTCATTCATCTTAAAAACCCTGTCAGAAAGATGAGGAGTTTATTATGTGCCTAATCATTATAGCCTTGTGGAGAAGACAAGGCATATGAGTGAAAACATAACTCACATCATACTGAGCAATGAAGATTTACTTTGATCCACTATTCACTTGGATGCAGAACAATTCACTGACTTCTGGTGGCATAAAGAGGTTGGCTTCTACTGTTTTCCAATGAATATTTCACTTTCCATCCCAACCCTAAAGTTAAAAAATTATATATAGAAATTTTCAAATATCCTCCAAAATATTATATTGTTTAACTCTCTGTCATGTAGGATAGCATCAAAGAGCAAAATTTATGTGAAGGAATTTTGACACTGTAAGTGCTATGTGTGAGAAAAGATAATCGAATGTAAATAGTGAAAGTATGCAAGAATTGGTAATGCAGCCTTGAAAACAGAGGCAGAAAATATATATAAAATTATGTTTTATAAATGTATTTATTTTGAATAGACAAGTAAATATTGCATGTATTTACTGAACAATATTAAATTTTGATCGACAAATTCACTATTAGAAGTTTCAGTCAAGTTAACTAACACACCCGTTACCTTACTATGGTAACCACGGTTCATAATTATATAGTGTATATTTCAAATTTGCTGATAGATTTTTAACATTTTCACCACATATATAACCATCTTTTTAGTTGAGGATTTAGGATATAAATAATGTTGGATGTCACGGCATGGAAGTTTGTATTTGTATATCTAAGAGCAATAAGAGTCTACAAAGGCAGAACAACTCTAGAAACAAGCACTATTCAGAATTCCATCTGAACCGAGCCACCTGGGAATCTTGTGAAAATGAAGATTCTGTTTCAAGAAGTCTGGGACAGCCGGCAGTGTATTAGTTGCTTTCTCATCACTCGTACAAAATACCAAATGCCCACAACTTTAAGGTCAGCTAAGGAGACAGCTGGACACACAAGGGGAGTTAAGAAAGTGGTAAGAGGTGTTAAGAAAGCCCACCTGCAGAGAGCTTTATCCAAAAGACATTAGAACAAAATTTGTGTTTGTCACTGTCATAAGCTGAGATAGAAAGGTGGGAAGAATAAAAGATGTGTGGGGCGAATGAGATAATAAAACAGCTGTAGGAGCACTGTGTTCTTCCTAGAGGGGTACTTTCACAACTCTAAATGTCCCCGTAAGAAGCAGAAACCCACCACTTCAAAAAGGCTCCCACACGTTTCTAGTTAGCAATTATATTATCTAGACAATCTGAGATTTTGAAAGAATTATGTATTTTTCAATGCATAGGCTAATGTGTAAGATTCTTACGCTGACTCAGTGCTCATACTGACTTACCAAAGACCATTTCCGCAGAGGGATTTTTTGGTGATTCTTCTAGGAAAAAGCACAAAGGGCAAATAAATCTTTATTTGTTAAAACTCCACACCCATTTCTCCCTGTCCTAAAAGATCCTATTCTTGGACTCTTATACACAGAATAGCATAAGATCAGTTGAACTAGCTGAACTAATATGATTGAAGATTGGTTCCAGGACCCCTGTGAATATCAAAACAGAGAATCCCCAATTCTCTTATATAAAATCACATGGTATTTGCATATAATCTATGAATATACCCTCCTATACTCTAAATATCTGAATAACTTATAATGCCTGATATAATGTGAATGCCATGTTAACAGTTGTTTGACTATATTTTAAAAGTAATAATGGCATCCACAACCATTGTAGGTCTAACTCTATGGAAGAAGTCAGCAGCTACATGATATTTTCAAATCATATTTGATTGCATGTACTTACATGGAACCTACACATGGAGGTGTGGGGACAAGAGTAATGACCTTGCTTAATATTCAACTTCACTAATAGTGAGGGTTACATCTTAAGAAGTTGCCAAAAAATGTGCAGAGGTACAGAAGAGAGGAAGTTTGAAGTGGGGACATAGAGACGCTAACACTTCTATTTATATCATCCTTGTACAATGTCGGCAATTTGTACAGGCTCAAAAATTCCTCACACATAGAATTTTTCACCCACACATTAGACTTTTTTAAAGTTAAAATCTCTGCTTTTGCTTAAGTCTCTGAAGACGTATCAGTCATAAAAACTTAATATACCTTAAATACCTTTAATTATATGAAGAATAGCCAGTGTAGAATATAGAAAAGAAATGAAAGTCAAGTTGAACAGTTCCATTTTAGTTCCATCATGTGACAGAATCCCACACATGGTAGCTTTGAATCTAGACTCTTTACTTTGGAAGCACAGTTTATGGGTATTTGGGAGGAGAGGGAGTTAGGTAGCATCCTCCATCACGAACAATAGTAGCATTCTAAGGCCTCAAGCTTCACACAGGTTAAACAAAAATATTAACACTTTCAACAATCACCCCATTCTCTGGTGCTTTACCAGAATTCCCAACCCACAAATGCTGCTAAAATGAATTCTTAGTACAGAGCTATTATGCAGAAATTATACCACTTGGTCTCAGCATTGATGCTTTTCATCTATCTGAGTAACAGCAACAACTCATGAAGAGTCAAAATTTGAATAAAGATCCCAGGAAAAGTGAACATTTGTAAACTGTGCTCCCTTAGGAAACATAGTAATAAGAAAATTTAGAGAAAATTGAAAGTTACTATGAACTCAGTGCATCGCTTCATTTACATTATTTCATTTAATATTCACAACATTTGAAAAAGTGAAACAATCAGTTTCTCTTAAAAGAAAATACAAGCAGTGTCTGTGCAACTGTCCAGATTCCCATTGCAGAGTCCACCTGCTGGGCTTTGGCTGATACCAAGCCTCACTTCTGCCAGGCCTGATAACTGGACTCTGCTCTCAGGATTCCAGCTCTCTGGAACAGATTGTCTGTGAATAGACAGAATTCCCAGAGTCATGATGCTGCCATTTATCTGCGTCTCCTGCATCTTTTCATGCCAGAACTGCCACTCCTGTGCCCTTCCTGTCCAACTGGACTCTCCTTAGTTGACGTTGTCTCCCAAGCTGTGCTTGATCTTGGCAAGCACATTATACTGCAATGAACAAGGTAGCTGCCCTTGAATATTCAGCATCTTCAGCTGGCTTCATTTCCCACTCTGCCCTGGCCTCCACCTTCACTGACTTCCAACCTCTGCTACAGAGACCTGCTGCCTGCAGCCCAAGACGGGTCTGATGCTCAGCCTACATCATGTGAGGAGGGGGCTGATTATAAATTCCTCAGAATTAGGGCAAGAACTGGGATGAGGCTATTGTCACAACCATTACATAGCGCTCATTATTAGATTCATTTTTTAATCTATTCCTACTTCCAGCGAGCATTTATTTATTTCATAATGGGTATAAGATACTATGATGGGTATTTAGGCTTGTATGGGTAAAAGAGGGAATCTCTGTCTTCATGTAGTTGTTTATAGTGAATTAGAATAATAAATCTTAACAAATCACCACAATTTTTCTGTGCAAATGTTATATGATGGGTACTATGAAGAAGTACAAGATGAGAGGGCAGGATTAAGTCTAAAATGTGGAATAAGAACTACCATGATAGTTGGCAGTTTCATCAGAGGCGAGCATGGTCAGAGAGGGTATAGAAGGAATGAGGTTGGCAGCTACAAGAACTGAAACAAGATCTGTGTCACTGGAGGACCCCGGATGAGGGGTTGAGTGAAGTGAGCTGGGCCTGGAGAAGTGGGACAGGAGGGCAAATAAACACACCAATGGCCATATGAAAGGCTCTGATTGCCCCCAGCTAGATGTTCCTATGAAAAAATACATAAAAGCACTGAGATCTGAGGTGGATTTGAGACCAGTGAGTAACACTAGATAGACAGATGATAGATAGATAAGATAGATAGATAGATAGATAGATAGATAGGATATTTAACTTCTCTAAAGAAATAACAGTAGCCAAGTCCAAAAAGATAACAGAATTCCAACTGTCATGGTTCAATACTGGAAAAAAAAAACCCCACAAAAATCAATATCCTATGCATTATTTCTAGTTTACACAATTTACAAAAAACCACAATGGTGACATACAGAGAAAGGTAGAAGGCAGTAATAGAAAAGGGGCCAGAAAAGGAACCACATATGAACCACTTCACCAAAGAGAGAAAAAAAATGATAGCAAAGAAGATCAAAGTCTAGGAAATCATAAAGCAATACAGTGTGGTTATGGGGAAGAGGATGTTCAGCACCACATTTTACCAATCAGAAATAAGACATGTTTTAATGAAATGTAAAAGATTTGAAAACTCACAGCCTCATCTTTGGACAGATGAGATAAAGTTCTGCTTTCTGCCCGACTACCCTGGAATCAGACTCAGCCCAGCACCACTCCTCACTCCCTGTGGGAACCTGGGTGACAATTCTGTCTGTTTTCTCTGCTGTAAAATAGGAGGGGGCTGTGTCACCCAGCTGTCAGAAGGAGGAAACGGAGTGAGGGTCAAAGTGCTCACAACAGTGGCTAACCCTGAATAGGTATTTGGTGAATATTAATGCCTTTCCTATTGATCACAGAAACTGCAAAAATACAGTACCACACCAAGACAACACAGAGGATGATGAAAATAAGAAGTGTTTGACTGAGAAAAGAAATAAGGCTTTTGAGGATATACACATTCAGCCACTGTGCTATATGTACACTGTTAGTACAGAGAAGGCGCTCAAGAAACTTTGGTTGAATGAATGACAACACCACAAAATCTATTTTTATTATTGAAATAATGTAGATAATTATTTTTTAAATTATCAATATTTCAGGAGATTCCATCAAATATGAGGCAAACATATGTATTTTAAAAAGGGCATCCCTTTCATAAAACATAATACTACAAAATAACAAGAACATTGATAGTGAAGTAGGCAGGAGTCTCCCATAGCCCTTTAAGAATCATGGCCCAAGCAACTTTAACCACAGGTTGTTTCTCAACCTTTTCCTCTGGCTATAGGAGCACTTGACAATACGGTAACATCCTCTGCCTCATACATATACACCTACATGCATGGAAACATATTGAATATGATCACAAAATACAGTGAATGTTTAAATAAAAGTTTTAAAAATTAGTATAGACACATTGCCATTAATCCCTTTCAAATCCCTCATGTCAAATAGATTTATCCCATCATTCTTGCCACTTTCTAAAGGTTCTGGAAGTCGTTACTCACGAGTGTCTTTTTATATTTTCTTCCAAGTCCTGAATTTATTCTACATGTTTTTGGCAATTTCTGTCAGATAAAAATATTACAGTGTGTCCAATTCCACTTACTCACCAGATCTGGCACCATGCAACTTCAAGCCATTCCCCAAACTCAAAATGATCACAGAAAGTAAAAATTTTGAATCGATTTGAGACATTGAAACAACCAGCACAGCCCAACTTAAGACAGTCATAAAAGAAGACTGCCAGATCTTCTTCGGACATGGACAAGACTGATGGGATAAAAGTGTTTGAAGTGAGGAGGGGTATTGTGAGAAGGATTAAGGTTAATGCCCCTTTTACTGTAATAAATAAAAACACTCACTGTATTTCATGATCACACCTTGTTATGGCTTGAATCTATATGTCCCCCAAAGCCTCATGTGATCATAGCTGGGGCTTTTCAGAGATGGCTAGATCTAGGCTGTGTGAATGTGGATTATGAGTGTGATACTGGGATAAAGTGTGCGCAGTACTGGATTAGTCCATCAATTGTTTTATCCTAGTTCTGGGTGTAGGTAATGAGTGTGAGTGGCACCACCTACAAGGATTGTAGCCTTGATGGAATACAAGGGAAAAGACTGCTTGCTGCTTGCTGCATCCTGCCTGCCCTGCCATGGACTGCGATGCCCCTCTGTCATGCTGTGGAGCCAGCCAACTATGAACTGAATCCTCTATAAACTGTGAGCTGAAATAAACCTTTCTTCCTTTAACTTGTGGGTACTGGGTATTTTGTCTCTTCAACAAGAAAAACAACTAAGACACATCTAGTATATTTTCCAGAATTCCTCAACTCATGTTTTCATTACTATTCCTTCATTTCAATTCACCTTTACATTAACTCACCCGTTTTGAAAACTCAAATATAAAGTATCTCCATTTACTAGATGTATTCAACACTATAGTGAAAAATATAATGTGAATACAAATATACTACATTCATCATTTTAGAATGAAATTCCTTAATTTATCTATATTTATATTAATTGCATTTTAAAAGAAATCTCAAAATAGAAACAAAACACAAATTTCTTGTAGGTACTGTGGCATCCAGGTGATTAGTAACAGAGAAAAGGAAGTAAATAAAAGGGTATATTTGGAAATTACTTTGCTATCTTGAGATTCTTCATGCTATTAATTACTGTTATGCTTTTAAATGGCAAGTCATCTTTTCCAACATATAATATGCTTCTTTTCATTTGTGATTTAACAACAACAAAAAGTCAATTTTCTGTGCTCCAAATCCCCCTAGTTTCCCTGAATGAAGACCAGTATCTTGGCATGTCATTTCAAGCAGTGCCATCCCAAAAAAGCCCAAGCTTCTCTGATTCCAGCTCTTTTGTCCAGAACGATCACTGCCCTTGCAGTGGAGAAAGGTGCAGTCTCTTTCTTATTAGCCTCTGTAATGCGCCATAATGATGTGTGGTGGGAAGGTGAGAAGACAAAAGCCAGAAACGGGGCAGGAAACAGAACTTCAAAACTCACATATGGGATCAGAAACTTTAAATTATTCTCAACAGTTTGTGAAAAATAAACACAATTTCTCACTGTGCTTTCAGTAAAGAGGTTTGTATAAATGATACTTGTTATATTTATTTACTATTTCAAATGAAAACAGATTGTACTGTTTTCATCATTCAGCCTAAAGTTATTGAGCACTTGTTCTGTACCCAAAAATGTCAGCAGGGACAGAGAACTAGCAAGACCCTCTCTCGCTTTTGAATAGTTAGCAGTCCAGTGAGAATGGGAATGTTACCATGTCTCTTGAGGCGACAATAATGCCTGAGTGTCATCAACACAAAGCACGGGGAAAATGAGGAGCTGTGATGATTTAGGTACAGACTATGGGTGCTAGCGTCTTCAGGGATTACAAATGAAGTATTGGCATAATGGCTATTCCCACTTTTCAATGCAGAGGCAGAGCCAGTTTCACTTCCATCCATGAGACCATAGGAGGATTTTAGATAAAGAAATGGCATTCAACATCTTTACTCATCCCAACATATGAAGGTAAGCATAAGTTGAAAAAGAGGGGTGTCTCAAGCGCAATAAGACAGAAAGAGCTGAATACAACCCATGAAGTAGGTTATACAAATTTGTCCAATGCCAAAATTCTAGTAAATTTACTGACTTTCAGGAGAATTCTGAAAGTTTGTCTAAAGATCACTTTACATGTGTTCATAGGCCTCTGGAGAATGTCTAATTTCATTTTCCCCTGTAAAGGTCAGAAGTAAAACAATAACCACACCTCAGTCCAGATAGTGAGCAAATAGAAGAAAAAGTGTGCAAGTTGAATGAATGTGAGCTATGATGTATCTGATGAATTGAAGATACGGACGAAAGAGCCACCAATAGGGAAATTGAGGGCTTCTTTCTTTCATAGTCATTTAACCACGACAGAGTCCAATCACGGTATACAAAAAAAACAAAACCATCATTGTCAAGGAAAAACAAGAAAACTGGTAGACTCTAGGAAGGCAGTGAAGTGGGAGGAAGGAGAGGACAATGAAGACAAAGAAGGAGAAAGAGATGGCTATATATTCATAGATGATTTTTAATGAACCTTTTTGGGGAATATTTTTCCATCTTTATTCAAACAGCTGCCATCCCTCAATCATATGTATTTGTTACCCTTCATGGTGAGGGTTTAGAACGTGTGCCAAAATACAATTGTTGGTTCATCATAATCTGTATTCTTCAATAACAATGATCTGTGTTGAATCACAGACAGTACATGGTGATTTATGAATTTTGTAAAATTTTTCATCTTAAAAATCAAAAGAGTTAAGAACAACAGTTGTCAGCATACCTTTGATATTTAATTAAGCTGGGCAGATTTTGCTCACTGTGATTTGATGAGGAAAATATAGGTAAGAATGTAGTGCCTCACACTATTGTTTATGCCTAGGAACATGCAATTTTTTAATGTAATAACATTGTCATTTGTTATAATTCACTAAGCTGTTTCAGAGCAATGACTGTGTGATTTTTTTCTTTGTATCTCTTGTGTGTAGCATAGTACCAGACACGTCTAACCATCTGATAAGAGCTTCTTGTATAAAATAAATAAAAACTGGATTTCAGTGGGTGAGAAGTAGAGACAGTAAGTTCCATTTCCACATAGAAAAAGAAGGACCAATTTGTGATCGAGTGTTTCCATAAGTATATTCTGGTTCTTTGAACCATTTCACTCCTATCACTTCATACGTTGAGCCTAAACAAAGCTTCAGGTTCCTAATGGCCCTTCAGCAGAGATGTACTTTAGGTGATGCAAAATTAACAGTTCCTGGGTCATGATTTAGCCATGATTCCATGGACTTCCCTTATTAGTACCTTCTCTGGGAGAATGGAACTTGTACTAGGTCTCAAGGGCATATCCTGTATTGGAGTTTTCTCCTTTCTTTGGTTCCTTGTCCATCCAAGCACAACCATTGCTAAGTGCTTCTTCTCTTTTTAGACTATTTCACATCAGAATTGGAGAGCTTATTCCTCCTTGGTTCATTTATCTCAAGATCTTGTCAGAAAGTTATTATGGGCCTAATTATTTTATCCTTGTGGAGAAGACAAGGTTTATGAATGAAAATACAAGTCATACTGAACAGTAAAAATTATTTTGATTCATGATACATTTTGGGAAAGAATAAGTCACTGGTTTCTAATAGTGTCTACTTTTTTCCAAAGTGCATTTTCACATTTTTATTCCAACCCAGAGTTGAGAAAATTATGAACAGAAATTTTCAAAATAGTCTCTAAAAAGTTACATTGCATACCTAACTGCCTTGTAGGATCATAACAATCAGATGGTAACATTTATTTGAAGGAACACTGACACTGTAAGTGCTACATTGGTGAAAAATTGAATCTAAATAGGTAAAACTGAAGTACATTAGAGACAATAATAGGACTTTGTGAACAGAAGCAAGATGTATAATAATACTTTACATATTTATTTGCTTTTAATAATAGATATTAATTGTTTGTATTTATTGGGTACAATGTGGCATTTTGATCTATGAATACCTTGCTCAAAGTTTCAGTCAAGTTAATTAGCATATCCATTTCCTCACATGGTGACCACAGGTCACAATAAAGTAGTGTGTGTTTCAAAATTGTAAATAGATTTTCAACATGTTTGCAAAGTTATTATGCCCTGTTCTTACAAGATTAAAAAAAAAACTAAAACTGTCCTTGTGTGAAACATGACTTAACTTGCTTTTTGTTTGCTTCTGTAACCTCTTTTGCCCATCCCCCCCCAGTCTCACATCATTAAAAAGACCAGCCCCCCCCAGTCAAAAAATGTATAAAAACCAAAACATTTCCTTGTCCAGTGCTCAGGCTTTTTGGACAGGAGTCCATCTGAGCCAAGGTGCACCAACAGGTGCTCCTGTTTCTTTTATCCTGCAATTTTTGCATATGGTATACATATCTTCCCCTATAATTTAAACCTCTGGATTTTTATAATGCTTAATATAATGTAAATACTATGTAAATAGTGGTTCTTCTATATTTTAAGGGAACAATGACATCCACAACCATTCTAGGACAAACCCATTAGCACATGTCAGTGGCTAAATAACTTCCCATTCATGTTCGGTTGAATCGATTCATGTGGAGACTGCAGATGAACTATGAATGTGAGTGTGTGTGGCTGGGGAGGAGGTTGACTGTATTTAGTAGTTAAAGCCAATAGTAATGAGAATTGAATCTTCAGTTACCAAAAAAGAGAAAGGCATGAGGGTACATTAGGGAGGAGGCTGGAGTGGGGAAATATGGCTGCTAATTTTTCCATTTACCTGCACAACGTAACTCCTTTGTACAGTCTCAAAAAATTCATCACACACACAGAATTTATCACAGGAAAATGAGGTATTTTGTTTGCTTTCACTTTTGTTCCTGCTTAAACCTCAGAAGACACATTAGTCATGAAAAATTTAAAAGGCAGTAAGTACCTTTAATTATATGCAGAATAGCCAGTGTAGATGAAGGGAAAGAGATCAAATTCAAATTCAGCAGTCCCATTTAAATTACATTATGTTTGCCTTCAGCTTTAACAATCCCCCCCCCCATGGTAGCTATGAATCAATCCTCTTCAATTTGGAAGGCACAACTTAAGATTATTTGGGGGAAGGTAGATAGGCAGCATGCTCCACTATGAGCTAAAATACATTTTACGGTCTCATGCTTCACATGTGTTAAATAAAAATATTAACACTTTCAATGAACACCCATTCTCTGGTTCTTTATAAACTTGCCAAGCCACTAAAGCTACTGAAAAGAATTCCCAGAATAGACCTACTGAGCAGAAATTACAATGCTTTGATGCTTGACTCAGCATTGCTGGTTTGCATCATTGATGGACTAACAGTGGCAAATTATTAAGAGTCAGAATTAGACTAAAGATTCTAGGCAAAGTGAGCCTTTGTGAGCTTTGTTCACTTGGGAGAGACAATGATGTAACTAGAAAAAAAATAATTTTGAAAGTTACTATGCACTAGATACCATGCTTGCTTTCCATCATCACGTGGAATATTCATAACAACATTTAAAGTAGTTACTCTAATCAGTTTTTCTTGTAAAAGTGAGACGTGAAGGCACCTAGGGACAACCTGCATCACAAGGTTTAATCTTAGATTTACTGCTAGTAATTGGGATCTGGAATTTAAGCTGAGTTTGAGTGGACCCAGAGTCCATTTGCAACCGATACAACTACTAGCTCATAGCAGTGTCAAATTTACTACAGAAATAAAGATTACTTATAATGTTTTAAGGAATACCCCTCCCCAGCACACACATTTTAAAAACTAGCAATGCTGGCTCACATTTATTAGGCCAGTAGGCCTTACTTGAATCATATAGGTTTCAAAATTACTATTTGAAAAGCCAAGTAAAATGTCCAAAAATCATTTTTAAAATATGGCTATCTCTTGCTAGTTTTATGGCAATAACACAAGTGTGCAAGGCTTGGTTCCTGAGAGGTACAATGGCATGTTCAGGTCTTTTCTAATGGATCTATTTCTGCTCACAACCTCAAATGTCTTGACTTGCCTTTAATATTTTGCCCAAATATATTTAAAATACAAATATATTTAAAATGTGAAGCTTGTGGTCATATTGAAAGTGATGTGGCACATTTTTGTACCATACCCTTCTTATCAAATGCTAGCTCCTATAAAGATGATGGTCAGGCTTTGCCAGACCTCTTCCCTCTACGGTCTTCTGCAGGTCTCCCAGTTCCTTCAGCTGTAAATGGCAACAAATCCCATCTGTAAGCCCTGCTTCATCCAAAATCAGTGCTGGGAATGGCAGGCAGCATCAGTAACCTCAGTCAAAGGACAGAAGTGAGAAGTGAACTGGTAGAAGCTCGACTGTATTTGCTTCATAGACTTCACAACATCCAAACCCTGCAAATGGGATTCTCCCCATTTCGCAGATCAGAAAACTGAAACAGAGCATTAAAAGCACTTGGCCCCAGTTGCATAATGTCATTGATTTAAAAAAAAAAAAAAGCAAACAAAGAAAGCAAAATCTAGGCATTGATTTCCTGCCTTCTAGGCTGAATATCACGCAATATAGTTTTCACACTCTCTCACCAAATTTTGTAGAATGAGTGACAACAAAATCAAAGTTAAATTTTAGTATAATAAACTGACAAGACGGTTGAGTCATCTTTCTGTACAAGCTTGCATCTTTTACAACAAATGTTTACCAGAGCACTCACAATTCACACAGCTAGTTTTGTGCAGACACAGGCCAGGTTGTTTTCACCCTGACCACAGCTGGGAAAGTAGAAACACAAAGCGAAATAGGTCCCTGGATTTGCACCTGTCTGTTTCTATCCAGTGAGTGAACAGAGTATGAAGTTTCACGCAGGAGTGATAGACTCTCACTTTGGTCCTATTCTTGCACCTCTTACACACTCTAAGCCCTGTTGTCTCTCTTGCTTGGAAGGTGCTAAGAGGGCTGAGGACTGATTGGAAATGGGGTTGCAGGAGGGGACAGCAGCACACAGAACTAGGTCGGACCTTGGTGTGAAAGTCAATGTCCTGTGTGTCAGTCTGGGACCTTACTAAAATGAACCAGGAGCCTAGTCCCATATTCACTCAGCCTCACTAATGACAGGTCAACCACATAGTAGGTTTCTCCTGAAGTGATGCATGGAGATTGTCCTGCACACCTAAGACGTACATTGACCCAAAAGGCTTAAAGAGCACCATCAGTCCTTTAGATTTAACATGACCCCCACTTTACAGGAAACACAAGATCAAGAAGCAAGCCAAACGATACCACTGGAAAGGCACAAATGGAGAGATTGGGATTATTACTTTAAAATTTTCCAGGTTCATTGAGCTATAATTGGCTAATAAAATTTTATATATTTAAAGTATACAGGCGGGGCATGGTGGTGCACAACCATAATTCCAACACTGGGGACGCCAGGGTAGGAGGATCTCCATGAGTTTGAGTCCAATCTGGGCTATATAGTGAGTTCAAGACCAGCCCAAACTGTATAGTGAGACTCTGTCTCAAAAAACCCAAAATAAATAAATAAACACTGTGATGACTTAATGTATATATACATTTCAAAATTATTGCCACAAGCAAACTAATGCTCTATCATTTCACATGCTGACCAATTTTTTTTCTGTTTAGAGAACACTTAATGATCTACTCCCTTAGTAAACATTAAGGGACAGGATCTTTCTGTGCATCACTGTACACTTTATAAACAGTCTACACTAGGCTACATTACAGTGATAGAAGTATTTCTTTCTTTCAAAATAAATTAATCTTAACTTTTTTGTTAAAAACTAAGATACACGCACATACATTAGCCTTGGCCTACAGGGGTTTAGGATGATCAATATTGTTGTCTGTCTTTTCCATTAACTTGTCCCCCTGGGAGGTCTTTGGAGGCAATAATACACCAGACACTGTCACCTCCAGTGGTGACAAAATAGTCTTTTTCTGGAACATTCACTTCAGAGCTGAAGAGAAGGTGTCATTCTTTTCAATATTATCTTGATGGTGATTTGCTTAGGTATTTTTGTTCTCTTTTTTTCTTTTATCATAAGTTTGCTGTTAAGCAGAAAACTACACTGAGGATTTCTGTAGGTCCTACAAATTTAAGGATTTTTTTTATTTCTGTGACAAATGACACTGGCATTTTGATAGAGGTTGAATTTGTACATTATTGAAGGTGGTAGGAAAATTTTAACAATATTAGCTCTCTCAATCCACAAACAAAGAATATTTTTTCATTGTGTTTGTGTTTTTTAATCACCTTTAGCAATCTTTATGGCTTGTAGTATATAAATTTTTCACTTCTTAGGTTAAATTTACATCTAAATGTTTTACTTTGTTGTGAATGTAGATGATATTGTTTTCTTAATTTTCCTTTCAGATGCTTTGCTATTTGTGGGTTAAATTCCACTGGGAACTTCTCGGCTTTCCATGCCTAGACATTGATGCCCTTACTCAAAATTAAACAGGCTTTCTAGACCATTTCCCTTTTTTAACACCTGCTATGTAAAGTGTAGTCTTCTTGGTGATGTCCCATAATTCTCAGAGGCTCTCTACTCTTTTTCATTAATTTTTTTTTCTTATGTGCTACTTACTGATTGAATGATTATAAGTATCCTGTTTCATAGATTTTTCTGACTGGTCAAATTGTGAAACTTTTTATTGAAATTTTAAGTTCAGTTATTGTTTTTTAATTTCTAGGATTTTGAAATTCTATTTCCACGTGAAAATTTTCATCTTGTTCTTGAATTATTTTCTAACTTTCGTTTCATTTTCTATCCACTTTTTTTGAAGTTACCTGAACTTCTTTGAGAACATTTTTCTTGTTTCTTGTCAGTAAATTCATAGATCTCCATTTCTTTAGAGTTTATTATCAGAGTTGTATTAGTTTCTTTTGGTTTTTATATTGGCAATTCTGCACCTTTGTGCTGAGGGTCTGTGCATTTTTCTTTTTTGCCTTTGCAGAGGTTTTTTGGTAGTAATAGACTTTCACTCTTTAACTGAGCCTAGGATTCTGGCATTAATTCTGGAGGTAGAAATTGAGGTGTACTTGCCTCCTAGACAAGGAAAGCCTGAAGCAGAAGAGTGAGGCTGAGTGAGGTCACTGCTCAACTGCTGGCATTGGGTAAGACCACATGTTCTCTTCTGCATATATTATCAGATATGTGCTTGACATCTGGGAAGCAGAGCACTGAAACAGGATGCAGAAGATGGGCAGGGACAGAGATGGGCAGACATGTAAAAGGTGTTTCCTGCAAGTTAATGCTGTTGTTGGCTACTGCTCTATGCTGGGGTGACTTAGAAGCAAAGCCATTGGCATGATCTATACACTTGATGCTGTGAGTCTCACCCTCTTCTTTTTGTTTCTAACTGCCCCCGTGTGATCTATCCCACCCAAATCCTCAATGTCCTTGTTGGGTGAGACAGAAGTGCTTCTCGTATAAACTGTCTCAGAATGCTGGGCAAGACGAATGTCTACTTCAAGCTGTTTTCTCATTGTAGAAACTGAGGGCCCTGGAGGACCTTTGTGTGGTCTTGTACGCGGTCAATGTGAAAACATTCATCTTAAGGATGCAGGGTTTTTGGATTCTGTGCTCCATGGAGGGATATCTTAGCCTTCCTCCCAAATACTGGGATATCCATAACAGTTTGCCTTTCTGTACAAAGTTGCCCGTTGTATTTCTATGAAGGTAACTAGAACCAGGGAACTCCTGCTCCATCATCTTTTTGATGTCCAGAATGTACTCATAAGCAGTATTTTGGGCCCTTTGACAACATCTCTCCATTCTCTTTCCTCTACCCCCAGCCCCTGTGATCCAACATCCCGCTCTCTGCTCCTATGTGTTCAACATTTTTAGATTCCACACAAAAGTGATTCATGCAGGATTCATCTTTCTCTGTGTGGTTTATCTCACTTAGCATAATGTTACATAGATTAATCCCTATTGGATACCTTCTTTTTAAGTCTGAATAATATTCCATTTTGTTCATGTGTATGTGTGTATATATACATATATAGTGTGTATGTGTAAATATATATAATTTTTATGTAAATATACAATCTCATTTTCTATAACTATTCATATCTTGGTTGTTTTCATATCTTGGCTATTGTGAATAATGCTGCAATTAACACAAGAACACAGGTACTTCTTCAAAATACTTATTTGCTCCCTGGGATTTTCTTTACTTGGAAGTTTTTGATTACTGCTTTAATTTCTTTGCTCATTACTGATCTGTTCAAATTTTCCATTCTTCATGATTCAGTCTTACTAGGTTTATGTTTCTAGAAAATGTATCCATTTATACTAAGTTATCCAGTGTTTTGATTATATTTATTCCTACACTTGATCTTAGCCAAAAGGCCAAGAAGCGATAACTATATGTATTCCTAGTTGTCTTATAATTTTTTGTATTTCTATGATATAAATAATAATGTTCTCTCTCTTATTCATCTTTTTCTCTATTTGAGTCAAAAAATAACTGAATTTGTCAGGGTCCTCTAGAGAAATAAAACCAATAGATATATAAATACAGATAAAAGTACAATTTCAATATGTAAAAAAGGTACTGATTAGCAGAATTGGCTCATATTATTATGGAAACTGAAAAGTTCCACAATATTTGGGAGTTTTCTAATTTTCTTATCATTGATTTCTAGATACTTATGTAATTTAAATTTTTAAAAAATGATTAAGATACGTTTTGTGACTTAACACATGATCTACACTGGAGAGTATTCCATGTATTTTTGTGAACATGTGCTCTGTTAGTGTTGCATGGAATGGTCTGCATAAGGTCATTGGTGAATTCAGCCTAAAATGTTATTCCAATCTACTGTTCAGAGGATGTTTTCATTTTTGAAAGGAAAGTACTGTCATCTACTCTTACTGTCATGTTGTCCAGTTCCACCTTCAGTCCTATTAATATTTGCAGTCCTATTAATAGGTGCTGTGATGTTAGTGCTTCCTCATAAATGCATTACTTTACCACTCTATGTGGGTTACTCATCATTTGTGACGGACTTCTGTGTGAAAGATTATTTTGTCTTAGCATAGTGACTCTTGCTCTCATTTGGTTTCCATTGCATAGAGTATCTTTTTCCATTCCTTCATTTTCAGTCTATGTATATCCTTGAATCTAAAGGTAGTCGCTTGCCAGGTCTGGTGGTTCATACCTGTAATTTTAGCAAGAAATAGGCTGAGGCAGGAGGATTGCTATGGGTTCAAGAGAGAGTCTCTTGTACACTGCATATTGTTGGATCTTATCTTCTTTAGTCATTTAGCTATTCTATGGTTTTTGATTGGAAAACTAATGCATTTATATTTAAAGTAATTACTGATACATAAGAACTTTGTATGGCTATTTTGTTCATTAATTTGTGATGTTTCTGTCATTTCTTTGTACCTTGCTTTCTTCCTCTATGGTTTGCTGGTACTGTATTTTGTAGTGGTATGTATTTATCCTTTTCTCATAGTTTGTGTGTAAACCAGTGTTTTTATTTTTGGTAGCCATGAGATGAGACTTATGTATACATCTTATAGTTACAACAGTCTATTTCAAAATTCTACTGTACTCCTTCCATATATATTTATGGAGTTGATGTCACAAATTATGCTTTTTATGTTGTATAATAATTATTATATTTGTAGTTATTTCTAATATTTTTATCTTTTATACTAGAGTTAAAAATGATTTGTACTACCATTAAACTATTAGAGTATTCCAAATTTCACACTATATTTACCTTTACCAGGTCAGTTTACACTTTTGTGTGTTTCATACTGTTACTTAGTACCGTTATATTTTAACTTAAATAACTCCCTTTAGCATTTCTTGTAAGGCATGTCTAGGAGTGATGAATTCCCTCATATTTTTTTCAGGAATGTCTTCATTTCTCCCTCATTTCTGGAAGTCAGCTTTACTGAGTATAGTATTCTCAGTTAGAAGTAGGTTTTTGGTTTTTGTTTTATTTCAGCACTTTGAATATATCACCTCACCTTGTCCTGGCCTATGAAGGTTCTTCTGAGAAACCCACTGATAGAAAGTTTCCTTGCATGTGAAGAGTCACTTCTGCAGCTGCTTAAAAAATTCTTTTATTTGATTTTTATAATTTGATCATGATATGTCTCAAGAAATTTTTTTCATCGGTCTTTCTTGAGAACTTTGGGGATTCATGAATCTGGATTTCAGTATTTCTCTCAAAATTTGGGTAATTGCCATCTGTTGTTTTTTTAAATAAGCTTGCTTCTCCTTTCTTTCTCTATTCCTTCTGAAATTCAGAATTCATTTATCCATTGCTATATGGTGTCCCATAAATCTAGCATGCTTTCTTCACTCTTTCTGTTCTTATTTTGTTTGTTCCTCTAACTAGCTAATATCAGATGACCTTTATTTGAATTTGCTGATTGTTTCTTTTGTGTGATCAAGTCTATTTAATTTTTCAATTTAGTCATAGTATTCTTCATCTCCAGGATTTTCATTTGGTTCTTTTTATGGCTTCTAGTTGTTCCTTTTGCTTATGTAATGTTTTCTGTTTTGTTTACTTGTCTAAATATGTTCTCTTGAATCTTAGGATGACTACTTTGAATTTATAGGTCTCCACTTCTTTGGGGTCAGTTGGTAAAGCATTATTAGTCTTTTTTGATGGTGTCATTTTCCTGACTCTTCTTGATCCTGGTAATCATGCATTGGATTCTATGGATTTGAAGGGTCAAATGCTACATCTATTGTTTATAAAATAGCTTTACCAAGTAAAGGCTTTCTCTTGCTAGGTTCCAAGGATAATGGGATTGCCTCTAAGGTTTCAATCAAATATAGTTGTAACTGGGTCATGCTGCTTCTGTTGGGTCTGCAGTGGAGACTGTCATTGGTGGACCTATTATTAGGCCTTAGGCAGGCATGTCTCAGGGAGGACTCTGAGAAGATGGGGCTGTCTGCAATATCTTGGTCCACAAAGCTGGCATGGAGACAAGAATCCACAATAGGATCTGCAGACAGTGTTTCTGTTACCAGAGCATAGCAAGATACATCTCTTACTGGTCCCTAGGATTACTCCTGGGGTTACTGGGTGGGCAGGATTGATCCTTGACAATGGTTCAGAAAAGTTGGAATTGGTTAAATATAGCTTCAGGATCTAAAGCCCTAACCAAGTTTGGAAAGCCTGTTACCTAAGGCTGACATAAATGTGTTACCTGCCAAGTCCATTGGTGGATGGTGCTGGGGTAAAGGGAAGGCCAAACAGAGATGTAGAAGAGTTCATAAGGGTATGGAAACATTTATAAGTCTGTAGTGAGGAGCACAGCCTGCCACCTGGGCAGGATTTGCCATCTCAAAATGGCCACCCTTGGTCTTGGGGGCTACCGGGGTGTGTAACTTCCACCTACAACCCAAAGCTCAACACAGGCACTGTCTCCAAGGATGGCTGCCAAATCATCATTGCCATGAAGTGAAAATAAGCAGAGAACATCCTGTTCCACAATAGTATAAACATTACCCCTTCACTGCACTTTTTACATCACATTCCTATGACTAAGGAGCCTACTGATTTGCTTTTTGGAAAAGAACATTTATCTATGTTTCCAAAAGTTTAACAAATAATTAATGCTTATTTTAGTCAATAGTTGTCAGACTGGCACAACATCACTAAGCCAGGTATTAAAGGAAAGTATCGATGTTATAAAGAAATGATCTTTAATCAGAATTATTTGACAAGAAAAAAGATCCCTCCTGAATGTCACATTTAAGAAGAACATCTGGACATTGAGGACAGAACTTTTTCACAGTAAATGACTAAACTAATTATTTGATAGTAGATCCTAATGGGATTTGACTTAGGTGATACCCACTTTTTCCAGAAAAAATGCTTGTAAAGTGTACTTTCAGTACATACCTTGATATCATAACAATAAAATCCACTTGGCTTTCTCTGTCTTTCACACATATGCACATGCACACATTACCTTCACAAATTCAGAACAAATTGGTATTTTGAATGATCAAAATAAACATTGCTGTTTGTGAAACATTCCAAGAAGTATTTATTATTTTTAAAGGGAATTCTTTCTTGAGGAATATACAGCTATGAAAAGTTCTTGCATATTTACTGTATTTCTTCCTCAGCCACAATCCATTCTGAATATGAAGATTTCAATATGCAACATTAAGTATATGCATTAGCTTAATGCACATAAAAATTCATGAACAACACTAAATTCCCATACAAATTTTGCTTGTAGCCACACATCTCTCATTTTTGCTTCTATGGAATATTTCTAAAGACAACTAAAATTAATTCATTCTTTTACTACTTAAATATTTGAAACATCGGGGCCGGGGATGTAGCTCAATGGTTCGGGCACCTGCCACGCAAGCACAAGGTCCCAAGCTCGATCCCTGGTTCCAAAAAAAAGAAAGAAAAAAATATTTGAAACATAAAAATCATCTTAGTATTTTATCAAAAATATTTTAAAATAATGTTCTTTGCTATATTTTTATTTTTATGGATGACTGAAACTTCCAAAAATTCTTGAAGGAGAAGAAAAAAGTTGTGGAATAATTACTTGCTGTTTTCAGTGCAATGATTAAATTGAGATGACAGCAATCCATATACAAAGAGTGACATAATTCATAGTATTGCCATGATAGAAATTTCTGTTTTGAAAGTATATTATTATTTTATTTGTTGAAAAAATTTAAATATCAGGCTGGGGATTTAGCTCAGTGGTTCCACCACCTGCCTCACAAGCACAAGGTCCTGAGTTCAATCCTCGGTACCAAAAAAATATATTTTTTTAATATCTACAAATAGATATTACAGCAATAATTTTCATGCAATTTAAACTGAACATCAGAATGCATTCTTTTCTCAGGTTTTTAATTAGTTCAATAACTAAAGAAATAACTAATTTTTTTCAATAACTAAAGAATAATTTTTCAATAGCTAGAGAAATGAGCTAATATTTTAAACAGTAAAACCACTACAGAATGAAAAATAAAAATGAAATAGATTAACTAATTTTCAGAATTCCACTTAAAATTTCTATTACTTGGCCGTGTTACTTATTTACAGCTCATATTCTCAAGCTGCATTAGACATTCATATATCGGTGACATAGCTTATAGTACACAGGTTTCTCAGCAGGCTTTCAACCAATAAGATATTATTTATCTATGTTTCAAAAATAAACTTATTTCAGGAGGTTAGACTTTCCCATTATGAGTGCTTCGTCTGGACCAAGAGCTTCCTCCAGTGAGTGGAAAACTGTATTCCTAAATGACCCATCGTGGGGTTTTAAATCAGGTTTGGAACATTGCAAAGAACATCACAGCCCCTAAAATTAATGTGTCAGGCTATCCTTCAGTTCTGAGAGAAAAGGAAGAATTTCTGAACTTTTTGTACAGACAGGATGTTATATAAACTTACTTTCATTTGAAATAACTACCTTAGAGAGAAGAGCATAACTTTAATGATTAATTTATTGGAATTTCTTTTGCTTAAAATAATTCTATTTTTTATAATTCCTTTTCTCTCTCCACCTGCTGGGATGGACTCGGGCTTGGGTAGCATATTTATGAGACTATTCCCAAGAATGATTTGCTGTTGAAAAGATGCCCACAGGTTTGTACATAAAGACCCCTAAAAATAACCTCTTCCACATAATTTATATATAGATATTCCTGATCCCTTCACCTTATACTTACTTACTCTGTTTCCACCCTACACGAGAACAAACCAAACTATGATAAAAACCATGTGACTAAAAAAGTAGAGACAAAGGATGAGGTCTCTGGTTAACATGCACATATGCCTGAGATGTCCTCAACCACTGATTGGAAAAATAAGGTAAGAATCAGGAGCCATTTTGCTATATAGTATTCTTTCTTTTTCTAATATAGTATTCTTTCTATCAGCTTGTCAAATCTGGGAACACATTTTAGGGGAAACTTAAGAGTATTGTGAAAGCCTGGGTACAACCAAAACATGCAAATTGAAAGTGTAAGGGCAAAGACCATGGCACTGAAAGAGCACAGATGGTAAGACCTGAGTCTGGTCCTGGCTCACCTCTAAGAACTTGAGTGACTGAAGGTTAGTCCTGTACCTCTATGAGTCTAACCTACTAAGAGATTAAAGATGATCCCCAAGGTACCTTTTTCCCCAAAAGGCATTTGATTGGTCCTGCCTAAATGGGGATTGAATATAAATGCTAACCACTGCTAGAGGTAAAGAAAGAATGGTTATGGGACACCCTTTATGTACTATTCTGAAGCAAAGTGGACAGAGCGCAGAACAATCGGTGAAGTGAAAATTTGATCTCAAAGACTGTACAGAGACAGAAGTAGTAATATTCCTGGGGCAGAAACCAGAGCAATTCTAGTAAGGATACTTGTATACAGGTTATATTCAGAACACTCAACCAAAATTCACATGTGTATGTATGATTTTCTGCAGAGAACAAATAGGAAGCTCAGAGTATGAGAGTAGTTTGATTCAGGATCAAAGTGAGAGTGAGGTAGGAAAAAGAAGAATCAAAGATGGCAGAGAGAGAGAGAGAGAGACAGGAGAAATGTAACTTTCTCCCTTATGTAATAGGAATTTAGTAAGTCTCAAATTTGATAGTTTTTCCACCTTAACTGCTTGATAATACAGAAGTTTTCTTCTGACAGGTTGGTTATCTAAAACAATTCACATGCGCTGTAGGGAAGAACTAACCAAGAAGTATATTCTGAAAGAGGCACGAGTAGAAGGAAAAGGACAGTGGTCTCCACCTGTTAGGGAAAAATCACTTTTGTTTTCCTGCTGGCTCTGGTAGTCATAAAGCACAGGAGGACAATGAACCCTGTTGTAATCAAATACTTCAAAATTCCTCTTCATCTGCCTTTGTGTAGCACAGACATGTCAGTGGAAAATTATAGGTTCAACCACGTCCTATGGGAGAGTATCAAAGTTCCTTTTACATAAAAACTAGATACGAAGTCTGTCTTAAAACTTTATGTGAGCTGGGTGTGGTAGTGCACACCTGTGATCCCAACACTTGAGAGGCTGAGGCAGGAGGACTGCTGTGAGTTCAAGGCCAGCCTAAACTACATAGGAAGACCCTGTGTCAAAATACATACATACATACATACATCATTATGTGATTTGTATCAAATTGTCACTGTGTTTAATTGTGCAAGTTACTTACAGTCTGCATGCCTCAGTTACCTTACCTATAAAATGGGTAGACATGGGTTAGTATATTCAAAGCACCAAGAAAGAATAGTGTTCAACACATAGTAACTGCTATAACTATTTTATTATTGAGGTTGTCATCATTGCAACACACCCAAAGACCCTGGTAGCCACTTTATCTGTTTTTAATAATTTGGAAATCAGGCAGATAGCCCACACTATTTCAGGAACTAATCTATGAGAGAGGCACACATTTCAGTAACTTAAACTAACCTACCAAAAGCTAAAATGAAGGAGCTTGTTGTAAGAAAATCAGGTTTTGTAATTCACTCAGCTTCTAAAGGCTCTTTCTCACATAGATGAGTAAAAAATTGATTGCAATATTTTGGGCCAATGGACAGTGCATCCTACCTGAGAGAAGAAACCAGATTAAATTGCCATGAGACATAAAGCTCAAAGGTATGGAAAGAGCTCTTGGCCAGTGTATCACAGGTCAAATTTACATTAAATGTCTTGCTGAAAGAAATCTGTCCTTTTCCCTTAAATTTACATCTGCTCCCGGAGCCGCCTCCAGCCCTTCTTAGTTTCCCTGTGCAGTCACATCTATTGACTTTTCATGGCTACAGCTCTGGCTAACACTGCTGTCACGATTGAAAGGGAAAAATGAGTAACTGAAATTATAGAAGATTGTGACCTTGGCATTTTGACAGTGATGACATTCAATGAAAAATAAAATCTAACATGAATAAAATAAGATGAGGTGGCTATTATGAGAAAATGAAATAGAACACTAAGGATACAAATAATACTGAAGTTCTTTTTTTAAAGCAAATTAAGAAAGACTCAGAACAGTTAGAAGAATCGCACGGTTAGTGATCAAAAAAGCAATATCTAACTTAGGAAGAATATAAAATTTTACAGAAATAATGGAAAATAAAATTAACTAGTGTTAATTCTCATAACACTTCTTATAGCAACTCTAAAACTTCTCATAGGAATATTTATTGACCAAAATTGGTTAAGAAAGGTATTTTCTTATAAAATTTATGTTGGAAAAATGGTTTGGTGTGAAATATGACCAAAAAATAATAAAAAAGCCATAGGTGATGAAATGATGTAGATGAATTATAATGCATCAGCTCTTCAATATTACAGTAAACATTGTAGTCCAATTAAAGTAAGGATGGTAGAATAAAAGGTTAAAAGCATAAATACTTTAACACTTTTATTAAAAATTAAGGATCAAATGAGCTAACAGATTTTACTCCAAAAGACCCCCAAAATTTTTACTGATCCAAATTCTTAAATTATGGTGTAAATATGAATTAAATGTTGTTGCTTATAAACAGGCTTACAGTATCTTCCTATTTAAATTGAGTCAAAATTTCAGAATTAAATTGTGCGGGTCAAATTAGCCAATCTACATGACAGCACTCTGTCTAGTAGGCTAATTTATTTGCGTCCATGATTCTGATATTATGCAATAAACTAACATTGATTAAACCAGTAAATGAAATGAACATCGATTAGGATAAAAGGAATATGAAATCACTAGTATTTGTGCTCTGAGGTTTTAAAGAGCAGTTGGTTATTTGTTCAGTTCACCTATCGAGTTCAAGAATAGAAGCTGTAGCTGTGAACAGAGCCCTCCGCCTGGGCGATGACCACAGCCCGGAAACCAGCGAGGAGGCCGGTGTAGCGAAGTGACGCAGGCTGTCACATGGTCCCCAGTGTAGAGTAGGGGGCAGAGGTAAGTTCAAATCCAGCAGCCCCACTTGAACCAAAGCGTAAGTGTCTTCAGATTTAAATGAATCCCCCACACGGTACCCAGAAATGTAACCTTTTCAGTTTGGAAGGCACGACTCACGGTTACTTGGGAGAGGAGGGGGTGTGTGCTCTACCATAAGCAGCAATAAGAGCATTCTAATGTATCCAGCGTAACGGAGGTTAAACAGAAATGTTAACACTTTCAATGAGCACTGCATCCTCTGTTGCTTTATCAATTTACAGACTCACTAAAGTTACTGTAAAGAATTCCCAGTATAGACCTCCCGGGCACAGTGACGACATTTGGGCTCCTCACTGATTACTTTTTTCATCAGTCTAAAGTGGCAGATTATCAAGAGTCAGTCTGGAATACAGATTCCAGGGAAAGTGAACATTTGTAAATTGTGTGATGATAATTGGCAAAAAAGCAAATTTTGAAAGTTACTGTGCATCGGGGACCATGCTTCATTTGCATATCTTTAATGTTCAAACACTTGAAGCACTTAAATAACCAGTTTCTCTCTAAAAATGGGAATCTGAAAATAAAGAAAAAAGGGAGGTTAAGGCTCTCAAGGATCAAGTGAACCTTGGCTCTAATCTTTGCTTAGAGTCATGCTGTTAATGTGAATCTGGTGTGGGATCTGGAATTTAAACTTAGGTCTTTGTTCCCAAGAGTCCATCTGTAACTAGTAGAATTATTAGCCTGCAGTAGGAGCCAATTTACCACAAAAATAAAGATAATGTAAAATGTTTTCAGGGATGCTCCCACCCGCCACACACACACATTAAAAACTAGCAATGCTGGCTCACATTCATTAGGATGGTAGGTCTTACTAAAGAACAAAGGTTTCACAGGTATGATTTAAGAAGCTCAAGTAAAGGTCCAAAGTGTCATAAAGATGGCTATCTCTTTCTTGTTTTACTAGCATGGCATGTATGTGCAAGGACTGGGACCTGAGAGCTGCACTAAACTGTTCACATGTGGACTTGACTTTAATGTCCCAAATATAATTAAATACCACAGAGTTTGAGCTTAGTGGTCATATTAAAATGTCACATGTCACAGGGTTTTTCTACCATGCACGTCTCATCAAATGCTAGCTGATCAAATGATGGTAGTCAGCCTAAGTTACTGTAAACAACAAAAATTATTATCCTGTGCATCAGTAAGCTTCTTTGGAATTCTACTTGATTCAATTTACAGAAAAAAATATAATAGAGAAATGTGGAAATAGAGAAAGAGGCAACAGAGAAAGGGTCAGATAATGTGTTCCACATATGAGAAATACTTCACAAAAGACAGAAAAAAAGTAGTAAGGATGACCACATTTAGGGAATAATAAAGCTACAAAGCACCTGCTCGGAACTAACAATGTGGCACCAGGGCCACATAGAAATCTCAAGACCCTGTCTCTGCTTTGGAATAGGTTTCAGTCAGGTGAGAATGAAAATTTTACTATGTAGTCCTCAAAGTATGCATCAATAATCCATAGGAGTCACATCATGATAAGATATTGGAAAAAACGAGGAAGTGTAATTATCAAAGTATGGACTATGACAGCAGTTTCAGGGACACAAATTGAACTACAGGCCCTAATGGCTTCCCCCATTTTTCCATTCCAGAACCATAGTTTATGCCAGTTTTATCCAGGTCCATGAAACTGTGAGAGAAGATTAGATAAAGCAACAACTCTCAACATATTTATTCATCCTGTTTTATTATTGTAAGCATAAGTTGAAGAGGAAGAGGGTCTCAAGCACAATGAGACAGGAAGAACTAAATACAGCTCATGAAGTAGGTTATGCAAGATTGTTTAATGCCAAGATACTAGTCAATTCCCCACTTCACAAGTATTCATCTGCCTTTGGAGAACAGAATGTCTAATGGTATTTTCTCCTCTAATGACTGGAGGAAAACAATAGTCACACTTCAGTCCAGGTAGTGACCAAAGAAAGAAAAAGTGTGTGAGTTGTATGAATGAACATGAGCTACCAAATATATGATGAGTTGAAGATAAGAATTAAAGACTGAAGATAAGGATAAGGATTAAAGATAGATGATAAGATAGGTAGAGATCTTGAGGGCTTCTCTCATAGTCACTGAGCTATGATAGTCTACTCACAACATACAAAGAGAACAAAAACATCATCCTCAATAAAAAATAAGAATTTTCTGTTGTGCCCCAGGGAGGGCATGAAATAGGAGGAAGGAGAGGACAATAATAACAAAGCGAGAAAAATAGATCATTATATTTGCACAGATTTATCTTAATAGAACTTTTTTCTGACATAGTTTTCCATTTTTATTCTGAATAGCTGCCACCCCACAATGAGGTACATTTGTTTCTCTCTGCCGTGGGGTTTTGGAGAGTGTGTCAAAGTACTTCATCATATCCCATATACTTAGATAACCATGTTCTCTGTTGACTGACAATTGACTGTGATACATGAATTCTGTAAGGTTTTTCATCTTGACCTTCAAATGAGTTGAGAATGACAGTTTTTAGCATGCCTTTAATATTTAATTACATGGAGCTTGATGATAAAAAATTAAAAAGGACTTGAAAAAATAAAACAATAATATAGCATGTCAGAGTACAGAAACATGGAATTTTTAATGCACCAACATTGTTATTTTGTTCACTCAATCCTTTAAATGCAAGGACCATGTCATTTTATTTTGTATCTCTAGTGTATAACAAGGTACCAGACACTATGGTACTATGCATTTAATAAATGCCTGCTGAATAAATAAAAGAAAAATGGATTTTAGTGAGTGAGGGGAAGGAAAGGTAAGTTCCATTACTACACAGAACAAAGTGGAATAGTTTGTGATGAAATGCTTCCATAACTAGATCTTCAGTTCTCTCAAACATTTTGATCACATCATGCGATGCTTTGAGCCTAAGCACAGCCTCACAATCCTTCTAGACATAGCAGGCAAGGCAGCTGCTCTCTACTTAATCAAAGTTATCATTAGAAATGAAATTTATTTCCTAGCCCTAAAATAGAGGTCTCTATCAAGTAAACTATGAAAAGAAGGCAACTTTCCCAAAATTTTTCTCCAGAATCAATATGCATATTAACAATTCAGATAATTAGACATCCAGAAACACACATATTTTATACTTTGTTATTTGGTCATCTTCTCCTACAAGTTATAATTCACATCCTTCAGTGGTCCCCGCTCCCCCAAAAAAACTCATGTAGGGAGGGGCTTGGTCCCCAATGTGGCCTAGTGGAAGATATTTGAGTCATGCACCCAGAGACCTTGGGAGATTAATGCTTCTATGGTTTGGATCTAGAATATCTCCCAAAGGATCATGCATTAAAAGCTTGTTTCCTGGGGTGGCACTATTTGGAGGTGTGGAATGTTAATGCAGCAGTGCCTAGTGGGAGGTGTTAGTCATTCAGGGAGTGCCCTCAAAAGGACTGTGGAACTCTTATCTCTCTCTCCTGAAAGCCATGAGGTGAATGGCTTGCTCCACCTTGCACACCCTACATGATGTGCCCACACTGACTCAAAGTAATGAGGCCGATCAGTCATGGACTGAAACCTCTAAAACTGAGAGCCAAAATATATCTTTACTCCTCATAAGTTTCTTATCTCACCTATTTGTTACAGTAACAGAAAGCTCAATGACACAATGCCTTTCTCTTGTGATTTCTCATGATGAAGGACTGGACTAGTTACCACAAAAGTAGGTTCTGATAAAGCAGGCTGCCCCTGCTGTTTGTCTATTTTGCTTGTCTTTCTACTTTCAACCATGAATTGAAGCATTGTGAGGCCCTGATCCCATACAGTCACCAGGCACCCTATCTTAGACTTCTTGGTATTTCTTGTCTTCCAGGTCCCAGGAATAAAGGACATATAAAATAAACAAAATCCCTTCTCTCTTTGAGATTATAATCTACCAGCCAGATAGACAATTAAAGATAAGCACACAAATAATAATACAACTATAAATTGTGTTCAGTGCTTGTGAAGGGAAACTATGGATGTTATGACAGAACACAATCAGGAAACTTAATTTATCCTCACACATGGACGGAGAGGGATCAGGTAGAAAAATCCATTGAATGAGTAGCATTTAAGCCTATATAGAAAAACTGACAACAGAGTTCCTAAGAAGAGATTGGGGGGAGCCTTCCAGGCAGAGGGAAGAGCTCAGATATAAAAGGATTTACTGTTGTTAGAAGGTTTGGATGCAAGAAAGTAGGAAAGGCTGTACCTACAAAGGAAAGATAGGACACAGGACCATAATTTCCAAGGGCAGGAAAACCAAGCAGGTAAACCTTCTGATTGTCCAGAATACGGACTGGAGCAGCGTACAGGCCACAGCTCAGAGAAGGGGAGCTACAGCCAAGCTCAGCGACAAAATTCAGTTTGAGAGACAGAGAAGCCTAAAATCTGTGAACAAAATGTCAAGAATACAAAGTGTTCTAATGATACATAGTTACAGTCCCAAAAGATGAGGAGGGAGGAACAGGAAAATATGTTTAACCTGATTCAAATATTATACAAAGTATATATATATGTGTGTGTATATATATATATATATATTTGGTACCAGGGATCGAACTCGGGTCCTTCCACTTTCGAGGCAGGCGGCGGAACCACGGAGCTTAAATCCCTGGCCCTGTACCAAGTATATATGTACCAGAACATCACATGGTTCCCCATAAAAATGTATAATCTTTTTGTATCAGTTAAAACAGTTGGTTTAATATAACTTAAAATAACACATAAATAATTTTTTTCAGAAAAGAAAAAACTTTTTCCAAATAAAGAAACTATAAACCCACAAAACCAAGAATCTCAACAAACACAAGCTGAATAAACATGAAAAAGCACAAACACCAGGAAACTTCACAATTAAATCTATGAAAACAGCAAAGTAGAAAATAAAATCTTAACCGCATCCAGAGAAAGACACATGCACAGAGGGAGAAAGATAAGAATAAATAATGGAAGCACCTCTTCTGAGAGCAAAGACAAGGATGACATCTTTAAAGTGCTAAAGAGAGAAAAAGCATTGCTAACATGAAATTCTATGTACAGGAAAAGAAATCTTTCAAAATTGAAAACAAAATAGAGACTATTATCAAACCAACAAAAGTGGAAAATTGATTGCCAGGAGAGCTGTATTCTAATATTGAAGGAAGCAGGAGAAGCAGACTAATACCAAATATAATTTGGATCTAAACAAAGGAATGGAGAACAACAGAAATAGTAAATATACAGATAAATAGAAAACAATTTTCTATTTTGCATCTCTCTAAATGAGAATAGGCTATTTAGAGCAAAAATAATAACGCTGTATTGCAGGTAAATAACACACGTGACATTTAAATGTGTGAGAACAATCAGACCAAGGACATGAAGAGGGTAATGGAAATACAGTGTTGTAAGAGCCTTATACTCAACAAAGAGTGACATACTATTATTTGATGGTAGACTATGGTAAATTAAAGAGGCATACACTGTGAGCCCTAGAGCAACCATTGCTATGTTCTAAATGTCTCTGTCCCCACCCCTCAAACTCATCTGCTGAAATCCTAACTTCCTATATGAAGGAATCAGGAGGTGGGACCTTTGATTTGGGTCGGGAAGCAGAGCTCTTATGAATGGGGTTAGTACTATTATTTTTCTTTTTTAAAAGCCCCAGTGAGATTCCTAACCCTTTCTGCCAATGTGAAGACAGTAAAAAAGGTGCCATTTATGAACCAGGATGCAAACTAGACAAGCAATCTGCCAAAGGCTTCATCTTGGAATTCTTAGCCTCCAGAGGTGTGAGAAATAAACTTCTGTTGTTTATAAACCATCCAGTCTATAATAGTTTGACACAGCAGCCAAAATTGACTAGGACAACAACTGAAAGAGCAAAGGAGAGTATAACTATTACATCATTGGAGGAGATAAAATGGAGTAATAAAAATCACTAGTTAACAAAAGAAAGAAAGGATCACAGAAGAGATGGGACAATAAAACATGAAGAACAAAGATGCTGTTAAATAAATTCAAGTCCATTGATAATTAGATTAAAAGTAAACTAAACACTTCAACTACAAACTAGAGCTTGTCAATATAGAACAAACTTTTTAAAAGCCAGGTATGACTACTTGCTTTTCACAAAATACAAATCCTATGTTGACTAATTTCTCTTTCTCTCTCTCCCCTCTCCTCTCAGAGCTCTCTCTCTCTCTCCTCTCTCTTTAAAATTCAGATAAAATTCTAATAATTTGAAATGGGAAGAAAAGGTCCAAAGGGGTAGGAGAAGTGGGAGGGAAGGGGAAAGGAAAGAAAGGAAAGGAAAAATTATAAGAAAAGGAAAAAATGGAAACAAAGTCTTTGTAAATGGGGAGGAGTGGAGGGGGTGAAGGGAGCACAGGGAATGGGGAAAAAATAAGAACCAAGAGAGATTATGTACACATACAAGCACCCAATGATAAAAGTAAATGTATTGTATACCTAAAATGTACCAATAAAAGAATTTAAGAAAAAAAATAAACTCTTTCAAAATTAAAAAAAAATACAGACAGAGGAGTGGCTGCTGTTGCTCTAGATTAATGACTGCAGATTATGGTCACACACTAAAATTGAAGAGATTTATTTATTTAAGTATAGTTTTTGTTAGAGCCTATAAGTTTTATAAACTATTGGGTTTCAGTGTGATAATTTCACACATCCATCTAACATATTTTGATCATATCCATCCCTCTATTACACTTCTTTATATCCCTTCCCTCACCCTTATTTTCTTCCTCTTGTGTAATAATCAATTTTTCTGTATTAGTTCCTGAATTTTTAGAGTTTGAGTGCTTTGAGTAGAGCCAGTAGGTTTTGGGATTGTTATGGCATGTGCAGTTTTTTTCATTCAATACAAGGAAATACTTTTTTGTTGGTACATTTAACACTTTTTTTTCTTGATAATTTTTTCTCAGTAATTGTACAGAGTGGATTATAAAGGAATTTTTCATACCAAAAGCCAAAAATTTCTTTTCTTGTGCTTTGCTTTCATCTAACACTATCAATCAAGGGAGGATATGACCCATGGTTGGAATATCTCTCTCAAGATACCAAAGCCTCAAATTTTCATTCCTTTTACTTCCGTATTATGAACTATATTTGATAATGGATACTGAATACATTCACAGATTTCACAAAAATGAAAAAGCAAGCAAAAGAAATGAGCTCTTTGGAATTTAATATAACTTTACTGTTTCAGAGGAGGAAATCGTTTTTATTTTTTTCATAGGACTATTTTCAAATATAATATGGTTCACTCCAAATATCTCCTTTTCAAAACACAACTATTTATCATGAAAGAGGTTAAAATAGTAGCCATAATGTTTGTATAAAAATTTAACTATATTACAAAATCATTTTGTATTATTTTAATTATCATAGGTAAAATGTGACATGTACTCCAGTGTAAAATTAGTGACCCTACCGGTGCTAAGTGAAACCTCTGAGGCTTTTAAAATACACTTTTGGCCTGAAGATTGCAAGCCTGAGAAGAAAGAAAAGAAGTTGTTTCTTTTTGTAGATATAAAAGGGTACTGACTGGTTAGACATTTTATTGTAGGCCATAAGCCATATGTGCAAAACATGAATGTGTGACGGCCACATTAATCTTCTTTTAATTTTTCCTCCAACAGGAGGGATTGCCAGTGAACCACTGCACTGTGGTGTGCTGTGGTTTCAGAATTGCACTCAATAGTGCCATAGTGGTCTGGAAATTTACTAGGGCTTTTCCCTTCTATCACTAAGATCACCACTTTGCATACAGCTTCTGAAGGGGCATTTTCTGACTACTCATTTCATATATGCCATTAGCTCGTTGCTGCATTGCTGAGAGGGGCTCAAATACAAGAAGGAAAATAAAAACCTGCAGGTATAATAAAATTTTTACATACAAACTTTGTCTGAAATTCATAAAAGCTGTGGGATAAAAAGGTGAAAATTTTCACTCATCAGCAATCTACTTTAGGCCCTGGCACCGTGTCACGGAGGCCCAGGATCACCCCTGCCACCAGCAGCACCTTTGAGTGGAGGCCAGAAACCTCCTGGATCACACAGCACTGCAGAGGCACTGGGGGGCCATAAAGGCTATGGCTATGACCTCCAGAAGATAGAGCAGAAGTGAACAACAGAGAGAGGGCCACTCTGAGGCTCCATGAGGGAAATTGAAAGCCAATGGGAAAGTGAAGACAATCTCTGCAATAAAGGCTCACCAGACCACCTGGTTAGTAAGTTGGTGGGATCAGCACCTCCCATCAGAACCCTGACTCACTTCAGGGGAAGGGCAGCTAAAACCTGCAGTAGAACCTTGCAGAGTTCAATCCTGCAGGAGGTCAGGGAACTCAATTTGGGCCTTGCATCCAGAAATCAGCCTGAATCTCAGTGGAGTGCAGCTGGCTTGCTGAAACTAATTGACTTAGATCTGCACACTGCTGCCCACGTTGTTTACCATGACACCAGAGATACACCCTGAAGGAGGCCTTTATATATACATATATCTTTTTCTCTCTCTGTCCCTTCTTATTCTTCACTTCTCTCCCTCTCTGTTTCTGTTCCTGTCCTATTTCAGATGTTTTTTCTCTCTTTCCTTCTCTCCATTGTCATTATTCTCATAGGAAGGGGAATATAGTTTCTAGCTCCGATATGGCCGTTAGTTTTTTTGGTTCTTGTATTTGTTCCTTCATCATGTCTTTTCCTCTCATCTTCAACAGTTTCCCAAAGTTTGCATGATCTTCCTGTGTCTTCTAGCCTCACTTCTAACCTTCCCCTCTCCTTCTATCTCTCTATTGCTCCCTCCCCAAAACCTTCTAAGTCCTCATTCGGAAGGGTAAATTAGCTATATTGAAGGATTTATTTACTACAAACATATTTTGGTCTGGACCTCGATTTTGATCTAGGTCACATGGATAAAGGTGACAGATTAATAGCTACAAAAACTGTCATTTTCTAATCTGTTAGATGCTATTGTTGATGTTGTTTGTATCACTTGGGCTAAGGTGTGGTGATTGATCTAATGAGTTGTTTTCCCTGGTATACTGAAAACAAAATTGCCTAAGAGTCATTAAAGAATCAAAACCTAAAGACCAGCTATACCTGGAAGACACCTCTGAAAAGCAATCATTCTGTAAAGGTTCTAAATACAAGCAATAAAGATACTCACAATAAGCAATATTGAAGTATCAGCCCAGGAATTAAAACAAAAACAGCACAGAGATGGTGAGCAGAGTGAAAGACATGATTAGAGGATCTAGAA
>NW_004624742.1:21401287-21419723 GCF_000247695.1 Heterocephalus glaber | reverse complement strand
AAGTGGATTTCAAACCAAAACTAATTAAGAGAGACAAAGATGGTCACTACATCCTTGTGAAGGGAACAATCCAAGAGGAAGAGATGACAATCCTATATATGCACTAAATACGAATGCCCCCAATTATACAAAATAAATATTAATAGACATGAAAAACCAAATAAACACTAATGCAATTGTAGTGGGGGACCTCAATGCCCCACTATCACAAATAGATCATCCAGACAAAAGTTAACAAGGAAATTCTAGAACTGAACCAAGTTATTGAACAAATGGACTTAATAGATGTTTATAGAGTGTTCCATCCCAAAAAATCAGAATACACATTCTTTTTGGCTGCACATGGGTAATTCTCCAAAATATACCACATGCTAGCTGATAGAACATGTTTAAGTAAATGAAAAGGAACTGAAATTATCCCTGGTATATTATCAGACCATAGTGCAATTAAATTCAAAATCAATAGCATAAGAAACCACAAGAACTTCACAAACACGTGGAAATTGAATAACACTCTCTTGAAGAACCAATGGGTCACAGAGGAAATTAAAGAATAAATTAGACAGTTTCTACAAGTAAATGATAATGCCAGTACAACATACAGGAATCTTTGGAACACAATGAAAGCAGTTCTATGCAGGAAATTCATAGCAGTGAATGCCCATAGTAGGAAAACAGAGCAAGCTCAAATAAAGAATCTAATGCTGAGCCTCAAGCTCCTAGAAAAGAACAGCAAGACAAACCCAAAGCTCATACAAGGGAGGAAATTATAAAGATCATAGCAGAAATCAATGCAATGGAGACTAAGAGAACAATACAAAAAAAAAAATGAAGCCAAGAGTTGGTTCTTCAAAAGATTAAATAAAATCAACAAATCCTTAGCCAACCTTATCAAAAAGGGAAAGAAAAGGCTCAAATCCATGAAATTAGGAAGGAAAAGGGTGAAGTCACAACAGATCCAGCAGAAATCTAGAGGATCACCAATACCTACTTTGAGAAACTGTACTCCAATAAAATGGAAAACACAGAAAAAATGGACAGATTCCTAGATACATACGAATTACCAAAGTTGAATGAAGAAGATATAAAAATTCTAAAACCCCAATTTCAATCAGTCAAATTGAAAATGTAATTAAATATTTATCAAAGAAAAGCCCAGGTCCTGAAGGCTTCTCTCCTGAATTCTATAAGAAATTTAGGGAAGAGTTAATGCCACTACTTCTCAAACTCTTTAATGAAATTGAAAGGGAAGCAATACTCCAAAATTCATTTCTGGAAGCAAGTATTAGTTTTGTTCTGAAAGCAGAGAAACACCCAACAAAAAAGAGAGCTACAGGCCAATCTCTCCCATGAACACAGATGCAAAAATCCTCATAAGATACTAGCAAACACAATACAGAGGATCATCAAGAAGATCATACACCCTGACCAAGTTGGATTCATCCCAGGGATGCAAGGATGGTTCAACATGCATAAATCAATAAATGCAATACAATATATTAACAGACTAGAGCACAAAAACCACATGATCATCTCAATAGATGCAGAAAAAGCATTTGACAAAATCCAACACCCATTCATGATAAAAAAAAAATCTTACAGAAAATTGGAATAGATGGTCTTTATCTTAATCTGATAAAGGCTATCTATGAAAAACCAACAGCCAACATCATACTAAATGGTCAAAAATTGTAATCTTTCACACTAAAATCAGGAACAAGTCAAGGATGTCCACTATCACCACTCCTGTTCAATATAGTTCTGGAAACATTAGCCACAGTAATTAAATAAGAAAAGGAAATAAAAGGAATAAAGATAGGAAAGGAAGAAGTTAAACTGTCATTATTTGCTGAGAACATGATAGTCTACATAGAAGACCCAAAAAAGTCTGCTAAAAATCTTCTAGACTTAATTGACAGATTCAGTAAAGTAGCTGGATACAAGGTCAACACTCAAAAATCAATAGCCTTCTTGTATACAAATAACAGACTCACTGAGAGAGAAATTGGGGAAACAAATCCTTTCACAATATAATCCAAAATATGAAATATCTAGGATTCAATCTAATGAAGGAAGTAAAAGACCTCTACATTAAAAACTACAGCACTCTGAAAAAAGAGATTGAAGAGGATATAAGAAAATGGAAAAGCATCACTTGTTCCTGGGTAGGAGGAACCAATATAATAAAAATGCCCATACTTCCAAAACTGTTGTATAGATTCAATGCAATCCTGATTGAAATCCCAACAGTATATATCACAGAACTAGAGAAAACAATCCAAAAATTCATGTGGAACCACAAGAGACCTAGAATAGCAAAAGCAATTCTATGCAACAGAGACATGACAGGGGTTATCATAATCCCCAACTTGAAACTATACTACAAAGCCACTATGATAAAAACAGCATGGTAATGGCAAAGAAACAGACCCATGGTTCAGTGGAATAGATTAGAAGATGCAGACAAAACTCCAGTCATACTCAGCCACCTCATCTTTGACAAAGGAGCCGAACACCCTCACTGGAGGAAAGATGGCCTCTTTAATAAATGATGCTGGAAAAACTGGACTTCAATCTGCCACAGACTAAAACTAGACCCATTTCTTTCACCATGCACTAAACTACAATCAAAGTGGATCAAAGATCTAAATATTAAAACAGAAACACTAAACTTGCTGGAAGATAGGTTAGGTAGAACTGTTGAAGATATTGGCATAGGAAAAGACTTTATGAAAAAAACCTCAGTAGCATGGGAACTAGCACAAAGAATCAATAACTGGGATCTCTTTTTATCAAAAAGTTTCTATGGCCAGGAATTTAGCTCAGTGGTACCATGCTTGCCTCACAAGCACAAGGTTCAATTCCTGGTACCAAAAAAAAAAAAAAAAACACTTCTGCACTGCAAGAGAAACCACTAACAGAGCTAAGAGACGACCTACAATGTGGGAAATAAATTTTATAAGCTGTTCCTCAGACAAAGGACTACTATCTTGAATATATAAAGAACTTTAAAAAACCAGACCTCCCAAATTTAAAGACCCAATTCAAAAATGGGCATCTGAAATGAACAGACATTTCTAAGACAAAGAAGGAAAAGCAGCAAATAAACATATGAAAAAATGTTCACCATCACTGGTCATTTGAGAGATGCAGATGAAAACAACAGTGAGATTTCACCTCACCCCAGAAAGAATGGCTGCTATCATGAAATCAACCAATAACAAATGCTGGCGGGGGTATGGGGAGAAAGGAACCCTTCTCCATTGCTGGTGGGAGTGCAGACTGGTGCAACCACTGTGGAAATCAATATGGAGATACCTTAAAAAACTGGGATTAGAGGTCCCATTTGACCCAGCTATTCCCCTCCTGAGTATTTTCCCAAATGAATTAAAAGAATCATACCACAGTGATATATGCACACCCATGTTTATAGAGGCACAGTTCATAATAGCTAAAACTTGAAAACAGCCCAATTGCCCATCAACTGGAGACTGGATAAAGATGTGTTGTGTTTTTTTAATAAAATGAAGTACTACTCAGCCATAAAGAATGGGAAACTGGAGTCATTCATAGCTAAATGGATGCACATTGAGGCCATATTCTTAAGTGAAATAAATAGGATACACATGTGTAAATACAAAGTAGTTTCTCTTGTGTGAGAAACTGAAAGTGTAACTAAGGATCAAAATGTATGATAGATAATGTGAAACAGGAGAAAAAGGTCTAAAGGGGAAGGGGAAGTGGGAGGAGTAGGGGAAAGAAGGAAAAGGAAAAAATATGAGAAAAGGAAAAAATGGAAACAAAGTCTTTGTCAATAGGGAGGGGTGCAGGGGGTGAAAGGGAGGCAGGGGAATGGGGGAAAATACGAACCAAGATATATCAAGTAAAGGTTAAAATTTCAAATGATGAATGTCATCATGTTGTATGCCTAAAATGTACCAATAAACTTAATGAATTAAAAAAAAGAAATCTACTTTAGATGAATACTTCTATTTGCTTGGGGGGGAAAAAGTACCTTGATGAGCAATTTGAAATGTGCAGTTTATATCAGGGATCATCACAGAACTTCCGTTCATCTGCCCAGAAGAGGCCGTAAGGAGAAAAGCTGTGACTGGATATTGTGGTCATATTATGATCTCCCTCACATAATCAATAAAATTACTACACTCAAGAAATAGTTGGAGTGTGTGTGTGTGTGTGTGTGCACGCACGCGCACACTCTAAATAATGGGCTGAGCTTTTTACCCAAAGACTGATGTAAAATTTGGACAGCCTTGTGGAAAAGCAAATGTCCTTTCTGGAGTAAAATCTGATGTGAGCTGATGCCTCCAGGTTAGTGGCCAAAAGTTGTTCTAAGAGATAAGCTTTGTATCAGTTAGTTACGGACACGCCTGAATCCCAAGGCTGCAAGCCCATGAAGAGTCAAGAGAGAGATTTCATTATATCCTTATCTAGCCACTTAGTGTCTTGCACTAGGAAGGTCTTTAATGAGCTGCTGTGCAGCAATAAATGAAAGCCCTATTGTCTTTTAGCAAGTTAGCTTCATTTCACCAGAAAAATACTTGTGTTGGTAAAAACTTAGAAAATAAAATCTAATGTATTTAGTTTAGGCAAATAGTATCTCAAACCAACTCATACCACATGCAAGTATTGTGATTAGATGTGCTTTGAGTAGGAGAAATGCTCATGTCATTCACAGAACTGTAAATCAGAAATAGGGTTTTGGAGTGTGCAGCCAGTTTTAAAGTTAAGAAGATATTAGAATATTTGGCAGTTACATGCTACCTTGAGTATATGAGTGAAGGCATATTTATTCCATTTGCAGATAAGGAAATTGACTCAGAAAGCTATGTGAATCTTTCCCGGAAGCACAATGATTAATGTCAAACTAAACTTCAGCTTAGGTTCTGATTGCAAGTCTACTGCTCTTCCCATTACTCACACCTGTGTTCTACTACAGACTCAGTTACCAGAAACCAGCCCTCCTCCATTCCTGCTGCCTTTATAGTAAAAACAAACAAAAAACAAAGTAGTAAAGCCTTCTTTCTGTTTGCCCTGCTCTAAAAAGTCTCAAGGTTTTAGGTACTTACACTATTCACTAGCTTTAAATCCCGACTCTTTTCCTCAAATGCTTTTTTCTGCAAGGATTAGAAGAAAGCATTCTCTGAGGTGGGCAGTATTATCCTAGCTGCCCGGAATAGAAGAGAAAGCTACAGTGCTCTGTCAGTGCTCTGTGGAATGAGCACCTATAGCAGTCTCTCACACACAGCAATCTCATCCACAAACCGTGAAACAATGCTTAGCAATCTGCTTAGTAAGGTCAAGCTTCCTCAGCAAACAATGAAATACAAACATTTTCCACTGCAGTTTCCTATAGCTGCTGGAATTAAATTAGATGGTTGTCTGCTTGTTACATGAATCTTCTACTGACTCAGCTGTAGCCAACAGAAATATCGATCTAACATACAAAAAGAAAGCAAATATTTTTGAACTCTAGCTTAGCCCTTGGTTATTTCCCCTAAGGGGCATATTTTTATTCATCTATTTTTAATCCTATATCCCTAACAAGGTCAATGAGTCAAGGATTTTAAGAAATTACATTTTTGCATCATGTTTTATTTTATTATCATCCTATTTAAGACTGAAGAAGCAGGAAAGTTAAATGTTTGCTGTGTAAATATGTGCCAGGCTCTATTTGCCTTACCTCTTTTGGAGATTGCTACCAGCTCCACATTCCCTGCTCCCAGGGCACACTTATCTGTTTACTAGCTGTCAAAGTAAATTTATAGCTTTGAGTGACACCATTAGGAAGTCTGGGATCGGCCTTGCTGAGCACACACAGATACACTTGCATACCCATTAAGTTGAAATTTTGCCAACAACCTATTAACCAATCATAATGAGCTGCTGTTTTCCATTTAAAACACCATTAGTTTCCTACAGTTTGTTGCTCAGGGTACAGGCAGCAAAGATACCATCAAGTGGTTAGAAAAGGTGCTGCTTTGCTGGAAGCTCATAAGTCTTTGGAGAATTTGAACTTGGCGATGGTATATGGCACTTTTGTTTCATATCTTTAAAGCAATCATGCATTTCAAATACTTAGGATCACCTCCCAGAATACTGAAGAATTTTAATACATCTCTTTGCTTAAAGATTCTGGGGGCTTGGTTTGGTTTGGGTTTGCTCTGCCTATATAGATTTGGGGGTTTTTAAAAGATTATTATATAATTCTGAACATACAGAACTGACAACTCTTAGTCTATAGTTATACATTAGTTATCCCAGTACCAGGGATCGAACTCAGGACCTTGCACTTGCAAGGCAGGTGCTGTGCCACTGAGCTAAATCCCTGGCCCCCTACCATATTTTTAATGTTTTTCCCCTAAGATAGTTTCAAATATTTTATGTATTATCTGCTTTTCCACAGCAAACTCCTTATAATAACAAGAGTTTGAGTATATGCACAGTGAAATGACAATTCAATAGAGAAAAGGTATCTAGTTTTGTGAGATTTGCCTTAGGTTTGAACATCTCAGAAGATAGATGAAATATTAAAATGTCAAGAAAAATTTTGTTTCAAATAATGCATTCTCAGAATCAAACTGTAAGGAGTATGATTTTAAGTTACAGTATCTCACTGTAGTTCATTTTTCTTGAACATATCCAGTGAAGAATTTAGTGAGCCAACTGTGGTCAGGAGACAACAAGAACAGATAAAATCCATTTGAAAAATACAGGCAATTGGAAAATACTAAATACATTTTTCCCAACAACAAACCATTTGGTAGTAGGAAGCATCAAAAATAATAACTGTTCCATTAAATTCAACTCCTTTGCACTGAACTCTATCCCCAGTTCGGTTTTTATTTTTCATTTTGAGACAAGGTCTCACTACAGTTGCTAAGTTTCCCAGGCAGGGCTCAAACTTGCAGATCTCCTAACTTAAACTTCCAGAGTGCTAGGATTACAGGCACGTGCACCTTGCCCTGCATAGGTCACTTTTTAAAATTCTATTTCACCTTCCTTTCCAGGTTATTAAAAATTTAACTTTATCTCTTATAGCTCTTTAAGCACAACTTAGAGTAGGCAGTAAATTTAAGGTGCTAACCATGTAGAAGGTGATACAGAAGGCACAGGAAAAAGACAATAAAGCACTGCACAACCACAGCCCAGTGTGGGGGAAGATAAGGTCACGGCCTCAGCAATGCCCTTCCGGTCCCAGGCATTCTGCCAGGAACATATTAGGAGCTTTATTAAGCATTTGATGGTTGATTGGCTGGATAATAAAAGACATGAATAGCAAAGAACTTGGTAATCTGGAGCAATTTAAATCAGAGAGAAAGGGAGCAAAACTCATTGTGTGAAAGTGGCAGATGGCTGATAAACCTGGGGAGCTCTGATGTCTGTGAACTTGCAGAAGCATTGCATTTTAAAGGAACGCTGTCAGCAACCGAGGGACCCGGGCCTAGGGGAAGAGAAAGAGTCTATACAGACAATTATCTCCTCGGAACCCAGGAGCTGTCAAGCAGCCCAATTTAATGAAGAAACGTGTGTGTTTCAGATCTACAGAGTTTGTCCTGGCCGTTCCACCAGGAGTGAAGACTGTGGACGGCAGCAGCCCTCGCACCGACTCCTCCAACACCGCCAGGGCAGCGAGCTCAGTGACCCAGAGGTCAGGCGAGGCTGCCCTTGAACGTGCCACGCTATTGGCTCTTCTCAGCCCCGGAACTCCGGGAACGCCGGTTCTACCACTCTCTACCCACAGAGCAGCCTCAGCGGTACCTTGGACAGCGACCACTCGGCCGAGGTCTCGCTGCCAGCACCCTCCAACAATCTAGCTCCCCCTTCATCCCTTTCAGTGCCCCTTTCGTTCCTTCCAGGTGATTTTTTCTCAGGTTTTTACGGCCCTTTGATTATATTTGTCTCCAGGGAAATGACCTTTGCCCATTCACAAGAAAGGAAGACAAAAGTCTGTTAGAACCAGTCCAATCCGACCCTAAAGCATAGTGAATTCAAGGAGCTGCTTCATGTCCTCATACCTACACCTCAGCAGGAAAGCGAGCTGCTCAGAGATGAACCACAAAGGACTGTTAGCGTCTACTGGTCTAGACGGGTTTACACTGAGGACGACGGGGACTGGGTGGGTCCTTACCAGCTTTAGCAATCAAGCAAAACTGTAACAGGGGTTAGTTAATTTTCCATGGAAAAATCTAATTCTGGAAGACATTCACGTGTAGATTTTGTTATTTTGCTTTTATTATATTTATTCAACTTTTTAATTTTACCTTCTTATTAAAGTTATTGAAAGGAAGCACAAACCACAGAAAAATATCACAGGGTAATGACAAAAAAAAATGTTTGAGTTTGTACAGTAGCTCTTTCTATTCCTTCTCTAATCCCCAGTTTCCTCATACATATACAAATACCAATCATTTTCCTCTCCAGATGTGGTGAAGATTGGAAAAGAGGCACAAGACATGCTTGATATATGATACAAGCGGTCAATGAATGACAATAATTTTTACTATTTTGAGGGGAAATCCTAATCTTACCTCAGAAGAACTAATAGGGTCATTTTTTTTTTCATAGTTATACCAGGCTTGGACAGGACATCCAAAAAGTGACGGTAGCATCTTAATGTGATGTTCAGACAGGACAGATCCAGTTCTAGAAATCACTCTCTCAGGGTCTAGCTATGAACTGGTCAGCACTGTAGAAGGCTGAGACAGGAGAATCACAAGTTCAAGCCCAGCCTGGCAATTTAGCAACTTAGTGAGACTCTGTCTCAATATAGGTATTGCTAGGAATGTAGCTCAGTGCAAAGACTCTTGGTTCAATCACTAACACAGGTAAAAGAGGAAGGTGGTATAGCTATGATGGGAAATTTATTAGAAATTCCTTTCTCATTATGGTGACCAAATACAAAACATCTTTTCCTTAACTACAATATATATTTCTCAAATCCATCTCCCTGTCTTTTTTTTTTTCCAGCACCGGGGATCTAACACAGGACCTTGCACTTGTGAGGCAGGCATGATGCTACTAAGCTAAATCCCCAGCCCTCCTTGTCTTTATTCTTAATGCTTATTTTAGCTCAAAACTTACTTTAGGTCCTTAGTATGCCTGTCTTGGATTATATGATCTCTTAGCTTGTCTCCGGTTCCCTTTTCTTTCTATTCATTCTATGTATTATTACTAATTTATTTTCCCTAATTGTAGTTGGATTTCTATAACTTAACCCTCTTAAAAGCCAACTCCAATATTTCCTTAATATCTATGAACTGAAATTCAAGAATTCAAGAACAACCATCCACGATCATGGTATAATTGAAATTTACTGCCTTACCTCTGTGACTATCAGTTAGACAGCTTGCTGTTCTACAATAAAATCACACTTTCTTCTTTCTTGTCTTCTCCAAAATGTAAAATATTTGTCCTTCCACCTCTACATGTCTAATGTTTTCTCCGTTACCCTTTCCCCTCGAAACCTTTCTATGTCCTCTTCTATGAACTGTCTTTCCACCTCTGAATTTACATGTAACTTCCTCATTCCTCCCCAAGTTAACCAAGCAAGTAGACAGGCCAGGAGCAGGTCCTTTGATTTTTATAACTCTAAGGGGCTAGAACAGGCTTTATATGTTATATGAAACCAACAGTTATTTTTAACTATATGAATGAGCTAGTTAAAAGTAATTTGGGGCTGGGGATTTAGCTCAGTGGTTCTGCTGCCTGCCTGGAAAGTGCAAGGTCCCAGCTTCAACCCCCAGGACAAAAAAAACAGTCATTTGGATGCAAATCTATATGAAAGAAAATTTAAAAACAGGCAAGGAACAAGGGCACATTTTTCTGGTTAATCATACAAAATGATACAGCAGAAAGCCCTATCTAAGCAGTTGTAGCGGACACTTGTCTTTTTCGTGTTGGCTATGTATCATCTGAATTCCCTTCTATGTGTGGACAGTTCCTCAGATTTGAAGATGGAAGAGTCTGCCTCTCACTGTACAACTCAGGAGGAGACTCAGTTTCTGAGTGTCACTACTACCTGGAGCACAGGCACCTGACACAGGCCTGGACAAACAGCTAGAGCTACTCAGGGCTTTGAACGTGGAGAGGCAGCACAAAGAAGCAGGGACAGAGTCTGGCCCCCAGCTCAGCTCCACAACATTTCTCCTCTATTCTGGGCCTCACTCTCCAGCACTCCCAGCAGCTCTGTTAGTACTCAGGTTCCATTCAATAAATCCATGCCTGCCAACATCAACCAGAGAGAGAACATGCTGTTGTCCCCCTCACTTTGAGGTGCCAGGCTTACAGATCTGTTTGGGAGACTCCCTCTATGCCACAGCAAGCTTCTCTCAGCCAGGTCTGCATCCTCATTGTTGCTCATCATTAAAAGTTAACAAGCCACCATTCTACCTTTGTTCATTTTTAGGCAAACATGTTTTAGAGTCAGATTGCGTGTTGGTCTCTATAAATAAGCTATCATCTATTTCTCTTAAACAAATCAATCTAAATTAGAGATTGCCATAGGGTACCAGCCAAGCACTGAGATTCAAAACATGACAAAATAGAAAAATGCCTCCTGGAATAAAGGCTCTCAGGATTGGACGTCTGTTTTAATAGACTTATAAAATAATAGCAACAGTTATATTTTACATCTCTGATACGCTTACAAAGTCAGAATTTCTCTAACAAATGTGCATTAATTAATCAAGGGTAAATGAAATCACATTTCCTCTGTATAAAAAGGATATAGCAACGTGGCCTAGTGGTTAAGGACATGGACTCTACAGCCTTGCACTATGATGGGATCTTAGCTAAGCTACTTAAATTCTTTATGCCTCAGTTTTCTTATCTTTAAAATGGGAATAAAGATTGTCAAGAGGACAAAATTGGGTATGACACACACACAGTAATTAAAGTAGTGTCTAACCCTTAGTAAAAACCATTGAGATATCTGCTTTTATTGTAGTCTGTAATCACATCTGCCCAATAAAGCTGGCAGAATACATGACAGATGTGTGTGATCTGTTGGTAAAATAAAATTCTCTTTCCTTCCAGTGCGTGGTGTCCCTGGATCCCATGTTTCTCTCTCTGGCCAATGACCCAGTCACATAAATTAAGATAGGTATTAAACAGGAAGTGTGAGTCTCTAGAGATTTCTGTTGTATCTGGCAAGGTAATGAGGAATGTTTGATTCAGTGGATGCTGCTGGACAGCAGTGATAACCTAGAAGGGTCCCTTTGCTGCCCTGTAAAGGATATGCTACATGAGCAAGAAATAAAGCTTTCTGTTTTAAGCCACTGGCATTTTGGAGAGTGTTTGTTGCTGCAGCATAACCTAATCTATCTTGACTAATGCAGAAAGTAAAGTAGCTGTCTAGATTTTTCAATGAAGTAGCATTTTCTCTTCAAGTGAATGATATCCTCAGGAATTTCTACAGTGGATAATACCAGTATAAAAGCTGATGTTCACAAATGTCCGCTTTATGCCACCCTTTCCTTTGGTATCTGAAATTTCATCCTGCAGATTCTGAGAGAATCAATCTCAAAAGTGTCCCTTTAAGCAATGCATAAACTCTGGGAGGAGTTACACATTAATGTTTCCCCACATTCAAAGGAATGTACTTATCCAATCCCTATCCAAGAAGAATCAAGACTACATGAGTTATGATAGGAGAAAAACCTGGAAAAACCGTATTTATGAAAGAAACCATGGAGGCTGTTCAATTATGGAAATAGCTATCTGATCTGTAGTATTTGTTCTCACTTTATATTAAGCTTCCAGAGAGCTTCAGAGAGTTCTGTAATTATGGCCTCAGCAAGGTGCACAAGGTGCCTTGGTGAATTATTGCAAAGCTCATGTCTATATCAGGCTTTAACCATTCTACCCTGCTGCTTACTCGGAAAATTTTAACACAAGGGTCCAAGAGCAGTCAAAAAGAAAGAGGGGTGGAAAGTAATTCCCTTCCAGAGGTCCCATCTTGTTTTCCATCGCTAGTTACATCAGAGAATCCTGCATCCTTTCCTTTGAGTTGGGTTAAATTTATTTTTTTCTACTTACCATCAGAAGGGGCCTAAATAAATTATGAGCTTAACTCCTAGCTCTACTACTTGTTAGCTGTTTGAATTTGGCATTTTATTGAACAATTTTTTCAGGTTTCTTCTTTGTAAAATTATGACAGTAGGAATTATTGTGAGAATTGCATACATCCAGTACCCAGCATACAGTATGTACTCAAAAACTGTAGCACTATGATTATTTTCAGGATTTCATTTTCAACTGCAGTGGGGATTTCCTGGCAGAGCACTCCAAAAGCACTGGCTGGCATATCTCTGAAAATGCATGAAGATCAGTCATACAAGGTTTTCCAAGTGGGGAAAGGCAAAAATCCATGCTTTTTATAATTTTGCTTGAAATACCAACATATCAGTTGATCATCTGAAATCTAACCATTATTTGATTTTAGATCTTCCATTTCACCTCAGAATCTTCTCTGAAAATTGAAGATTGAACTTGAGTTGGCCCGAGGTCAGAGGAGTAAATTATCATTTTTTTAATGAATCTAGGAAACTTGGATTATTTTTGACTCCTTACAAACCCTATCAATGCCTACTTCAATAGCCACTCCTTCTGCTCTTCTGTGCTGTACACGCCACAGATGTCTTAGTTCCTACGCATCCATGATTTCCCACCGTGAGATGCAATGAAGTGCATGTTTTTCCAATTCATTCGTTTTGTTTTTTAATTCTAAAACCAGATTCCAGTCATGTCTACTTCCTCAGTGTCCTGTCTTCCTTGTGCTTCCTTGTACTTCCTTGTACAGTAAATCCATATTTTCTCTATCCTTCATGAGGGTAAGGTATAGCTGTACTTAAAGGGAAGTTCTGGAAATATAGGGACCACAGGTAAAAACAAGAAAATTAAAAGTCATCAGTTTTTTCTTACGGGCAATCGCACTGCCTATACTCTTCCTATTGGTGCATCTACTATCCTTGTTAGCAACTCAAGGACGAGACTATGTGATATTAATCTGTGTATCTCAAAATTTAGCACAGTGTTTGATATAGCTGGAACTCCAAACATGTTTGCTAACCCAAATTAAGCTTTCAAGTGCAAAATGTGATCTGATCAGATGTCCTTGCTGTGAAAGGTGCTAATCCATGTGATTTTGGAAGCTAAATTAGCTTCATCCAAGAGGGTACTATTTAGCATAATAAACTAAATCTGACAGGCATTCCCAGTGCAAGCACCAATTTAGAAAGATTTATTTAGGAAAAAATAAATGGCAGCTGCCACAGGGTAGGTACACCACCTGTGCAACTCTACCATTCCAGTATGTTTTACTTGGGCCTGCAATCCCAAATGTATGGAAGAGCAGAGTTGCTGAGAATCTGAGAGATTATCTACCCACCATTTAATTTTAAGACAACAAACTGAGGTGCTGGACAATAAATAAGTAGCATCAGACATGAAGTTACTATGTGCCAATAAGATTTTTAATTTTCTGGTCTTCCCACAATACCAAATAGTTCAATGGATATAGATTAAATAGATGTTCATGAAAATATTACTTTGCATTCAGTAAAAGCAGTAGACCAACCCTTAGAATCCTCTCTATAGTTTTAAAGAGGATGCATACCTGGGCCCCATCCTTAGGTATTTTGATTAAGGAGCTGGATTTTGGTAAAAGTTGGATTCACTGCCAAGTTCAGCAATAATCACTTACAGCATTTTAAAAATAACCACTTCTTAGTCAGGGTTAGTGGTATACCTGTAGTCCCAGCTACTCGGGTAGTTGAGTAAGGAGAATTGCCTGACCCTGTAAGTTTGAGACCAGGCTGGTCTACATGAGACCTCATCTCAAAAACAGCAACAATAAAAGTTCTTCTTGAAATAACACTCAGATTTTTTATAGGATGTTCTAGGAAAACAGAAATCCTCATGAACCGAAAATCTACTTCAATGCTTAATACATCCCACTACACATCTGTACTGAAAACATGCACACCGTGTTCTATTTTGTTTGACTTACAGTACAGTGGGTGGACATGTACATTCTAATAAACCAAGGAACAGGCTCCAGAGTCCGTAGATCTGGATCCGGAATGCCATGAACTAGCTTCATTCTAAAATGCTGCCCAAAAGAAAGTGACCTTCCTTGAGTAAAGGATCTGTGTTTTCAGCAAATTTCAAATCCATGTATGTATTAGAACCCCAGAACTGACCTAAGTCCAAATTTGTACTTAACTACATCTCATTTCTCCCACCCTTCAACCTTTGGAAACAACCTTTCTACTCTGTTGCTTCTTCATCTCTCTTTCTTTTTTTTAAGTTTTATTAGGACATGTTTGGAGTTCATAATGATTGCATTCACTGTAGAGGACTGGTACATGTACATAGCACATTTCAGTTCCCTTCTTTCCTCCTCTCCCTCCAACCCCTTTTATTTTTCCAGTGTCAGATTCACTTGTTTATTTTATAAGACCTTATAAGGTTAATTATCTTATACACAGGTTGAAAACCAGACTGCCAGGCCAAAGAACAGTAGACCTTAAATATTCTCCTCACATATGATAACTAAATGAAGTAAATATATTAATTAGCTTGATCATGATAATCATTCCACAATGTGTACACATACAACATTCAAGCTGTACAACTTGAATATGTATATAACTCAATTTTACCTTAATAAAGCTGAAAAGTTAGGGGTAAAAAAAAGAGTGGACCAGTGTTTTATCCCTGATGTATTCAAAGAACATTTATGAAAATCTGCTATCCCAGGCACTAATGGTATAACTGTGAGCAGGAGAAGAGTTAGAAGTGACAGGACCAGAGACCAGATATAGTCCCCAAGGCCTATGCCCCATCCACCCAGACACACCCCAAGGTAAACTTTACTAATCCCCTCAATGTCTCTTGAGCCAATCAAGTTCACAATCAAAATCAATCGTCACAGCAACAGATACCGCGTTCTCATCTGATACCAAACCTGATGGCACCTTGGCTGTGAACTCTCAGGCTCCAGAACTATAAGAAAAACATATGACTCTTTATACATTACTCGTTCTGTGGTATTTTAATGTAGCAGCACAAAGAGACTAAGGCAGTCACGTGCAAAGAATTTTGCTGATCCTGAAACATGATATGGAGAGAAAGGCATGTTTCCCCACTGATAACTACGAGTGTTTGGGACTTGTAAGAGAGGACTCTTCAGAAAAGGCTGTCTCTGCTGGACCTACAAACCTAGACTGTATTCAGTGGGTCAGGTTCTGAATTTTGTTATGAAATCTTGAATTCTGTTAAAAATGCAAACTTGCAGACACAAGGCCCAGAGAATCTGAGTTAATAGGTTGAACGCTCAGAGCCCCTTGGATTTCCCTTTGTAACCAGCACATTAGGAAATCTCACACAGGTGATGAGAAACTATGGCAGTTGAAGCAGGAATGTTACAAGTGCAGCTACGCATTTCAGAAAGATCCATGCCCTGGAGTTCAAATTTTAGTCTCCAGTCAGATTCAGCTTCCTCCCCAGTATTCTGCTCCACCTCTCCTATAACTTTGAGCTCACAGTTCCATTCAAAAACCCCAAATTCATGCAGACATCAATCACAAAGAGATTCTATAACATTTACCAGTGATTAAAGAGTGGCTATTTGTCTTCACTATACAGTTAGGTGAAGAGAAGATTAGAAAACAAGTGGAGAATTCCACGTGAAAGATCCAAATCTTTTTCATTGACTTGAAAATTTTCTCCAATCAAAAACAGTCAATTCTACAGCCGTTGGTAAACACCATCTAAAAAATCATTGCTGTTGAATATTTTCCATGCCTCAACATACTATCAGGAAAGAAATAAAGCAAATACTAACAAGAGTCAATAAAACTATTAAAAATTCTGGTCAATTCTATAAAACTTCAGTGAGTTTTTCCCCTTCAGGCTATCATGATTCTATACAGACCAATGAACTGTGTTTCTAGCCCTTAGAAAATCAGTAGCTTACCATGGCATATGATGTGTTGTGGGACTGAAGGTTAAAATATTTTAAAAGAATGTGAGGCTTCAAGTCATTATTTCAATATTGTTTAAAATTAATTAGAACTTTTCAGAATTGTTTTAGAAAGTCAAGGTTTAATTAGCTTATTTATTTAGTAGACCCTCAATGTGACCCTCTTTGCAAAAAGCCTGTGGATATTTCAGCATTTAATAGTCTAGTAGGGTGGAGGAGGAGTGGATTTTTGTTTTTTATTGGAGAGCTGAAATACACTCATTGTTCTTTTTATCACTTTAATAGTTCTTTGTGTTGCAGGTAAAGCATTATTAATTCATGTCCAATAAGAAATACACAAGATTTTTGATGATGTGGCAAAAACTACCAATAAAAACCACCATTTTAAGAGAAGGGGAGGAATACCTCAGTCCCTTAGACAAAAACATGTAATTCAAGTAAATGTTCAAAAGCACAGCTTGTTTATTTTCTAATGGAAAGGAATGTCTGTTTCAGATTTCATTCCTTTGTGTGCTGGGGGAATTATTTTACAACACAGAATTTTTATAGTATCTTCATTTTACTCCTGCCTGTGTGTAGACAGTTCCCACTTAGGATACGTGAATGTCAAGCCTGTTCATGTCAATAATGAAAATAAGATGCCCTCTCCACTCCTCCTCCTTCATTTCTGTGAGCAATTTGCATTAAATCAAGGTTAAGTTTTCTTGTCAACTCTGATCACAACTCTATTGCTCTAAACCCTCTATGAAATGCTGCTTGATGAAACTCCTAAAAATGAATCTTTATTAAACAACACCTTCACAGTCAAAGCAGTTTTGCTCCAAATTAAACCAGAGTGAGATTATTCTTCACAATAAATCCGGCTTCTTCTACCCTACATTGAGCCTGTCTAAACTGGGCCCTCCAAATACTTTCTGCAACTCACACAGGGGTAAGAGTCACCCCTTCAGTGCAAAAAAAACAAAGGGAAGCTCCTTTGGCTTAGGCTCCTCTGCAAGATGAACACATGCTCCCAACACTCACAGGATCAAGAGTGAACATACTGTTCCTTAAGCTCTTAAAAGTGTTTAAAATTTGATTTATGTCAGTCCTCATTCAGAGGCTGACACTGCCATTACTTCACATGATCACCACCAACTGACTCCAAGAGGAGCTGTTTCCAAAGAATGGCCATTATGATCCACAAAGGAAGTACATTACTGCCTGAGAGGCATTTTTTATGTGTGGCACTACTGAAGTTACACTCAGCTTCATTTTATGATACTGTCTTCATTGACTAGGTGGAATCTGAACACTGTAGCCCCCAAATATCTTTCAAATGGTGTCTAGAGAGGGTTCCTTTATTTGAAAAAAATGTGAGGATCTACTCCAAAGAAGAATACTACTATTCCATGTCACAAACAATAAAATGCGTAAAGTAGTTAGTGTGAATTAAAACTGAGAACTGGGACCTGTAGTCTCAGACCAAACCCCACCCATTCCCAACCCACATCAACACTCTTCTGGCCAAAGTCAGCCCTCCCACCTCCGCTTATAATGTCATCCCTCTGACCTGTTGGAAACATGATTCTATTATTTCATTTTCATCTCTCATCCCAGTGTCTTCCTCTGTCCTGTTCTTTTCCCTCTGCTAGAGGCTCATTCTTCCCATCCAAAAATAATCTTTCTTTGACCCTGATTTCCCCTTTATATAACTATTCCATCTCTCTCCTTCCCCTTACTTCTCAAATGAGAAGGCAAATGCTCAATAAATATTTATGGATTAAATGGGTGAAAAAATCTATTTCTCTATCACCCCATCTCACATGTTCTCATTCCACTGCAGTCTAGTGAAACTGCTGAGTGCACTCCTCTATCCAAGCTGGTCTCCAGAGGTAGCCAACAGTTTTCTAATTTTAAAAAAATCCATGAGTTGTCCTTACCCTTCATTCCAGTTGACCTCCACAAAGCATTTGACATTGCTAACCAGCTCTCATTATTAATATTCTTTCTTAAGTTTCTCTTACACTATTTTAAGTCCCTGCTTACATAACAATTTCTCTAGAAATTCATCATGGTATATGTTTCTGGCACTCTCTTTCTCTTCTACTTTACACTATTCCAGTGGGGATCTTAACCACTGACAGTCATGTTGGCACCTCAAGCTCGAAAACAGAACTCGGGCTCATTTCTCTCCCATCCCTTAATCAGCAACAGCACCCTGTCAACTACATGGTTAGAAACTACCGTCATCCTTACTAAACTCTCCATTCAGCTTCTAGTCCTGTTGATACTGATAGGAGTCCATGAGAAAACAGGAGAAAGCACAATTGACATAAAAAAAAACTGTTCACAGAAGTAATAGTGGAAAACTTCCCAGACAGAGGAAGAGAATTAGACATACAGATAAGTGAGGCATAGAGAACTCCAACTAGCCATGATCAAAAA
>NW_004624742.1:21360583-21397549 GCF_000247695.1 Heterocephalus glaber | reverse complement strand
GTCCCATTTGACCCAGCTATTCCCCTGCTGGGTATCTTCCCCAAAGAATTAAAAGAATCATACCACAGTGACATATGTGCACCCATGTTCATAGTGACACAGTTTGTAATAGCTAAAGCTTGGAAGAGGCCAAATGCCCATCAACTGGAAACTGGATAAAGAAAATGTGTTGTTGTTTTTTTATATAAAATGGAGTACTACTCAATCATAAAGAACAAAAAACTAGAGTAATTTATAGCTAAATGGATGCATATCAAGGCCATACTCTTAAGTGAAATAAATAGGGCACACGTGTAAATACCAAATAGTTTCACTAGTGTGAGAAACTGATAGTGTAAACAAGGGTTAAAACGATTAAAATGAATAACTGATAATTTGAAATAGGAAAAAAGGTCCAAAGATGAAGGATTGAAGGGAGGGGAAGGGGAAAGGAAAAGAGGGAAAGGAAAACCTATGAGAAAAGAAAAAAAAATGGAAACGAAATCTATGTAAATAGGGAAGGGTGGAGGGGGTGAAGGGCACACAGGTAATGGGGGAAAAAAATAAGAACCAAGATACATCATGTACAGGTACAAGCACCCAATGATAGATGTAAACGAATTGTATACCTAAAATGTACCAATAAAAGAACTAAAAAAAATAAAGAGACAAAAAAAAATTCATTGTTACAAAATCTTCCTCAACTCTTGCGATAGCATAAAGAAAAAAACTCCTTGTATGATATTCCGAGTTTTCTGAGAGCTAACCCGAATCTAGTGCATTGCCTGGTCTCCCATTCCCCTGCAACTCCAGCCACACATGCTATTTTTTCTACTTATTTCTAGAATACACTCTGTATTGCCTACATCTGTGATTACAATACCTGTTTTCTATCTCTACCTATTAAAATCCTACTCAACTTTTAAAGTCAAACTAAAATTTCTGTTCAATAAAATTTATTTTCAATAACTCTTCCTGTAAGGAGTAATTGTTTTCCATTCTCTGTATCCCAGCATTTTGTGCTTATATGTAGCACATACCCATACACTATACCCCGTATTACAATTAGGTGTGGATACATGTATTTCCTCAAATAGCTGGAACCAAGCTCCCTAAGGACTATACTTAAAACAGTGCCTTTCACTAGAAAACATTCAATAAAAGAATTACTGAAGTGACTCGGTAACTCTTCTTCTTTCATGTCATTTTACAAAAGTCCGATAATTTTAGTACTACCCACTCTGTCACTGTCATGTTTGGTCCAAAATACTCAAATATATTCTGTCCACCCATGCTAGCCCTCCAAACCCATAAAGCCCTGTAAAGACATGGAATTAGAGTTTTGGTTAACTGAAATATACTTGTCAATTGACTGAAATATTTAATGCATACTAACTGAAATACATATGCAAAATAAATTACGTATGTGTAGTTTTATCATGAAAATTAAGACTCTTGTCAAGAAATCCTATCTTTGAAGAATTAGTCTTTCACATCAGCGTCACTCTTGACCCTTAGAAAAGAAGCCTCCTTTTCTAAGGTTGTCAAGGTTACCACCATGATCCTCGATTCTGGCTTCTGATACACCCAAAGGACACCGCAGAGACTGCTGTGTGGAACCACCTCACTTCTGCCTACACACACACACACACACACACACACACACACACACACAGTACAACACCTGTATTCCCACCTGAAGAGGGCTCATGTATAAGTGAGACAGTCTAGAGCTAGAGATGATGCATCTGCATTTTCAAGACAGTCTGCAGCAATGGCCCTTCACATTCTCCACCTGGATCTAGGGAGCTACAGCAATGGAGCAAAAAATACCTACTTCATTCCTCTGTGTTGAGTAAAAGCAGCTCATTTACTCCCTCTGGAGTAAATTTAATAATTTCCTTTCATTGGCTTATGAGAACTCATGTCTCAACCCAAGATTGGAATAACTGGATTCTGTACTGCTTACTTAATAAAATAACTAACAATATAATTCAACATTGTTTCTACGAGATCTTTACAACATAATGTTTTGCATTTTCTTTCCACCCCTCCCATGACCACCACCATCAACACAAAACGACCTGATTGGGGCCTAAACTCAAAGAATTTCAACTTTTAAATTCAAGAAGATTAAATGAGAAATTATAATGACAAATAAGAGCTGCCTTTTAAAACCAATATACTAGAGCATGCTTTATGTTACCTATTATTTGTTTTTTACAAGAAGGAAAAAGATTTCCTACATTGTTTTTTATTTTGCAACATAATTTTAAAGGAGTTCAAAAATATTAATGGAAACAGTATAGTTTACAAAATTATATTTGAACATAATACTGAGTTTTATTAATTTTATGCTATGCTCTGACTATAAAATACTTACTTATCATTATAAAATAGTGAATTTGTGTTTAATATGTAAGTTTAGTCAACTTTACCATAAAGAATAAGCTAATTATTTGTGTTAAAATTTCACAATTTGGTTATTTCACGGAAGTAGTAGCTAATATAAAAAATTAGCATGAGCAAATGTGACTGCCTTCTGACTTACACACATGCTATTTTAGGCTTTAACTTCTATACATGTCACTATTATAAAATTCTTTTTCTCTTAGTGATTATTGAATGTTTTATTCCTCACAAAAGGATCTTAATCATCCTGGTTTTTCTCCTACCCAACTCAAATAATTCACACAGATGCAGCATACTCCAGAAGCTTTTCTTATAGTGCACGTTTGAATTCAACATTGGTTTGTAAGAAGCAGGATCATTGCTTCTTTTGAACCTGCATTATAAACCAGAGCTGGATCTATGAGAGAGACTAACTCTGCCAAAATACTCTTCCATTTGAATTTTCTGGCACACATACAAGACCATTACTTGAGAACTGAGATGATCCATTTAAAAATTTTATTTATTAATAAAAAAGCAGCGTAGCCATTTTAGACAAATTTGGAAATAGTGCAAGCATTAAATATATGCAGTTCCTCACATTTTTTATAATGAGCCAGTGTCAGAATCTAACCTCAATATCTGCCACAATCCTGATTTAGAGGATTTACAGAGCAAACAATTTCATCCCGAATTCTATTGTCTGTATTTAGTCTTTAATATTATTTACTGAAAGAGCTTGTCTTTGGGGGAATTGTAGAATTTCAACAAGGGTAGCCTCATTCAGTACTGATGAAGTAACAGGGTCCAAAGTGCAATAGGGCCCATAGGGCACCACGGCAGTGATAAAGCAGAGGCACAAAAATCCAAAATAATTAGCATCACCTCCAATTTTTGCAAACTTCTGACAATTTACCAGAAACAGGGAGGAAGCAGTGTATCACCCTTCGACTTCTGAGGAGAGATTGTCAAAAGAGTGATGTCTTTGTCAAGAGACTGCGTTAGCTAAGGGGAGAAATAAATTGTGCATGAGTATAGTGGGTTTTCAATAATGCACATGTCTTTCAATTCATTGTTAGGGTTACATTTATTCTTTTGGGTTCTTGAACTATGTGTGGCAGTGTTTCTGAGCAAAATTTGTTCTCAGAGTGGGCCACCACCAAAGACCTACTTAGCCATCTTCTTATTCACTCTAATATAAAAAAAATTGATGTCAGAAAATCAAGGAATTCAAATCCCAGCTATTCCACAGGTTTTGTTAAAGTTGTTATTTGCAAGGAAGAGAGAAATCATGCTAAAAGAAGAAGAAAAATAAAGACTGATCACTGAATTCAGCAATCTAGAAGTTACTGATGGCCTTGACATGTGTCGCTTCCTGAAATGAATGATGAAGAAGACAGCCTGATTAGAGTGGCTTGAAGACAGAATGATGGTTTCCTCAGAATGGTAAACTAGATTTTCTGAAAGAGCCCTTCTGCTACAAACCAAGTAGATCATGAATAAACATACTGTTTAAAAGAGCTGCTGGGTTTGAAAGTACTAAGAAAAATATCTAAGTATTTCTACCACAGCTACCAAAAAAACAAAACAAAGACAAGAGCTGAACCTAAGTAGGGAGCACTGTGTGGTTGGAAATGAGAAGAGGCAGCAGACTATGTGGAAAGCAAACACTGATATCCTCACTACTTACTAAGACTAAGCTTTGGGCCAGTTGCAAGGCCAGGGAGCTGAACCTCAGACCCTCAAATTAATCCAAATACTTCAAAGAGACTAATGTGATCTCACATAGATAGGTCCCCAGGCTCTGAGCAAAAGCAAATGCCAATGCTTTTTAGGGAAAAACATCTCCAAAACAGTCTCACAGCACTCGCACAGGTTAAGGTCAAATAAATATAAACTTACACTTTAAAAAAATCACCAAGCACACCATGTGCAAGATCCAAAACAGTAAACAATTGATTCAGATCTCTTCAAAGTTTGCGGGTATTAAAGTTACTAGTTAAAAACAGGACAAAAGCCTCTCTATGAAAAAACTAAAAAAATAATACCCAGTCTGTGATATTCTGTTATAGCAGCACAAAATGACCTAAGATGGTAGATTTTAAAAATTACTAATAGAACTTTTATAAATGAAACACATTATTGTTGATATTAAAAACTTAGTGGAAGGGTAACAATGTTACAGAACAAATGAAGATAGAATCAGTGGCTGGAAGACAGGTATGAATGGATTATGCATAATGCAGCACAGAAAAATAAAATATGTAATATTAAAGAGATACAAATAAATGAAGTATAGAATGAAAAGATCTAACAGTCCTCTACTGAATGTACAAAAGGAGAGAACAAGAGAGTGTAAGAAAATTAGTATTGGCAGGAAATATCCTAAAGTTGACTTAAAAATGAATTCTCAGGCACTGGGGACACAAGGTCTGCCAAGTAGGAGAATTTTAAACGGATACATACCTACTGCAAGACACGTGTGGTGAAAACTGAAGAAGTATAAATAAGAAGACAATCTTAAATGAGTCAGAAAGAAAACAGCTATTATCTAAATTTTGGCAGCAAGCTTCTAAGCAGAAAAATGGAATCCAAGAGAAGAGGAGGGAAATGTACTCAAAAAGCACTGAAAAAAATACTATTTACATAGAATTGTGTGCTTTCTAACTTACTTAGAAGACACTATGTGTTAAGAACAAAAAGAAGGGAATGGGGCTGGGGATTTAGCTCAGTGGTTCTGGTGCCTGCCTCGAAAGCACAAGGTCCCGAGTTCAATCCCCAGTACCAAAAAAAAAAACAAAGAGAGAGAGAAGAACAAAAAGAAAATCACCATCTTTATAGAATTTACACCATCGTGACAGGGACAGAAAAATAATTTAATCAAACATATCAGATGCTTTGGAGGAAAAGCAGAAAAGGAGATGGTAGTACCCAAAAAAGGAAGAGTCTGCAAGTTTTAATATTATGGTAATTGGAGAAGGTTTCATTGAACAAGTGATATTTGGACAAGAACCTAAAGGAAGTTCAAGAGGAAGCTAAATGGACAGATAGCTAAAAAGAAAGCATCAGAGGGAAAGACAGCAAGTTGTAAGGCCATATGGGAGCTCAAGGGCAAGGCTGAGAATGGCAAGGATGCCAGTGTGGCTCCAGGAGTGGGAGTGATAGGGAAAGGGCAGAAAACAAGGTTGAGAAAAGGAGAGCTGGGAGAAAGAACAACGCATTCTTTCCAGGGACTTCTAGGTGACTCTAAGGACTTGGGCTGGTACTCTAAGTGAAACAAAGCTACCACAGCCAGCTCACAATTTGATTTCCATTTCTAAAGAATGACTTCAATAGGAAGAGTTTATAAGAGAGGAAGAGAAGAAGCCAGGAAACCAGCTGAAAGCAACTACAAAATGTAGTTTTTATGGTGAGCATGGTGCTGCGTGCATGGTAGTAATGGAGCCAATGGTCAGATGCTGTCATATCTGAAGTAGAGTCAGAGAATTTGGTGGGTCTTTGAAGTGATTTATAAAAGAGAGAGCTTCTGGATGGATCACTAGAAATATGCAACTGACTATCACTATGAAGAAGAAAGCTCTTTAGAAAAGAGCAGGCTTGAAGGGAAGATGAGGCGCTCAGCTTGATTACATGAAGTTTGAAATGTATATTGCTCAATGCAAATGCCAGAACAGATCCAGGTGTTCAGAGTTCATTGGACTGGACTGGGGACATCAGACTGGCAGTTAGCAGTCCGTGGGCAGTATAGAAAGTCATGAAACTGGGTAGGTTCCAGCACTGAGCCCTGGGACACCCCAACATGAGGGGAGGTGTCAGGAAGAGCAGGCACTGAGGGGACTCCCCGGAGAATGTGATTTCCTGGAAGCAGGTAATAAAATTGTTTGTCAATGATAAGGGCAAAACAAAGACTTTTTTGGGTAAATGATGATAGAATTTACCAGTAATAGTCTCACATTAAATGAACTTCATGAAGGTAAGAAATAATTTCTGAAAAAAATGTCTGAGATTTAAGAAAGAATGGGAGACAACAATATTGGGAAATAATACTATAAGTTTCATCAATATAAAATAATAATGATAACAGTGTATCATTTCTGGTGCTCAAAATCACTAAAATTTTGGACAATACCATGTGACATTAGAAAGAGTACAACTGTTATGGGATCCTCTGGTTATTCAAGGGGGGATTAGGGTTTTCAATTATTTTAGATTGAATGTCTCTGGTAAAATTTCAAAGGTGACCAGAAGAATAGAAACATGTAGTGTGTCACTGTCAGACCAATAGAGCAGTGTTTTCCAAGAAAAGTGCGAATGATTTGTGCAGGACAGTTGTTCATCGCGAAGAACCACCCTCCCTATTCACATCTGCCTCCCTGAGCTCTACTCCAAATGCCAGTACCCAGTGCAGTCATTGTGCCCACACTCCCACCACCAGTGCCCACACACACTTCCAAACGCCTGCTGGAGAACCCTGGCCCCCTTACGCGGGAACCACCGAAGTCGCTGGAGGAAACATTTACAAGTTTAGCCACACTCAAGATAAAAGACAAGAGGAAAAAAAGAGGAGAGAGAACAAATAGAGCCTAAAAAAAGGAAAAACAAGTCCAAATACACAACTAATCATGCTAAATATAATGGAACTATAATTTACCTGTTAAAATATTAGCTGAATTTTTAAAAAAAGCTTTACCAAATTACATAATTACATTGCTTACAAATGACACAAATTTGTGTCTAAAATTAAGACACAGTTATTTAAAAATATACTAGCACTAACCAAAAGGAAGTTAGATTAGTTATATTATTAGATATACAGATGCATATACTATTAGGCTATACATGTTGGGAAACTTTAATATGCTTTTTACTGCAAGGTGAAGCACACAAATCACAAGTAAGATATACATGATTTGAACAACTCAATTAGCAGGTTTGACTGTGTGTACACATATTCCTCTGCCTATCATCCGAAGAACACACATTTTTTACAACCACTGTTATCATGTAGTCAATTTCTTTACTGAATGATTATTATGTGCCAAGGAGTATTAATACACACTGGACAGGTATTAACTGATTTAATTTTCATTATACTGCTATGAGATATATTTATAAATGCAAAGGTGAAATCTGACCCTTTTTAATTTGGCTCTGTTTATTGCCCATGTTGTTAATCAATACAAAACATTTTCTAAAGAAATAGTTTCAAAACCAAATCACTGAGAAGCTTCTACACTTAACAAATTTACAAGTGCTAAATTAAAAATATATTCATGACACTTGTCAGAGATGGTTAGGAAGACTATTGAAGAAATCACTGCAATAGGGCTTTGCGGTAGGGGAGAGCAATTGGACTCAACTCCCTAACAAAGCCTCTTCAGGCTCCTCTGACTCCTCCTTTCACCTAGGCCCTGACCCTGAGCTCTGCCCTGATTCATTTATTCCACTTTTAGCAAGGATCCTATTGGGTCAGCTTAGTATGAATCCCCCATCATCAATATCTGATCAAATTTCTCATTCCCCAACCTTGATAATGTGTTGTTCTGGCCTGCCTTCAGGAAGAATCCCATGAATCAGTTTAGCCAAATTCTCCCTTACTGTATATTTTTCTCTTAGTAATTTTCCATCCACTGACCCTTACCCTGACTCTTCGCTGGCTATAAATGAGTGAGTGGCTGGGAAGAGGGAGGTTCACAGGTGCAGAAACCATACCACGGTTTTCACAAAGCTTGGCTACCAGAGCACTGTGAGTGTTTATGGCCTCAAATCTGGTTGTCCAGATCTGGGCAGGAACAACTGCTACAGTTCCAGATGAGCTGGAAGTAGCCCAATAGGCAGAATTTTATGTGGCACTCCAGACCATGAACTTTGAGGAACTGAACTTTTGCAAAGGCTGTTGAAAGATTTAACCAGTCTTATCAAGAAAAAGTAGGTACACTAATAAAACTTCTCCCAGAGAGGTGGCAGGCAGTGCTACTAGGGATCAAGACCAGCTCTAGGCCTGGGAAAGCAAGGGACCTTTCCAGATTTCTTTGAACAAAGTAGCGGTTCCAGCTGGTGAGCAAGGAGCAAAATTTAAAGTTGCATATCTCAAGGGGATGCATGATGTTGGTTTGCCATTCCTTAAAGACACTTTTTCAGATTCAGGAATAGCATATCCTGAAGCTATAGAAGTTAGCTGCAAAATACTATGGCAACAAATGCATCATTCCATGGTATATAATGACGAGTGGCAGAACAATGGAAGCTACAAAGGAGTTCTTCACAAAGTACAAGTACTTTGGTTTTCTTATTTTTAAAAGAACAGAATGCAATCTTTTTTTCAGCAGGAAATACTGCCTACTGTGAATTTTGATGGGAAAATTATTTTGGAAGAGAAGAGCAAAGTTTCTAAGGCTCCAGATGGAAATGGTAATCTTTATCAGGTTCTTGCAGCTCAGAACATTGTGGAGGATGTGGAACAAAGAGGCATTTGGTGCATTCATGACTACTGTGTGGATAATGTACTGGTAAAAGTATTATAGACCCATCATTCATTGGATTCTTCATTCAGAAGGAAGTAGATTGTGGGGCAAAGGTGACAGAAAAAATGAATTCTACAGAAGCAGTTGGAGTGCTTTGCCATGTGGATGGAGTGTACCAGGTAGTAGAATAGAGTGAGATTTCCCTGGCAACATCTCAGAACTGAAGTTCAGATGGACCGCTTTTCACTACGGGCAACACTGCTAAGCATTTTTTTACTGTACCATTTCTGAGAAATCTTATCAATGTTTATGAACCTCAGCTGCAGTACCATGTGGCTCAAAAGAAGGATCTGCTTGTGGATTTACAGGGGGAGATGATTAAGCAGACAATCCAAACAAAGTAAAGATGGAAAAATTTGTCTTTGACATCTTCCAGTTTGCAAAACAGTTTGTGGTATATGCGGTATTATGGGAAGACAAGCTTTCCCTGCTAAAGAATCCAGTCAGAATGAGAAGGACAACTCCTCCCCTACAAGGCGTGCTTTGATGTACCTTCATCATTGCTGGCTCCTCAATGTAGGAGGCCACTTCAAAGATGAAAATGATTCTCACCTTCCAGCAATTCCACTCTTGAAGGATGCCAATGATGTATCAATTCAGTGTGAAATCTCTTCTCCCATTTTCTGTGCTGGAGAAGGACTAGAAAATCATATGGTGGATAAAGAGTTCCATGCACTTGCAATCACTGATGAGAATAGAGTTCATGAACTGGTGAAAAATGGTATACTATCCATCTACTATCTTCTGGAAAACCTTTATTATTGATAGACAATTGTGAACCTATAGTATCTCTCCTAGAAGACTGAAGCTTGAACATTCACAGGGTTTTATTTTGTTTGTTGAATTCCTACCACTACTGCAAACTTCTCAAGATCCAGATGACTGAACATATAGTGTTTTTATGATTCTCAATTTATTAAAGGTTTTATTTATATTTTTTAAACACAAATGAATAATAAGTATGAAAGGGTTATAGAACTTTTATAGAATGGTTTACAAGATAATGAAATATTTTCAACTACTTTATACCAGCATTTACAAATTTAAACAATATATATATGTAGAAAAATTTAACTTATGAAAACTATTCAATAAGAAACGTGAATTGTAACTACTGAAGCATTTAAATGACTACTCAAAAATCCATATTTTAAAAAAGGATTCATATTATTTTACAGGCAAGTTCTACCAAAATTTTGAGGAACACATATCAATACCCACACTGTTCCAAAGATAAGAATATAAAATATTCCTACACTCCCATTTTGAGATCTAGTATATTAATTTTGATTCCACAAGCACACAAACGCAGTTTATGAAAAAAGTCTTCAGCCTTTCTTAACCATAAATACAGATATAAAAATTCCACAGTAAGTATTTAAAAAATTACCAATATAAAAAATACTGTGACCAAGAATGGAAAAATGGTTTAATAATAAAAAGATGTATAAATATAATTTCCACAATAAGTAATTAAAGAAGAAAATCATAAGGTCTTCTAATGTACTCTTTAATCAAACAAAAATTAACATGCATGTATAGGAGGTGAGAACCTAGCATAAACATATTCACATACCTTACCAAAAGTTTCACTATAAAGAGTAGAAATGAAATAAAATAATTATTTTGCTTCATTCTGCTTTTAAAATGGGAGGTAGCACAAGTATGTTAGCAGGATTTGATACAGCAACATAGGAATGAGAGAGAGAGAAAGAGAGAGAGAGAGATAAGAACTGAGTCCTTGGATAGGAAAGAGGGACACAGATCCAATACACAAGTGATAGGGTCCATCCAAAGATAAAGCAGGACAGTTCACTTGTTTTAACAGGTGGGAAAGTAGAGTAGACACAGATATCTACTGGTTGATGGGAAGGAAGATTATGAAGTTCTCTTCAAAGTAGCTCTATTTTCTCCATAAAATATGAAGCAGAGCCATAAGCTCATAGTGAGATTGGGTTGGGTAGGGAAGAGACAGAGAGAGATTTGAGGAGGAAAAAAAAGTGGGAGTATCTGAACAAGTACAATAGGACATCCTGTCTCTTGATATACATTGTTTATAAGCCTCTCACCTCACTAACTATTCTTCCTGACCATGTAATGTTGGAGTTCCCAAGCTCAGTCCTCAGATACATTCTCTTCATTTTGTGTGTGTGTGTGTGTGTGTGTGTGTGTGTGTGTGAGAGAGAGAGAGAGAGAGAGATTGAGAGAGAGAGAGAGAGAGAGAGAGACCACCTAGCTCCATGGCTTGAGATACCATCAACACACTAGGGGCTTGCAAATTGTAATTTGAGTCTTGTACCTCTGCTAGGAGCTCCATACTGACATATCGAACTGCCTGTGTATATCTCCACTTGGATGTCTAAAAAGCAACTAACTCAAATTTAACATGTCCAAAACAAACTTTTTATTTCTTCTGGTTATTCCTCTTCCTATGCAGTCTTCTGCAGCTCAGGAAATGATGCCAGCGTTCATCCAGTTGTTCAAGGCAGAAACCTAGTTTTCTCCTTGGATTTATCTTTCTCCTGCATCTCACATTCAATGCAGCAGAAACTTACAGGAGCTCCACCTTCAAACTCTCCTCCAAACTGAATCATTCTCACTGCTCACACTGCTGCTACTCTACTCTCAGCCGTTAGCTTCTCTCCTCTGCATCACAGCCGTGGCTTCCCAGACTCCACCCTAACTCCACTCCCACCCCAGTTCATGCTCCACATGCATCAGAGTGACCTTCCAAAAGCACAGCAGATCAGGGCCGGGGATTTAGCTCAGTGGTTCTATTGCCTGCCTCACAAGAACAAGGTCCCGAGTTCAATCCCCGGCACCAAAAAAACAAACAAAAGAAGACAAAAACACAGCAGATCACAAACTTTCTTACGCTCAAACCTTTCACATTCAGGACAAACTCCAGAGTCCTCACTCTGAACCACCTGACCCAAGTGGTCCCACCCTGGCTGCCTCTCTGATCACATCTGCCCATACCTCTTCCCCTCGCTCATGCTGCACCAGTCACAGCACCATTCTTACTGTTTCTACCAGATGTCAAGTTAATACCACCTTGGGATCTTTGCATCAGTTTTGAAAGCTAGCCCAGAAATTTTGAGATTGCTCACGGAACTTCCTTACAATCTCCACTTACATATCACTTCTGCAAGCTGATATCTGTTTGCCCTCAAAGAGCTCTGCCCTCTTCATCTCTTCCCATCTCACTATCCTACTTATTTCTCTTGAATACATGGACATTACTACATTCTATACTTTTTATGGACCTAACTCATTTGAAAGAATGTTCTATTTGGGCAGAAACCATCTTGTTCACCATTGCGAACAGTGACTAATACCTGGCATAAAATATTTGATGGCTGAATGAATTCAAGTCCATTTCAAATAGCTTTGAAAATCACAGCTAAATTTTCTCTAATTGGAAAATGTATCTTTTAAGTAATTTTATTTCCATCAAGTTATTGATTTTTTGGATTGTTGTACACTCTAAAGTCTGCATGCTTCCAGCAAAAGAATAATCATTTCTTAAATTGGCTTTCCAATGTTTAAAATAACACTGAAAGATTTAGAAATAGAGTCCTTCCAGAAATCATCATTTAGATGAAATTGGCTCTTTCATTAGCATCTTTTCAAATAGATTATAGTATCATCTAACTTGATAATGAACCACAAGAAAGCAGTGGAAATCCTGTGGAAAATGTCCTGGACTGAACATCAGAACCTTCTAAGTGAATGGCTTATTTAGTATGTGATTAGAATATAAACCCAGAATAGCTTCTGTTACCCAATAATTGTACTGCTCCATCTGTTAAATAGGAACAGCTGCCCTAATATATTTCCAATGAATTCTCTATGGATGGGGTTGAACTATTGGAAAAAGAGGACTATAAAATAATTTTTATATGAGGATCATTATAGGAATTGAGGTCCTTCCTTGATTTTTATCTCTTTGAACTTATAGGAAAAGTTCATAAAATTCTAAGTGGCTTTAATGTAGCTTATGTAAAGTAAAAATAATTTTGTAATAATAAACACTTATTTTAACTACCACTAGGTTTTAATACTTTGATAATAATTATTATCTGCATAAATAAGAAGGAAGTGTTTTGATAGAAATATATTCAAATAATCTTTGAGGTAGCAAAGAAAACAAGTTACCTGTATGTGTGTGGCTGTCACGATTTTCAAGAAGGAGGATGAATTCTGAATATTGAGTTTGTCTTCTATTCTGAATAAGTGGATTATGAAGTGTAAGCACATAAACCCTTCTTAAAATTGAAGTGATGATTTCTAAAGACCCTCATAGAGGAAGTAAAAAAGAAATTTAAGCCAAGTTAATCTTGTTTTCTCTTTCCTTCTTCTCTCTTCTCATCCTCATTAAATTTTTTCTTGCCTTGTTTGCTTTTTGTTTAACTAGATTGATAGACCAGCTCAAAGTCATTGAAATACATGTATCTAAGGTTCAGCACGTCAGTTTTCGTTTTCATTATACCTTAAGATTTTGATAACTATGAGCTAGGTGATAGAACAATTAAATAAAATTTAATTAGTAAAGCTTATTCTTATAACAGGAATAAATATGTGACCACCCAGAGAACACTAACTTTGAAACATTTCTAGCAATTACTCAGGCTAAGATATAAAATAAATCATTATGTATATAAAAAGTACCAATAAAATTAATTTTAAAAAGAAAAGTATCATAAAAAATATATTTAAAGAAATGTTTTAAAAATATATTCAAAAAAAGAATATTTAACGAAATATGTAAATGATTAAAAGCTGAAAGACACAGTGAATGTTTCCTATCTCAGTGAAGAGTATCGCCATTGATCCAGTGCAGTCCACTCTCCCACCATCTGAAATAATTAGTCTAAGTTGCTAGAACAAAGAGATCCAAACATACAGTGGCTCAGTTAAGACAGGAAATGATATCTTATCAGATATAAAATACAAAAGTGAGTAGAACCAAGACATTAGAAGGCTCAGGTCCATAAAATCACCCTGGAATCTAGGTTACGTCTGTCTTTTTTTCTAGCAGCCTGTATGTTGATGTTCAACTCCACATAGATGGAAACGATCCTTAGCACTGTATCTATGTTCCAGCTCATGGAAAAGCTCAGAGCCAAAGATGAGCAGCCCTGGATTTTAGGAAGTGATAGAGATGTTAGCTCAAACTTAGCCTATGGCCACATCTAGCTCACAAGTGTGGACTGTACTTAGATGTTCATGTGTCCAGTCCAAACTCAGGTTAGGGGATGTGCTATTATCTCTGAAGGAGAAAAGGGAAAATGAATACCAAGGAAATTAGCAATTTCTGTCAAACATATATCCTCAAATCCAATCCATCACTGAAGGAAGTTTCTTTGGCTTCTACATTATTTCCTAAAAGCACTAATTTACCTCCCTAATCTACTGTGATAGCCTTGTCTGAGATATCGTCAACTCTCACCTACTTTACTACAGCCTCCACCTGGTCTCCCTACACTCACACTGTCTTCTGCTCTCAAATCAATTGTCTTCATTACACCCACAGTGATCGTTTAAAAGAGGAAGTCTAGGGCCCGTGATTTAGCTCAGTGGTTTCACTGCCTGCCTTGCAAGTGCAAGGACCCGAGTGCAATCCCCGCTACCAAAAATAATAATAATAAAATAAAAGAGGAAGTCTAATCAAGCCATGATTCCAATTTTTAAAAATCTTTCAATTGCATCTCATTGTTCTTAGGAATCTGAATAAGAACTCTACATATTTGAGCCTCTTTTTACCTGGTTTCACTTCCCACTGTTATCCTCTTTCCACTCCTCCTAGTCTTTGTCTCCAGTTACATTTGTCTTCTCTGTTTCTCACCCACTGTTTTCTCTCCTGCCTCAAAGATTTCAAATGTGCTCATTCCTTTGACAAGAACGTTCTCCTCCTCTATCTGCCTCACTGACTCATATCTCAATTCTTAACTCAAACTGCCTCCTCAAAGAAAGCCTCCCAGAGCCAAAGCAAAGTCAAATCCCCATGTTGTACACTGTCACAGGATCCTGGCATTTTATCACTCTGTGCTAACTGTACATTTACTTTTTTGAGTATATGAGCTGGGAAGTCAGCACTTTCAATGTCCATCTGTTGAATTACAACAACATCTTATATTGTCTTTCATGTCTTTTCCTCTAAGTGCTGTCTTCTTCAAGCTTTAAACATGAATGAGGTTGGCCTGCCTTGCAGTGAAGGGCCTTCCACTGCAGACCCTGGAAATATAAGCTTCCCTTTATATTTTTTTTTACTCAACATCACCTCTAGCAATCTCCCTCAGCTAAGAATTGAGGTTACAATTAACCAGAGTGGCTGGCATAAGTGCCTCCTCTCTTTCACCCCATCCTCTTGGGGTCTTAGCTATGTAACCTGAACTCTATAGGAATATTCCGCATTTTTCTCATTGGTATTTCAAGTCTGTGGCATTTATTTATACAGGTATTTTAATCAATGTCTAAGATTTCTTTGGGCTCTAAGTAGTCACCCATATTTGATTAAATTTCACTGTGATTAGCTGATATTCTTCATAATTATGTCTTCCCATTCTCACGTGAACATAGAGCTTTCTTATCTGAATTTTTACTCCTTTGGGATCTGGGAGTAGATGCATTTCTCTGCTTGTTTTGTTAACTAGAAGAACCAGTAACTAGGAGTAAATGTTAAAATGCTAGGGAGCTATGCCTGATCCTTCTCTGGTTCTACACCCTCAACAGAATGCTCCCCTATTTCAGAAGCATCTTATAATCTATTTAAATACAATGCCTCCAATAAAGCAGAGAATATTATAATATAAACTTCTATAGTTGTAGATCCACACATTTTCTGAGAAAAATAGCCTTTTATAGTACATACAGACAAAACAGTGTAGATCCCCCAAACCTATGGGTAATCACAGGTCTAAGATTATAAAATCTGCAAATGCTATTTGCTAAGTTCCTTTCCTCTGATTGCCCCCTCCCAATACTATATAAACACCTAGCACATGGTGACAAACTCATACTAGGTTCTCAAAATTTCGGTTCTTTCTTCCTCCTTTCAATGTAGGAAAGAAAAATGGTCTTTCTCTTTTTTCTTTAATGAAACCTTTATTAAGTTCGTATCATATATTTACACAGTGATAGTGATATGTAGCAGAGGTCCCAGTCTAGTGAAGGAGAAAGACACATAATCTCAAAAGGACACTCAGTGTAAGTGTGTTAGGATCACAGAGGATGCTTTAAGAAAATAAAAGTGAGTGTCCTAATCTATCCTAAAATGGTGGGGAAGAGGAATAGAGCCTTCCCAAAATAAGAGTGAAATCACGGGGTCAAAGAACAGATAGTAACTAACTCCACAGAGAAGCAGGAGGAAAGATATTAGAATCATCCTGTAAACCCTTGGAAGGCAGACTGCAGAATATTCAAGGAGCCATAAGATTTCATAGAGGTGAAACCACTGAGTGGAAGCAAACGGCACAAAATGAAGTTAGAAAAGAATCAAGGAGAACATCCTTTGATCAGTTCAACAAGTGCTTCTTAAGCATTCATCATCCCTTGTGGGTGTCTGAGGATATGATATAGGGTCTAAGACATCATCCTTGGCTTCAGTAAATTTATATCCTGTTAAGTGAGCCCAAAATAGAAACAGAATTTCAACGTTATATGAGAGAATAATAGAGAATAATAGAGAACAGCACCAAGTCACACTAGGGAAAGAGAAAAAGAACCTCAGGAATTATAAAGAATGAGAAAAAGATACCCAAAGATGATGACAAAGGAATATTATTTTACATAGTGTTTCTGGCAGAAGAAAAAAGTAGTAAGTTCAGGCATGGAGGTGATGAATGGCACAGTATGTGGGATGCCACCCAGATATGCATAGTTTGGGGTTTCTTGGCTACAAAACATGAAGCAAATGTTTGGTTTTAAGTTTAAAGTGAAAGGAAAGGGCTGAATATTGGAGAGAAATTAATGTCCTGCTGAGAACCTGGGGCTAACCCACAGGTAATACATCACTACGGAAGAGTTTCAATCAAGGAAAAACATACAATTTAGGCTGACCACTCTGACAGTATTGAAGATGGGTCTCAGGGAGGCAGGCTCAGGGACGTGGACGATAATCAGAGGGCAACAGCGACAGCCAAAAGAGGAACTCTGATGGCTCAGATTAAGGTAGTTATATTATAGATGGATAAGGCACCAACTTGAGAGAGTTAGAGAAGCAGAAGCAGAATTTACTCATTGGGAATGTGTGAAATGAATGGAAAGAACCAGGCTATTCTCTAGCTTCCCCCAAAACTAAGGCAGGAAATACTTATCACATACCATTGAATGTATTATATAACTCCTTGCATTAGTCTGTAATCTCAGTAAAAAAAAAAGGACTATGCTTTTTACTTTTACATGTCCAATACCTAGCTCAATGCTTTTGTAAAGTGAATATATGAGGAATTAATGAGAAAAAGCAAGGGGCTGGTAGAAATGATGTGTTTGGTATTGAACATAACGAGTTTCAAGATGCCAGTGGAATTTCCAAGTAAAATCTTCCAGACAAACAGAATATATATCTAGAGCTCAGGAATGAGGTCCAAGTGAGAGAAACAGAATTGGCTTAAACCACAGAAATGGATGAATTCATAGTTAAAACGTAAGTACTGGCGAAGGGCAGTGCCCTGGAGATCTCACTTTGATAAATGTTTCATTTTATTTGACCTGAGGATTAGGAAGGATAAACTGTTTATGTAGAACAAGCAGGACATCTAGTCTAATCCAAGTAGGGATGAACTGGTTTCCCTCTCGTAGTAAAAAAAAAAAACCATTGCCTGCCTTATGAAATTGACACCCTATGGAAAAAATAACATTTTTTTAAGTATTTAGCATTTATAAAGTTCTATTCTCAAAAGATGTTTTTAAAATATAGTTAATATACAGTAAAATTTAACTGTTTTTGAATGTTCAGTTCTGCACTTTGACAAGTTTACATTATCAGGTAGCCACCACACAATCAATATAAAAAAGTATTTTGATTACCCCAAAACTTTTCCTTACATATTTTTGCAACAGATGCCCTTCCTCCATTCCCATAGCCTGGCAACCACTTATTAATGTGTTTGTTCCTATTGTGAAGTGAGATAAATTACCGTTTTAACTTTCCCAATGAGGACACTCTGTAGCTTTCAGAAGCTATGTGACTTGCCTACCATATGTAGAAAGCACCCAAGCTGAAGCACGTTAATTCTACATAGAGTAGCTTTCCTTCCAAACTCAGAAAGCCGTCTTATCAGCATAGCATCATTAGAATTCATGATGCACAGGCAGGCCAAAAGTAGTGAGGCCTCTAAAAACTTGTCAGTGTTCGACCGATATCATAGTAATTGTAATTTTAAAACATTCGTATACAAAAACAGTGCTCAAGCTTTGTTCTTAAAATTAAAAAAAAAAATAGGAGGAAATAACCTTGGGAGAGTTAGTTTCATAACTGGATTATTCAGGTAGCAGGTAGGTATTCCTAAAGGCAAGGATAACCATATCAAAATTAACAGCTATATATGCAGAGAACATAAACTACACAAACCAGCCTCACTAAATATACATTTCCGGCACTATGCTTTCCATATGAATGAGCAGTGTGGCAAGTGCTCAGAATGCTTGCTCTTGAACTCTGGAACTCTGCCTGCAAATGGGATTTGTAATGGTATGATAATGAGAAGCCATATTTTAAAAGAGATCATTATTAAAGTACTCTGCCTTACTATGGGGTTGCCTTCCTGTTTCTGCTCAACTTTACTTGTAATGAGTTGCAATTTCTAGCCTACTACCAGTAACAGAAGTGTGATTAAGACAATAAATATATTCACAAAAATGTAAGCTCAGCTCTGAGGGCTTTAAACATCTGCTTTAAAAATAAAATTTGTACAAACACAATTATGGGCAAAATGAAACCTTTTTTCCAAAATGTTTCTTTATGGAACTGAGAGGTTTGAACCAATTTACAAACACAAATAAATGGTCTCTTCCACACACCCACCCTGCAAATTTAAAAATAATTCATGTGTAATGTTGATCATTTATATGACCCTTTATATAACTTCCAGGTACTCTCAAAGTTCTTCATCTGCTTTAGATAAAATTATTCCAGAGGCTAAAGCTTCATTCAAGATTCTAGTAATAAACAGATATAGATATTGAAATTGAAATATCCTCTGAGTCTCTATATTAGTTATATTACTATTGTAATACAGTAATACATCAGTTCATGAATGCTTCTGTTATGGAAGCATTTCGCAAAATTTTGCTTCCATTCACGGACTCCACATGGGGTGTGAACATAGATGCAGCCATCTTCCCCAGAATCATGGAATGAATTAAATTTGTGAACCGAATTACCACTGTACTGCCAATATTCTCATGATAGGAACAGCTTCATGTCCCCATTTAGTAAATCTTTTCCTTCTTTACATTATCTACTGTAGAAATGCAAAACAAGTGAGGAAATAGCTTATATCCACTTCCTTATACTGTGATATTTGTTCAGCTTTCACCAGAAATATGACTGGTTTTTTTTTCCATTCTTTACATAATTCATTATTTCCTTTAAAATCAGTTGTTGGAAAATTACCTAAAATATAGGAAGAGGTTTACATATATTTACCACCACAACACTAATGCTATAGCTTGTATCTAGTATATGTGCTGCCAAAGCGAGTACATGGTTGATATCTAGATATTCTCCCCCAAAGCTTCATGATGTGGTAGGTGGGGAATTTGAAAGGTGGCCGAATTACAGTGTGTGAATGTGGATTGAGGGTATGATACTGGGATTAAAGATGTGGTAATGGAAGCCCCACCCTGGGTATGGGTGGCACCAATCAGTAGGCTTATAGCCTGGATGGAATATAAAGGGACAGAAAATGCAGGCTTGCTGCTGCTGCTTGCTGGTGTTGCTTCCCACCTGCCATGCCATGAACAATTTCTCCACTGCAGTGCTCCTCTGTCATGTTGCCCTGCCTTGGAGCCAGCTGACTGAGGACTGAAACCTCTACAAACTGTGAGCTAAATGAACCTTTGTTACTTTAACTTGTGGGTGTTGAGCATTTTGTCTTGGCAATAAGTAACAAAGACAATAACAGTGTGAAAAAAAATCAAAGCAACCCAATATCCTCGAGTAAGGTACTGAGTAGATAAAAGCTGACATATCAATTAAATAAATGATATGCACAATTTAGAAAGAGGGTTACACAGAATATACAGCTACATGAAAAATACTATGACATAGCAAGTCCTCACATAAACAAAAACAGGTTCCTTCTCTATTTCTCATTGAATGCATAGATAACTAAGTATGTTACTACTATATATTAGGTTTGAAAATAATTTTCAAATTGTTTTCTGACAGTTTTGGCCTGCATCTTTCTCTCCATATGATAATATGGTGAAAGTCATCTTAAAGTTATCTTGTTCACACATACTATCTTTTTCAGTCTTCATGAAACTCAGAGGTACAGTAGACCCTTGACTTATGAACTCAATTTATTCTCAAGGGCTAGGTGTAACTCAAGTTGGTCAATTGAAGGCTCAGGCTCCCCCACACAGCCTTCAAAGTCTCTTTCCAGGCAGATCTCAGTGTCCCTTAGAGACATTGGCCCAGGATTTCTCAAATAACTCCACACAGGAAAGGATGTTGTAATGTTCCTTCAAGAACTCTTTATGGGTTAAATCTGTATTTGAGACCATTTGGAAGCGCAAATGGCTAGGGGTCATAACTCAAGACTTGTCCATAAGTTAAAACTAAAATTCCAGTCGTAACCCAAGTTGTTCATATGTCAGGCCATTTGTAACTCGAGTCCACTATAAATAATTTTATTGATTCACTAGGTTAATTATTATTACTATTATTATTATTATTACAAATAGTTTATCTTAGGACATTAGATGTACTGAATGACCTATGGAGTTGCCATTTTTTCCCCCGGTACTAGGGATCGAACTCAGGACCTTGTGCTTGCCAGGCAAATGCAGTGCCACTGAGCTACATCCCTGGCCTGAAGTTGTCATTCTTGCAGGTCAACCAATTGCCAAGTTTTAGTTGCTACAGTGACTAAACAGCTCTTTTTGTAGAAAAAGAAAACAAAAAATCTTCACTATTTAGATACTGACTAAAGCACACTAATAAAAATATTAAGCAAGCCCTTCATGCAACTTAAAGCTTTCTAGTGTCTCATTACATAGAAAGTAGAAAGAGATGACATTAATTTTAATAATACTCTTAATTTAACCTGATAAATGCAGATGACCATTTCAACATGTAACCAATATAAATTGATTTAATTTAGGTAGATACAAGAAATTTGGAGCTTTTATTTTGATTAATTTTTTGACGTCTGTCCTGTATGTTACATTTACATTGCATCTCTATTCAGACTAGCCATGTTCAGGTGTTCACTAGCTGCATGTGGATGGCAAGGGACACCTGAACTGGACAGCACAGGTGAAGATGACGTGACTGATAAAAGAATGATGAAAATACTTATAGAAAGTAAATAGTAATGATGTAAGGAGCATGACCTGTAACACCATGTGCCACTAAAGATCAATACCATTCATGTAATTCAAATGCAGATTTTACTTCCATTCCCAGCTAAAACCATAATGAATTACTTTTTGTTTCTTCTCCATTTTTACCTATCATTCTGAAACCAAAATGTATGTAACTTAGTGAAAAAAATTAGTAAAATATTATAAAATATAATGAAATACAATATTATGCCATAGTGTCCTGTTTATGAGAGAAATAAAAAGCAGGATTAGTGTATCCTGACTCTTATAATGCAAAATTGCCCTTCAAAGGGAGGAGGCCTTTGAGGATATCTTACAGATATCCTAAGCACCAAAAATTTGGTTCAGAGGCAAGTATTTATCATCAGCCCTTTCATTTAACACCAGATTAAAAATATTCTTACTATGTAGCTGTTTCCTTAAGAACAGCCAAGTAGTGACCCAGCAAAGATAAGTGCTTTTCATAACAACCAGGCTTTTAAATCAATCCCCAAGATAATATTTTTTTAAAAAAATTGAAGGAGATCCACAAGCAAAGCCAAAAGCTTCTATTTTCAAAAACCCCAGAGCTATTGCTTTAAACAACAGTGAAAAAACATACTCAACAGTGGAGGAAGATGGGCACTTGAGAGGAAGCAAGCGAATGTGTACCTGTGCGCTCCTCGGCCCTTCAGAGCGTTCCTCATCTGCTGCCACAGCAAAAATTGGGCCTGCATGTTTGAGACCAGCCTTCCACAAAAGCTAGTTTACATTACAAAAACTCTGGAAATGTAAAAATATGGTGCAGTGATGACTACTACAGCCTAGTAAATAGGCATTTAAATTATTATGTTGCGTGATGCCTGCTAAGACAGCAGAGTCTTGGCAGAAACACAGAGAAGGGGTCTTGCCCAGACCCGAAGGGGCGGATATGTGATGAGTTTCAGCTTCCAAAATAAGGTGAAATCTAAGCCAAACCTACACCACAAATAGGTAGTGGTGTCAGCATAGTAAAAGGAGTTGTAAGAGGAAATTAGCTGTTCCAAAGCCTGATAGAAGCAAGGCATGCTAAGGAGCTGAGAGAGGTAAGGGGCCAGTAGAATAATGAGGCAGAGAGGTAGAGAGTTAAAGGAGCACCAATCTTGTGCTCTATTGTTAGCCACCTTGAGTAACACAGACTTGAGCTTCAGACCTCGGAGAGCTACTAAAGGCTTCCAGTGACTGTTCCTGCTTTGAATTCCTACTTGTTTGTGTGTTTCTGTCTACTCGATTACTTGAAAACCCTGAAACAATTTGCAAGTGCTTCGAGGAGAATCTAAGCACAACTAGTTTTCAAATACAGCGCAGAAAGAGGAAATGAAGGCACAAATTCATTCATTGAACTTAGTATTTTCTCATTGATTCCTAGAAGTTCATTTTCTTCCCTATTTTATAGCCTGGCTGTGGTTTGCTTGGAGTTTCATAAAATTAATGACTTGTAACATCTCATCACAGGGCAAGTATGAGGGCACCTTTCTTGTTAGTGCTTGAAGTTTCGCTTTGAAGGGAATTCCCAGGATGGGAATTTTCCTCAGAGACGATCATTGTTCCATTTGAGGCCTTTCCTCTACCAGGGGGAAGCTGCAAATCCTCTCACTACCTAATGCACACACACACACACACATACACACACACACACACACACACACACACACCGTGAACTCCATCACAGGGAAAGCAAAGAGGAGCAAGGGATGGAGGGAGGCCTAGGCAGCCTTCAGAATCACTGCTTCTCCCTGACCCAGCTTTACTCCCCAAAAAAGTAGTTGATGCTTCTTTTCCAAATAATTTTTTTCATTTTCAGTTTTCCTTTTCTAATGAGTTTAAGGTATTTCTCCACTCCAGCATTCATAACCCTCTATTTTTTACTAATTTTTTTTCTGCTGATTGTCTTAGACTGGCAGCTCTGTTTTTCTCAGTCTCTAAATCCTTTCTCTTATTGCTCACAGCTATTCACTCTGCTCTATCCTTAGGGAAGATCAAATAGGCTAGAGAACGTCCTCCATCCAAAACTTCTGCACACGCTTCAGATTCATAACCAAGGGACCACTAAGCCTTTTCTTCTGTGGTCTGTATTTGTAATGCCACTTTCTACTCATTCTTATTTTCCGGCCTTAATCTCTAAGTGCTGGACAGGTCTCCAATGTGTTTCATGTCCGCACTACACAGGATTGGGACATACTAGATTCACATACTGATACAACTCTGGCTGGTGTTTAGGACAATAAGCAGAATAGGTCTCCCTGGGTTTTAAAAAAATAGTGAAACCTGTCTATTTATTCTTCCTCCTCTTGTGCTACTCAAAACAAAGCTGTCAAACAAGAACAAAAGCAATAACAAAAATAGAAAGATTTTATGGCAAAATCAAGGTGTCTTTGGGGTGAGCCATGCAGGACAAGCGTGCAGGGTACTGTGCTAGTACTTTCCTGACATAGTTACAAATACCAACTTAATTCATTCTTTTGAAAAGAAAGCCAGGGCATTTTGAAATGCAGAGCTGTTTAGACTTGGTACTCATTCTGCAAAGTTAATAACATTTTTGAGGGTTCATTAATCTCAACAAGCCTGAGAAAATACACTTTCATGTTCTTGCTCTCCAACTATCATTCTGACAGTATATTTTTACATAAATAATTGGTTATGATTCAAATTAAAATAACTGACAATTACCAAGCAGGCTAGGGGGTTTTGAGCTTATATTGGAATGTGAAATATCAGCACCTCAGGGTACCTCAAAACCATGTGCTATCTTATGATAACATTCAACTCATTTCTTTCTAGGCTCACAAAATACAAGTTTTTAATCTACCATTGAAATCCCTATGTTCTGTTTAGATAATATTCCCTCTCTGAAAGGTTAGTTTTAATAGAATTTTTTCTGATTAAAGGATAAATGTGATATTTATGAGGACTAGGATTTGTATCCCTGGCAACTGAGGTGTCCTCAAAAGCATTACAAACCCTGTCCTCATTTCACAAGTCCTGTAATGCTTTCCAGACCACTATGTCTTCTAAACTCATACCTTTCTTCTTGTAGACTAACAAGGGGCAAGCCTTCATTCCTACACATACTATAATCTTCCTCTGTGGCATGCACTAAAGACCTCGATGTGATGAATTGTCATCTCTCTCAACCTCAAAGGTAACTGGCTGTAAAACTGTTTTATGTCCCTAGTATTCCTAGTCCTCATGTAAAAATACTAGCTGTAATTCAATGTTGGCAATGTGGTATTATTCATAAAGCATTCAAACAGTACTTTACAGTTTTAGAATGCCTTCAGAACTTCCTGATCGAATTACTGTCTAGCATTCACCTGGGTGTCCTTTTCCTACATGAAAACTACCCACAAGCAGATACCAAACACCTCTAGGTAGGACCCACTGGAAGTTCTAAAGGGAGCAACACTTTCCATAATCTTTCAAAAATTCTTAACGGACATTTTTAAGCCAAGAATTAGATAAAGCTTTTAAAATCAATTCTGGTTTTTAAAAAATGTGTTTGTGTTTTTCTAAAGAAAAATCTCTGAAAATATGACCTAACTATGCTAGCTGGTCTTTTCGAAATCAAAATTTCTTAATCAATGAGATGAAGTTATCCTGTGTCACAGAATTTTGGGTGAGACAGGAAGGAGGATGGTGTTCGTTTGTTCATTTATTTGTTTGTTTTTTTTCTGGTACTGGGGATCAAACTCAGGTCCTTGCACTTGCAAGGCAGGCACAGTGCCACTGAGCTAAATCCACGGCCCTGTTTGTTCATTTATTGGAAGTTTGGAAGAGCCCGTTTTGTTTTGTTCTTTGCTAAAAACACTTACCTATCTGCCCAATCAAAATCCATTCACACATAAATGTTTCATTATCCTCTTAATTGGTTTCAGAACATCTCTCATGTTTGGGTTCAAGAGTCAATTTTACAGGTAACTGACTGCTCCCGTTGTATTCAGCCCCTTTGATTGTAACACTATAATCAACATTCTATTTAAAACTCTTTTGGGGGGATCTAGTCTTATTTTACTTCTCATGTGCTTCCCGTAATTTGGCAAAATATTTTCCTTGTTAACTTTTAAAAATAAGAAAGTAGTCTTTTCCTCCATAGTAGCTTTTCATACTTTGTCTAATGGAAGTTTGTGCAGTCAGTTGGCAGTGAAACATTTAGTACTACATAATGTAACCAGTTTTTTAAATATAAGCTCTATGCCTCTGCAGTGTGACTGTCTCATAGAAAGTCAGAGAGGATAAGCATTTTAGTCCTGATCAAGTAGATAGAGTGTACAAGACATATAGACATGACCTTGATTTATACCTACCTCAGACCCTAGGTCTTTCCTTTATACTTGTTTTATTTCTTCAAAGCTACATGCTAATAAAAATGTAAGCAGATTTGCTGCTTTGTTGAATATTTAATACCTCTTCATTTAATCAGTTCACTGTCAATAGTGGATTTTTTTCTAGGATTCAGGGCTGAGGGTAGGAAATCTGACAGAAAAGGCACGATTTTCTAACAGTACATATTTTGATTTCACTATGATCCAATCTGCACCTTCTACCATTTCCTCAGGACTTAGTGTCCACAATAAATCTGCCCAATCTAAATTTACTAGATCTCTTTTGTTTTATTATTGAATAAAGTCATTTAGCTCTGCATAATAAAGCTAAGTTAAACATACCCCCAGTAGAATTATCTTTGTGCATACTTACATTCATCACTAGAACACATCACTGCATCTTATAATACTAACCATTTCAAATACATACATAAAGACCAGTAACTTCCTCCAATTTTAACATTTCCTGGATTGATAAATCAGTACACTGCAGTTATCATCATTCATAAAACTAAGATAAAGGTCAATGGCTAATTTTCACATTAAGACCTTTATGTATAACTTTGTATTAGGATATTTTGTCTTATTATCGCCTATTAGTAAGCTAAGTTTACTGTAAGTTTGCTTTATGGGGCATAGAATTATGTGACACAATTACATTTTCAAAATGGCAAATCAAGATATAGTCATAATCAGTGAAATTCTATACCTAGAAATTCTCATATTTAAATACACATTTAATCTATGATTTTATTGAGTTTCCTTGAAGAAATTGTACTATTCTTATGGTAAACAATATAACTGCTCCTTTCCTATAATTTGCATCATAAAGCATTCCTTAGTAAAGGGAATTTTCAAATAACGTATTATTCTAAAGTGTCATACAACTGAATTGGTCCTATGAGAGCCCTTACGTAAAAGATCAAGTAGGCTTTTTAGACTCTGTCCAGGGCAGCTGGCAAAATGGTAACACAAGATGGAGTCATAATCAATGGAATCTTATGCCTGGGATTCTCTTATTAAAATACTCATTTACTCTCTGATCTGTAGTGGTAAGAGACTGCCAGCCAGCAATTGAACTGCCTCAGTAAAACCCCAAACAGCATAAAATGAGAGTGTTGTGCATCACCCCTGAGTTATTCACGTATCAGCAAGAAGCTAAACAAAGAGACTAAGTTCTGTGTCCTACCCTACGTGCCCTTTGTGTCATTCATGGAAGAACCCCTTGCTCCCAAGGCAAAACAACATCAGTAACGATGACTCTATGCTTCATCTCTTAAATATTCACAGCTCAGCAGAACCGAATGAACAGAGCGGACTCCATGTCCTCTGTCTAGGTGTCCTTCCAAAAATCATTTGAGGAAACCTTTCAAAAGATAAAGAACAACCATGATAGGGAATTTATTTCAGAAGGAGAGGCATGAAGAGGAAGCCACCTAACACAGTAGATGACCTTTAGTGGTTATCTCTTATTTTGCTGCTAAATATTATTTCTAGATATTTAGAAGATATATTTTCTTACAATATACTTTGTCATTATTTATCCATCCAGAATTTAATACCTTCATTCTTTCTGCTACGCTATCTTTTGTCTTATTTTCATTCCACCAACTTCACTACCACCTTTTATTACCATTCTCTATAACTTTCATTTTACTGTTATATATGTATAAATATATATATATATATATATATATATATATATATCACTTAAAACACTTAATCATCTAAACCTTTTAGAGAATTCCCATAATGGAAACAATACAGTATTAGGAACTAGTGTTCACTGGCTTTAATCAGAGAGACAATATAATGTACGAGTTAAGAATGAAACCTCAAAGAGATACTATTTCTTCTGTAAAATGGTCATAAAACAATACGTATCTCTACAGGGAGGTATTAAGATTAACAAGATAATACATAAAAAGCATTTAGAATTATATCAACTAGTCTGCATCTTAAATATATTGGCCATGATTATCAATCTCTCTCTCTCTCTCATTTTACACACACACACACACACACACACACGCAAGCATACATCACACTCTGCTAGCAGCAATAATCCCTCACTGTCAATTTTCTTGTCTGAAAAATGAGAAGACTTAGGTCAGACCACTCTAAAATTTCTTCTGGCACTAAAATATCAAGCACATGAGTCCAATACAATCTTTTATTTTTTTATACTCTAACCCTTTAGTAGCACACTATTCTTTAACTTGTATAGTGATGAACTGGAAATCATCAAAGAAATATATGGCACATTCCTTACCCTTAAGTGCCTGAAAATATTTTGTTCTAAAGATAAATTTTATTTTTCTCTCTCAGTTATGTATTATTTTATTCCTGTATTACTTGATCAGATATTTAGGAAAACTAAAACACAAAGGAGATCTCTTGATAAAATAAATGGTATAACAAATTATGAAATAATGCAGTCACATGACTGTGTAATGTTCACCAGGTACACAAATTTAAAAATTGAGTAAGTAACATTTATGGGGAAAATATATAAAACTTCATTTTTTATTCATACTCAACTCATTTACTGACCATCTACTATTCTAGGCATAATGGGACCATATATAAACCGTTAAACAAAACACTTAGAGAACTGAGCTCTCTCTCCCCCTCTACTTTTAAAGAGATAAGAAAATGAAAAATTATTCCTTATTTAAAGACTTAGTTGCAAATTTTTATTTTAAGGACATTTAAAAATAGTTTTATGCAAATATAAATTCATTATTGTACTATGAAAAATAAAACTAAGGATGTAGAACTACATTATCTTTAAGGAAACTTCTAATTCTAAAACTATATATACATATTTACGTAGTAATAAAATATAACGTGAAAATGCTAAAATACTCATATGGAAACATTTTCAAATATGGAATTTCCCTTACAAAGGAAACTTTAAAAGACTCCATTCAAGACAATAAACCAAATGCTTGCTGCTAAGAGAATTCAAATGCCTGCTGGTAAGAGAATCAGAAAATACGACATTCTGTCCCTGTTATAGACAAGAAAATTATTTCACACCTACGTCAGTCAAGTTAGTCTCCAAGATAATTTGAGCTTGAAAAAATTCAGAGTGTGTGTGTGTGTATAGTGGCAGTGATAGTAAGTAATCAGTGTTTGTTAACTTTTAAATGAGAATAAACTAAGATTGATGAAGCTAAATTTCTAGCAAACCTAGAAATTAAACCTAGTTTTCCTCTTTTTGTATTAATTAGCTAAAATTCAGAGGAAATAAGCACAAGCAAAAGCAATAACTTATTTTTAAAGAAGGCAACTGGATTTAGAATCAACATTTTTCATTGATTTAAAATCAATCATTCTTTGAGAAGCTGAACTTTTTTAACTGTAACAGACACTGTCATTTTCTGTTCAGAATCCTATTGCTCTCCATATTCTCTTACTTCAATAGCCTACCTAGGGAGGCCTTCATTACTTGCCTATTTTATCCTTCCCAAATATAAAATAGAAATTAGATATCAGTTGAATTTAGACCAATAAAGACTTATTTTTTACATGGGTTAAGGTAGGAAATAACTCAATATATTTTGTAATAAAAGTGTGCAGTAGGTAACCCAGGCATGGTGGCACAAGCCTGTAATCCCAGCACTTTAAAGCCTGAGGCAGGAACATCACCAGGAGTTCAAGGGCAGTCTGAAGGATGTAGTGAGATCCTATCTCAAAGAGAAAAAAAGTGGCTAACATGCAACAGTAAGATTCTGGAGACCTAGGATTCAATTCTGGCCCTGATACCAGGATTATCCATTCAGACATCAAATACTTATTAAACACCTACTACATGTCCCTGATCCTATGTAAATTTTAATTTCTGAGAGTGAGAATGGAAGAAAACAGACAATAAATAAATATATAATAATTAATTGCAACACATGAAGGAAAGAAGAATGTTAATCAGAAGGAAAACCTTGATGGAGTAATTTTTTAAAAGCCATCTCAGAAATGACAACACTTGGCTGAAACCTGAAGTATGAAAATAGAACCAGCGGTGCAAATGAGCCAAAAAAATAGCTCTGGGCAGAGAAAACCACAGGTGTACCAGACCTGAAGCAAGGTAAAGTTTGGCACTTTGAAAGAATTAGAAGAAAAGTGTGAATCACACATACTGCATAGAAAATGATATCTTGTCTGAGGCTAACAAATTGGCCAGACTCTAAAGAAATAATCCACATGAGCCATCTGCAGAGCAGATGCAGACCTCAAGGGACTGCAATCACTTCTCATTCTAGGAGCAAGTAGTTCATGTTAAGCTGGGTTTTGGCCAAGTCTAAGTAAAAGTAATAAAATACGGAATAATGTCTATCAGAATTTGGAAAAGAATGTCCAAATAATTCATAATTTTTAAAAAAGTGTCTCTTATCCCTCGTGTGCATTCATTCTTATTCAGTTATGCATTAAGGTGTTGGCAATACCCAGAAATACTTAAATTTTAATCCTGTTTTTATAAAATGAGATTACTTCTTAAGAAATACTTTTCCCTGTGATAATGAGATAAGACATTTTTCAATAATTAAAGCACTAATTTATACGTACTGTGATGCAATGATCTGATCACATATTTACACCATGCTAACACTAGGTATACTGAAGTCACATACCAGTGACAGCTGACCAGGACCTATTTTAAAGGGATGACAGCTATTCTCCAATCCAAAATTAAAGTGGCCAAGGAAAACAATAGGGTGAAAAGGTGAGGGTTCAGAGAGCTTTAGAGGCCTGAAAATAAAAGGATTCAAAATTTCTGCTCCCTTTCTTTTGCTTCACTAAAGAGTATTTACAACAAAAATTATTGGATGAAAAAGAGGAACATGCAGCCAGCTCCCAGATGTTCTGTCATTGTTCATACCTGTTCTGTAGCTACAGAATAGAGTTTGCAAGGCCTACAGCTAGGGGTTTTTTGTTTGACTGGTTGTTTGTTTCTACGATAGGGCTTCTTCAGGCTTAAGCTCTTGAAGAGTCAGAAACAACGTTAAAGCAGGTCATGTACAACTGGGCAGGGAGAAGCTTCAAACTGAATGGCATGCCTGTGTCAATGCAGGTAGTTGCTGTCACATCTTACATGAATGAAAGAATAAGCACATTGGCAAGCAAACAAAACAAAACACAAAAAATAACTTGGAAAAAATGTGTCAAACAAGCTAAGATAAAAGTAAGTAATTTTTATATTCAAGGAAGAATCGAGGAATCAATAACTTGGATATACAAAGTTTTAAACAGATTTACTCATTTTTAATAGCAAAACAAATAATTTCTACCCACTAAATTGAGGATATTAAATTTTTCTCAGTTTAACTACCCCATATGACGATCGAAGAAGAGGCCACATAAATTACTATAGGGCCCAATCCCCTTTGGACTATGCAATCCCCAATAAAGACACTAAAATTCACACTCATGGAATCTCAGCCCCACATGAAGACATCAAATTGTCAAATGTTAAATCAAGAACAATAGAATTAATATAACATCAGGAAAAATAAATAACCAGCAATGCCTCTGTATAATATTTATATATTACCTTAATGAATAATCTACTCTGCCTACAAATCACCACGTAACACCTACAATGGCCTTGACTTTCTCAAAATTCACCCTAAGGAAGTATGAATAATGCATTGACTATCTAGGAAATGAAGAATCATTATCATTTATGGCAATTACTGACATAAATAAATAGAATGCCACATTTAACTACTGTTATATATTAGTGTGTTTGTTCATTTAAAATTGGTTTTGTCTCTAATGAAGACACTTGGAATATTTTTGTACACTACATAACTCCTGTGCTCACCTATGAGTAGCTTCTTTTCTGGGATTCCCATAAGAATACATTGGGAAAATGTTTTTTGTTAATAAGTCCAGTCTCTTCATGGAAGAAATATTTACTATTTGTGAAAATAGCTTCTTTTTCTAAACTTCGTCACATAACAGATCAACATCTGAAGAATAATTCTTGAGACATCGTTATGCAAAACCTGCTTCACTCCCATTGTCTTTATCTGCTAAGTCTTGTCTCTGATATTTCTTGAAAAGGGAACAATTTGTAAGAGATGCTTTATTTAAAACAGGGCTTTATTCTCTCCCAGAATCAATCTTAGTGTCCCCATATGCTCATTCAAGTATGTATACCGGCTGATGAGAAAATACAGTGTGTTTAAATTTTTAAAATGTATTACAGTAAAGGACACATTACTATTAGTCTCACTCAAAATGCCCCTCCCCCTTGAACACACTTATTTCATCATTCGTGCCACTTTCTGAAGCAGTTCTGGAAGTCCTCTTCTGTGAGTGTCTTTATGGGATGTGATCAGGAATACAGTGAATGCTACTGCCCAGTGCCATCCAGTGGAAAGCCAAGATCATAAAAACATTATGATGAGCCCTGATCTACATTATTCACTGGATTGGGTACCCTGTGACCTTTGGCTCTTCCCCAAATCCAAAATGAACATGAAAGGTCAGCGTTTTGAATCAATTCAGGTCATCAGGGCAACCACAGTAGCTCAATCTAAAGACACTCATGAAGGAAGATTTCTAGAACTGCTTCGGAACATGGTAAGAACAATGGGATGAGAAAGAGGGAGTATTTGAGGGGAATAATGGTAATTATCTTTTACTGTCATAAATATTCTTAAATTAAATATTCACCATATTTTCCAATCATATCACATAGGTATGGGGAGCACAAAGTAGAAATATTTAATTCTATCTGGAGTGGTCAGGGACAGTCACATTCCAGGTGGTGAAACAAATACTACCTGTGACCCCCAGATACTCAGTTCTCTTTTTCCTTACAAAAAAAAAGCCTTGATTTTACACCAGTGTCCACTCCTATTATTCAGAAGCAAATCCTATAAATTCAACACAATCATAATAATCATATTCTCCTTTCCAGGGATTCTTTTTGTCAACACATCTGACCTAATCCTAAAAAATGAGCTGTGAGAAGTCTGCTGGGGTTTGTGGGTGAGTTTTATCCTCTCTGGGAAAAAAAAAAGAAACATGGAAATGATGGATCATGTTCGACAGGACATTGTCATGATAGATTGTGATGCTGTCTTATAATCATGAGATAAATTAGCTCAGGTCAAAGGTGAAGAGTTCTGAGAATGTCCAGAACCTAGGATACAGGCAATATCACTAAGATTTGAGTTAACCAACCCTGGAGACTTCAGGGTATAATACATTTTTGTATTGTTTCAGTCATATGAGTTGAGTTTCCTGTTACGTACCATTGGAGGATGAATATGTACCATTGTACATATTGTACATGTAGGATGAAAGGAAAGGAGTAGTATAGACATAAGAAACAAGATGTCTAAAATCAAAAAATGAAGAAAATATATCTCTGTTGGATTAAAATATTAACAAATTAATATACTTTTGACATTGTAAGGAACTTCTTCACTTGGTGATGTTTGATTTTCCCCTAAACAAGTACCCTTAGATGTGTAGGTTTAGGTTAGGTATCACAGTTCTTAACATATACATGTGTACACATATCCACACATGCACACACATAATGTTGGGATTTTGGTAATGTTATAAGATCTGCAGAAAAACATCAAACTATGTGGGAATATCAGTTGATTATTTCTAAAGAAAAGTTATTCTGTCTTAGAGGAATTCACTTCCAATACTTTTCTTAGGATTACAACAACTGATAATGATCCCTGGCACAAAAAACAAACAAACAAACAAAAACCAAGTAGAACACAGGGTTTTTAATTCTTCCATTTTTAATTCTTTCTTTTGCTTTATTTGGTTTTACCCAGAGAAGCATGGAGTCTACTTTAGCAACTTCAAGGTGTTAAACAGTACCCTGAAACAGCCCATAGCTGACTGAACACAGTGGTTACATTACCTGTTATAATCAAAATAGGGATGTACAGGGCCCTGGAACTCCTTTTTCCGTGGAGATATTTTTTGGCTGTTATGGTTTATATCTAGGCGTCTCTCCAAGCCTCATGCACTCATAAGTGAGGCTTTTGGAAGGTGGCTAGATCACGAGTTTGTGATCCTGGGATTAAGTGTGCATGGATTAGTCCACTAATTGGTTTAGCATAGCTCTGGGTGTGGCTAAATTTCCTAAAGATAGAAGCCCCAAGGTGTAGTGACACCAACTGATAGGCTTGTAGCCTGAATGGAATATAAAGGTTAAGGGAGGCTCCCTTCTGCTGCCACCTGACTACCCTGCCATGGACTGTTTTTCCTCTGCCACGCCCTACTAACATGCCACCCCGCCTTGAAGCCAGCTGACTATGGACTCAAACCTCTATAAACTGTAAAGTAAAACAAACCTTTCCTTCTTCAACTTGGGGGTGTTGGGTATTGTGTCTCAGTAGTGAAAAAAGTAACTAAGACATTAACCTTCTTTACTCCTTTGCTTTTTCCTGAAATATTAAATTTCAAAATATGGTGAGGAGATTGGGGTGCCAATCCAAACTTTTTCTCCTGAGATGAACATCATGTGTAACATTTCAAAGATCATTCTTAAGAATTTTGTGCTTTTAAATTACAAAACAGGAAAATTGAAAAGAAAACATCCAAACTGTCAAAACCTTAGTAGCATAATAGAAACATTTTTAAAATGTGGGGCAAGCTTTATTCATAAAGTGGTTATTGAATGTCCACTATTTGCTAGTGGCTGCACAGTATCTGGCACAAAAAAGCACTCAATAAATATTAGTAGGATGAATCCATGACTGAATGAATAAGTGAAGACTGTAAAAATGAAAAGTACATAGCCCCTTACCAAAGAGATTACAGTCTAATAAGGAAGATAATCACCATTTTAACTATGAGGTAATGAATTCATTTTATGCAAGAAATACAAAATGCTAAGAAAGAACCAAGTTCCTAACCTCTGGTAAAGTAGAAAAAAAGAAAGAGCTATTATTGTTCTTAATCTACTTCTTGCCCCTTTCTTTTAGTTACAAATCCCACCCTCCACATTGCTTGATCACAGAGTCACCATTATTAATCAGATTGTATTAATCATGGTATCCCATCATTTAGGCCCAGTGAATTGGATAGTGGATGGAAAAATGTCCAATGATAGAAGAATCAGCTACTTTTCCTAGGAATTTTCTAACTGAAGCTGGAAAGGTGCTACACTTTATTACCTGTTAAAAAGATCTTCTTGTGTGACCCCAGAGGGACAAACACCATGACCCTATCATCTGAAGAGTTCTGACTGCACTAGAAAATTTTGAAAGTGCAGAAAAGAATAAAATTGTTATGGAAGCATTTAGTTCTCTGATTCCAGACACACCCAGTTTCATCTTTTCTCTTCATAAGTATTTGAGCTTTTAAAAAAGAGTACATATGTGTGTATATCACCAAGAACAATATAGCCCTAAAATGTATTATACAACACTGACAAAATTTCAAGAAAAAAACAGACAAATCTTCCATAAAGAGAAAAGCTATCAGAGATGAAGAAGAGATTTATACCAGAATTATTAGCCACATTTGAGACAAAAACATTTAATAACATCTTTAAAATCCTAAGGGAAAATAGCTTTTAACCAGCTAAACTGGCATCATTAATAGGGACAAATTATTACCATTTTCAGATATATGTCAATAAACAGACTATAAAACAAATGATCCTAGAGAGGACATCAGCAAGATGGCAGGGTGGGAGACACAGGCTTCTCTCTCCAACCAGAGACCCACCAAATGAACAGGTACACATAGATCAATTCCCTCTGGGAAAAATCCAGAATCTAGTTGATAGACTTCCATATACATGTGACTAAGAAAAATTCTACCTTCAAACAGCTGCTGCTTGATAAACCTGGTATCTAACTAGTCCACACATAGAAGCTAATAGGAAAAGAAATCATCAGTAACCAGCGATTTTCCAGAGCCATGTGGATACATCCTAAGGCTTCTCTCCCTGCTATGGATTAAAAGTCTGTCCCCAGAATTCATTTTGAAACTTAACTGCCCTTGTAACAATATTAAGAGGTGGGTCTTTGAGAGGTGATTAGGCCATGAGGGTTCTGCTTCTATGGAGGACAGTCATGCTATTATAAAAGGGTGAGTTAGTCTCCTTTTGAGATAGGAGATTACAGCATGGCAAAGTTGGCTAGGGAAGTAGGTATGACTTGTTAATTACAAAATCCCAGGATACATCTGCTGAACAGTTTCCAAAGCCCTGCGTGCGGACTTCTCATGAGAATGAAACCAGGTTTTCGATAGGATGACCAGACCTGAGGTTAGCCTGCGGAGTGGGTGATACAAAAAGGAGAGTCCACATTGAGCTTTAACCAAGCTTGCCCTTGCATGGTGGTCTGCCCTCACACTGTAGGGTGCACTTTTTTCCCTTACTTTTATTTGGCCCAAAATTGCTCGGCAGAGCCTGTTTCTTTTCCAACCTTTAATGAAACTTTGCTATCATTTGTGCTTAACTTGATCAATTCTTTGCTCAGGACAGAAAGAACCTAGAAAACACCTCCAGAAGGAGACACCAGCTCCCCCAAACCCAGTAACATTTTGTCACACTGATTTCCTGCCTTCTCCTATGGGATGACACAGCAAGAAGGTCTTTGCCAGATGTTGTGACTTATCTTAGACTTTCTGGTCTCTACAACTGTGAGAAAATAAATTATCTGTGTATTATAAATTATCCACCCAGAGATACTTTGTAATAGCAACACAAAATAGACTAAAAGACATTTCTTCTCTGCCTGCCTCAACAATAAAACCAAATGTCTAGAGGGCAGAGAAGCTGAGCTAGTCCCAGCACCCACAAGGAAGCTCCCCTGCCACCATCCCAAGCTCCTAGGGCAGAGAAGCTGAGCCAGTCCCAGCACCCAGAAGGAAGCTCCCCCGCCACCATTCCAAGCTCCTAGGACAGAGAAGGTGAGCCACGCATGTGCAAGAAGCACACCCCCCCCCTCATCGAAATGAGAAGACACGTAAGCAAGACTCAAAAACAGACTTCTAGATCACCTACAGCAACCTCAAGGGGAAACAAGATGGAAAAATCTGATACTTAACCAGCTGGACTCTCTGAACTGGCAACAAAAGAGGATCTGGGAAAAATGAAATCAGAAATAATTACTCAGATAACAGCAAAGATTTTGCTTATGGTGCAAGACATGATTAATAAATCTAGAGAGGACACAGAT
>NW_004624742.1:21335346-21357652 GCF_000247695.1 Heterocephalus glaber | reverse complement strand
AGGTCTAAAGTTGCAGGGGAGGTGGGAGGGGTAGGGGAAAGGAAAAAAGGGAAAAGAAAAAATATGAGAAAAGGAAAAAAATAGAAACAAAGTCTTTGCAAATAGGGAAGGGTGGAGGGGGTGAAGGGAGGGCAAGGGAAGGGGAAAAGAAAAAGAACCAAGATAATCATGTAAAGGTACAAGATCCCAATGATGAATGTAACTGTATTTTATACCGAAAATGTACCAATAAACTTAATTTAAAAAAACACCAAATGTCTAGTTTCTTCCTAGAAAGATGGAGACCACACATCTAGCTTCCCAACTTCTACAGCACCTATTCAACAAAATGACTCTTAAATTGCATGTTTCCAGGAACTGAAAGGACTCAGCATTCATTAGTCCTTTAGGACCACAGAGAACAAAAAAGTAGCTTTCAAGAGGAGTGCAAGGACTTTCCTTACCCGTGCCCCTGGCTCAACACAGAGTAGGCGATAAAATCCACCACCCAGATTGTTTGTAGAAAGGATCAGGCTATATATCTAATCCCCCAACTTTTTAAGTTGTTGCCAAAAAGTCTGGCTTCTAGCTGGCCTTCAACTAGAAGGCAGGAGGACAGGTAGTCACTGTACTCTGGGAGCTTGGAGTGTGTGGGTACTTCCTGAAGCTGGTCTTCTTAGCTCACTCCAGGAAACAACAAAGACACAAACAAATGAGACTCTAGCTTCTTCTTGGAAGGATTTAGACTAAACAACTAGCACCCTTGCCTTTTCTAGCTGCTGCCTGAGGGTCTGGCTACTAGCTCACCTATCTCTGGGAACTGGCAGGGCCCATATTTGCTAGTCCTCTGAAGTCTACACAGAACAAAGCAGCAGCTTTGAATGGCTTGCAGACTCTTCTCACAAGTCCTTCCCCATCCTCTTCTTACTCCACCAATAATATACACCTCTCAGCAGGACTGCACATGGTTTATCAAGCTGCTACTTGAGGAGACAGCTTCTAATTCATCTGTTTCTTGGAACAGATGAGCAGGTAATCAATCACTAGTCCCCAGCAGTTTAAACATGCAAGAAGCACTTTACATAGTTCCTTTCACAGCTCACTACAACAGTAAAACCAAGCCTCCAGCTTCTCTCTACAGAAACCTATCCAGCACACCACCTTTTCTGAAGGACTCACCTGAATCTGAAAGCAGATGCAATCTAGGTTCATTACACTGCTGAAGATGACAGAGAATAAAGGAATGGTTTAAAAGAACATTAGCTAAAGCTTGGAAACAGCCCAAGTGCCCATCAACTGGAAACTGGATAAAGAAGATGTGTTTTTTTTATAAAATGGAGTACTACTCAGCCATAAAGAATGAGAAACTAGAAACATTTATAGCTAAATGGATGCATATTGAGGCCATACTCTTAAGTGAAATAAATAGGACACACATGTAAATACCAAATAGTTTCTCTAGTGTGAGAAACTGAAAGTGTAAATAAGGATTAAAATGATTAAAACAAATAATTGATAATTTGAAATAGGAAAAGGTCCAAAGGTGTGGGGGTGGTGGGAGGGGAAGGAGAAAGGAAAGAAGGGAAAGAAAAAATTATGAGAAAAGAAAAAACATGGAAACAAAATCTATGTAAATAGGGAAGGGTGGAGGGGGTGAAGGGAGCACAGGGAATGGGGAAAAAATAAGAACCAAGATACATCATGTACAGGTACAAGCACCCAACAATAAATGTAAACATATTGTATATCTAAAGTGTACCAATAAAAGAATTTTTAAAAAGAACATTAGTCTGTGTAACCATTATATACGGCAAATGTACTTTAATAAAAATTTAAATTAAAAAACACAAAAAATAAAATAACATTAGTCTAAATACAGAAATCTACAGCCCTCTTTCTGGTTCAGTTCAGAGTGAGCAAGCAATAACTCCTCACCTTTCAGCATCTTTCTGAAGAAAGGAATTGTACCACACAATTTGTACTCCAACATTTCCAGCTGTTATAAAAATGGCTCCCTGCCTCTGGGCACTAATGGGACTTGGTATACTCTAGTCTCCTGAATCATTGAGAACAAATGTGGTTTGACGCACAAAACTTTGAAGGACCCTCGGAATCTCTGAAGACTGGGAGACATGGAAACTGAGAAAGTTAAGGAAAATGAAGACAAAGGAAAATATTTTCCAAATATAAGAACAAGATACTGATCGAGGAAAATGGAGATACTTGATTTACCTAACAGAGGATTCAATATGCCAGTCATAAAAATGTTCACTGAAGTCAGGAGAGCAATGCATGAACAAAGAGAGAATTGCAACAAGAGAGAAAACAAAAAGATGTCAAACAGAAATTAAACACCTTGGGCCAGGGATTTAGCTCAGTGGTTCCACCACCTGCCTCGCAAGTGCAAGGACCTGAGTTTGATCCCAGGTACCAAAAAAAAAAAAAGAAAGAAAGAAAGAAAAGAAAAAAGAAAAGAAAAGAAATTAAATAGCTGAAGAATACAATAACTAAACTGAAAATCTTAGTAGAGATTTTAACAGCAACTAGATCAAGTAGAAGACAGGATCTGTAAACTCAAAGACAGATCATTGGAAGCCTCCAGTCAGGGAAGAAAAAGAAAAAAAGGAAAGACAGCCTAAAAGGAATATAGCATCATCAACAAGTGAACTGATGTACACTTTATGGGTATATCAGAAGGAGAACAAAGACAGAAAGGGTGAAATTTAATTCAAAGAAAAAATGGCTGCAAACTTATCAAACTTGGGAAAGAAAATAGATACTCAGGAAAATAGATACTTAGGAACCTCAAAGGATACCAAATAAGACTAACTCAAAAAGACCAAAACACATTATAATCAAACTGTAAAAACTTAAAGACAAAGAGGGAATTCTGAAAGCAGGAAGAGAATAGTAGCTTGTTAACTGCAAGAAAATCCCTGTAAGACTACTAGCATATTTCTTAGCAGAAATCTTGCAGGTCAGAAAGAAAGAGATGATATACTCAAATTGCTAGATTAAAAAACAAGATGCAACTGTATGCTATCTGTAAGAAACTCACTTTCAACTCAAGGACATATATAGGCTGAAAATGAAAGGGTGGAGGAAGATATTCATATACCTGGTAACCGAAACAAAGCAAAAAATGGATATACTTATTAGACAAAATAGATTTCAAATCATAAATTGAATCTGAAGACAATAAAGGTCATTAGATAATGATAAAAAGATCAGTTCAACAGAAGATAGAGCAATTATAAATATACATGTACACAATGTCAGAGTACCTAAGTATAAAGAAAAGATCTAAACGAAAAATAAATGACATCAACACAATAATAGTAGAGACAACAATATTCCACTTTGAAAAATGGATAGAAATCCAGACAGAATATCACTAAAAACCAGTGGAGGGCTGGGGATTTAGCTCAGTGGTTCCGCCGCCTGTCTTCGCAAGCGCAAGGTCCTGAGTTCGATCCCCAGTACCAAAAAAAAAAAAAAAAACAAACCCAATGGACTTGAGCAGCATTCTACACTAAATGTACTTAATAGATATATACAAAACTTTCCACCCCACACTAGACAAATCTATATTCTTCTTAAACACACATGAAATATTCTCGAGGAGAGATCACATATTATGTTACAAAATCAGTCTTAATAAATTTAATAAAACTGATACTATACCAACCACAATAGAATAAATTATTTCCAATGACAATAGAATAAATTAGAAATCAATAACAGCAGAAAAACTTGAAAATTTGCAAATACATTGAAACAAAACAACACACTCTTGAAAGATTATTGAATCATGTTTTTGACATGAAGTGTCAAAACAACTGGTAAAATTTTTACCTACAAAAGCCTTGCACCTTTCAACCAAGTAGTCACGTTCCTAACTTACCACATAAAGGAGAAGTGATCTTTGCCAACATTTTCTCCCCCTTTATCTACCTTCAGCCCTTACAACTCTGAAAGCCATGTGCTTAAAATAAAGGTTTCACAACACGAGAAGCATCTAAATGTCCAAGTCTTTGCTTAGAGGAGAGCCAATCTTGCGAATTATATATGTTAGTTGGTTTTTTAGTTGTTGTTGCTGGGTTTTTTTTACTTTATCTGAAAGGTAAATAAACCATATTAGAAACATACATGTTTTTAGGCTTTTTGTTACACTGTGTACCTTAACTGATACCAATGCCCTGAAGCTCATTTGTAAAAATGAAGCAATTAATTTCTGCTCATCAATATAGTTATTAGTAAAGTCAGGGAAAATTACTTTGGTGAAAGAATCTTGGAAACATAAAATTAATAACCATTTCACTTCAGAGTTAGTATCATGGGCACAGAGTGAAAAGCATTTTGAAAGAGTCTGAGAAGCCTGGTGTTGAATGCCAGCTCACCACTTATGAGGTGTATAGCCTTGAATAAATCAATTTTCTTATTATGAAATTTCCTTGTTCTTGTGTATAAATCAGGCAGAACTTGCCTTTTGTAGGGTTGTCATGACAATATTGTAATATATGCAACATGCTTAGGACAAAGTCAGGAATTTAGTAAAGTGCTCAAGTGATTATCTTTCCTTCTCCTGTCCTAATTTCAGAGTATTAAACTTTAGAAAACAAGCAGTGTATATTTGTATGTAAGGATTCTCTTAAGAAGAGAACAATTAATAAAAGATTCCAATCACTGACACCAATGTACATTAAAAATATGATACAAGTACAGATTTATAGGACCAAGGTGAGAAAAGAAGCAGTCTTTCCAGCATATCTCAATGAATCTCTCGGGGCATTATTTCCCTTTTATCTCTTGATTCCTCTGCTCCTCCTTAATCTCATCCTCCTTTTCCAAGCACTGAAAGCCTAAAAGGCAGTCACAAAATAGATAATGGATCAGATATTCCTTTGTCAGCTGACATTTTCTTATTACTTTCCCCCAACTAGCACAAAACTAGAGATAGCAGATATTGCTCCATTTTAAAGTTGATCTCATGTTATTAGGGTAAGTATTCTGGTAAGCATAACTGATAATGATAGGAATACTTTGCTAAGCATACTATAAAGTTCAAAGCACTCTCATATCCATTTTCTCATTATACGGAAAGAACTATGATCAAGTAATGCCCACTAGAAGTAAAGCTGTGCAGCTGTGAGTTTCATGGACCACAAAGAGATCATGATGGTTTTGTTAGTCACCCTGATAGACATGTGAAATAGTTTGCACTTCAGGTCCTTTACACAGTTTCTTGTTGAATAATTGTGCCTGATGAATTGTTATCTGAATCAAAAGCCTTAGGCATAAAGAAATGACAGATGTCAATGCATAATGCCAAAGCCAAATGCTTAATAAAAGAGCATTATATACCAAATAATTAACTTCCTAGTTCTATTTAGGAAACCTGCTTTCTCTCTGGGCACACATGTGCCAAAAATGGATCTCACAAGCTCGGATCTCACATACAAAGTTGCTTATTCAGATACAAAGAGAATAAAATTACTGAAGTCCTTTGTGATGTAACAACACATAAGATACATTCAAGCCCTAAAAGCAGGTGTGAAAACCACTGTTACCCAGTGAAGTGCCAACAATAGTTTCTGTTAGCAAAGGCAGCAAGTTTGATGCACCAAGTAAATGGCCAGATTCTACACTCTCTCCACTTCACACACATCCAGGGAGCTCTTCTGAATTCAGAGTTTCATCTTCCAAAATCACTGGCATCTCTTTACCTGCTATGTCTTGCTTTCCTACAGAGGAAGGCAAAAATTTGTCTGTAAAAGACTGAACAGCACTGGTCAAAGGACAGAAAACTATTTTTGCCTGCAAATCTGACAACATATTTTTAACCAACAGCATTTTACTTTACCATGGCTTCATGAGAAGTCTGAACTCCCAGAAAATTAGTCATCAACAGTGCCAACCCTCAGTGGATACTCATGCACGAAGAGGATAAGGATACATTCCAAGATCCTTACTTTTTAAAATAAAAATTTAAATTCTCTTTGGCCTATAAACTGATTTAGAAAGAATTACTATTTCAATAGTAGCTCAAATCAGATGTTAGCATAGTTTTTGCACAAATTACAAAGCTTGCATTACAAGAAGGCTGCCACCAGGAGCTCAGGAGTGGGGGTTTAGTCTTGTTCTGGCCGGCAACTTTCTCTCCTAAACCGCAAATCACTTATTTTCCATATATGGCTCATGCTTTTCTTGCTTATGTAAAAGTCATTCTGAGAATTAAATGAGATTTAAAATTATATATTACAGTAGGAAGTGGTACATGAACAGAAAGTATGATGGTTGCTATGTTTTATTCAAAGCCAAAAGAATAATTACAAAAACACATAGGTATTCCTGAGTAGTTGCACATTATCTCAACTCCTTAACCTCTCCTCTCAAGTAATGTCAATTCATTTTTCTCTGATAATAATGTTAATGCATAGTATTAATTTGCATTCATGGACTCAATATTTCAGTACATGAATCACATATTCCTCAAAAAAATGCATAAACACCTTTAAATCTCTGAAGTACAATATGCTGTATTCAGATTGTTCATTTATAAAACAAGTTCTCATACGCTCACAAAACTATTGGCTTGCCATAATATTTAGGTAACAATGAAAGAATATGTCTGTGTGGATGGCCATAAAACTACCCCAACAAGGACGCTCACCTCAGCTGATCCATCGCTGTCGACAGCGTGGTGCAGCAAAAGAGAGAGCTGGGAAAGGTCTGAATGCATCTTGCCTCTCTACACGTAGACCAGGATGGGGAGGCCTGAGGAACATATGGTATTGCAAAAAGAAGATTTTTAAAAATATACATTTTATTTCTTTATATGATTTATTTTTGCCGAACCACTGAGGGGATAATTTTTGTTCTACTCTTTTTCTTTCTTTTTTTCTCCTCCCAAAGATTCATTTATGTAGTTTTCAGGAGACAACCGAGCTATGTGTTTTTAAAATCCTAATTGCATATGTATAGTAAAGTTCTATTAAAATAATTAACATACATTATTTCTATTTTCCCCAAAGGTTTTCTTATTGCACTAATGAGAAACTCATTTTTGTGACTTTAACTTTGGTTGACTGCTGCCATTAAATTAATGCTTACCTTTAGGGGAAGTAATAGTAATGGGAAAGGAACAAAAAAGGATTCTAGGGGGACAATAATGAGTGCTTCCTGATGTTAGCAGTTACATGAATTTGCTCATCTTGTAGTAATTCATCAAGCTACACTTATAATGAGTATATTTTTCTGTATGTATGTCAATAAAACATTACTAAAAATAATTGCACATAACGTAAGAATACTGAAAACTAATATATTAATCACTGTCCTAGTCCTATGTACACAAGATTTCCAAATTTTTACAGATAAAATGTAGAAATAAAGAGAGCATTTTCCTTTTACTTTCAATAAAATGTATAAAGTCTCTGCATAAAATACCAAATAAAGCATGTCAATATTGGAAACAAATTTGAAACATATACATATAAAATCATTTTGGAAACTTCTCATTAAATTTCTAATGAATGCTATGTCATTATCACCTTTGCCGTGCACTGCATACAAAATTTTCTGACTAGAGAAACACCTCTTGGACCCACCAGGTTATCAGAAAGAATAATTACCTCCTTCTTCAGATAAAAAAGTACTACAAATAGAAAGGAAGGAAGGAAGTGAAATATCCTTAGAATCATCACCACTGTTGAGAGAATTAAGAATTAAGCAAGAGTGAAAACATGCAAAAGTATTTGAACTATGCCACACCTTTACAATTCTGACACACAGGGGTTTTACCAGACTTTCTGAAAAAACTCAAGTAGATTATCCTTGAAGAATTAAATGGAAATATATGTCATGATGGCAATTACAAAGCTGGGGTCCAGAGGGAATACAAAAACTCAACATCTGCTTTGGAGAAACAAGAGTCTCTGACCTAAGGCTGGCATGGACACTCAGAAGCCATTGCTCTTTCTGGGACACATCCACAGGTTTTGCCTCTCTCGCAGAGTGAGAAGGACACTGTGAAAAAATAGCAAGAAGTATCCTGCTAACAGGAAATTTAAGACTTGGATTGAATCTTTTAAATCAGACAGGGATCATCCAGTTTGAGTTTGAAAAGAAAAATAGAGAAAAAGAAATGAATGGTTATGAGTTCATAGAATGTGATTTGAATTTCTAAAACTATTTAAGATAACAAATGACAAACTCTTTAGTTGGAACAAAACACTCAACTCAAGAGACCATGAAGAATCATTATGTTTGCACAGAAATTTACAGCTTTGAAGAGAAGGTAAACAGAAAATAGATAAATAGAAGATAAATAGTAAATAGAAAGTGGCAAGGTAAAAATTGTTAAGACTTTGGAAGACATAAATGACACTGAAAGAAGACTTGCAATGTAAGACATGCCCTATAATCTACATAAGAAACCCACTTGGAAAGGGGAGGCAGAAATAAGAGTTACGATCTGGGATGTCTATACTCTAAAGCACAATGAGTGATAAATCTAAGATACCAACACAAGGAAGTAAATAGAATTTTATTTATTGACTCTGTAAATATTTATTGAATGTTGATATGTGCTAAGCACTAGTATTCATAGATGAAATACAGTGTCCAAGAACCTCAGAACCTAAGACCTACAGTCTAGTGGAAACAGATTAAACTGTAATGCTGCAGATATTAACAGAGACTTAAATGAATTGGTATGAAATTAAAGGTAGAGGGCATCAAACTCAAATCAGAAGGTAATGGGAAGCTTGCTGGAGTAGGTAGCCCTTGAAAAGAGTCCTAATACTCAGGAAGGACAAGGGTATTCTAGACAAATAAGGAAAAATGTATTTCTCAAACTCAATAGGAAAAATTTCTTGCTAGATTTTCGACATAAAAATGAATATCTCAGGAAAATCAGAATTTAAGATTGAGCGGTGCTATGGATGGAAAACTTGGAAAAGGATAAAAAGAAAAAGGGAAAGATAGGGAACAATTTAGGGCATATATTCTTGGCCATCTGGCTGTGGGGAATATGAATATCATATTTCTTATATATTTTAACGGCAAAAAAGAAATGAAAATTTAGGTTTACTGAACATCCACTATGTAGCTACCAGATTATGTTAAACGCATTCACATATGCTGTTTCAGGGTATGATAATTATGGGAGGTTTTAATGACTAGACATATCATAAAACTCTTATTTGCTAAAATATGGAAAATTTTGGGTGTGCTCTGATAAAAATCCTGTTTGAGAAATTAGAAGGAACAATTAAAAATCCTGGGTTTTTGAACCCAGTTGTGGTCAACAAAGAAAAATTAGCTAACAAAGCAAAAGCAGTAGAAATATTGGGAAAAATCCAAAATCCTGTCTTTGATCTTGTTATATTCTGGAACAAGAATGCTAAATGTAGGGCTGGAGATTTAGCTCAGCGGTGCCGCCACCTGCCTCCCAAGCAGAAGGTCCTAAGTTCGATCCCCAGTACCAAAAAAAACCCCAAACAAACAAAAAAAAAGAATGCTAAATGTAGCCAGAGTTGTATTCTAAATATAATCAGACTTGTAATTGGACAGTATTATGTAAACTTTTCAAACAGAAAGACTTCTTTTTAATACCAAATGTGTATTTTATGACTTGTACATGGTAGTTATATCAGTTACATAATTTGAAAAATATATAAAGGTTATGAGAAGGTAAAAGAAGTGAATAAACATTGGTATGATAAAAGTACATGTGATTTTTTAGGGTCTGCTTGAAAATGTATCCAATAATGTAATTAGGAATGCAGAATAATGTAAATATCAGACTAGGAGTTTTTCTCATTTGAAAAAAGATTATCTGTAAAATCCAATTTAATATGGCTTCAGAATAATCTCACTAGCATTATTTTACAAGGTAATAACAAAGTAATGTAACTAAAATGCACATTTATGAAATCTCTTCTTGCAGAATGAAATACAAGATTGAATGCCTGCTCTCGCCAGCAGGAAGTGAGCAATCTCTCACTTACAGGAAGCGCATTACATCTTTGAGGCTAGCCTGAGGTCATTTAGTGAATTATCTTTCTAACCACTAAACAGTTACTAGCTTCAAGAGTTAATGAACCCCTTCAAAAAAGAAAGTGATTTACTTCCTCCTCACCAGCAGGGTCAGGTCAGTCTATTCACTAATCCTTTTACTATTCAAGTAAGGTAGGAAAGAGACACAATATAATCCCAACTACATGACTAGGACATTGAAGGCCAGAGGGCTTCTCTGGCCTAACGCCGCAGCTGTTACATGCTGTTAAGTGCAGAGCTTTGACGAAACTTCTCAGTCCCTGCGTCCTGTGCTGAGTTCCCTCAGCAGTGTATTTGATCTTCTATGGCTTGGCCTCGGGAGAACTGAAAATGTGCTCATGTAAATAAGCACAGCTCAAGTGGAAAATAAAAGCCTTAGGATATGGATTTCTGTCTGAAAATCTAATTTTACTATGAGAAATTACTTTATAAATAAATAATAAAATTGACTCAAAATTTATTTACAACCAGAAGATTTTCAACATCTAACATGACTGACTGAAGTTCAATAAATTAGTTTAGTGCTAAAATGAGAAATCTTTTCCATGTAGCATTAGAAGACTCAAAATTTACTGTAAATCAAGGGGCCAAAGATGGCAACCTCCATCTGAGTTAGATGATACATAATTAATCCAAGATGAAATAGAATGACTATTTCTTCATCTCTGTAGATCTCATGGTTGAGCTGTCCTGAATCCAAGTTTTAGCTAATAACTCATGATTTAGATAAACATATCAACAATTATCTAACAATCATTTAACAATTATTTGGTGCCATAGTGTGTTGTTATTAGTGTATGTGAGCAATACAAACAACTTTCTGCCTTTATGAAGCTTATGACCTAATGGGAGACACAGTACAATATGCACACAAGTAGGTCATGCATATAGATGAACTCCAGTGATTATGAAATGTATAGTGGGTTAGTACATAATTATTCATGTTGATGGGGTAGGATTGAAGGAAAAGGACATCAAGGAAAACCAGGTTAGAGCTAACTGGGCAAAGAGGGATGGGGAAATACATGAATAGCTATGGGAGAATAACCCATATTGATTTTCCCTACAAATATTTCATGCCATTAATTTACCTTGTGTGATAAATGCTTTGACTACATTATTTTTACTATTAATTTACTTGAGCTGATTACAGTATTCAGGACTCTGCCATCCATTATCTTATTTAATTCTACTTGATCTTCACCACAATTCTATCAGTTATATAGGATTAAACTATTATGCCCATCTCTCATATGGGAACCTTAAGCCTGAGACAAAAGGACTTGCTCAATGTCATGTGATTAGGAAACTGTGAAGTCTCAGTCAAAAACCAGATCTTCTGACTCCTGTCCAGGCCAATGTGGAGAGAGACTTGGATCTGAACTATACACATGATATTCGAGAGAAGAAAGAAGTTTTATGGTGACCTTCACAAGCAGTTAACATTTACCATTGAAACAAAACTCAATTAGAACTTGAACTAAATGAACTGGCATAACACATTCCCTCAAAGCACTGGCAAATATATATTATTTTAACTGAGAAATCATATTTATCAAAATGTATTCACTGGATTTCTTCAATGTAGTGGACCACAATGTTGATTATACCCAAAGCAGGCTATAAGCTTTGCAGGCTGTAGAGTTAACCTCTCAGTTGGCTTGTTTTGAGAAGCAAGTCCAGCTGAAGCCTACATGCTAAGGTCAGAGTATCTCACACCCAAATTCCGTTTCCACAATTAAAACCTTCTCAACTAGAAGGACAATGTCCTAATTACAACCATATATTTTGTATATTCTGTTCCTAATTTGAGAGTGCTTTGTCCTTTTCCTTTGCAAGACTTGCCTGCATTACTTTCCATAGAAACTGCACAACTTCACATCCCTGCATGCAGTCCCATCCTCACATGTAGCTCGCCTTTACCCCAGTTGACTACTAATAAAAATGAGTGGCTTGACTGACCAGTGCCTTTGCTGATTAAGCAGAATTGGCCATCCTGGCTCCCTGGTTTCTCTGTCTCTTTAGTTCTGACTTTTTTTTTTCTCAGCCTTATGCCATACCTCTGAGCAGGAGATCAGAACCTCCTGAAGATGTCTCTGATACTCCAACTCAGATTAGATATTTTACTCATAGAGCTCATAATTTGTGGAGTATAGCTTTGTCCATAGCTTCATCCACTGGCACTAAATCACCAGACAAAACAAACCACATTCCAACATAGCTTGAACACAAAACACACAGAAATTGTAGGAGACTGTATCAGGATGCTAGTACTGTATATAAAACTTAATTTAAGTGGTTTATACAAATAGGAATATATATATATGCTTTTCTTTTTAGGCAACTCTATTTAGATTTAAATTCCTAATTAAAGCTTTCCAACAACTTTAAAAATGAATGTTTTTTCACCAATACTAATTGCTACATGGCTAGAGGTAGCTAGCACTGGATGAGGTATTCCAACCCAACATAAAAAAGGGAGCCCTAGGAGAGAAAATTATATTTTTACATTGGCTCTTCTCTTTATTGCATGATGGGTATACTGAATTTTACTCCAATTTTTAAACCAATACTACATAAAAGATACCACACTATCATTGTATATGGAAATCATACCTTGTCACTGTTAATATGGAAAAATAATCCCATCTTTTCTGGTTGGCTGTGGTTTAGTATCTCTTCCTTATATTTAGTAGAATAAAAAATTACTACCTAAGACTTGATAGCTCTATATTTCTTGGATGGCCTCTCAAAGCTGTTCTATATTCTTATATACTTGCCTTTCAGTCAACATAGGTCTGTCCTGGCAAGATTCTGAGGGTAACAACAATTTGCAAAGCTGTGTTAGGCCTCAAGACTATGGAGCTGTCAGGTGCAACTACTCTATGTGTGTGGAAGGAAATGGTGTCCACACCAAAACAAAGACAAACATACTGAATATGAGTATCTCTTCTCTTCAACCTCCTTCCCCTCTAATCTGATATAATCATTTTAATCTATCTTTTATACTAAATTAAATTTTTCTTGGAACAGGGTTATTTTTGGTACATAATTAAGTAGTTAATATTTTCAAACACACATCATTGGAAAGGATACTGATTGAACCAACTAAGCAGTTAATTTGAAACTATGCAGAGAGCAGCAACAGACTTTTAAATGTTCAATTATAAATAAAGGTGAATTGTTTTGGTCACAATACTACATTGATCTATAACAACAAACTTAAACCACATGTGCAGTACTATCTAAATGTACCTGTTGTAACTACAAAGAAAATATGATGTTTTAATACAGAAAATATAACTTTATTTTCTGAGTTATATAAATGTCTTTCAGGTAAATGAACTCCATGGATGGAGACAAACTGATAATAGAAGTATGATTAAAATCAGTAAACAATGTTTAAAATATAATTAAAAAGGGCCTAAAATTATCCAATTTTCCAATTATTACAGGGCCATTATGAAAAGGTCGTGGCTACTAGAAAGCATGTAAACTTCTGTATCAACCCCAAATCATCTATTTTTGCAAAGTTACTACCATTCTTTCTATATATAAAATGTGTTTCCAAATCCTTTACCTAAAATCAGAGTTCCTATGGATAGTAAATAACAATTAAGTTGTGGACTGACTACTTGAGGTCACAGTCTACAATTTTGTTCGTTTGTATTAAGTGAATAAGTGAATGAACTGATGGAGGACTGAAGGTCCATAGCAAGACTATGACCAGGGCAAGTGCTCTGTATGCTGATTCTCTTGTAAGTTCTTAGCATTCCACACCGCTTGGCATATAGTAGCTCCAAAATAAGTACTGTCAAATTGGCTCTTGATTCTCTCTCCTTGCAAGCTGGGATAAGAGCTCTTGAATAACCCTTTCTGAAAGATGGGGAATTGAAGCATATCATGTATGTGAAAATTTTAAGACCAATTTCAAAATGGCTTTTAGCAGGTGCCTTCTAGAACATCCTCTTCATTGTAGGTCTCCAAAATAGCAATTCAGTTGATGAGAAGAATTGATGCGGCTCTATAAGCAATCATACTTGGAGAATCAGCCTATTTGTTAGAGGTCTTTTTAAAACAATGGTGAATCTTGGAACATAAGCCAGGAAACTTAATGGGAGCAACACATTAGGAAAATGCCCTTGTTCAATTTAATCCCTTTAAAAATTAATCCACTTAAGGAACTACAATTCTGTCAGTGGCCATCAGCTGGCCTTTTCTTTCAATGTCAACACATGTCTTTAGATTTCTATCCCTTCCTTGAGTCTACATAGGATATGTGACAAGCTACAGTCAAAAAAAAAAAAAAGCCAGCAAAAAATGAAGGGGAGGAAAATGACAACACACAAGGGGTAGGAGAAAACGCAACAGGCCAACAGAAGAGGATTTATGTTTGGATAACTTTGACCCCCCAGAAAGATGGCAGATAATACAATCTGAACTGCACACAAAAGAAATGATTTCAGATAAATAGAGGGCAGCCATAAAGAACAAAGTGAGAGCACACAGAGGAAGAAGGAAGGAAAGAAAACAAAAAATATTTAAAAGGAAAAATAAAATCAAATAAGCTTACAAATAAAATTCAAAGAATTGCTCTCAAACACCAATGATTGTGGAGTCAGTGTATTTTTAGAAAGTTTCAACAGTATATTTTCCTGCTCCTAGCTCCCCAGAAAGAGCTCCAAGTTCAGAGACAGCTCTCACTTTGGAGTCCAGAGGGGCCCATGACAGCTCAGGGGTTGTTTTTGCTATCCCATCTACAGGATTCCTCTGAGATTTCCAAGAATCTGAAAACGGTGGCGGTGAAAGTGGTCATTAGACCAACAAGCGTAAAGACCACAGTTTCCTCGAAAGCCATGAAACCTAGACCCTGATTCTACAGAGTGGCCTTGGAGCAATGTTTATGAAAAGGAATTGACAGATCTTGCCATAAATTCACATGCTTTCATAAGTAAGCTTTTTGTAACTTTAGACCTCATGATGACTCTCACTTGTGAATAATTTAAATTTCAAGAAATGTTCAAATTTCCAATAAACATGGCATATCTACCCAGCAGAAAATTAGGAAGTCATTAAAAATACTATTCTCAAAGACTAAAGAAGTGAGAAAATATTCATGATACAGTTTTAACCAAAACGATATAAACTCTGTCTGTCATATGACTCCAATTATTGCAAATGCATACATAGGCAATGTACTAAATGCATTTTTCAGAGAAAATTATAGTGGGTCTCCATTACATACTGCAAGCATCTTGTGCTTGTCATCTGTAGCACTCACTCTAATAGTTCTTATCTTTTCCGCTTAGTACCTATGAGAGCTATTCTGTCTTTTTATCTCAGCTTTCCCACCTCCCACCACTGGGATGGATCCATATTAAGTACTCAAGAAATATTGCTAAATAAATTAATGAACAAAATAATAAATAGAAACTGGGAACACACACAAAAATAATTACAGTTTTTTCCTTTGATATGATTAGAAGTGATTTTAATTTTCTTCTTTTTAAAATTTGTTAAAAATTCTAACATGAGAATAATGTATAATCGTAAAATATTAATGAAAGAGGCTAGTCCTAAAAATCACATGCTTTGTGATTGCAATTATATGAAAGGTCCGTAATAGGCAAATTGGCAGAGACAGACAGATTAGTAGCTGTCTCAGCCTGGGAGTTGGGGGCAATAGGGTTGGAGAGTGAATGCTAACATGATTTCTTGTTGATAAGATAAAAATGTCATAAAATTACATAATGGTAATGGTTTCACAACTCTGTAAATGTACTCAAAATTATTAATCTGTATATTTTAAATGGGAGAATTTTATGAAACATAAATTATATTTCAATAAAGCTGCTTAAAATACTTCTAATGACATTAGTAAAAATCACTGAGCTTATTTCATTGGAATCCACAAACAGGCTACCAGGTTTATAGCTCTGGATGTCTTCCTAAAACAATATCTTTTTTCACAACACCCTGACAAGATAGAATACAGTTTAGTACAAAGTATGAGCAGAGCATCTCCCCTGATTCATATATTCTTGGTTACCTTAAGTAGAAATCCTTTTGGGGCTGGGGATTTAGCTCAGTGGTGCCACTGTCTGCCTCGCAAGTGCAAGGTCCCGAGTTTGATCCCCGGTACCAAAAAAAAAAAAAAGAAATCCTTTAGCATTTACTCCATTATTATTTGGACCATGTATGAGTGAGTGTACACACACACACAAACACAGACACACACACACACTTTTCTATAACAAAATATAGTAAAATCTATTACCTTTTTAAAAATTGAAAAGGATGCAACATTGCACAAACAGGCTCATGACTGAAGCCATTACTTCTTCATTCTTTCTTTAGTGTGCAAGTATCATCTCCTAAATAATATATCCTCATCCTTCAATAACAACTCTCTAATCCCTCAGCAATTCTCCAATTGTCATCTAAATTGTTCTAAATTGCTCGTGACTTTTGTAAGACGAAAATGAGAAGGTAGAATTATCTCAGAAAGTAAGACATCTTTTTGAATTGCTGAAGGAAAAATCCCTATCCAGATGTCATTTTCCTTTAGAAAATGATTCTAGAATAATCTGGAGTTGATGAAAATTCCAAAGACTGAGGGTCATGCTCCTAGTAGGATCAGCTTCATGATGAGGAAAAAAGGGCACAAGGACTATGTCAATCAGCTTCCCCATTGCTGGGACACAATACTTGACACCCACAACTTAAAGGAGAAGAGGTTTAGTTTGGCTCATGGTTTCTGGGGATTCAGTCCATGGTCAACTGGTTCTAAGCCAGAAACAACATGGCAAAGAGCATGATAGAGCCAAGATGCTTAGTTCTTGGTGGCCAGAAAGTATCACAGGGGAACAGTTGCAGAAAGGAAAGGGAAAGGAACCACATATAGACCCCCAAGGCCATGTCTTCATGACCCACCAAGACACACCCAGAAGTGTGCTCAACCAATCTTCCAGGTGGATCCCCAAGCCAAATAAGTTGACATCTGACCCTAATCACCACAAGCACTGAAATCATAAAGACCAATTTCTAAAACATACCATTAAAGAGATAGAGAGTCATTTTTATCATAGTTTGAATTGATTTTAATTTCACTCTTGGGGGACAGTATTGAGGAACGAACTCACAGCCCTAGCCCTTTTTGATTTTTCATTTTGAGACAGGATCTCGTTAAGTCACTAAGTTTCCCAGACTCAGGTCAAATTTCCAATCCTCCTGCCTCACCCTCTCACAGCGCTGGAATGAGGTATGCACTACCACACCAGACTAATTTCAATATCTTGAGGAAAAGGCTTTCTTCATTTTTTACATCATATAATGCCCTATAGACTATAAGCACAAGGTTAAATGATTATACTTAAAGGTCAATAGTATAATATTGTTATAGTGAAACAGAAAGTATTGAGAATTTCAATGGACTATTATAAGCTACAAGAAGTCTGTTTAGGAGAGAAAATAACTTGAATCTAAAAGACTCATAAAATGAAGTAGAATTAAGAAGGATAAGTTAAACTAGCTCTATGATAGCTAAATAAAAATCATTGCTCTTCATAGTACATTTTAACACCCTGTAAGAAAATGAAGTGTAGCAGGAAGAAAAGAGAGGGAGGGGAAAAAATAGAGTCACAAAGAGAGACTGTACTATTTTAACCATACATTACTTTTGAAACATTCATCATTTACTGGAAAAGAAATCCTAACTCTGTCCTATTTAAGAAAACATAGCTATATGTTTAAGTTTGCTTTGACAGGGAGAAAGGTCAAGGGTCTTTAAAATTATGACTCTGCAATATATCCCAGAGCTGCGTTGTCCTGACATAGGGTCACAGGGGTTGAAATGCAATAATATCCAAGCCATTAACAGAAAAGCTATCATAAACTCAAAATGTGATCTATGAATAGCAATAAACTCTGCTCAGCCTTTCACAAGGACACAAGAGTGGGAAACATAAAAACACAGTAGAGATAGCATGCTAATTTCAGACAACATGGGCATCTTCTGCAACGTTGCATTGAAATGGGAGGAAGGCAAACACATAATCATTCTTTTGACTACCGTTCACATATGGGCTAGTTCAAAATGCAAGCAGCAAAGAAAAAAATCTAAAAGCAGACTGCATGAGCTTGGGGGTGCAGTGGAGATAGCTCTGATGCAGGCTGTCATTCCTCATCCTATCAGTCTGGAAAACACTGCGCCTCCTCCATGGATCATTTCCTCTTCTGAAAGGCAAGTGGTCATCTGACTTGCCTCTCAGTTGTTTTGTAATGATCAAAGAGCTAATTATTGTGAATACATTGTTAAACCATAGAGTGCTGCAAAACATAAAGCATAATTTGAAGGTTAGAGGCAGGATAAGACAAGACAAGCATGATGTCACACATCCGTAGTCCCATCTACCCCAGGGGCTGAGGTAGGGGTACCACAAATTCAAGAACAATCTGGGATACTCTGTCTCAAATTTTTTAAAAAATTAAGAGGCTGGGAATGTACCTCAGTGATACAGCATTCCTGGGTTCAATTCCCAATAGCAGGGGGAAGGAATAGGTTAAAACAATAGAGGCTACAGGGCAATGCTATACCATGCTGATGCTCAACCAACAGGGCTGAAATTTACTCTCTCACAGACTAGAAGAATCCTTTGCAATTTCATGCTTTACTTGCTCAGAGAAAAGAATTACACTGAAACATGAAAGACCAGTATAGAAGGTGCTGCCAACTGCTATGGTCTGAGTGCGCAGGTATCTCTCTAGGTTACTGCTGTCCCTCCCTGGGGCTTGGATTCTTTCGCATTCTGATGAGAGTGTTGTGGCAGATACGACAGGGGACTTTAATCTGGAAGAACTAGAACAGAGCTGTGTCCACAGAACACACGCGACCACGGGTCTTCATTCAGCTAGTGGCCTCTTTTTCTGGCGTTTGAATGTTAGTGACAAATAAAATCATGTAGGAAACAATCTCCGAAGAACTGCCAAACCAAAAAGAGAAGGAGCTGGAGAGGGGGACCAATGACAGTGACCAGGGAAACACTGGAGGTGAAGAGCTTAACGCAAAGAGCTGAGACATGCCCCTGCAGAAGAACATGGGAGGGCTGCCGAGGAGCAGGTGAACCGTCTGTAAAGAACTACTGACTTGGTTGCAGTGACTGTGGAGGAGGCCCCCTGCAACATTAGCATGGACCACATATAACAGGATATGGCCCTTCCGTAATGGGCTGTCTTAACATTTGGCAGGACTTTTTGCCTTAAGGTGTTCTCTGCGTATAATGCAACAGACTGTTGTGGTGTAAGCTGCGTATTTTTTTCTTTTGTTGGTGTGTGTTTGCATGCACACTTGGGGAAGCTGTTACTTGCATAAACACATCTTGATCATGTTCAATTCCTTCACCCCTTGTCCCTTACCTCTCCCCTCACTCTAGCCCCCTGCCCTACAGCCAAAAAGTCTGCCTTCTTGTTTTCCATCGTCTCTCGTTTATTTTATGTTTTCTGAATATGTATCATGATACATCCATGGAAACAATAAAGCAATTTAGAAATAAAAAAGAGGTTAAGAACAAATGAGAAGTCACTGCATTTCGGATTCAGAGCATTTTTTCTTTCCTGGTTTCCCTTCTGGGGAAAAGGGATTCTCTGCTTTCCCTTTCAAAACCCTCCACAATCAGTATGTCTACTATTTGGAGTAAGAAAAGCTTAGATAGAACTAATTTTAGAGTCCAGCCTTGGCTCCTGAGATTCCTGCACTTAAGGCTCTAAAGTGAGTGTGAGCCAAACCTCCCCATGCGGTGCTGCCACTTCAGATCCTTCTGCCATCCCTCATCACTCAGGCCTCAGACCAACTCCAGCCTGAAAATGTGTGAGCAACACTCTCCCCGCTCCTGAGTCCAGAGCTGTGGCTTAGAGACTGTCCTCAAACAACCTGAAACTACGCTAGTCATGCAGCATTCTACATCCAGAGCTGAAAATGGCTCTCTTACTCTGAGACAGAAGGAGAAAGGAATGATCAACATTTGATTTGAATTGTACTTCACTTTGGATGCCCTGGAGTCTGCCTGTTCACCTCCTGCTCCATTCTTCCCAGTGCCGTCATCAACATAAGGGAAAATGGGAAGGATGGCCCCTCAAGGTAGAAGTGAGACAATCAGTCCCTCTTCATGTGGCTCCCCTTTAAGCCTTACGCAGGCTCATTAACAGAGATAATAGCCCCAGTGCAAGAACAGGCAGATATGAATACATGTTTCTACATACTGACCCCATGCAGTCAACCCATGTATAAATGATTAAAAAAAAGTAAGAATCTCCTTGGTAACAAACAGACACTAAATGACTGCCAAGAATTCCCTGGAGAAAGGCTTCTTTTCCCTTTGTTTGCCTGTTTAGCAATGACCAGGGCATGACAGTGGAACTTACATGTCCGCTTTGGGCAGCAAACCAAATAAGACTTTGGGGATATACAGACATCGGTTAAATTCCTACTCAGTCAATTTTGGTCACATAATCTTGAATAAGTAACTTTTACCATTTCCAGGATGCTACATTACCAATTCTTAAAACAAAAACTCAGTTCTAGACAAATTACATAGATGAGGAGGAGGATGTTGTTAATTCCTGTACATTTTTCTAAATCAGCCGTTCACAATTGAGGACATTTGGCAATATCTGCAGACACTGTCGATTATTACAACTTGTAGTGGGGTTGCTACTGGTGTCTAGGAGTTAGAGGTCAAGAATGCTGCTAAATCATTTTACAATGTATAGGGGAGTCCACTGCAACAAAGGATTGTTTCTAGGCCAAAATGTTAATAGAACTGGTACTGAACCCTTCTCAAAAAGAACAAAATAATCAAAGTTGAAAACATCTAAATGTGTTGAGTTCAACTTAACAGTTTAGTGTTTTGCTTATTTAACTGAAATACAGGCAGGAAAATATGCAAACAAGTCATCAAAAAAAAAATATATATATATACCTATTTGTATTCATATATTGCAATCCAACAACCTTACTTTTAGGAATCCTCACTCATGAATGCACTCAAAGACTTGTGTAAGAGAAAATAGATTAAAACATTTAAAACAACAAATTGTCAATTTTAGGTTAGGTGATTATAAGACAGATGACTATACAATTTGTCTTCCAAATTGGAGTGATTCTGGGAGTAAAGGGAGATGCTGTAATAATTCTACCAAGAGAAGAATCATAAATCAGGATACCCCAGCCAATCAAGGATATATGGCCTTCCCAATTACGGTGCAATGGGAAGTTACAGTACTCCACATTGTCAGTGAGGAGTGGTATGCAGTCAGCAAAAAACAAACAAACAAAAAATTTTAAAGCATATTTAACAGCAGAGTAAAGTGAAAATGATAATAGTATTAACAGTAAAAGACTGAGTATAAAATTTAGGGACCACATTTTGTAAAATGCTGTCCTTATATATTTTGACAAAAGAATGTGAAGAAATATATCAAAATTTTAACATTGGTTCTCTGGCTGTTGAGATCGTACCTAATGTTTACATTTCTCTATAGACAAAATTATCTGTAATTCTTTTTAAAATTATGAATGTACCCTGACTCTTTAGGAATGAATGTATTTTAATATCAGTTATGCCAGAAAGTTACTCATCACAGAAGAATGTCAAATAATAAATACAGGAGAACCAATATGAATTTTTTTTAAATCACAATTTTTATAACTCTCAGTTAAATAATTGTTTCAGGCACTGATCATTAATGGATTCTAAACCCTCTAGTGAAAGATTGTTGGGATATTTACAAGGTGCTAAGATATTAAGATAAACTAGCTGCTAATTACAAATTGAATTAATTAGTTGCTAATCACATAGTACCTTGGGGTACCTTTTCTCAGGCCCAAGCCTACCTTTGCTTCTTTGTAGCTAGACCCAAGCACACAGCCAGATTTCTACTCCCCCCCCCATTAAGTTTATTGGTACACTGTAAGTATAAAATACAGTTACATACATCATTGGGATCTTGTACCATTACATGCGTATCTTGGTTCTTATTTTTTTTCCCCTTCCCCTGCCCGCCCTTCACCCCTTCCACCCTTCCCTATTTGCAAAGACTTTGTTTCCATTTTTTTCCTTTTTTTCATATTTTTTCTTTTCCCTTCTTTCCTTTCCCCTCCCCCTCCCACTTCCCCTGCTCCCTTAGACCTTTTCTTCCTGTTACACGATATCAGTTATACATTTTTAAAATTACAATATCAAGATCTAGGAGACATTACCACAGATTT
>NW_004624742.1:21256954-21322364 GCF_000247695.1 Heterocephalus glaber | reverse complement strand
AACCAAGATGCATTATGTAAAGGTACAATTCCCAATGAGAAATGTAATTGTGTTGTATACCTACAATGTACCAATAAAAGAATTTAATTTTTAAAAAAAGAGTTAATTTGAACACCAAAAAAAGTGAAATTTCAAGTTGAGTAGAACAAAGGTAAAACAAAACACTATCTAGAATACTGGTAATTTATTAGTAAACATAAAGCCCAATCATCAACCAGTCATGGATAAGATGGCTCATGAACTTTCAAATAAGACATCAATAAAAATAAACTGTAAAAAAACAATTTGGATTGTCCTAATTCTAACTGCCCTAGTTCTCAAATGTGTCTGTTCATTTGCTTCATTTTATTTTTAAGCATGAATTTGCTGATAAATATTGTGTCACACAGATGTCAGTCCAACTGTGCTATTTCTCCTTTGTTCACCCAGCAATTGATCTCAGCCATACCTCTTGAATTCACCCTTACCAGGAACATTGCCAGTGACACAAACAATTTCCAGGAGCTCTTCCTCATTCTGTCAAATGCCATAACTAACAAATAACTCTTGAATGTTTTTCCCAAACCAGCACTGACAGATCCCACAAGTCCATCCTATGATCTGATCCAGACAGGGCTCAGTCAGGAAGGTAAGTCAGAAATGAGGTCATATTTCTGGACCATTAATGGGAAGAGTGGTCATTTGAACAAAGAAGTAATGCTTTGTGCTATTAAAGCTGAAGTAACTAGAATATGATGGTGCTGATCTCATCAATGGTTTAACCCACTGTTGAGTCATATTTGAATGGGTTATTTCAGGAGGTGAGACCTAGATGGAGGAAGTGGGTCATGAGGGCATAATCTTTGGGACTGTATTTGGCCCGTAGTCCCTTCCTTTCTGGTTCTTCCAACCTGGTCTGCTTCTGGGCTGCCATGAGTTTAGCCACACCCTTCCACTTTAATGTCTCTGCCTTGGAGCCAGCTGTCCATGGACTGAAACCTCTGAAACTGTGAGCCAAAATAAACCCCTTTTCCTTTAAGTAGAATTTATCAGGTACTTTGTTCCAGTTATAGGAAAGCTGACCAAAGCGTGCAAAATTTGGGAGTGTAAGGTTGGTTTCCTTCCCAGGGGTTAGGAAACCGGGGTAAGTTTGGAAACCTAATAACCACAAAAAGCCTACTACTGTTTCACCACAATGTGCTTCACAGAATGGTAAAATGGGTAATTACTCTCAAATTGGATTGCATGAACAATGAACGTAGAAGTAGCTACACAATTTTTCTCTTAGAGATTCAAAAAGCATACTAGCATATTCAAAGATAAAACAAGTCTGGCAATAAAGTTATCTATTTATCTTTGTTTAGTTTGCTATTTAACATGCAATTTGCCTAATTTTTAAATTTTTTAATTGACAAAAATTGTACACGTTTATTTTATACAACACATTTTTGCCAAACCCTTTAGACCACTGAACACCTATTAAGGTCTTAGAGATCAGGGATCCCAAGGAATATGCTTGAGGAAAACTAACCCACTCAGTCATTCATATTTACTGCTGCTTCTGGATTTCCTAGGCATTGGTCATATGAAGTCCTACAACAGTAATTCTTAAACTTTTACATACACATGAATCATTGGGTATCTTTCAAAATGTAGCTTCTGAGTCAGCAGGTCTGCAGTGGGGCCACAGGATCTGCATTTTTATTAAGCTTCCAGATGTTTCCAATACCACTGTGACACTTCCAGAAGCAAAGCTCTACAGGAACACTGCAATGGGAAGTCTCTCTTGTCCCCAATCTTATCTTACCTTCTTAATAATGAATCTTCCTAAAATGCTACTTTCACTACGTCATGTTGCTGGCTAAAAACTCTCAGCGGTTTCCTCTTTCCTGCAACATTAATCATTCAACAATAGGCACTTTTTGAACACATTTATAAATGTGGCAAGTAGATTAAGAAAATCTCTGCCCTTATATAGTTGAGAATACAGTGAATAAGTAAGAAACAATATGCAGAATGACAGGAGCCAAAACAAGAAGTAAATGGGTAATTTCTTGAGACTTCAGTTTCCCTCTGTGTAAAATGAGAGTTGACATACAGCACTGGGTTTATCAACCCACCTGTACGTTGCGGTCACTGATACAATCGGCCCAAACCAACTCACTACAGTCTCTCAGTATCTCCTGAAGGAAGGCAGCTCCTCAGGTGACTCTCACTGACTACTATTCTGGACAAGCGACTCCCCTGGTATGTTGTCCTAACCATCAGTAACCACACCACAATAAACTTGTTAGAATGCAAAATCTCAGGGATCACCTCAACCTACTTACTCAAAAACTTTAGGGGTGCGTCCCCAAATCTGGATTTTAACAAACTCTCCAGGTAATTCTAATACAACCTCAATTTTAAAAGCCACTGGGTTAAATAATCAGTAAATTTCTCTTCAGCTCTAAAATGCTATCATTTTTGACCTCTCACAGCCTTTTCAAGGATGTTGGATATCCAGACTTTTATAGACTAGAAACATAAACTCTGGAATTGGACCTCCCAGATTCAAAACACAGTTTTACACTTAACCACTGTGCACTCTTAACAAATTATTTCTATTGTTTGTGCTCCAGGTCCTCTTCTATGTAATGAAGATGATAATCATACCTAGTCTCAAAAAACTGTTATGGACATTAAAGAATCACTGAGCAGTGTGCCTGGTAAGGACCATCTCAGATCACCACTCAATTATTCACCTTACTGAGGTTTTCCTCGGCCACTCTATCCAAAATTACAACCCACTCCTACCATACCCTTGTCTCCTCTCCTGCTGTATTGTTCTCCTTTGCAATTACTATTTACTAATGTACTACATATTTTACTTGTTGCTTCATTTACTATCTCGTTCCACAAAAATGGAAGATTTTTGCCCATTTTGCTAAAAGTTGTATCCCTACATCTAGTATAAGGTCTAGAATATTACAAACACTCAAAAAAAATACCAATGGAATGAACCAGTGAGTAAATGTTGACTATTAACATTATTATTAGCAATCTGAACACTGCTTTATCAAAAGCTAACGATTCTAATACTTACTGTTTCAACTGCCCTTAGGTCTTATTCTGTGTTTTACTCTGTTTCATACCTAAAATGTCCTTCTGTGTAAAGTCAGCCCAGTCTAATTTCCACTTATGTTCCAACTCTTGAATATTCTCTATTTACATCTCTGGTTTCCTGAATCTATACACTGTTTACTATCTGTATCACACAATTGAGCACTTAATTGTCTTGATTTAGTGTCAGTGAAGTGAGTCACTTCTAAGTAATTTACTGAAAGAGGCCACGTCATTCATACAATAAGAATTCTATAAGAACAAGGCCCCACAAGAAACAGTAGGAAACCTTACCATTAATTACCCATGTTGTTTTCAAATAATGAATGTGGTGCCTTACATTTTACGAAGTACTTTTATAACATCGCCCTAGTTTTCACCAGGTAATCTCAAAGACTGTATCTCCTTTCTCTCAGTTTTCCAAGAAATGTTTAAGTAAACTCTGAAGACCACATTTCTTCAGGGGGGAAAATAAGAACACATCATAAAGCACGTAATAGACGCAGGAAATCACCCAAGAAGTTGGTGAGGTCACACAAACAGGTGAAACAAAATTGCCTCTCTTGTCCCCTCTATCCTCTGGCCAAATGGGTCTGCAAGACTTTCCACCCTTCCTGTGCAGCGGTCCAGGCAGACACTGCCAATTGATCGAGCTGGTAGAGAAGGGCAGACCCCTGCCATGCTAACCTACTGTAGCCTTCTCTCTTCTAAAAACACAGGAAGTGAGGCCAGGAAATTTCAAATGACTTGTCCAGACACATAAATGGTGCCAGAACCAAAACCAAAAGTAGCCTCTAAACTCTGTGTTCAGGACTCTCAGTCCCTCTTAATCCATTTCTGAAATTCAGTATTTCAATTTCCATTTTAAAGCAATCAAAACATGAAAAGCAAGCCTTTGACAGAGGGTTTTATATTAATGCTCATGAATATAATGCTGAAATGAAAAATGACAGCTTTGAGCCAAGTGATAGACTGGATTGGTCAGCCTGTTATTTTTCAGTTCAGTTTATTTACCTAAACTGAGAATGCGCCATGACTGGAAATAGACAAAACAGATCATTTGAATTCTGCTGTCCTAGAAAAAGAAAAAGGAAATAGTCTTCATTAATAGGAACTGGGCTCAAATCCAATCCTGAAATAACATATTACTGAGTCAACTCTAAGGTGACTTTTCCCTCAATAATCGCAAAGCATTATTTTAAACATAACTTCAACACTGAATTTAAATTTCTGGAAAATATACAGACTTGAAAGCATACGAAGAAGAGGTGTGGGAGACAAACATCTATCTTTCTATAAATAATGACTATTTCCTCCTGCATTTTAGAATTATAATTTTTCAAAGAGCCTGTCTCCAAATCATAGTTTCTAAATACTACAATTACTTTCTTATTGCAGTTAGAATGAAACTGACTTGTCAGATCTCACCTCACCAACTGGTAATCCATCTTGATTGCTCTCATTTTTAGGCATGCTATAATTGAAGCTGCTTTTTTGAGATAAACTATCCTCTAATGCAGTTAGAAATTGCCTCTGGCCCTGTCTGCAGTAACTAAGGAAACAGGAAGCCAACTGGGAGTCTGGTACTTCCCAGAGTAGGTCCGTTTTAGCAACTTCATGACTTAGTTACAAGGTACCAGCAGTGGGTCTGTAGTGAGACCTTTCAGCTAGAACCCGAGGCGGAGGAAGGCAGAAGGGCACAGAAGCCTCTCCTCCAGGCACCGCCAGGCCAGAGAGGGTGCTGACACAGCTACTCAAGTGCGCTGCCCCTGCTACACAAGGAAGATGTTAGCACCTGGATATACACGGCAACAATCCCAGGGGGCCTCAGAAAAATCTAGCCACAAAGCCATGCTTGCTAAGAGAGCCCCAGACAGCTAGAGTGAGTCTCCCTCCACCACCAGCAGCAAGCCTGCTTTGGTGCATTATGAATTGAATTGGAAAAGAAAAAGGAAGCCAGAGTTCTGGTCAGTCCTCACCTGGGTGTGAGCTCTTTCCACAAACAGGGTACTTGTGACTTCTGAAAAGTGGACCAGTATTTCCTGAAGAATAGTTCATGGAACACTAGAATACTCTGCTTTCTGGCCTAATTGTTCCAAAAATTCAGAGATCACTTCCACTACATCACATTACCGAATCACTTTTTCAGCCAACACACTTATTTGTCTGGAGAAAAGGTAAGTTCTTAAATTCAATAAGCAAAAATTTTTTAGTTGACACCTCAGACACCATTCAAAATACAAAGCCCTACTGCTTTCATAATAAAACCCTAAATTCATTCAAAATTATTGTATGCTGCTTAAAAAAACACAATAGAGAGAAAACAAGTTTTATAATTGAGAAGACTTAATTTAGAATCACAGTTTTTTCCTTCCCAGCTCTGTGATCATGAGCCAGTTACAGAGGTACCTTGGTTCACGAACTTAATTCGTTCCACGATTCTGGGGAAGATGGCCACCTTCATGTTCATGCAGGCAAGATGGCTGTGGTCATGTTCATCACCTCATGAGGAGTTCATGAACAGAAGCAAAATTCTTTTCGAACAGAAGCATCCATGAACTGAGGTATCACTGTACTTCAAATTTCTGAGCCAGTTTTCTCTTTTGTAAAATAATCATAATAAGACATTTCTTATATTCTGAGGAGCACAGGAAAAGGACCCCCCAAAATGCTTGACCCATGATATAAAACAAATATTAATTTTCTTCTCCCAGTACCTTTTTACTAGCAAAGAAAATATGTGTGTAAAAATAATTTTAATAGCATACATGGTTTAAAATCTTAAATAAGATGACAGGGTCTTTTCTATTTAACTGTATTTTATTTTGTTAATTAAAGCAAGTGCTATTCACGTATGTAATTGTATTAAAATCTGAATAAATTATAATTAAGTCATCAGGTTGAAAAATTGAAATAGTTACCATACTGTGGATTTCTTTTTCCAGGAATATGTTGCAAATTCATTTCTCTTCTAATCAATCCCACTATGGTAAAATACAAAGAAGGAGAATCTATCCTTCTTCAATTGAATAATAGCAATGTTTTATGGCCTCTTCCCCACAAAGACCACTTTATTTGTACCAGGTAACATGCATCTCCCAAAGTATTTCTACTTATTTAGCTTCCAGAGCCTGCTTATAGCGTCTAATATTGCAACTCTAACACTGTGTACAGTGTCAAAGGCAAATACATGCGGCCCTGTGAAAGAAGACTAAGAAGAAAGTGAATTTGTTGCACCTAAGAGAATAAGCAGAGACCATGTTTTGCCCAAGAACAACAGCAGCCTTGTCCATCTGTCTATCATCAAACTGAGTTGTGCCCACTACTCATCAACGGGAGGTGGCCATGTGGGTATCACACTAAAATAGAATTTCTGCCATCAGGAAGATAAGATGGGGAGGGAGGAAAATAATTAACCATTTCAGGATCAGTTTCTAGGTTAGGATGAAGCATACAAGAATCTCTGCTCGTTTCTTACACATGGTTGATATACCTTTGCATGCTTCTATTCACTCATTAAACATTTTCTGGATGCCTGCCTTCTAGATGGCTGGCATTGTGCTAGCCACTGTGGGCGCAAAGAATAATTTATTCCTCTAGGAACTCTGTTTCATGAGAGGGACAAAGAAGATAACAAATAATTATAATACAGCAATAAGGTAACTGTTACTGCACATGTAATATCATATGAGAAGCCAAAGAAAGAAGTAATTAACTATGCAGAACTACGGTAAATTTATAAATTTTTAGGTCGTCTTCTCTAGAATATTCTAGTGTTGGTATATATGCTCAAGAAATCAAATACAAAGGTACAACAGAAAGTCCAGGCATGAAAAGATGGACTTTAAGCAGCTATGTTTGTCTTACAATAGAGGAAAAATGCTATTGTCTTTACCTTCATTTATTGTAGTCTTTAGGTGTGCATGTTTAATTCTTTTATGATTTTTAACCTTCCTAACTACATCTAAACATGTCAGTTTCCATTATACCAGTATGCTTGAAAATGTGACCTTTTGTGTATCACCAAGTAAATGTAGATGTACACACAGATGCAGCTGTAGAAATAAATACAGAGTAAAGATAGCTTCTTCTTTCTGGAAATACTATTTATGATGTAATTCTTAAATTTCACAGTGACATTTTGCCTTCTAGGCAATATCCTAATAGAAAAGGATTGGCATTTAGTAAAATTAAGATGTTAATACAAATAAATCCTCCATATGCTTTAAGACATGCTGTAAAGACCTTCAACCGAAGAAACAAATAGTGAACTGAAGCACTCCAATTTAAACTAACATAGAAAGTCTGAAAACCATCAGCTTAAAAATCCTATTTAAATGTCTATTGGCTTTGTTGCTAACACACGACCTTGGAAGTTCACATCAATTTCACATGAAATTTAGTATTCCTCCCTGAGGCCATTCTTGGGACTAAAAGCTTTGCCAAGTCTCATCTCAGTTATCGCTGCCTTTACCATTTCTCTTTGTTGTCCCTGAGCCATGCGTTTCACCCTGCAGCTACATGAATAAAGACACAGTGTTTCCTCCTTGAACTCTAGCTCTATCACAAGAACAATGCACATTCAGAAGTGGAACGTGGGGTATCTGGCTCCAAGTTTAGGCACTCAACTCACCAGGGTCTGGGTCTGCCTGAAGGACGCACTCAGGATAAGGGCCACACTCTTCCCTCACCCTGTCCTGATGTCCTGCCCTGGAGGCCACCAATACTGAAGTGCTCTACCCACTGACAAATTCAAGAAAACATGGTCACATTGTTACCATGGCCCATCAATCTACAAAGATATCTGAATGCTAAATTTTATCTCTAATCTTCACTTCACTCACATTAATCTTTTTTTAGCCCCAGTACTGGGGATCAAACTCAGGACTTTTCGCTTGCGAGGCAGGCATAGCACCACTGAGCTAAATCCCTGGCATACACATTAATCTTTTTCACATGTCAGAATTTCACTTGTACTATATCCCTTTATAATAAAAGCCACCGTGCCCATGGATATAAATATCTGCCTAGTGTTTTTATTTTGTCCATTTGTCATTCTGTATAAAACCTTAGTCACTGTTCTCGATGAGATCCTCTTAATGTAGCAGTGTGCCGGCTTCCCAGGTACTTTTGTAATTATTTAATGCTGTCCTCTGATAGGAGAAGTGCTGGTGCCGGTGCCTGCTGCTCTCCCTTCTCTAACAAGCATACAAATAGTGTCCTATGAACACATATGTTTTAGCCAAGATCTATGCTATTTTCCATGTTTTTGTCACAGATATCCAATCAACATAGTTTTGATTCATTGTATATATACAAACTACCCCCAAAATGAAGTTAAATAATAAAAAGTAAATGTCCTCACAGACTGAATTAAGTAATAACTCAAGTCCAGGGACTTTGACACATAAATGCTAAAGAGAAAGTCATTCATTAACTTAAGGTCAAAAGGCTTCCGAGCAACTTGACCTTAAATAGAAGCCGATAGAAGCAGTAATTGAGAGCAGTTTATTATTATTATTATTTAACGGATGCTACTGTGAAGGAAATGGTTTATTTTCCTTGATGAAAGTTGTGGTATCTCCTCTATGTTTTCTAATATTCAAAAAAAGCGATGTGTATCAGAAAAGCAGCCTGGAAAAGAGCTAGGCAGCTTTCAGTGTACGAGGGTGTTGAGGTTCCAACACTCCAAGGGCGTGCCAGCTCTGAGGTCGTGAGAAAGGCTTTGCAGTTCAAGCACTGTTAGCCATGGCAATAACACTTCAATTTCAGATCACATGAACCAATCCACTATAATACAGTAGTTCCAGCAATTCTACTTCAAATTCACACAACCATTTGTTAATGCACTTCTGAATTTCTCTGTGATCAATAACGACAACAACCATTTACTGAGCATATATATACAACTTGGGTTCTCTGCCATTTTAATTCTTACCTCAGTCTGTAAAATAATTACCGTTATTGCCTTTTACAGATGAGCAAATAGGCCTCTGTCTTAAGCATGAGTATGTTAACAACGCTGCACTTATGGATAAAAGGAAAAAGGCTTGGATACAGACTTCCTTCCCTGTAACACGTTCACAGCTTAGACGGGCACTCCTGTCGTGACTGCCCACAGTGCACAATGCATTTGCAACCCTCTGGAGCAGGTGTAGATTCAGACGCGTGCCTGGGCCCGCATTAAAAAGTTAATTAGATGGAACTTGAGAGCCTATTTCTAGTAACTCTTTTAATACACTCATCCGAAAATCAGAGCTCCTTTTAGCTTTAAACTACATGTTTTCTATTTTTTACTTGAATGTATAGTTAAGCCACATATTTTCATAGTGAGGAGATAGGTTTTCCGTCAAGAAGAAATAGAATTTTCCCTTAAGGAAAATGGTTTTCACTTTCAATATGCATTTACTAAGTAACTAGTTTTTCAAAAGTTAAAGACCAAGCCTGAAGAGGGCAAAAAGATGAGTCCTGGTGTACACCTGCAAGGGGCTTAAGATCTAATTATGGAGACAGAAATATGTAGTTTAAATCTGAGCAAAGTTTGAAGCAGAGCCACGGCTTGCCTCTGCAAGAAACAACTTAGAAAAACAGGTGGCCTCTCCGAGGAACACACTGGCTTGGTCCCAATATGAAGAAGGTGGCTAAAAACAAGAATCATCTAAGGTAAAATGTTAAAATGAGAAGATTCTGATTCTAGCAGTGGCTCTCAGGGTGGAGGAAGTGGTTTAAGAGAAAGGGAGCAATTTTGGAACTGACACCATCTGCCTGGTGACGTGCTTTACAAGCCACACTGTCCCTGCTGGTCACATCAGAAAGCCCAGGGATGGAAGAGTAAATGATTTGCATCTCGTGTGCCTTAAGAAGGAACAACTAAGAGCCACATTGACGGCCCATGTCTTTAATCTCAGCCATGCTGTTGAGGCAGGAGGATTTCAATTTCAAGGCCAGCCTGGGCAACTTGCTGAGACTCTATCTCAAAATAATAATAAATAATAATAATAGGGGCTGGGATGTAGCTCTGTGCTTCCTGTGTTAAATCCCTAGTACCACACACACACAAAATATTGAGAGCCATAGTGTCTAACATGCTGCAGTTTTTCAGCTCCTGACACCTTAGTGTACATTCACTTTTCTGTTTGTTCGTATTTCATAGCAACCCAGGTGAATATCTAACACCAGAGTCCAGATCCAGATTAAGTCCAGGACTTAATTTCAGCCGGTAAAGATTACCTTCATCACTCATTAAGAGGCTGTCTCTTCAGAAGAAGGCCTGAATCACTGCAAACTTGTGTTGCTTAAACAGGAGTCTGTGATAAAAACAATCATGAAGATGGTTATCGAAAACAAATGATCTTAACTTTTTTAAAAAAAGAAACATAACTTTCTGTGATTTATACTCCTTAAAAACTGGGAAAAATTGTTACCTAAGTCTCCTCTACACGTAAAATCTGAAGCTATCTACTCTCTTTTGAGAAGCTATGTGTCTCTTTCTCTCCTTTATTACTAAAACAAAATGCTAAGAGCACAGTTTGCCGAGTCTATCTTAGTCTTTGTTCTTCAGCTGTTCACACTTCGCACTGCACCTGTGACATGTGGGCAACCCAGTGATGTTTCTACCTTGTTCTCTGCCCACACCTGCCTTTCTTTAGCACTCACATTACATTTGTATGTTTTCCTGCAACACTTACTAACACACTCATTACAGTACACACCCCTTTTATTTTGGGTCTAGCAATTTTTTTCTGTTTTAATCTTAGTAGGAATGTCTTTCTTAATGACCATACAACACGTTAATATGGAAAAATTTAAGTTACAAAAAAAGCATTTTTTAAATGAAGAGGTAGAGCTACTTTTTTACCACATAGACGCTGATGAAAAAATTTGTTATTTTAGCACTTTTCCTATATGTGCTTTTTAACTTTCTACTTTGAAATAATTTTAAACTTACAAAAGTCACAAAAAATAACAGCTCCCACATACTTTTTGCCTGCTTATACCTTTAACATGTTAACATCTTCCATAATAACATAATTATCTAAATCTTCTATGTACATACATTTTGACAAAGTCGAAATCACAGTGTTTATTCACTGGTGTTTCTATATAATAGCATCTTCATTTATATTATTTTAAAAGTCTTCAAAAAATCATTATAATGTCCAGTGGCATACTGTATCAATTCATGTTGCACTTAACTATTTCCACATTGTTGGATGTTGAAATTATTTGAATTTTTTTCCATTATTAATAGCTTTCATCAATAGACGTTACTATGGCTTTTTAAAAGCCTACTAATTTTATAGGCCAAGAAATGTTTGCACATGTTAAATTGCTTTTTTAATTATTATTGAAAGTGAACATTTTGAATGCTTATTGGTCATTTTTTATTTCATCTTTCATAAATTATTTAATTAGGCCCTTGCTCTATATACTTATTAGTGTCCGAATGTGTTACTTACAAATTTATGTAAGGTTTACGTATTAGGAATATTAAGCTTTTGATTCAAAGACTGTCAGTTTTTATTGCTTGATATTTGCCTTTGAATTATTTTGCTCTCATTTTGATGATCTGAAACCATTTTCCAATTGTAAATATATATTTATAGTAGTGTAAAATATATTTTATCATAATAATTGAAAGATATTTCCAAAGGAATAAGATCTCTATTTCCTGTTTCTCAAACTGAGACCCACTAACCACTTAGTATTTGAAGATGTGAGAACTACAAGAATTTCCTTTTCTTCTTTTTTTTTCTCTTTTCAGGACTTTCCTTAATTTGTATACTATTCAAATTTAATAAAAACTACAGTAGACATGAAAAGTTAAAGGAGGAATCTGTGCTTACAATGAGATGGCCTTTCCTACACATGAAAACGTTTATCAAGGGATCCGTTTATATTCATGTTCTCCAGCGGTAAGTATTTTATACTAGCTTAATGTCTTAGAAGTATTTGTAGCTAAACTAAAAACTAATTTCTTTTCCGTTGTTACAACCTACAAGTTGAGAGCCGTATCCACTTCTTGGTACCAAATGGCTTCGATGTCCCCAAATGGCTTCACTGTCCCCGTGTGCACCACATTTTCTCTAATGTCACCCGTTCCTGCCCTTCGACTGCAATACCCTCCCTCTGCTCTCCCACCATCGCCAGCTGGAAAACTCCTGTGCCTCATCCTCTTTCCTCCCCACGACCCACAACTGTCTCATGATTGTATTTGCCGTTAGTTTTTCTGTCTGGGCTACATTATCCTGGCAGATCCTGCATGGCTGTTACCCCTTCCCAACGTCAGTACTGGAGAACAGGAGGTGCAGTCACCACCCTAAGTCCTGTACCCAGTGAGGTTCCCCATAGATAATCCGAGCACCATTAACATTTATAAAATGCACTACCCATAAAAAGAATCATCTCCTTAGAGAGTTAGAGGAAGCTCAGCCTTGTTCCCTAGATTCCACTGCTAAGTGATATGGCAAACTCATCTTCCAACTCTGCCGTCACGTGTCTTGTGAGCCTCACAGCTTCTGCTAGGCACTGTCAAATGCTTTCTGTTTGGTGAGAAGTGGGTCAGAGCCAAGATAACACCTTTCCTCAGGAAGATGATTAATAATCAACAACTGTTTTCTTTAGCTTTTTCATTTAATTTTAAACTTGAGGGCAGTTGGAAGATACTATAATTTGAATGCGTGTTCCTTCTCAAGTTTTTGTTGAAATCTAACTGCCATTTTAGTAGTATTGTGAGGCAGGACCTTTAGGAGGTGATTAGGCCATGAGGGTCCACCCTCAGGAGTGGATCAATCCTGTCATTGTGAGAAGGTGATCCTCACAATAGGATGAGTTTACCCTACTTTGTCCCTCTTGCTAGCTCCTTTTCTTTTCTCCTCCAGCATGTGGCACCTCCTGCCATGTTGGGACATAGCAAAAACGTCCTCGCCAGGTGTGGTCCCTCCACTCTGAACTGCCTAGCCTCCAGAACTGTGAGCCAATAAGCTTCTGTTCACTACAAATCACCCAGTCTGTGGCATTCAGTTATAGTGGCATAAAACACACTAACAAAGAAAAGTAGAGAAAAGAGCTAATTGCATACCTTCTAACCAAATTCACCAGTTGTTACCACCTTGCCACATGTGGTTTCTGCCTTACTCCATGTACATGAGAGTGTCCACACACATACACAGACATACACACACACCCATACTCACAGCACTTTCCCTGAGCCATTTCAGAGCTACTTGCAGAATTGCGTTCCTTTATTCCTAAATACTTCAGTGTTCATTTCCTAAGGACAAGGACATTCTCATATACAACACAATGCCTTTGTCAAATTCAGGAATCTAGCGCTTATCCAACACTCTTATCTAATACACAGTCTATACATATTTTGCAACAATTATCCCAGTAATGTCCTTTATAAAAATCCTTTTCTCTGATCCTTCAAACTTACACATTACACCTGTTTGGCATGTTTGTTTTTCAAGACATTGAAATTTTTCAAAAGTACTTGAGCAGTTCTTTTGAAGAATGTACTTTTGGGTCTGATGTTTCTACTTGATTGGATTCATTTTATGGGTATGCATTTTTAGTAGTAATACTGTATAAATAATCTTGTACCTCTTTCAGTGTATACCATTGAAATTATATCTCAATTTATCCTATCATTTATGATATCAACTTTGACCACTCAAAATTGGTCAAGTTACTCCACTGTTAAATCATCATTTTCATTTTTAAATTAATAAGTAGTCTTTGTGGAGATATTTTGATAATATGTATTCTTCAAATTTTTAGCATCCATTGATTATTCTTCTGAATCTATTTCCATAATGGTTCCAAAACAGTGATTTCCTATGTTCATTGTTCCTTCTTTTTTTTTTTTTTGGTAATGGGGATCGAACTCGGGACCTTGTGCTTTTGAGGCAGGCAGCAGAACCACTGAGCTAAGTCCCCAGCGTTCCTTCTATGTTTATTAGTTGATGTAACATTCTTTCTTGTAAAAGTTCATTTTTGGGAGGGAGGGGGTACTGGGGATCAAACTCAGGACCCTGTGCTTGCAAGCAGGCATGGTGCCACTGAGCTAAATCCCCAGCCCCCTGAAAGTTCTTCTTAATTGTACTTTTATTCTTTGTATGTACTAGTTCACGTTTTTAAAAAGGTGTCTTTAAATGTATTTTTAAAATTTAATCACAGCTTTCTTTACTTTTACATTTCAAATGTTATATGTTAAGAAGCCCAGAGCTGACATTTCATAATTCTCAATTTAACCATTTTCTATTTCTTACATCTTTGTTGGAAGCTTCCGAAGTCTGCTTTCAAATTTCTAATTATAATCTAAGCCCAATCCTGTCTTGTTAAACTGCTACCTAATCACTCCTGGAAAATGTCTACTCCCACCTAGGAATCTTTATAATATAGCTCTAGTTTTGGGTAGATTCACTTTTGTCATGTTTCAGCATACAGTGGTAAGGAAAACTGTCTGATTCTATAATTTAAAAACCAGTTTCTTTCCTATTCCACTAGTTCAGTCCTTGCTTTGGCAGCAAATATACTATTCCACTAGTTCAATTTATTGTTCAGATAAGAATCAAAATAAAATTTTCAGAGAATGATTGATCTAAAACTTCTAGTACAAAATACATTGGGTGCTAACTTTCTGAAATGTAATGGCTTTTTAAATGTGCTTACTATGAAGCAACTGCTATACTGAATAATTTAGGCAATTTTGCTAGTAAACACTATTCAGATAGTGTATGTCAAGAGCTGAGGGGAGGGAGAGGGAAAGAGAGAAGGATGGATGCAGGATTTCTTAGAAGTTTCTGCCTGAAGGAAGGGGATGTTTCATGAAGGAATGCGATGCCCAACTTTGAACACAATTAACCCTGACATACCCATAGCTCAGTCTGGATAAACATATATTAAGAGACTTTTTAAGCATATTACTTTATTTTTATAAATTTCTAGTTCTCACTTGCAAAATAAGAACATTAATGGCATCTACCTAAGATGATTGCTGTGGAAATGAAATTAGACAATTGATGTGAAGTTCCTAGCATAGCTTCTGACAATAAATCCTCCATCAGTTGGGGGTTATTATTGTAGCCTTTGTCCTCGCTACTACACTATTCCATTTGTGGCTTCTCTCCCCCTCTTTCGAGCACCTGCAGGTACTTGGCAGGCCTGGGAGCTTGGTTTTGAACAACGTCTCAGGCCCTCCCAATTTCCTCTGTCTTGCTACAGCTAACGAGTTCACGACTGGCTATAACCTGAGCTGCTCTGACAGAGAGGAACCAGGTTGGCTGGAGATACTGTTGAGATTGCTTAGCTAGGCAAGTATGGTCCTGTGGTGGAGAAGGTACACTGAGCTCCAATACTGCGTGACAGTCTCCTTCTTAAAAGCATCCAACTTACTTTCTTCTAATTTTCTACTTTCTTAGCATCCTCTAGTCCTTAATTTTATTTCCCTAAGCTTTCTTTCCTATAGGGAATCAAATGTGCTGACACGATGACAGGAGTGTTCTAGTCCCACTTGGCAGCTAATTTCCTCATAGAGACTTGTAAATTAATGTTCTGGTCTATAATGAGACTCTTGTAGATTCGGTTAGAAAGAATCAATTTGCCTGGGCCTGTTAACCTCTGGGTGACCATATGATAATCCAGTTTCTGAACCTGAAAGCTGTGTGTCATACCACACCCTGAGTGCGCAATGATGACCCAGTAAGGACACACACACACTGTGACACAGACTGGACTCGGCTACTCAGATTTGACAATATAACATTTCACTGAGTTCTTGTGACTGTAAAATGAGTTAGTACCTATTGAAGCACATAGAATATGTTAGACTTTCAATTGTGTTAGCCTAATTTTTATCTTTTAAAACCACATGCCACACACACGGAAAAAATTCAAGCCTGAAAAGCTTTGTGATGAACAGAAATGATCTTAAACTTTTCTGACACGCCATCACAATCTATTCCTCATCCTCCTTCCTCAAAAGGGTTTTCTTTGTAGCGTTTTCCCATTCAGGCAACTACCTTTTGTAATTAGCTTCCTTTGTAGTTTATTCCTCCGTAATGCTTAGAGAAAGGATTTGTGGGGTAAAATAATATCTGAGAATAGCCTTGTATATTCTGAAGAATGATTTATTTATAAACTCTGTTCTTGTGCAAGTTGCTTAACTTTTCTACATCTCTGTGTCCCATAAGTTAGTAGCCATGTCTCACCAGCCTACTCTACAATATCTTTTGTTGTGCCTTCCCTAATGCGAATAGCACATATTGACTACTTAATCCTTAATACTTAGTACTAAGTAGGCACTACTGACATTCTTGTTAAATGTTTAGAAATAAGTATTTTAAGATGACATTTTATTCACAAATCTCATTTTTTTACAGTAAAAAAGTAGAAATCAGTTACTAACTTGCTATACAAAAAAGTTTAAACTTCTGGTTTAAAGAAATATAACCAAAAATTCATTGATCACAGGTTGAGAACAGACTTTCATGTAGGTTATCTATAAGCCAACCTCAACATCAGTATGATGGGTGGGTACATGAATGCATTAGTCAATTGATTGGTAGAAGACTTTATTCATATGAAAATATATATTGTTCATTTTTTTCAAAGCATAAATTTCCTGAACTTTTTTTCTCTTTTCATTTTGGGGTTTTATCTCTTCTGATTGCTCAGAGAACTGTGCTCCCAATAACTAATCCAACAAATCTATCCATCTAGAGCTTCTATCACTTTTTAAAAATGATGACACCTTTCAGTACGGATTAAAATCACAGTGCATGAGAAATGCTTCCATTTGCAACTCTTGGATTTTACAGTATCTTATTTGTTTTCTAGAAACTAACTTTCTATTTTACCTAGTTAATATCTGTGGCTATGTAATTTTTTTAAATGATAATTGTTCTATTCCTTTAACCTTTGCTAGTAACAGTTAAAGAAGGTAGATGGATTTTTTTAAATTTTTTATTTAAATCTATCACTGCTGCCATATAGCAGAAACCAAGACAACAGTTTGAACATCAACATATCAAGTCAAAAATGGAAAAAATTGGACTTGTACAAGTTTTGGGGGCTTTTGGGGGCAAGGGACGGGCTTTTCTAATAAACCTCACATGTTTTCCAGAGGAAAAAGTAGAGTATATTTATAATTCATTTTGCTTCATCATTTATCTACAATCACTGTAGTTTAAATAAAATTACTTATATTTTGTGGATTTCAGTTTTCTTCAGCTCAATTGGTTTAGTTTTACAAGCATTACTAATGACTGGGGCCCAGGCACTACACAGTGTTTTAAGGAGCCAAAGATTAGCAAGACATATTTTTAACTTTTATGAAGTTCGCATCAAAATAATTGTTTTAATTGCTTTTTCAAGGTTTCTGTCCTTACAACTATTATAATCAAAATGATTTTAATTTTACCAGTTTTATATTTGGTTATTTAATAAAACATACGAGTGATGTAAGATATCTGAAAAATCACTAGTCTAAAGGATGCTGAAAACAAATTACAATGCAGTCTCGTGAACAGTAATAGAAATGTGTTTGCCCAGCTTCCCCAGGTTTGCCCCAGTTCTCCTAAAAAAAAGAGTGTGTGATTTAGGGAGCAAGAATTAGGAAAGTAGAGGACAAGCAGGGAAATGAAGGACAGTCAAAAAATATTATTTACTTGATTGGCCACTCATACAAGTGGCTGGATATTCAGTTTATAGAACACCCTGACAAATCTCTTGGAGAACAGGACGTATTTACCTGTTACTACTGTCCTCCACATTAGCAAGGATAGTCCCCCAGGGCATTAACTCCCTGTAATTCTAGGCTGCACATGCACGGCTAAAGAGCAAAATCCCACAGATGTCCCATGCTCCTTCACGTCAGTAATTCCTAAGTGATAGAGTGGGAAAAAGAGAAGCAAGAACTGCAGAGCTCTAAGGTAAGGCACTGTCATTTTGTGCCTCCATGAACCTGGACAGTGACGTCCCAGAAATGGTCACTGCAGTCAGGAGGCCAAAAAAATCTGAAATGGTGCATAAGCAGCATCTAATATGAGAGTATACTATAAGATCAGAAGTAGAACTGAGAAGAGAACCATTAATTCTGCCTAGAGAGAGGGGGATCAGAAAAAAAATTCCTCAGAAAAAAATTCTCAGAAATTTTCCTCAGAAAAAAAATCTTAAAATGAATAGAAGTATCAGATGGCCCAGAGGGATGAGTATGCCAGACAGATGGAGCTACATATACCATAAGACATAAGTTTTAGATAGAAAAGTGTATTTGAAGAACTATAAGAAAATCAGTACTGCTGGGGTTGAGGTAGCAGTAGACAAAGTTAGAGATGAGGGCAAAATCCAAAACATAATGAACTTGATTCAGTCATGTTAAAAGTTTAAATTTAATTCTAAAAAAAAATGGACAGTCATTTGAGTAGTTTTAAACAAAAAAGCAAAGTGAATTTAGGGGAGGGTACAAACAAAACTACACCAATTAACATTATTATATTCATGAAATGAGAAATGGAATGTGTGAAAAGGAAGCAGGAATTGCAAAATGATCAAAATAATAGAATTTTGCCTGCATAAGTACTCCTATGTTAAGAAAACATATTGTAAGCCCTAGAGAAAACACTAAAAATAATAAAAGGTATAGATAAGAAGCCAATAGAGAAAATGAGATGAAACACACAAAAAATATTCAATCATCTCAAAAGGAGACAGAAAACAGCAACAAAAAAAAATAGAATGGTGAATGTAAACAAATATCAGACGGTACCTTTTTGCCTAAAAATGTTAATTATGTTAAATGTAAATAAACACCCAAACTTAAAAGAAAGTTAAATGCAACATGAACTTCTCAAATATTATACCAAGTGAAAGAAAGCGGACGAAAGAGAGTATGAGCTACCTAATTACATTATGTAAAACTCTACATTAAAGCCACTTTATTTTTTTCATAAGCTTACTCTGGGTCCTCCTGACAACTGCTAAATCTATTTATTTTTTAACTGACTCATAAAATTGTACATATTTATGTGATATCATGTGATGTTTTAATGCATGTGTGATGTAAGCATCTCTATGTACTAAAACACTTATCCTTTCATAAAACCATTTTAATATTGATAGAAATGAGATCAGTGTTTTATGGAACAAAGGACTAGTGCAGGACATTGCCTGCAAAGATGCAAGAGTAAATTTTGGGGAAGATGAAAATGTTCTATATTTTAATTAGCTTATTGGTGATACCGGTATATTACATTTCTCAAAGTCATTGCCCTGAATACTTAAAAATTCTGTGATATATAAATTATGCCTAAACAAAACTGATGAGAAAAATAAGCAAACAAACATCTCTGAACTTTCTAACTTCAATGAATCAACAATGATTGATAGAGACATTGTAAGAGAAAAAGGATGTTTGGCCTCACCTTATAGGGTTGTTTGCATGGGATTCCAGTTTGACACCTTGCCACTCTACTAATGGCTGGAAGACAAAGGATGAATAAGGCATCATTTCCCAAACTTGAAGAATTATCACATTGTCTAATGTAAGCTATATGAAAACAACTTAATTTACTACATGATGAGACTTGTTTGAATAGAGTTATAAACAAAGTTATGAAGAGTTTATATAAATGCAGTTATACATTGTATGTAAAGTTATGAAAGAGACTCACTATATTAAGAATTCCCCATCAATAGGTGAAAAACAAATATTCATATGTCCACACAATATAATACTTCTGAACAATAAAAAGCAAATTATTGAACATCCAATGACAACGATAAATTTCAAAATAATTGTGAAAAACCACTGGAATGGTTTTACATTAAACAGTAAAAAAAAAGTCACAGCCATTACCACTAGAGAGTATATATTGTATAACTGTGTGTACATAAAGCTCCAGAAAATAAAAATGAATCTGCAGTGATAGAAAGCATATCAGTGATACTGCTGAAGGAGGGGATAGGGAGGAATGAGAGAGATTAAAAAGAAGAATGAAGCCATTAGGGTAACGGATACATTTATGATCTTGACTGTGGTGATCTGAAAGTTTTCTGATTCTTTTCCCTTCATGAACAATTAATCATATTCTACTCTACTCTGCTGCTGTGCCTTATACTGGTTTCACAGCTGATACATACGTCAAAATGTATCAAACTGTTAATTTTAAATATGTGCAGTTTAGGCAATTATACCTCACCAAAACTACTTTTAAAACTATTAAAAGAATCACCAAATATGAGAGGGAGAAATAGGTTACAGCTTAACAATCTGCATTTGAAACTAAATTTCTAACATTAAATATAATGACGAAAATATCATCAAGTTGGAATAATGACACTGGCTGATGCTTACTGTTTACTCTGAGCCAGCCACTTAGGTAAGCCTCTCACTTGCATTTTTTCATTTCATCCTCACACAAACCTTATCAAGTGCACAACAGTAATAGTCCCAAGTAACAGATGAGGAAACTGAGGGCACAGTTAGAAATGTGTACAGTTGTAAATAAGTAACAGAAAACCCCACTGCAATGGCTTAAAGAAGTAACTGTTGGGGCCAGGGATTTAGCTCAGTGGTGTTGCCCCACTGCCTCACAAGTGCAAGGTCCCAAGTTCGATTCCCAGTACCGAAAGAAAAAAAAAAAAAGATGAAGTAACTGTTGTTACACTTTAAAAGCAAAAAGAGAGCTGCCAGCAGGCAATCAGTCAGTTTTAGCTGTTACTGATGTGAACAAGGACAGAAATGTTCCTTCCCTCTTTGCTGCACCAGGCATGACATGCTTGCTGTCTAATAGTTACCTGACAGCTGCTTCTTCAAGCATCACAGGGCTCCATACAGGAAGAACAGAGAAAGACCGAAAGGGAAGACAGTCCTACTAGCTGAATCTCCTAGCTTCCTTGGAGGCCCCACCCAACAGGATTTTAATTATTTGTCCTCTGTCATAATGGTGTCACAGAGCCACCCTCACCTGGAAGAGGGCTAAAGAAAAGGGGAAGGTAGATGGAGGCTAGAGAAGGAAACCAGTCAGTTTCATGACTGCTACTGAAGTAGATTCAGGATTTGACATTGATTTCTTATTACCCAAGCTTTTGCTACTAACCATGATGCTATGTGAATAAAGCTCTCTAAATTCTCCCAAAAGGCATCTTAATATGGCAAGCAAAAAGACGAAGTTTCATCCAGAGAAAAAATTAATTTGACATAATATGAATACTACAAGGAGCACGTAGATGATATTTGACACATTAATTTCTTATCTTTTGGAGGAGCACAGGTAATTGCAAAAGTAGGGGCAAAGGAAGAAGTCAATAAAATATAGGGAGGTGGGGATGCTGATCTATAGATTAGCTTCATAGTGCTTTTATCAGATGACTTTCCCTCTTTTCTAGGTGGGACCACACCTAGAGGGAGTCCCTTGGTGCTCTGTTAGGGTAACTTACATGTTCTACACTGTTTTCTGGGCGGGAAAAGGATGCAAGGTAGGCAGAACACCACCTCTGAGGAAATGAATTTTTGAAAATATGAAAGAAAAAGAACACGGTTCACATTTAGAAGGGGTAATTGTTTCCAAAGTATTCTTTATTCAAGTCAATTCCAGCATGAGATCAAGTCTGCACACATTCAAACTGCTAATTGATAGATTTTAAGCCATCTCACCTTAAGATGTCTGCTATATGTAATAGCTGCCTTTTTTTTCCATAATACCCTGCTTCCCACCTAAACCCAGTTCCAAGGTGGCTCTTTTCCCGCCCAAACTGGCCTTATTTTTCCCATAATACCCAGCTTCCCACCTAAAGCCCAACCCCAAGATGGCTTCTCCCACCAAAAGACAACCTTCTTCTTCCCAACATGCCCCTTTTCCCACCAAAAGAGTAACCTGATACTTGCTCTCTTCCTAGTAACTAGAGATATCACAGGCTCCTCCAATCCCCAGTCACGCGCCTTTCAAACCCTCCAATCCCTAACCATTACATCCCCAAACCCCACCCTAGCTCTCAAAGAAGCTCTCCCTACCCTGACCACACTGCTGCACTCCTTGTTCAGAGACAGCCCAGCAGATTGTCCCTGCAACAAAGGCTTGCTTTGGTTCTGGTCTGGTCTTGGTTTTCAGCTCTTTTACCTGACAATAACACTGTGGGAACAGTAGTCTGATCAATTAGAATGCATGCTATCTATTTGCTCAAGAATCAGGAACTGTGAAAAGCATTTTGTCAGTTATAAAATATTACATGTGTTAATTGCAATTTTTAACTCAATATAGAATTTGGGGTCAGTAAACCAAACATTAAGAAACCACTTTTTAAGTCTAAATTATTGAAGCTTCATTGGATAGTAGCTCATTCCAAAAATATATGAATAAGTCAGCAGCCATGTATTGAGCACCTACTGAGTCATGCACTGCACTGGGTTTAGAAATGAATTAAAGAGGGCCGGGGATTTAGCTCAGTGGTTTTGCCGCCTGCTACGCAAGTGCAAGGACCCGAGTTCAATCCCCGGTACCAAAAAAAAAAAAAAAAAAGAAAGAAATGAATTAAAGCATAATCACTATTCTCAAAAAAATAAAACCACAGCCTAATTAATGATGCTAATTTAACAAGTGCTATATTAAATTTGTGAGACTGACACAACAAATGTCCTTCTAAGTCTGATTTCTCTTCCTTTCACACGTCTCATTTTAATTCCTCCTTCAGAGCGAACAGTGAGATAGCTGAGCAAGATGACAAGCAATAACAAAAGCGCTGAGACGTTTTCAAAGGCACAATTTTAAAAACATATTATCTGAGCCAGGCATGGTGGTACACTCCTATAATCCCAGTACTCTGAGAAGCTTTGGCAAGGAGAATTATAAATCTGAGCCTTGCCAGAGCAACTTAGCAATTTAACAGGCCCTGTATCAAAATAAAAAACCAAAAAGGACTGGAGATAGAGCTCAGTGTGAAGACCTTAGGTTCAGTCCTCAGTACTGCAATATACACAGTAGGTAGGGAGAGAGGGAGGGAGGGAGAGAGAGGAAGGAAGGAAAGAAGAAGGGAGGAAGGGGGGCTGGGGCAAAACATTGGAAAAGATCAGTAAGATCAAGTGTTGGTTTTGGAGATATAGCAGCTATTTTCTCTTGGAGATTTCAAATTGCTACCTGGAAATTAGCAAAGCTATCACTTTGTACTAAAACCGACAGCAGTGGCTGTCTAAGCACAGTGCACTGCCCTTTGTCATCAGCAAGCAAAGCGAGTGCACAAGGCTGATGTCGCAGTTCATGCACAGAAAAGGAAAAACTCCATACTGACCTGGATGGGGGGAAAAACAAGTAAAGATCATATTCAGAGAATTCCCAAGCTTTCATGTAGAACTACAGAACAAAAACAAATAGTGTATAATTCTTTCAATATCATCAATAATTCTGTGGTATTTTGATGTGAACCCTGAGACATCAGTATTGAGTCACTATCATGAAACTGTCCTCGAAAAGCACATTCGTGTAAAACCAAACTCACTCAGAGAAGGAAAAGTAGGAGTGGCATAGGTGATACATTTTTTCCTAGCATCAACAAAGATAAAATAGCATTTCTTGTCATTAAAGAAAGTACATAATATCACTGATAGGGACCAAATAAGATCGCCAAGATGAGCACCCTCACTTTGCCCCTTGTTGCAGGTATGGTGTAGATGTGCAGAGAGCCACTGGCTCACAAGAAGCCTGCTAACTCCTGACAAAAAAATCTCACCAACATGAGACCGCGAGAAAATAACAGTATGTGTTACTAACATCTTAAATTGGACCTCACTAACTATAGTTCTGATAAATGATTCCTAGTAAATGCTACTGGTTCGTAATAAACGGTTCCTAATAAACATAACATTTCTGGCCCAGACAGGTGTAACAGGAAATCATGATGAATAGTCAGAGAAAGGGAAGCAGAGCTGGAATAGAGTATTAAATGACAGAGAGAATATGAATAACAGAACAATCTGAAGGCTAGAGGTTACAACAAGCAAAAGTTCAGAGCTGGAATGCAGGCAGGTTGAGTGGCTGGGTCACAAAAAGGACAGTTCTGGCTGTCACGGCCAGTTAGCACCAAGCAGTGGTCTGATAATACTGAACATTAGGTTACCACTGCTGAGTAGTATGTTCAGAAGTTTGAATTTCATTCAGTGGCTAAGGAAAAATTACTGAATGTAGAAAGTAATGATTGTTCAGTAACAGATAAGGATACTGACAATTATCCTACATCTCGACCTCAAGGAAAAAAATATGAGCAAGATACTAAAGCCTCGATGGACATAAGAGACTAAGAACATTTGAATTAATTATTGTAAAGAGAATGGATAGGATTGGCTTCCAGACATATCTAACTCAAATGAGACCTTTTGGGCTCTATGATACAAAGAGCAAGAAAGAATAAGAAGCATTCATCCCAAAAAGCTCCTTGGGAAAATATCCTTTTGGAAAAACCAGGCCTCTGAAACGGAGGGAAATTGGAAGAGGAATCAACCCACAGATATGGAACCAATCCATAGGAGGAGTTGGTCATGAGACCTTGTGAAAATTAAGTGAAATGCTTTATGGAAAGTGCATGAGGCATGAATGATTGAATGGTACATCAGGGGACAGTGCTAAACTTCACTCCACAACTTTCCCAGGAAGTTACCATTTTAAAAAACAACTAAGACTTCAAGAGGCATGTTAGAGTTTGTTATATATGTCCCTCTAAACTTCATGTAGAGGTTTAATCACTTACATGATAATATTAAGAGGTGGCTTCTCTAGAGGGTGATTAGGTCTTGTAGCCCCACTCTTATAAATGAGATTAGTGATCTTATTTTTTTAAACATCTTCATACACTGTTCTTCCTTTTTGCCCTTGTGTGCTTCTGCTCTTCTGCCACATGAAGATGTAGCAACAAAGGACCATCTTGGGGAAAAAAGCAAGCTCTCACTGACACTGAAGTTCCAGCAACCTTGATCTTGGACTTCCTACCCTCTAGGGCTATTAAAAATAAATTCTTCTGTTTAAGCCACCCAGTCAGATATTTTGTTGTAGAAGCCAAAATGACTAAAATAAAGCAATTGGAAGGAAAGGTAATTTTTCTCATCCTCCTAAAAATACCACTGCCTCATTGTATTCCCATCCACACTTCTAGTAACTGAGTGGATCAATTCATCTCAAACTACTGAGATTTCAAGGACATTTAGCTCCTTGCAATAAAACACCCTCTCAAATATAATGGAATTATCATGATAATTTATTATAGGAATTCAGAAAAGTTGCTAGTTCCTGCACTCATTGATCCTTACCATTTTGCATCATACCTAGCACAAAGTAGGTGCCTACTGAGTACACCCTCAAACATTTATCCATATCCTGAAAGCACAAGGATCAAAGGAAAACTGAATTTCACCAAAATTTTAAAATCTGTGTGCTTCAAATAATACAATTAATACAATCCACAAATCATATATCTAATAAAGGACTCTTCTCTAGAATATATAAAGGGGTGTATAACTTGACAATGAAAAGATAAAACACCTAAGAAATCATGACCCGAGGGTATGGAGAGATATTTCTCCAAAAATATACACATGGTGAATAACACATGCAATGATGTTAATCATTGGTCATTAGAGAGATGCTAATCAAAATCACAATGAGGTACAATTTCACAAGATGGCTATAATCAAAAAGACAGATGGTAATGAATATTGGTGAGGACGTGGAGAATCTGGAACCTTCATATACGGCTGATGAGAATGTACACGATATAGCCACTGTGGAAAATAATTTGACAACTTGTCAAAAAGACAAATGCAGAGCTACCATATGACCCATATATCCCTCCCACAGTGTAAAGATATGTTCACAGAAAAGCTTATGCCAATATTTTCATGGTAACATTCTTCATAATAGCCAAAATGAGGAAATAACTCGATGTCCCTTGACTGACATGAAGACAAAAAATGTGGTGGTGTACTTCCATATAGCAGAATATTACTGAGCTATATGGATGTAACATATTAGCTGTATGGGTGAAACATCCAAAATATACAAATCTATAGAGACAGAAAGTAGTGTGATTTGCCTAAGTTGTGAGAGGGGTAGAAGGAATGGAGAATAACTCCAAAGAGTCTGGGTTTCTTTTAGAGGAGACAAATGTTCCAAACTTAGACTGTCATGATGTTTGTACAATCCTGTGAATATTCTAAAAGAAAATTTAAGTTAGACACTTTTTTTTTTTTTTTTTTTTAGGTACCGGGGATTGAACTCGGGTCTTTGCGCTTGTGCAGCAGGCGGCGAAACCACTGAGCTAAATCCAGGGCCCAAAGTTAGACACTTTAAATAGGTGAATGGGCACTTGCCTAACATGCAAGAGGATTGGATTCAACCCCTAGTACCAAAAAGAGTGAATGTTACTGTATATTAGTTACATCTTAAAGAGTTTTTGTCAAAAAGTAAATTTTTTATTGGTTTCTACTTATCCCAACAAAGTTTTATCTACTGTGAATTTGTTCGTCCACCCTCCTGTGCCTGACACTCAGCAAATACATCAAGAGATGGAAGCTACTCACATTTCTACTCATTTATAACAGGCCTGTCCCTGCAAAAGTATTAATCACAGATGGCCTGATATCTTACTCAGGTTTCTAATTTAGTTGCATTTCAGAGGTCTGTTTTCAGTGATCAAAACATAAATGAGATTGATGAAAAATTATATACTCAATCCTATTTAGCTACATTTGATATATAAATTCTAACATGGTGAAAATCACCTCTGATTATAACTACTTCTCTCCAAGGAGCCCACTCGTGTCCATGGCCGAACTCGAGATTTGGCCTCCAATAGCACAGATGTGAGTCTCTGTTTCCACGGATCACTTTTATTCGAAACCTTTTCTCTGCATGATCCAAATTTACTGAATCATAATCTGCTCTTTGTTATATGCAAAAAGGGGAGAAATCAATTACGTGTAATTACAGATTCTTGCATACTTTCAGAGTTTATTGTTAGTAAATTTCTTGACAAAAGGTAGGCAAGAATAGAAATAATTTTTGTATAATGAAGCTATGCTAAGTTAGTTGTTTGTGCAAATGATTCTTACCCTGCTTAGTTTTTTCAATCATATTTAAGGCTAACTAATATATTTTACATACATTTGTCTTTTTAAAGATTATTATTGTCTGTCTACTCCCAGGAGAATATTGGTCCCATGAAGACAAAGATTTTGATAATTTTCACTACTTTGTTTGAGGTTATCATTTACTGTCATACTATGGTTATTTTAATTTTATTGCTTATTATTGTTTTAATGTACCATGAAGTGACAGCTATAATCCGATTTGTATTATAACAAGTGAAATGAGAATTTTTATTTAGAGATGCAGGTATTATTGTCAAGTGCCACATTAATACTTTTCATTATAACAAAAACAATTTTAGACCTCTTGATATTTTAATAAAAGCCTCACTGAAGATAGTCACATCAGTGATGCTAATATTTTTCACATTTTTTTATTATTCCTATTCTCTTTCTCCTCCTTTCCATTCCTATCATTACTCCTCTTTGACTCTTAAATTTCTTTCATTTCGTTTTTAAAAATAAATCCAAAACATCATTCAATGCAGATCTTAGCAAGTGATTGCTAAGACAGTGCTGTAATTTTGATGTTTCTGGTCCTTTTGAAATTTTCCTTCACCTTTTCCTTCTGCTAACTCAGGATCTGTATCCTCTTGGTCTGTTTCTCAAATAAGTGATGCTACCCGGTTTCTTAGTGGTCATGATTTTCTGCTTCTACACTTTGTTTTAGCTATCATGATACCACAGTAATCATCAAGGCATGAAACAACTCAAGAAAGCATTTCAAGGGAAAGCACTGTGGACATTTTATAAATACACTTGTACATTACATGTCAAATTCTTTTATCTGTTCGATATTATTCACTTTAGTTTCCTTTCCACAGTAGAACAAAAGATTTTTTGTGGTACTGGAGACTGAATCCATAGCCTAAGCTACACCCCCATCCCTTTTTTAATTTGTATTTTGAGATAGGGTCTCGCTAAGCTGCTAAATTGCCCAAGCTAGACTCAAACTTGCAATTCTCCTGCCTCAGGCTCCCAGAGTGCTGGGATTACAGGTATGAACTACAATGCCCAGTTAGAAATTTTTATTCGTTATTTTTTTTAATAGACAATCACTAGATTCTGTAGAATTTTAAATATAGATTACATCTATCTTAATTCATTATAATATCGTTTTATACAAGAGACTTCATAAAAGTAACCAAAGAAGAGAATCCTTCCTTTGGTTAAAAAAAAAAAAAAAATATATATATATATAAAAGATTTGGGGATACAAATAGAAATTTACAGTAAAACGTCAGAGATAGTTTTTGTGAGAAATGTTAAACTAGATCAACATTTTAGGACCTATTGCCTAACGAATTCCCTAACCCTGAAGAAAAGTATAGGAAGATAATGAGAAGGGAAGTGTACATGAGCATTTTTTACATGAGTAAATGGCACTGGGGTGTAGCCTCGTGGTACAACATGTGCTTAACATGCACAAGCCTTGCATTCACTCTCCAGCACCATCTAAGAAAAGGTAAATGTGGCATGCCTAACCAACACAAGAAGGAGCCCTTTTCAGAAATCATCCTCTAAAAGACATACTTTATTTATTCTACATACTCTAGAATGTTTTAAATCTTGAATAAAATTTTCTAGTCATTCAATTCAGATACTGCCTCTTATAATATTTAGAAAAATATTTCTAAAATATTTAGAAAAATCTTATAATATTTAGAAAAATACAAAACAGTTTAAGTGGTAGTCAACAAAATTAGTTCAGAATGATTATACCAACACTTTAAAATAAACTATATAGATCACCAAATTATTACAACCATGGATTTATATACTCTTCTAAATAAAAACTTTAAGGTCTCCTCTATAAGACAATCCAGCGCCATGGTCTTGGTATCAAAAGAGAAATTTTTGGGCTGGGGATTTAGCTCAGTGGTTTTGCCGCCTGCTGTGCAAGCGCAAGAACCCGAGTTCGATCCCCGGTACCAAAAAAAAAGAGAGAGAGAAATTTTTGTAATAACTCATCATCCTAAACCTCATAATAGCTGCAAGTAACACAATTGTTCCATCTCATTATATGCTGAGGCATTTGGCTGTTTAGGTTATCACATAGGTATCTGTAAATTACACACAAAAATCCTTATTATTTCTACCTCAGTTCTAAACCAAGCTTTAAGAACGATTTTCAAAAAAGTTTGACTGAAGTTGGTCATGGTGACACATGACTGTAATTCTAGCACTCTGGAAGGCTGAGGCTGGAGAATAGCAAGTTCAAGCCTACGCTGGGCAACTCTGAGACCTTGTCACAAAAAGAAAGTTAATTACTTTTTTTTAAAGGCCTGGGGACTTAGTTCAGTGTGAAGGGTCTGGATTTAAGCCCCAGTACTATAAAAAATATTTTTGACTGGGAGTTACATAAGTAATAGAGGAGAAAGGCAAAACTATGGATTACTACTGAAATATAAAATCCATACCCGTAGCACATAAGAAGAACAGGGAATAAGCATGAGGGAGGATGAGGAGATGGGAAGGAAAAAGGAAAGAGAAGGAATGGAGGGCACTGAATTATGACCTGGGAGTCCACAAATTCATATGGTGAAGATTCTTGGCATCAAAGCATGCTTTCACCTAATACATCAGAACACTACCAACACACACTCCTCCTTCACACAAGCTGTGATATGCTGATCATTTTCAAATAGACTGTCTTAACTCATGAACAACATAAAAAGTACCTCAATCTAATAACACTAAACCCAAAGAAGCAGTTTACAGGAAAATTGGAACTGTTTCTTCTTTGAGGAGAATTAATTTCAAATTAAGCATTCTAACTTTATGCTAAAATGATTCACTGGGGTGAAGGAAGAACAAATTTGACTTTCAAGCATGAGAAGGCACTATCAAGCGTTTATCAGTTTGGCTGTGAGGATTTTGCAAATGAATTATCTCCAGCCCACACAACCCCCCAAAGAAATTTCAGTATATGCAAGTGACTACAGCCTTTTATTTTGAGAGTGGCAGGATAAGTGATTAGAAAATATCTGTAAGTTGTTGCCCATTATAAAAGTTTATCTAAAGTCTCTATAAATGTTAAACCTCAAGGTTCCTATCCGTCAGCATCAGTCCATTTTTTCTACCATCACTGGTGAGGGAGTCTTTCCATCCATTTCCCTCTGAATATTCACACATTAAGTCATACTGAAAAAATAAAGCATTCATTCACATTATTGAAAGGGTGCAAAACACTCCTTAGCTCATCCTCAAAATGTTTAACAAGATCTCAGCAGGAGATTAACGGAGGTCTAGAGAGAACAATCAAGCTTTTACTAAACAGGAAAATTTACCTTGCCTCACAAAATTGCCATTAATGTACAAAGTTACAATGATAGCAGTAATTATGGCCAATGCAATACTATCTTGTATGGGAAGAAAACTAAGAGAATGCATCTGTATCCGAGTGTTGAATAGGTGTGGGGTTACTCTGTAAAGGGGTTTGACACTATGTTAACGTTTGCCACGGACAAAGCCAATCATGTTTCTCCTTAGAATTTGGCAGAAATCTCCTTCCAGGTGGCTTATGCCATTCTGACGTTCACTGACTGGATTTCTTTAGCTTGGTCTCCAGGCAGGAGAGTGGAAAGGGCAGTCTTTGGGATCAGCTTGGTTCAACGTCCAGCCCTGCTTCTCATTAGTTTGTCACTGTTGCCATCGTTTGGGTTGTTTTGTTTTGTTTGCAGAGTAGGGGCTGAAATCAGGTGCTTCTCCCCGAGCTACAGCTCTTTTTTAATTTTTATTTTGAGATGGTCTTGCTAAGTCCCTAAGTTTCCCAGGCTGGGCTTGAACTTATTCCAGGCCTCCTGGAATGTCACTTCGTAGTCTTACAGATCATTTGAGCTCTTTGACTCTGTTTCCTCCTCTATGAAATGAGAGTAGTTCCCACCTCCAGGAGCTATTATGAAAATTAAACAGAAATGTATGCAAAATGTCTGGCACTGAAAAACCTACTGAATAAATATGAAGTCCTTTCCTCCCTAGTATGGATACAGCTTTACAGATAGTAAAGGAGCACTTGAGTCATAAACTTCTAAAATTTAATTTGTCAGCCAAAGCTTATTAATATAGTAGGTGCTATTTTTCACACTGATGCATTATTGAAATGTAAAAAACAAAAAATAGAAGAGGAAGAAAAACATCACTGTCTTTAAATAGCATACATTCCACATCAGGTTATCTGTCCATGACAATGAACCAGGAACATCATACATTAAGGAAGCAATTCTGAAATCAGTGTGTGGGGCCTGGGAGAACCAGGAGAAAACTGAATGCTACCAGACCAGAGGTTACAGAGACTCAATGTGTGATGACTAGAGCACCAACTCATGCAAAATTAAAAGGGACAGGAGACACACCAAGATTAGACTTAAATTACAATAAAAATATACATGTGGTGCTCACCTCTATCCTACTTGAATCAACCAAAGTTCTGTAAGATTCAGAAATCATTTTGATAGAACTAAATATCAGTACTACTTAAAATGCCTTTATTTTTCAAAAGACTTAAGACTGAGTCTGTGAACAAAAGGTCAACTCCAGTTGCAGTTAAAGCAGAATGTGTTACTTTTCTTACAGTAATTTTAAGCAGTCATGCAAAATAGCACTGGCTCAAAGCCCCAGTATCAGCATGAAAAGAAATCATGCTGCTAAATGTAAATATTATTATCATCTCTAACAATCTTTCATTAAAATCTTTGTGAAAATACATCTAGACTCTTAAGACTCTCTCTCAGACATGTATATGCATTTTAATGTTATGTAAATTATGTAACTAAATTGGTATGATACAATGCAGAGTACAACAACAAAAAAAGACTTAATTCAAAAATTTGGATGTGATACTGCATGGCTTTGACAATGGCCAGTATAAGATTGTCAGCACTAATTTTAAGAAATGACCTTTACGTGCTTTGAAAGTAATAACAGCTTACATTTATTTAAGATTTCCAACTCCCTCAATTCTATCATGTAGGCATTGTTAATATTTTTCTGTTACTATTGACAAGATCAAGGCGAGAAGGGACTAACTGACTTGATCAGAAGTTTAGATAAAAGCTCTGCATTTCGTTGTCTGACTCCAGAGCCCACCCATTGGCTACTGTGTTGTGTTGCTCTGTCTCTCTCTGATATTTTCATAGTCTAGCACTGGGTGAGAACATTGATTGACTGAAGGTGTGGGCACTCAATCTACATGGTGCTTCAGGCTCTGTAGCCTAATAATTATATGATTTCAGAAGTGGATAAGTTCAGATAGATTCATTCATCTTTAACAGGTACTCTACTATCTCTGGTTTCCTCAGTGATAACTTTTTAAATTTTTCCAAAGCCAAATCTAGTACAGAAAAAGACACTACTTTCTTAAGAATAGTAGCACTATATAGATAGATAGATAGATAGATAGATAGATAGATAGATAGATGACAAGCTCAGAAGTCCCTGAGAAAAAAGCACCTCTGCCTTGCCATTAGAACCTTTTGCACAATTTGCTAGGCAGAAATATCTGACAGTGGCCACACAGCATGACCTAATTACATTACTGTAGACTACGAGCAATGACAAATTTGTAAAGGAACAACTGAAATTAGAGGAAGAAAGGTGATATTAAATATCCAGGAGCTTTTGCATAATAGCGACTTACCAGATTATAAGAAGGCAACAGAATTCCTATAAATTATCCCACTTCTGTGTTGTTGGATAAGAAAAGGAAGAGAATTGTAGGGTAAATTACTAATAGGTAAAAATGTAGGCAACAAAAAGTGAGAAACACTTGTACCTGGTGCTGACAGAAAGGCCCACAGGAGGTGACCTTCAAAGGATGTGTGAAGTGAAACAAATGATTAAGACCTAAGGTCCGAAACAGTAACTAATATGCTAAAATAACCCTAAATATTATTAATGAGGTCATGGAGGGAACTACAGGCTGGTAATAAGATGATTTAATGTTTCTCACTTCTCCAAGGTTGTTGTTTTCCAAATTAATTTTTTCTACAGATATCCAAGTGAGAAAAACAATGGAACATGGTGTACTTATTATTGGTAGAGCAATCTCTCTGAATAGCTCAAAACTGATTAATGTGAGCTACCACTGCACGATGGCCCTAGCAATGAGCAGTCTTCTCAGCCTATAGTTAAATATATGTAGCTAGACACAGTGTGTCCTGCCCCACTAATACTGCTAATTTATGGACTGGAGCCTAAGAAACTGACATTGTGGGAAAGCTGTAGATTCTGTTTTGTACTTTCTCTCTATACAAAAGCCTTCCCATGGAAATCAGAAAAATAACTATTATGATTAGAGGAGTAAATCAGTTTAAGTAGAAATGCTAATATGCAATTTGAGGGCTCTAAGAGTCGTTCACTTAAACTCAAGACTTTATTATCAATAAAGAATTTATTACTATTTTTTTAAAAATTGCTCCCATTGGATACCCAGTAGGGATTGGTACCAATAAGCAAAATTAAATGCAAAGCCGAACCTTCAGTAAATTTATACAGTTCCTCACCAGGCTGTCCGGAGGCCGTGAGTGGTCAGAAACAATGACAAGTTAAGTAGAAGACAAGACAGTTCCTACTGAAGTTCTTTCCAACAAGCTCTTCCCCTTATCTCCTCCGTTCTAATGGCTCAGAGAAAGGCCCTTCCTTTTTTGATTATTTTTAGTGTCTTTTGTACTTTCAAAGACTCCTAGGAGCTTGACCTCTTCCTTTGCACTTTTCCTTGCTTTCACTCTCCATACTTCTATCAGCTTTTCTCCCTTTAGCAATTCTACTTTTCCTCCATATTTCTGAGTAGACCTTTGATTTCAAATCCCATAGCACACCACAACAATGCAGACCAAAAAGCCACCACCTGCCAATAGGCTTTTCCTCACTGCCAATCTGTTCCTCACAAGAATGAAACACCCAAAGCAACAATGCTCTCCCTTTAAAGTTATTTTTTATTTCCATTCACAGGAGAATCTAATGGCTCCCATTTGTTTCCCACGCCAAATCTACATTCCCAATTATATGAATCATTTATCACCAATGTCCATCAGTATTCATATGAACATCTCCCTTATAATTTTAATTAATCCTATGAATATATCTGGGCTTTTATATGGACATACATATGTTCTGTCCTCCTTCCTTAGGGATAGGAGGGTTTCAAAAGTCAACCATTCCGGTGCTCATGTCACTTAAGGATTGTGCTCATTCCTTGTTCTCTTTTAGGAATTTCAAGTCCCTTCTGTTTTCAAATCCACTTCCCCCTTATCCACTTCAAATTCCACCGCTTTCTGAAGTCACCCATCTGCAAATGACTTCTCACATTTGCTGAACCCCATGACACATACAGCTCAATCTCTTTTAACAACACTTCAAAAGATTAGTGTTCTATCAGTAGAACACATGTTCCTTGTAGGGAGAATTCATGTCTGATTTAAATTATTGTTAAAGAACAAAAGAATATGTGACCAATAACATTAACTATGTCCTGCCTGGCTTTTACATTTTAAAAAATTCAGGACCCTGGTTTATGGAACTGTGGATACACACACAAGCCCTTCCCTGTCCCTGGAAATAAGGATGCCTGAAATATGGCACTTAGCCCTGTGCAAAATATATGAGTAATCTTTCTAATCACACTAGGATTACAAAATAGTGAGTGTGTTACTGTGTCAATTACAGTCCTCTTTGGCCTGTAACCAGTGATTTCCAAGCAAATGGCTCATGTTTCACCCACGGACACAAATGGAGAGGATGCCAGTCAGGAAACTGTCTCATGTACCTGGATCCTCAGTCAGTTTCATTCTTCCCATCAAAGTCATCAGACTTTTGACTACAGCCTGTAGTACTAAAGAGAACTATATCTATGAAGTCGCAGGAAAAATGACCCTACATGTTGCCATGATGATCTAGAGCATTTCAAAGGAATTTTTAAAATCTCAAAACTATATTCTCAAAGAATTTCCAAAATGTTGGCTCCCCAAACAGAAAAAGGTATTTTGAAAAAGGAACACCAGTGAAATAATTTTTTTTAATTATATAAGAAAATGTATTTTAAAAAAGAAAGTGTTTTTAGATAAAAGACATAATTCAAGAGAAGTATTGGAAGCTAAACAGGGAAGCCTCCCAAGACATAGAATATTAGGACAAAGAATAGAAAATATAAGATAAAGAAATGTAGAGGATAAATCAGAATGCTTAGTAGTCACCAATAAGCCTTCTAGAAAGAAAAAATACATGGAAGACGATTTTCAAAAATAAGTATTAAGACTATCTTAGAGTTAAAAGTAAATAAATAAGTAAAGAAAGAAATACATAAGTACAGTTGAAACCTTACAGAAATTTTTTAAAGTCAATCAACAATGAAATTAGTTTAACATTAGGTTTTTTCATTAGCCATACTAAGTGCTAAAAAACAAGGAAGAAATGTCTACAAAGTTCTAAAAACAAATGATTTTCAATCAAGAGTTCTATGTCTTACCTCAAAGAACTAGGACTGGAAGTCCCATTTGACCCCGCTATTCCACTGCTGGGGATCTTCCCCAAAGAATTAAAAGAATCACACCACAGTGATATATGTGCACCCATGTTCACAGCAGCGCAGTTTGTTAATAGCTAAAACTTGGAAACAGCCCAAATGCCCATCAACTGGAGACTGGATCAAGAAAATGTGTTTTTTTAATAAAATGGAGTACTACTCAACCATAAACAATGAGAAATTAGAGACATTTATAGCTAAGTGGATGCATATTGAGGCAATACTCTGAAGTGAAATAAATAGGACACACATGTGTAAATACTGAATAGTTTCTCTGGTGTGAGAAACTGAAAGTGTAAATAAGGACTAAATGTATAATAGATAATGTGAAATAGGAAGAAAAGGGGCAAAGGGGAAGGAAGTGAGAGGGCTAGGGGAAAGGATAGAAGGGAATGGGATTAATATGAGAAAATGGAAAAATAGGAACAAAATCTTTGTAAATAGGGAGGACTGGAGGGGTTGAAGGGAGGGCTGGGCAAGGGTGAAAAATAAGAACCAAGAGAGACTATGTAAAGGTGCAAATTTCCAATGATGAATGTCATTATATTGTATACCTAAAATGTACCAATGATTAGAATGAATAATCGGTAATGTAAAATAGGAAGAAAAGGTCCAAAGTGGTAAGGGTAGTGGGAGGGGCAGGGGAAAGGAAAGAAGGGAAAGAAAATAATGATGAGAAATGGAAAAAATGGAAATAAAGTCTTTGTAAATAGGGAAGGGTGGAAGGGGTGAAGGGAGGGCTAGGAATGGGGAAAAAGTAAGAACCAAGATGCATTATATAAAGGTACAATTCCCAATGAGAAATGTAATTGTGTTGTATACCTACAATGTACCAATAAAAAAAATAAAAGAGTTCTATATCTTGCCAAATAATTATGCTAATAAATTATAAAAGTAGAATAAAACTTTCCTTTTTTGCAAGATTTCATTTCTTTTCCTTCCTGTGTACCCTTCCTGAGGATGCTAACTTGAGGGTGTAAGGACAAGAAAACACTGTCCAAAAATGGTACTCTTCCAAGGGAGAGTAAAAGCAGATAAGCAGATCTCAGGATGCAAGCTTTGGAATATTGCAGGAAGGAACCAGCTCAGAACCAGCAAGTAAAGTGTTCCAAGGGAGGTTTCCGGAGGGGAGTGGGAACTCTGATAAAGTGGACTGTTTCAGTAGATGCTTCATTTAGGATTTGACACTGGGAACATTCTCCACTGAGTGGTAGAAAATCAAACCCCTACAGAAGGAATCTAATGTAATAACCCTATGTAGGGAAGAAAGTGTAACTTCCACAGAAAAATAGAGAAGGAAGTGTAATACTAGCTAATGCATGGTATCTGGCCATATTGACTTGGAAGATTGGAAAATACTGGGGTGAAAGAAGTGGATGACACAGTTATAATGCCATCTGTCATTTGCCACCTTTTCTGGCAAAGTTCGGAAGTACTGTTCATGGCTAATGACATAAGAAATGAAGATTTAATTATATTTTGGAAGTACCAAATTTAGGCTGTAAGGAAATAGACTGATGATGTAATTATACGGAGAAAAGGGAAGGTGAAAAGTAATACAAAAATGAATTCAGTCCATCTAATATATCAAGAAGTCAATGGTGTCTAAATGTAATAAATCAAGAAATAGTGAGATACGTATTGTATAAGATAGCTACATAGATCAAACACCACTATGAAAAGAATCAAGAATCGAAACAGAAACAGTTTAAAGTTGGTCACCTCTGGGGGAAGAGCACAGCAGGCATTGCAGCTTTTTATTGTAAATTCTTCTATACGGTTTGACTCTTTTACCACACAAACTTATTATTTCAATAAAATTGAATGTCAGCATATGGATAAATGGAAATGTTCCTTAGAGTATCCCCCTCACAGCAACATAAAATGAATGTCCTTACTGTAGATGAATACAATCCTGACTACTAAAGTAATAGTGACTTCACTTAAGAATTCTACACCAAATAAGCTCTACTATCAAAAGCCGAGGTAGATTTATTTTATGAAACAAACAGAAGACAACTGTCGTGTAAATTATCACGAGAATAATTTATTTCGCATGTAGTATAACTCAAGTAAAATAAGAAGAAACGCCTTCTTTATCTTCCTTTAAAAGTCTGTTGCTTTGAAAAATATGCACATTTGGCCCTAGCAAGGTTCAAAAACAGTGTTTTCATCTTCCACCCAGATATGATACGTATGGTAAAAATAATTATGTATTCTATGCTCTGGTAAACAGAATGCATCAGCAAATATGGCAAACTTGAAGACTGTCAGCAAAAGTCTCAACTTGCTTCAGTCACAGCTGAGTAAGCTTCATAAGGTGGCGTTTGGAAAAAGATAAAAACTGAGAGAGCAAAGTGCATCAAAGTCAATACCTTGAACTACACTCAGAAGTAAACTGCGCTACACTGGAGCACAAATATCATCACCTTTTGGCTTCTCATATTAAGAAATCAGCCCTCACCATTTTCTGAGTTCCCTATTCAAAAGCTGTTTCAGGTAAACTGCATTACAGTCATTGAATCCTACGGAAGCCCAGAAAAATGTAGGGATAAGGGTGCCATAACCCGGAAAAAAGCGTACATTTATAATGTTTTATAAACGACCACTTGCCTTGGGCCTACTTGGCTGAACTAAGAATGTCTCACTAGTAAATTATCTATCACAAAACTTGGGACCTTTTCTTCTTCCATGTCACCTGAAATATAAACAGTTGTAAAGAACAGATAAATCTTGATGAAATATTGAAATGGTAAATATTCCTGACACTTAACAGCTATATATCAACAGTGCTGACAAAGCAAACTCCTTAATAAAATAAAAGGAGAAACACTTCTGGCCCTTAGGCAAAACTGTGGCCTAAGTAAACTCCAGTGACTCACCAAGCTTCATTCCTACTCACATCTTATAGCCCAAACCCCTGCAAGATGAGCCCAGTGCTATTCCGTTCCTAATGCACCTCTCCTAGAAGGGGGTCAGTCCTCAGTTTGGTTCAATCAGCAGAAGTATGAAGCCCACACTTTCAGCCTGTAAGTGATACAAGAAAACTGAACAGCAAATGATACAAAAAGAAAAACAACTGATTATCCATTTGGGAACGTTTATGTGCAACATGCTTAAGAACTAATAGAAGTGAAACACACAAAAGCCAACTAGTTCTGCAGGGAAGGGCAGCATTGGACCCATAACACATTAAAATGCTAATAAAATGCTAATAAAGTTTAGAAAATCCAAAAATCATTTTTTCTCTCAAACTACCTAATTTCTACATAATCCACATTTTTAATAATCAACCTTCTTAATTCTGTCTTATATTGCTTCAGTGCAGCATAGTACTAAATTCCTTCAACAAATTATATTGTTTCACTAAATGATTCCAGCCACATATATTATTATTTCTAAGTATGAAATATAATGAGTTTAGACTTTAATAATTTAGTTTAATCATAGAATAGCATAGTGTAGAGTATAGAAAGGGGGAAAAAGCTTCTATAATGTCCTTATTCTAATGGGATCAAGTGCCAAGTGACAAATGAATCATATTATTGACTATACACTACATTTGTATTGATTTGGTAATGTATTGCTGTACAGCTAATGCTATGTCAGCCATTCGTTTACAAATATATCCAGGGATGTCATGCCAAGATAGAAGACATTTCCTGTGCACTCGTAGGAAACTTAGCCCAAATCAAATGTAATTCTTTAAAAATGAATAATTCTTTTAATCTCACAATTGTCTGGACAAGTTACATAGTGTAGTGCACAGTAATGCTATTCTACTTAATATAGAAGCTGTATATTTAAATTGTAATTATTTGTTTTGCTTGTTATATAGTTCACAATGCAACTCAAGTTACCCAGGTAACTTGTGTACTTGTGTAGCTAGATTAACTGACAAAAGAATACTTGAACAGCTCAATGCAGTCAGTTCATTATAAGCATCTTGAGAAAGGGCAAGAATACACTAACCCTGAGTAATGGCCATTCACTATTGCTTCCTAGGATATCAATATTCAGCATGAAATCAGGAATGGCAGAAATTTCTTGGAGGCTAAGATAGTGGAAAGCTTGAAACTAAATGACATGAATGTGAACAATCCCAGAATGTTGTCTAATGCAAAGGAGAGCTGTTACCACACACTATTTAGACTTGTGCTGTATGGATAACTCTGCCACCCCACCTCTTCAGTGCAAAGGAAGAAGGCAGTAGACACAGAGATTGGAATGGAGATATAAGGACAGAGGCAGATACAGAGAGAGCAAAACAAGTTTTCATAAATGATCCTTCAAAGAGCCATTTTAATAAAAGCTGCTACAGGCTGTAGGCCTGATGGATAGTTGGACTTCTCTATACAATAATTTGGTATGATCCATTGTCACCATATTCAGTTCTAAATACCTTAGATGTTGGCCTCACAGTGCTTTCTTGGGCAGCAGGGTCTGAAGTGTTACTGCCTACGCTGGAATGCTGCCTCTGTTACTTCCTGGTTGAATAAAAAGAAGTTAACTTGTCTCTACTCTTACTGTGTCTGCACAGTTGGGATGCTACTGGTACCTACCTCATGAAGCAACGATGATAACTAATCTCAACTTGAAGGTCAAACGGACATCTCAAATTCAAAATGTCCCAGACTGAATTTCCTCGTGTCCTCTTTTGGAACTCATTCCTTCCAGTCTTCCCCTGTGCTCTTTGCATGTCATAGATTAATTTCTTTCTCACAGACACCACATTCTATTGGCTCTGTCTTCCCAAAACATCCAGAACCCAAAGACTTCTCACTACCTCACCCCACCCGTGCCCCACTGCCAGGATCACTCCAGTCCACGCATCATAGTCTCTGCATGGACAATGCCAACAGCTTCCAGCCTTTTCTAACTCTTATGATGCACACTCAAAGTGGCAGCTAAACGAATCCCATTAGTAGGTAAGTCAGGCTGCATCACTTCTCTGCAAATCCTTCATCAGTTTTGCGTCTCTCCCAGAATAAAATCCCAGGCCTACATGGTGAGACCTTCAAACCCTCTGACCTCATTTCCTGTTGCTCTCCCGGGGGGGCTTCCCCACTGCACCTAAAAATGGAAGCAGGTGCCCCAAAGCCTCTGCATGTGGGGTTCCCTCCTCCTGGGGCTTTCTTGTACCACAGTCTTGGGCATCTACTTCAGGCCTTTGGTCAATGTCACGGTCTCAGGGAGGCCTTCCCACACCAACCTTTTTAAAATTAAAGAACTCTCACATTCAGGCACATTCTCTTTCTCTCTTTACCCTTTAAAGTTACCTCCAAATTGCACACTATGTGTTTTACTTCTTAATTTTGATTGTATGTCTTTTCCCACTAGAATATAAATTCCTTGACGGTAGAGATAGATACTTTTTCTGCTTTATTTTTCTGCTATATCTGTAGAACCTATGCTAATATACAACACAGAGTAGGTACACATAAATATTTATTAAATAATTGAATCCAGTCAGTTAATTAGTGTCAGTATTTTTAAATGTGTGCCACAGTCTAAGTGTACAGTGTTAGAAATTGTTTACTTGGGCTATCTGTTTCTGTAATTACCATTAACATTTTAAGTCTTTCCAAAATACACTTTGAGCATAAATTGTATTAGCTTCAAAACAGTTTATTAAATCTTAATGATTTGATTTGTTTTGTCTTCAATATGCAATTATTCCAGCATTAAAAACTCATAATCATAAAGCTTTGAAGACATTTCCCATAAGGATGAGCTGTTTAACACTAGTTTTTAATAGCCTTTAAATACATACTTTAATACTCTTTAAATATCCCCCATGTACATTTTCCTGTAAATAAATTTTAAATAAGAATTACAGAAATTCTCAGTTACATATAATTTATATCATTTTACATTCATTTTCTATAATTTCTTCAAAATTACGAGATATGGGACTGAAAGTGTAGTTTAGCGAAAGAGCACTTGCTAGCATGTACAAGAGCCCTGGTTCAATTCACAGCCCCACAAATAAAGTGCATATGATTTCAGTGTTGCTGAGATCTAGCTATCCCTAAATCTGTTTTTTAAAACATTACAAGATAACCGAGTTTATTAGCTCAAAGAACTTTACTCAAGCTCCATAATAAATTACTGAAATTCCAAAACCAAGCATACAATATCTCCCTCTATCATTCTCTTTATCTCTTTTTAATTGCATACATAACTGGACCACACATAAAAACATCAACAGTATTCATGTGGTTCTTTGAGACCACATAACTAGTGCTCTGCTCTTTTAATTAACACCTCTATATATCTATGGCACAAAAGTACCAGGTGTTCATAGTAATTATTCTGACATATTAGTAGAAAACTTTTTACTGGTGTAGGCATTTTATTGCATTATAATTTTTGCTTGTCAGTAATTTACAGTGCATATAGAATAATCATCAATTAATCCAAAAGTTTTTAACCAAGTGTCTCATTCTCCTGCCTAATCAATATCAGAGATATATTATACATGTGTTCGCAAAGTCCCTTACATTTCCAAATGGTCTGGGTAATGAATTTTTGTATACAAACCTAAACCACAGACAACAAAAACAGGCCATACTTCCAAAACTGCTATATAGATTCAAGGCAATCCCAATTGAAATCCCAACAGTATATTTCACAGAACTAGAGAAAACAATCCAAAAAACTTCATGTGGAACCACAAGAGAACTAGAATAGCAAAAGAAATTCTAGGCAACAGAGACATGACAGGGGGTATCACAATCCCCAACTTGAATCTATACTGCAAAGCCACTGATAAAAACAGCATGGTACTGGCAGAGAAAAAGACCTGAAGACCAGTGGAATAGATTAGAAGATGCAGAAACAACTCCAGACACACTCAGCCACCTCATTTTGACAAAGGAGCCAACCATCCTCACTGGAGGAAAGATAGCCTTTTAAATAAATGGTGTTGGAAAAACTTGATTTCAACTTGCCAAAGATTAAAACTAGACCCCTATCTTTTACCATGCACTAAACTAAAATCCTAGTAGATTAAAGACCTAAATATTAAAACTTTTATCAAATTCAAAAGCATCCACATAATGAAACAGTCAACAAAGTGAAGAGACAACCTATTGAATGGGAGCAAATATTTGCAAACCTAATAGATGTTTTTCAAAAGCAGAGATATAAATGGCCAGTAGGTATATGAAAAAAATGCTCAACATCATTATTCATCAGAGAAATGAAAATTAAAACCACAATGAACATACCTTTTAGAATGACTATCCTCAAAAGGAGAATGTAGAGCAAGAATAGCTGTTGTAGAAATATAAATTGGTACAGGCATTATGGAAAATGGCATGAACTTCCTCAAAAAATTAATAATAGAATCATCAAATGATCCAGCAACCCTAATACTGGATATATATCAGGAAAAAAAAAGGAAACCAATATGTTGAAAGAGATGTGTGCATTCCCGTGTTCATTACAGCATTATCCACTTTAATCAAGATGCAGAATCAATCTAAGTGTCCACTGACAGAGGAATGGGTTAATAAAATGTGGTGTATAAACATACACACACAAGGTAATAAAAAACTATTCAGCCTTTAAAGAGAAGGAAATTCTGTCATTTGAGACATGAATGGACCTAGAGAATGTTTTGCTAGGTAAAAGAAACTAGCACAGAAAGACAAATACTGCCTGACCTCACTTATATGTGGAATCTAAAATAGTCAAATTCATAAAAGCAGCAGGTGGAATGGTAGTTGTCAGGGCCTATGGGGTGGGAGTTGGGCAGATACTAGACAAACGTACAAAGTCTTAGTTAGATGGGTGAATAAGTTTTATTGATCTGTTTTACAGTATGGTGAATATAGTTAATAATAAAGTACTGTATACCAGAAAATTGCTAAGACAGTATATGCTAACTATTCTCACCAAAAAGAAATGATCAATATTGAAGTGATCACTATGTTGATTGATCTGTCTTGATTTAATCATTCACAATGTATACATATATCAAAACATATACATGTTGCCAAATATTCCAGCATATGAAATATAAACTTATTAGTATTCACAATCTACCAAATGTGTTAAAATTGTAGTATTTAAAAATTGGGATCTTTGGACTCCTAAACTAAAGAATTAAAATCCACAGTTTAAATTCTAGAAATTAGGAGTTTCCATCAGGAAATGAAATGGACTTGGAATTATTTTTTAATTAATTAATTTTATTGTCATACATAATTATCACACTCATCAAAGGGAATTTGTACCTGTACATGATCTGTCTTGATTTCTTTTTTTTTTGTAATTCCCTTCTCCTCCCTTCAACCACATTTCCTCTCCTTATTTACAAAAGCTTTGTTTCTATTTTTCGTTCTTTTCTTTTTCTCTTTTCCTTTCCTTCCTTTCCCTATGCCCCCTCCCTAGTTCCCCTTCCCATTCGAACATTTTCTTCTCATTTCCTAATATCTATTATATATTTTGGTCCGTATTTACATTTTTGGGTTTCTCACCAGACAAACAATGTGGTATTGACACGTGTATCCAATTTATTTTATGGTCTCAAGATGCATTCATTTACCTAGAAATGTCTCAAGTTTATCCTTCTTTGTGGCTGAATATTTTTATGGCTCCATTATATTAAAAAAAAACACACACATTTTCTTTATCCATTCCTTGGTTGATGAGCATCTGGACTGTTTCCAGGATTTAGCTTTTACCAACTGTGCTGCTTGCTATACACATGGGTGTGCATATATTGCTGTGGTATATGCTTTTAACTTTTTCAAGACAATATAAAGAAAGGGAATAGCTGGGTCAAATGGAACTTCTAGTTTTAGTTTTTTGAGGAATCTCCACACTGATTTCCACAGTGGTTGCACCAGTCTGCACACCCACAAACAAATGAGAAATGTTCCTCTTTCCCCACAGTCCCACCATCATTTGTTATTGGTCGATTTCATGATAGCAGCCATTCTTTCTGGAGTGAGGTGGAATCTCAGCGTTGTTTTCATTTGCATCTCTCCGATGACCAGTAATGTTGAACATTTTTTTCATGTATTTATTTGCTGTTTGTATTTCTTCATCTGAGAAGTGTCTATTCATTTCATATGCCCATTTTGGGATTGAGTCTTTAAATTGGGGGCAGGTCTGATTTTTCTTAAATTCTTTATGTGTTCTAGGTAGTAGTCCTTTTTCTGAGGAACAGCTGGAAAAAAATTTTTCCCACATTCTGTTGGTGATCTCTTTTGCTGTGCAAAGTTTTTTTAATAAAATGAGATTCCATTTGTTGATTCTTTGTAATATTTCCCATGCAGCTGGGGTTTTGTTTATAAAGTCTTCGCCTATGCTTGTGTCTTCAAGAGTTCTACTTCTTCTCTCTTCCAGCAGATTTAGTGTTTCTGTTTCAATATTTAGATCTTTGACCCATTTCAACTTTAGTTTAGTGCACGGTGAGAGAGAGACATGGGTCTAGTTTTAGTCTTTGGAATGTGGAAAACCAGTTTTTCCAGCACCATTTATTAAACAGGGTTTCTTCCAGTGAAGGTGTTTGGCCCCTTTGTCAAGGAGAAGGTGACTGAGTATGTTTGGAATTGTTTCTTCATTATCAAATCGGTTCCACTGATATTTAGGTCAGTTTTTTTGCCAGTACCATGGTGTTCTTTTCACAGTAGCTTTGTGAACTCTGAATTATGACAGTTTATTAGGGAGAAAAAAAAGTTGGATACATTCAGGGAAATGCTACATTTGAATGACATCTGAGGGTAATTCAGAATGAAAGGAAATACATTGACCAATCAGCTGAATTTGACTAAAATATATAAATTTTAGTCAGAGGTAGAGAATAAGAATAAATTATATTCCCTGAGCAAAATCTTTCAAAAGGACCCCTTCACTCACTTCCCTACACCAATATATTTGTCTTCATCATGAATTCTAAATAAGTGCCCTTTTTCCCAGACTCAGTGCACTTAAGAGACGTCTTTGCTACTAATTATATCTCTTGTCAAGAGTCATATTTAGTGGGATAAAACCTAGGAATGCTTTTTAAATTAATTTTATTTTATTTTATCCATTCCCTCCCCAAGTTCCCTCCCCTCCCTATGTACAAAAGCTGTGTTTCCATTTTTTTCCTTCTATTTTCACTTTTTTTTGTCTCTTCCTTCCTTTTTCCCTCCTTCCCCCCTTGTTTGCCTTCCCATTTGAACACTTTCTTTCAGGAATGCTTTTGAAATGACAGAAGATGAAAGAAGTTTTCTCAACAGGTAAGATTTAGAGAGGTCAGAATATATAGAAGAATAAATCTGAAATGACTCTACACACTTTCCTTTAACAAAGAAAGAAATTTTTGTTTTTGGTACCAGGGATTGAACTCGGACCTTGCGCTTACGTGGCAGGTGCTGGAGCCACTGAGCTAAATCCCTGGCCCCAAAGAAAGAAAATTTTGAGAAGCCAAAATTCAACTATCTATGTAAACAAATGAATGCATAAATAAATTTAATCAGCCTATCTCAACCTGCAAAACAAGAGGGGGGAAAAGATAAATTTAGGAGGTAATACAAACGGCCAGCTTTTAAAATCTCAATTCAAGCATTTAGATACTTTGAATAATTCAGCTTAAAAGGTGTGAGTACATTATTTTGCACATATATTTTAAAGTTGAAAATTGGTAACTATCAGTGTTTCTCCAGTAGTATTCAGATTGTACAGAAATCCACTGATGAAACATTAAAAACAGAGTGTCTCTTACTTAGGCACTGCCTAAAACAACAAAACTAAGACTACACACAGCATAGGGAAAACAGACTATATGTGTAGGACCCAGGGATGCACATCTAGGTCCCAGCCCATAATACTAGCATTATAAGAAAAAATAAAAGATACAGTTTGAAGTTTTTCCTTAAAGAATGTTTATGGACAGTTGAAGGATTTATGAGCCTAGCCATTAAGAAGCAAATCCTGCAACATGTCGAAAGTTATGCTTTAAAATCTTCTCATGTGACTAGCTTTACAGCTTGTAGTTTGTCAGATGCAAATATTTGTGTTTTCTTAAGCTGCCTTGACCACAAGGTACACAGGCACTGTTCATTTCACCAGAATAGGCCAAGACATTTAGAAGTTAATTCTCCTGAATGATTCCTAGGATCTAAAGGGAATAATGAGTTAGGACTGTAAGTCTTTTAATTTTTTAATCAGTATGTACAAGATAAAATTATCTCCTACAGAAATCTACTTCCTTGGATACCTATTATCCATGAACCACAGCTATACATATGACAAAAAGTCAGAAATATTCTAAGGCAATCAAAAACTTTAAAACAAATGGTAGTATTCTATTTTGTCAATTTAAGACAGGCCAGCCTCCGAAGGCTAATGAAAACAGTCAAATTCAGCATCTAATGACTTACTGATTAAATCTTTTCATTACTAAAAGAGAATCAAGAAGCATTAGTATTAGTAGACAAAGGCTTAAAAAAGAATTGGAGGTAAGAAAGCCTAGCACTTTTATTATACTGTTTGGTCAAGCTTTTTCAGAAACCAAAGTTCATTGTCTAAAAATTAATCATAGACTCTATTAAAATTGTTCCATGTTGTCTCTCAGCTTTAAAAAAAAAAAAATGATGGTGCTAGCTAAATGTACTGGCTTGTACTCAAAAGGCTTAAGTCATTTTGCTTCACTGGTATAAAATAATAAAAATGCCAACTAGTTAATACCACTATTAGGACCAACCATTTAAAAGCTGCATTGTCAGCAATAAGAATGTAATTTCAGAATTATAATGAAAATTCCCCTATAATATTACTCACAAAAATGATAGTATGTGGGATGAGATGCTGTAGAAAAAATAGACAGTATTCTAAAATAATATTTGATCTCTAGTTCTATTCAAAAGCATACTGAGATCTGACAAATTATTCTTGGCCATAATCTATTAAAAGGTTACCCTCCTCACCCAAAAAGTATAAATTTTTGAAGTCTGAAGGTATCACAGAAACTAATTTTAGCTTATTTAAAAGAGCATGTTTATCATAGTAATTTTCTCAGTTGTTTATAATTCAGAAAGCAGAGTCCTCCTCCATCTTTGTCTTCCCCTTGCAATTTGTCTGTGAAAGACAAGGGGCCCTTCATTATTCAATAGCACATGAGCTGGACTCGGAAGTAATCAGGAAACAACTCCATTTTTCTCCCATCACTGCCTTCAAACATTCTGTCAGCTCTCCCTCCTCTATCCTTGACAGCCTCTCTTTCAGATTTCTTTGCACGATAACAATTTTGCCACCAGGTATTAAAAAGTTCTGTCTTGTCTAACTCAAAGCATTAATCTAATAGTTGATTTAGATATTTTCCCCTCCTGCCAGCTCAGGAATGACTCCTTGGTGTGGAGGAGAGGAGAAGCAGCAGGAAGATGCAGGGAAGGGCTTGCTCTGCTCTTTTCTGCTCCTTTCTTCCTCTCCCACCCTATTGCCAACGTTAGCCTTTACATTTCTGAATCCTAGGATATGCCAAGGATCAAAACGAAGCTCTTGTTTTTAATTCTTAATTGGCCATCAGATGCCCTCTGTCACAGCAGACTTCCAAATATTGGAACTCGTAAGACACATTTGTGGATTCTTAGGAGACCTCAGCAATCCCTGTGGCTTTCATGTTTCCTGCAAAAGACAGTGAGCTCTTCAACTGACCTTGTATGATCGGGACACTGTTCAGCTTTGGCTCAGTAGGCACCCTTTAAATGCCAGCCACTTGGCTCACAGGAATCACAGCACATGTGCACCATGCTGAACCTCTGACCCGCTCCTCCTTGCCCTGCAGTTAAAGGCGGCTCTATCTTGTCTTCCCCAGAGAAAAGGCAGATACCTGTTATTATCACACATCGTTCCAAACTATTGAGTGTGTGTGTGAGTGTGCGTGTGTGTGTGTGTGTGTGTCGGGGGTGGGGGGTGTCAGCTTCACTCAAAAAACACTTATTTTCTGCTTAGGTAGAAGCATGGGAAAAGCCCACTGGTTTCTACAATTTTGCACACATCCTAACAGGAACTCAGCTGTCATTGTCTATTTTGTGGAGAACCCTAACCACTGCAGGTGGTGCTCTCTGGACTCCCCAAAACTTGGCTGGCGATAAGGGAAGAATCTCTTTCCTAAAAGAGGAAAAACAATGCTTTCTACTCCTGTGAGTTTCCTTCAATAATCTTAATGACTCTTCTGAATAGACAGAATGGAGTCTGGCCAGCGTGCAGTAATTCCCACAGGGCTAGGTCTAGCACCTCTCCTTGGAGTGTGAAGGAAAATTGTCAACCAAATGTCCTAAGCTTCCAGGTCTCTCAATTTCTAAGACAGCAGGCATCTGCCATTCCACACGTCGTTACAGATCTAAACAGCCTTTTTAATAAAGCTTCTCACTGAGAATTTGTCTTTCTGTACTGTCACCCAGCAACCTGGAAAGGAGCAATCCAAAATACAGGTATTAAGTTCCTCATCTCAAATGGCTCTGTCCCTTTAGAATAAACTGTACTTATCAATCTCATTTGTGTGGAAAGGGGATAAGACAAAGGGCATTAGAAAGGTCATGACGGCAGGAGTGATGCAGCATCATCTTAATGGCATTCCTCCTGGTGTGAGCAAATTAATCTGTTTCAGTCACCACACACTGGCGAACTAGTCCAGGTACCATTATCACACTACAATATAAAAATCCCTTTCACTGTAAACTGGTAAATGTATTCTGAATTAATGAAGAACTAGCACACTGTGAGTGCACCTACTAGCTAATTACAAAAACTACAGCCCTCATACTTGGAAGATGGATTAAGTCACTGACACTTTAACAGAGAAAATAAAATCCAGGCATAAGTATTACACTAGGGTTCTTTTTGTTTGGCTTGTTTTCTCATAATTTTTTTCACAATCTCTAGTCAATTTAACGACCAGGAGGGTAACTAATCCTGCAAACATCATGTAACTTAGCTTCTTTCTTCTAATTTTATATATAAATACGCAAGTAAGTAATAAATAGTACTGGGGGAAAACTCAAGTCCGAAGTCAGGAAGCCTGGTTTCGCACTCCGCCTCAGGACATGCTGATGTCAGCCTTCAGGTAAATCATTTCATCTCACTTTGCCTTTGTCTCCTAGTTTTTAAAACAGCAATGATAATAACATTGCAAGGTTATTGTGCTTTATAAAGGAACTGTTAAAGCATTTTTTTCTGGTAGATCACATAAGTAGAATTTGCCTGAATATTTAGGAGTACCATCCTTGATGTCAGACAGCCTCAATAATCATTCATTATCAACAGGTATTTGCTAAAGAAATGCATTAATGAACTATTTGTTTGGCCTCACCTGGCATCAGAACCCTGAATCAAATTTTATAACCTCTCAAAGTCTCAATGTTTATGTATGCAAAATACACAAATAAGAATACATACTTCCATGATACTCAGCCACAGGGCATATTAGAAACCCTGTAGTTGTGGGATCATTAAGTCTAAGCCCAGGCCTGGGCAACTGCATTTAAGTCTCATGAGGAACTGGAAGCTGATTCAGGACTAAGAATCACAGAACTCCCAGTAAGGGCTGCTGTGAGAGCTAAATGAGATAATGTATAGAGGCAGTTAGCACATGCTTAGTACATATAAGTATATAATACACCATTTTATACATTTTTATTTATTTTTTTGTATTGGGGACTGAACCTAGGGCCTGTAGCTGGGTGAAGATTGTGTCACAAAGCTATGTCCCCAGCCATTTACTTATTTATTTATTTATTTATTTATTTGGTACTGGGAATTGAATCCAGGGGTGCTCTTCCACTGAGCTACCTCCCCAGCCCTTTTTTATTTTATTTCACTTGAAATAGGATCTCATTAAGTTGACCAGGCTGGACTCAAACTTAGGATTCTCTGTCTCAGCCTCCCAAGTAGCTGAGATTGCAGGAGGTGGCCACCATGTTTGGCTAATGAAATTATTTTATGTAACACATTTAAGAGTTAATTGGTGAATTATTAAAGCAATGGTTCTCAAAACAACAAGATTCTTGTGAGAGATTTGTAAAAACATAGATTGCTGGTCTTCATCCATTCCAAGAATTTCTGACTCCAAAGGTTTGAGGCAGAGCCCAGGAAGCTGCATTCCTAACAAGTCCTCCCATGATGGTCAAGTTGCTGTCCAAGCAACTTGAGAACGACAGCATTACTGAAACTTTAACGACAGCTGCAGTAGTTTATCTTATGGGACAATGTGGCTTGGCCCAGATACTTGGTTAAACATTATTGTGGGTGTGTCTGCTGTGCTGACTCTAGATGAGAACAGCCTTTGAATATGTAGACCACCCAATGTGGATGGATTTCATCTAATCTATTTGAGGCTAAAAAATAAAAAAGAAGAGTAAGAAGAATTTTCTTTTTCTGTCTGACTTTTTCAGAGAATGGGTCTCACTCTGCTGTCCAGGCTGGCCTCAAATTTCTGGGTTCCATTCCTGCCTCAATAGTAGCTGGGACTACAGGCATGCACTCCCATTTCTGTCTCTGTTTTTGAGGGAAGACATCAGTCATTGGTCTTCTACATCAGAATGGAACTACAACACAAGCTGGCTCAGGTCTGCAGCTTGCAGAGAGCAAATAATAAGATTTCCTAGTCTTCATAAACACATGAGCCAGTTCCTTACAATAAAAATGAATCTATTTAAGGACACACATGTATAAATACCGAATAGTTTCTCTAGTGTGAGAAACTGAAAGTGTAAATAAGGACTAAAAGGTAAAATAGATAATGTGAAATAGGAAGAAAAGGGTCAAAGGGGAAGGAAGTGGGAGGGATAGGGGAAAGGATAGAAGGGAATGGGATTAATATGAGAAAATGAAAAAAATGGAAACAAAGTCTTTGTAAATAGGGAGGGATGGAGGGGTTGAAGGGAGGGCAGGGGAAGGGGGTAAAAATAAGAACCAAGAGAGTAAGTAAAAGTGCATATCTCCAATGATGGATGTCATTATATTGTACACCGAAAATGTACCAATAAAAGGATATACAAAAAAATGAATCTATTTATTCCTACTTGTTTTGTTTCTCTGGAAAACCCTAACTAATACAGTACAGAATTATGTGCATAATAGTAATGGTATGGTTTTTAGACCTCAGGAAGTTAACTTTATTTTGTTTGGGGACCTGAATTAATGACACCTTTCCCTGGGTGAATGAGAATGCTATACTTTTGTAGCCCCCCACACATGCACTTTGTATTGACCTGAGATGTATGCGTGAACTCAAGTCTTGTAATGAAATAAACTGTTACAGCATGTTTTCTTCTCTTTAGTAAAAAGCAAAGTCCTAAAAAGCAGCAATCTGTGTTAGTCAGCTTTTCATTGCTGATACAAAATTCCTGACGTTTGAAACTTAAAGGAAAGTTTATTTCTGGCTCATAGTTTCAAGAGATTTCAGTCCATCGGAAGTTGAGTCCAAGGCAGAACATCATGGCAGAGCAGCATGGTGGAGGACAGCTACTCACCTGTGGCGGCTGGAAAAAAAGAGGAAAGCCAGAGAGGAAGGAGCCAGATAGAGTCCCCAATATCATGCCTCCATGACCCACTTAAAGAGACACATACCCAGAAGTGAACTTTACTAATCTCTTAGGTGTCTCTCACACTATGCAAGATGACAATCAGATAAATCATCCCAGGATCAGACCATATTCATCTACGTAATCCCTAGGCCTAACATAATGCCTGAAGTCAATAAAATGCTTAATGAATGAAGATAAATTCATTTTGAAATACAGTAAATTTTATGGGCAATTTCTTTTTTGAGTCTCATGGTAACTCCATGGAGAAGTCTAGTGGTAAATAAACAAGCAGCTCTCTTTCCATTCTTTCATTATTGTAGGGGTTCTCAAAGAGATCGTGGGTACAGAGAAATTGCTCTCTAGGAAGACATTTGGCTGTATTGGGAGACATTATCTCAGCTTAAGAGCATCTAGCATCTAGTGAGTAGAGGTCAGGGATATTGCTCAACACCCTAGCATGCCCAGGACAGCCCTCCATAACACACAAGTATACAGCCCAAAATGTCCAAAGTGCTTAAACAGGGAAACTCAGCATCAGAGGAATCCAATTGAACAAATTAAGCAGGAGCCCTAACATCTCTCCTAACAATCCCCTAAATAAAAGGCCAGCCTTAAGCCAAAAGAGAATATCAATAGCAACCACTTCCAAGTGTGGAACAGTTTTACAGATACCATTTGGTAACCTAAGGGGTCAGGGTCACAGGTCTCGCGTTGGTGATGAATTATAAGTGAAATACAGTCCTATTTGGAGACAATCGCAAATACTTTCTCCTTAACTTCTGGCCAGCTTGTGTATTATCCAGTCAAAACCAGTAGCTGACTGTATTAGCTTTCCTTTTGCGGGGACAAAATACTCTATAACCACAGTTTAAAGGAGGAGAGGCTTGGTTTTCAGAGGATTCAAGGCAGAATGACACTGTGGGAGAGCATGGTGAAGAAAAGCTGCTCACCCCAAGGCAGCTGGGAAGCAGAGTGAGAGAAGAGCAGAGCTGGGCACAAGAATACACCACTGTAGGTCATGTCCCCATGAGCCACTTCCACCCAGATCCCACTTCTGGACAGCACATTCAGCTCTGGACTCATCCATAGGTTAACCCACTGATGATTAAGCACCCCTATGATCCAATCACCTTCCAAAAAGGCCCACTTTGGAGTAGGTGAGGCTTTGGGGGGCATATCCTGTGGACCATGGAACCAACTTTTACATTATAGAAAACTCTGATGATGAACAATTCCCTTTTGAAACTTGGAAGAAATAAAAACAATAACAGTAAATGTGATTATCCAGAGATGGACTTTTATCATAGATTATTTCAGGCATGGTCTGGAAACTCTTCCTGTTACAGAGAGAAGCAATACTCACTCTGAGCTATTTTCATGGATTTCAGCCCACTGGCTGGAACCAGCCCTCTATTACATTCACTCACGTAATTTTAAAAGAACCATATCTTAAAATTCATTCATATATTCATTCAACAAATAATCATTTAACACTTTGTAAGTGCTAGGCACCAAGAGAAACATTTAGTAGTCCCTAACTTCAAGAAGTTTGCAGCTTAATTTGTCATTCATGTGTAATGTACCATCAATAAAAGCATAAGACAGAAAGAGAGAAGTGCTTGAAATATAAGCCTTAGAAATTCCTGCTAAAAAAAGATAATTTAGCATCACATTCTTCTGTACCTTTTTCTTTAAAATTTTCCTTATTACATATCTGACCTATACACACAATTTTCTGAGAATTTGTATTATTCCAAGATAATACTATTTAAAAAGGGCTCTGACATTAAATTTCCTAATATCTTATTGATACAAGTGCCCAGATACATGAAATAGCAAATTCATTTTCCCTTTCATGGGCCACATTTTACACTTAGACTCAGATCCTACTCGGTCTCTTTAACCCAAAGAAACGATGCGATACAATAAATGTGCACGCACACACACACACTCAAAAACACCCAAAATGTTCATTAGATCATGATATCTGCACAGAAAATTCTTCATTGTTAAGTATGCTGGTTTTGTTGAAGCAATGTAACTGAATATTGCAAAACCATTAAGGTTAAAATTATGAAAAATATATAGATATGGAGAAATATATGCATAGTTAATTTGATAAATATTTAGTGTTTGCATTATACCCAAAATTATACTGGACATTTTGGGGTTTTTTATTAGTATGTGTTTGCAGTACATAATGATTTACATTTATCATGGGGAGTTGGTATGTGGACATAACACATCTTAATTTTCTTTTATCCCCTCCCCTCTCTTCCCATAAAGGATAAGTATCACACAATCAGGATCATCAAGTGGCTTATTAATAGTGGGTATCCAGGGAGAAACCTACAATATAGATGGCAAATAAGCATATAGTGAACTTCAGGCAGCTCCTTTTGTAGCAATCCTACAACACTCAGGTCTAATTCCAGGCATATGACAATCTATACAGAGCCAGGTTTGATCCAAGAAAAGTAATCTTAGATACAGAAAGTCTAGAAGCGACCCTAGGGAAGAGCTGGAAGTTTCTAGCTAACTGGCTGGGGAATAGGTTATTGTTCTCAGGAGTCAGAGCACAGGCTGGATGGCCTAACAATGACATCGCCACCAGTGGGTAACGGACGGACTAGAGTGACATGCTCAGCCTAGAATGCTACACCAATGCTTGACTGACTTCCAGTCTAGTTTTTGGTTCCTTCTGCTTCAGGGCAGAAGTAAGGCTGAAAATATAAAACCACTAACAAAGACCTGTGCAAGCCACTATGGGAACAAGGAGAAGGAAGTGGTTAATAAGAGGTGAGTAGAGGAGATGGAGAAAGTTTTACAGGAAAGGGGTATTTGTACTAAGTCTTGAGGATGAATAGATAACATTACAAAAGACAAAAAGCCACATCATAAAAGCAGAAACATAAGAGAATGTGTATAGCCCCTGGTATTTAGGGTACTGGGATAATTAAGATTAAGGTGGAGGTGGATATAGCACAATGTGAAGCTGAAAAGATAATCACTGGTCAGATCCTAGCCTTGTATGTTTTGCTTCCGAATTTTGATTTTTTTCAATGCAGATAATGGAACCCCGTTATTAGATTTCAAGGATGCGAAATCAACAGATTTGTCTTTTAGGAGGGTCATAATTATAGTAGGATGAAAAATAAATTGGAGATCTAGGTCTTAAGGAACCTATTAGTGCATAGATGATTCTAATAATCCTAGAAATGGTAACACTGAATTACATCTGTGACAGTGAAGACAGAAGAGGAGAGACTTATGAACAATATCAGTGACTGTCTTAATCACCTGAGCAAAGGCCTGGAAAGAGGGTATGAAAAAAGGGTGGAGTCAAGGATTCTCAGTTTGTCCAACCAGGTGCATAAAGATACCATTTTGTAAAATCACAACTATGATAAACTATTCAGGAACAAAGACTATATGGTAGCCTAAAAATGAAGGAAGACAATATCTAGGTTTAACCAGCAACTTTGCAAATTCCTAGTTTATAACTTTGAGTAAATTAACCTCTGTGAATTTAGTCTCATCCAATATTTATTTGGTTGTAAACCATCTTGTTTCAAAGATGATTCAAATTAGTTTGTAGAAACACTTATAACTCAGCAAAGAGACAATGAAGGGAAAGACTATGGATACAAAAAGCAAAATGAAACCACAAGTATTCGACTTAGAGTAACATGGTCTTAAGCAAGAAGTGAGCTCAAATTTGATTCTGAGCTTCTTCCTGTCTACTCACAGTGGGAAACAGAATGGGTTCCATGACTCACATTGTCCATTCTTGGCCAGTGACATTTCAGAGAAACTTTCATCAGGCACTCAGAATGCAGATTCTTGGTCAAGTGGTGTTCAGCACAAACAGCGATATCCTTGAAAAACTTGCAATATCAAGTTTCCCAATTTGAGTCAGTGTTATAACAGCTAATTAACACAATCTGAGTAACATGCTATTTCAGAGTCTGGCTGATTCCAAGAAAAAGTTTCAGCATATTTAAGCAATAAAAAGACTGCATCTTTCTTGGGGAGATCCGTCATAAAAAGCCCTCTTATAAAGATCATTCAAGGACACCATCTACCCACATCCAACCCCAGTGGTCTTCCTGATGCATCCCAAGCCACTGGTCCAACAATAACAGTTCTCAAGTTTCTCTTCTCCAATACATATAAAACCGAATTTTCAGAAATACAAGATGCAGCAGAAAACCTCACTAAACCAAGACAACTGGAGGTAAGTCCAGATTCATAAAATTTTTAAATTTTCAAAAGATAGTCCAATACTTTAGAATATCAGCAATTAGCTAAAGATATCACCCATTAGATCTCAAAATTTTGCTTTAACAAATGATTGTTTCTAATAACTTCACTTTTCTTCCTTTTAATGTTGCCAAAAACTTGAACATGGTTTGTTTCCCCAAATAGGTTTACAGGTTAAATGCTGTTCTTGTCCCGCATAAATTATACGATCTATTAATTAGCCTACTCCTTATCACTCCTAAAGTGTTAATTCAGAACTAGGCAGTAAGGATTTGTAGAAGTTAAAAGACAAGGAGTTTTGCTTAAAATTAATCAAGCAAAACTCACATTGTTCTTTTGTCTTTGTGATGTTTCTGTAGATTACCAAAGAAAAGCTTGTTTGGGAGAAGTATGATAGCTATTCAATGCAGCTCTCATAAAGTTCATACATTTTAATTAAAGACTTCTTAGTGGTTAAGAAGAGTGGGAGAGGTCTTCATAATTTCACGTCTGTCATGTCTCCTACAGCCATGATATCCCTGGACACATTTACTTAAGATCACTCTTTTTAAACAACATAATGGTCCTCTTGGGTCACCAATACCCTTTCGCTGAAGTAAAGGTGTTAAATCAGCAAAGTCAACGTCACTGCCATGAAAAAAAAAACGTGATGATATCCTTGTGTAGCCAAACAAAAAAAAGTGTGAACAAGAGGCTGAGAACAGTGAATAAGAAGACAAAAAGAGCTTAATTCAGAGTGAAAGGTACAGTTAATACTTTTTCAAATTTTATGATGTTTTATATATTTAAAGTTATACCTACAAAATATATAAAAATCATGCACTGACTCAGAATAACTTTTGAATTTTTTTAGGCAATGCTGAAGTGATAATAAATTTTTGATAAAACTTTAATAAAATGTCAATTTCAAATCATATTTTTGTGTTTGGATTTGAACACTGAAACACAATTGAATGAATTACAAAATTTACTATAAAAGACATCATTTAGGTTTTTAAAAATACATAAAGTTATGGTTCTTTTGTATTTCTTTTAAAACTGATGTATTAGTCACTTTCCAGTTTCTGGGACTAAATAGCTGAAACTAGAAACTTAAAGGAGAAGAGATTTATTTTGTCTCACGACTGCAGAGGGTTCAGTCCATACATGGTCAGCTGAAATGGCATGGCTGAACGGCCTGGTGGAGGAAAGCTGCTCACTCCCAAAGTAGGCAGCAAGCAGAAACAAGCAGCAAAGGGATGAACCAGGGATCCGCATACACTCTCCCAAGTCATGTGCTCCTCTGACTCACCACTTCTGACAAGCCCTACCTCCCAAAGGCACATTCAGCTAGGAACTCATCAACAGATTAATGTAGCATCCCTATGATTCAATCACCTCCCCAAAGCTCCACCTCTGAATATGTGAGACTTTTAAGGAACATCTTAAATCTAAGGCATAACAACTAGATTTGACCTTTTTGGTCCTGCAGGAAAATTAGCACTCAAGAAGCAATTGGGATCATTCTGGAGTATCCTCCAAGCCTTCCTTATCAGGTAAAGCATATCTTGAAGGTGGAGTTATAAAAAGTGCAGCTCTCCTCTTAAATCCTGGCGGCCAAAATATAAGCTACAGCAAAACATCTGGGAGACTGTCCCTCTTTTCATACTAAAGAGCTGTAGAATCAGAGCTTAACAAATGATCCTCTTCTTGATCCTTTCTTTGGCAAAGTTGTCAGATGCAGGGTAGGAATCGGCAGTGTGAAATCTGGTTCCTCAATTGAACAGGAACCTTTTCATCATGACTTTAATGTTCCTCTAATGCTGCAGGTCCTAAGGGGACACTACTGAAGGGTATAAAACTATAAAATTTCACAGAAATAGACAGAAGGAAGGAGATGTGGGGAGGGCAAAGAAAAGACAAGGACAATAAAAAATGCCTTCATTTTGAATTCTGTTAAAAGGTTGCACTTCCTCTCAGCATAGGTAAATGGCTTAGGTAAAGCTGACTCATCTGGATCCCTTTTTTAGAAATACCTTCCTACCTTCTCACTAAGAGACTGAAAAACTAATGAGGCTAGCCACAAGTTTCTCAACTTTGGCCCTACTGATAATTTAAACCAGACCATTACTGCAGGGGCTGTTCTGAGCATCAGAGAATGTTTAGCAACATTACTTGTCACTACCTGCCACTCATCATAACTAGGAAACATAACTCTGAGCACTGCAAAATTGACCTTCATTGAGAACTACCAGCCTAGTCCCTAAATTTTTCTTTGGTTCCTCAAGAACTTTCCAGGTGAGAGAATGGACTGTTAACAGCCAGCACAAGGTGACTGGCGAAATTTTCTCTCCTTGTAACTTTCTCTTATTGTGGCATATTTCATGACATATTTTGTCAAGAGTCCATTTCTGCACCTCATTTAATACTGTAGTCAATGTTCCTTAAAGCTAATATATTTAAAGACATAAAGAGAAAAGAGAAACATCCTTATAATCATGTGATTTAAGATCATTCTACATGAAGTCATCCCTACCTCCTAAGGAAACTTGTCATGAAAAGTGGCAAATATTTAAAATAGTGAAAGAGAAGTTTAAAATCACTTCAAAAGGCAAATGCCCTAGTTAGAAACAACAAAGAACTAAACTTCCTAATATTTCTTCCATCTTAGAAACATCTTTTTTTGTTGTTTTTTTTGGTACCGGGGATCGAACTCGGGTCCTTCCACTTGCGAGGCAGGCGGCGGAACCACTGGGCTAAATCCCCGGCCCCATCTTTTTTTTTTTTTTTAACCCTACAACTCTGATCCTAGCCATGGCATCATTTCTTGGCTTCCTTTGCAGCAAAACCCCTCAAAAGAGCTGTGCTGTCTCTCACTCTCCTCCTGCTTCTTTCTTCACCTATCCATCCAAAGCATCACTGCCGCCACGCCTCGTGGGACCTTCACATTAATAAATCCAGTACTCATTTCATAGTTGAACTATCAGCAATATTTGACAGTTGATTAACCTTCTCCTTGATACTTTCTTCCTTGGCTCAAGGACCCTACCTACACTCTCTTAATTACTCCCTTACTCACCAGTTGCTTTCTTAATCTTCTTTATTGTTCTTCTCCTTCTCACTAACATTTTAATAATGAAATAACCCTGTGCTCAAAATTCATTTCCCTCAAGCTGCACTCAGTTTACCGTGAGTCTTCCAGTGTAGGGTCCTAAACATCATGTATGTACCAATGACCCAAATTCACATCATCCACCCAGCCATTCTCAAAGATTCTGGACTCATATGTACAACTTCCTCCTTGTTATTTTCACTTGGATATCAAATAAATATCTCAAGTCCAATGGGATCCAAAACTAACTCCAGATCCATTCCTCAAAACTTACACCCTCACAATCTTCCAAAATCAGTCAATGCCAACTCGATCTTCTTAGATGTTCAGGCCCAGACCTATGGAGTCCTGCAAAATTTCTTTCTTTCTCTCAAATCCCTGCTAGTTTGCAAAATGCTATTACCTCTGCCTTAAAAATATATTCAGTATCTTTCTATTTCTCATGTTCTCTATTGCTGGGACTCTGATAGATGTCACTCCTCTCTCAAATTACTGTTAGTATTGTAAATAATTACTTTGTTTATTTTTATTTCAAAATATGTAAGTGATAAAGATATTGTACATTCCAGGTGTGCAACATGATGATTTGGCATACATATAGATTAATGATTATCACAACCAAATTAAATAATACATCCACTAACACCTGTATATTGTATATTAGAATCCATGAACTTATAATGCAATTTTGTAACCTTTGACCAACATCTCATTTCCTCAGACCCCAGCCTCTGGAAACCAACCTTCTAATCTCTGCTTTCTGTGACTTCAACTTTTTTATATTTTATATATAAATGACAGCATACACCACCTAGTTTATCTTACCATTTTATTTGCTATGTTGTTCACAGCCCAATAATAAAAAACCAAATAACCCAATTAAAACACAAGCAAACAGCATGAATAGATATTTCCCAAAGAAGACATACAAATAGCCAAGAAGTGCATGAAAAGGTGCCCAACATAATTAATCATCAGAGAAATGGTAATTTAAACCACGAGGTGTCACCTCACAGCCGGGCTGGCTACAAAGACAAGAGACAAGAAGTGCTGGCCACATACAAAAAGAAGGGAACTCTTGTACATTGTTGATAGCAATGTACCTTGGTATGGCCATCATGGAACACTGCAGGGAGGGTCCTGGAACAGTTAAAAACTGAATTGTCATATGATCCAAGCAATCTCGTTTTGGGGTAAATATCCATAGGAAATGAAATCAGTATCTCCAAGAGTATACTTGTATTCTACGTTTATTGCAGCTATTGATGATAATCAGGATATATAAACAAGCCAAGTGTCTATCTACAGATATATATGTCATTTTATATGTAATAATTTCATATATAATGATTATACGTATACATAATTTAGCCTTAAAAAGAAGAACTTCTCAACTGACTTCTTGCAAAAGATTCTTTACAGGCTTTCCGGCTTCTCTCCTTATCTCTATATATTTTGATGACATTTTCAACACAGTGACCTCAGCAATTCTTTTAAAATATAAGTCATATCATATTACTTCTCCATTCAAAACCTGCAGTGGTTCCCCCATTTCGCTCAGGGGAAATGCCAAAGTTGTTAAAATTGTCTCAAGGACTGTTTTTCTTATTTCCATCCTCTTTATTAATTCCTTTCCGTGCTGCTTCTGTTAGTGAAACGATCGAGGTGTCCTCTCACCTTGGAGCTTTGCTCTCTGACTTTCCTCCTTCTGAATGTCTCGTCCCTTTTTATGGATAACCAGCTCACTTTGATAATAACTTTCAACGAAGTCCGACTCAACCACCCTATTAATGTTCTCAGCTGGTCCTGTCCGTCATCTCACCACTGCTCCAAATCCCCCTTACTCTATTTTTTCCTTTCTCTCACAGCACTTTTCAGCTTTTAATACCAACAGTTTATTTTTATTATTCAGTCTGATTTCCCTAGCTAGAGTGTAAACTTTACAAAGGCTCCATTTTGTTCTCCAATGTCTCCCGAACACACCTAGTATAGGGTCTAGCACAAAGTAAGTGCCGGGGATTTAGCTCAATGGTTCTGGCTCCTGCCACGCAAGCACAAGGTCCCGAGTTTGATCCCTGGTACCAAAAACAAACAAAGTAAGTGATCCAACATTTTCTGAACGAACAAACCAGTCAGTGAAGAAAATAGCCTGACAGCCACCCTGAAGTTGAAAAGATGAGGCAGCCCTCTTTTTTTCTTTCTTTCTCACTCTCCTAGTTAAACATCAAAGGACTGATATGGTAGACTGGAAAGATTCTTTGGTAGGAAAGAGAAAACAAAAAGTGGGAGATATTTTTATTGGCAGATTTTAAGTTTTTGTTTTCTATTTCTTTTTTAATTGACTGGTAAAAGTTGAATATAATTTATGATATACATACAATTTACAGAGTGGCTAAATCAAACTATAAAGCTATTCATTATTTCACATACTTTTTCCTGGGGAGAATGAAAGATTTTGGGTTTGAAGGGACCTCGGGGTTTTCAGTTTAGGAGGCTGTGACACCTTTCAGTATTGGAGGATTTTTGGTCTTGGGATGTTTTCTTTATCACTCTGAGGCTTAGTTCAGTGGTGTTTGTATTTGGAAGTGAACTTCTAACCTAAGTGAAGCAAAGGAACCAAGAATGAGTACCCAGAAAAGGCAGAGGAAGAAACAAGCTGCTCAAAGGGAGTCAAGGAAATCAGGAAAAGGGAATTTGAGATTTTAATCCCATTTCACTAATTAGAAAAGAATGCAAAGATTCAAGTCCAATGCTGAATCTAGTAATGAAGATTGTGAATTAGTGTCTTCTTTCTTTTCCCCCTGGGACCTGAAAGCAGCAGATGGGTCCACAGGAAATCCTAGAGTCATTGTGTAAATAAGTAAATTCATGCCGTGATAGTGCAGAGGTTTTATTAATATTCTTTCACACACACACATACACACACACAATGTCTCCCCTAATAATTACACACCCACAAGGGGGTCCCTACCTCCCAGCTTAGAGGTGCAAAAATAATGAACCACACATATATTATCTAATATTGTATAGCAAATTGCCTCAAAATTAAGACAACAGTACGAATGTATTATCTCTCACAGGTTCTGTAATTTGGGAACCCAGAAGCAGCTTGGTTGGGCAGTTCTGGGTGAGGCTTAATCACGAAAATCAGTCAGATGTTGGCAGAGGCTGCAGAGACCTGAAAGCTTCACTGGGCTGGAGACCCATTTCCAAGGTAGATCATTCACACAACCGGCACGCTGGTCCTAGCTGTTAGGAGGAGCCGTCTGTTCCTTTGCACATGGCCTTTCCAAAGGACAGTTAGTATTCTCAATATATACCAGCTGGTTTTCAAAAAAAAAAAAAAAAAAAACCCAGCAATATACAAGAGCAAAGAGCACCCTCGAGCGAGGCGGAAGCTGCCGTGACTTTACTGTGACCTATCCTTCCTCTGTATTTTGTGGGTCACACAAGTAAGGAAAAGAGCACACATAGAAATGTGAACACCAGTAGGTAAGTAACTCTGAGCCCCTTCTTGAAGGCTGGCTACCACGGACGGCAGTCAAACGGACAGCAAAATAATCTGCTGATCCCAGTGTTGACTGGGGACCATCTTTTCCCATTTATACCTCCTCAGACAGTATTAACATTGGTTCACCTTCTCTCCATCTCTAGAGAACCCTCAAACCTTTAAGTTACTACCTTAGCAACAGTGAGCAGTTAGCCCTCATTGTTAGCAATGTAGTCTCATTTGAATGGTGGACCATTAACAACAAAGTTGTGACACCTCTGGGAAAAGTATGAAAAGATATAACATTCTGATTCGGTAGGGGAAAAAAGTTGATAATCTACCTTTCCATGTTAGACATGACAGAACTTGAGAGAGAGAAAAAAACAGGTATTAAAATTGTGAAAATAGAAAAAGAAAAGTCCCAGGGCTTGGTTAGGCTTCTAGCCAATTTATTAATCACTATTAGACCTCAAGAAAGCATCTAATGTCTCTGTATCTCAATTTCTTCATATACAAGATGTAGACAATATCACCATCTTCACAGGTACAAAGAGTAAATTCTGGATATAAAGAACAAAGCTCTCCTCTCTCTCTCTCTGTGTATATACATATATATATATATATGTGCAAGTATGTACACATATAAAGAGATGCTCAGTTTATATTCAGACTTCATTATACACATATACACATAGAGAAGTAACTATGTAGTGGTGACTGCCACATATACACATACATGCATACACACATCTGTGTGTATGTATTTCATGACTTACACAGAATATATACTCTCAAATAATAAACTTAATTTTTTTCAAATATAGACTATGTTTAGCAGCATCACTCACCTCTCACTGTATCATTCTGTCAGCAACTATAAATACTGAGCCTTCTTTCTAACATTCTGTGACACTCAGTGCTGTAAAAAGAAGCTGATGTCATAAACACATTGTGTTACAGTGTCACTAGGGCCACTGGCATAATCCCTGAGGTGCAACCAGCCTTGCTAGCCCCCAGAGAGTTGCCTGGAGTACAAAGAAAAGGACGTGGAGTGAACAAGGCCCTAAAGCTACAGAAATTCTTAGTATAGTTTTCATTATTAGTCCTTGGCAGACCATTTGGAGGTGGAAGTAGGCAGAGGAGAGCTTTAAAATAACCATTATTTATATCTTTCCTAAATATCATGGCATCTTCTAGTCACAAATGCTTAGGGTGAAGAGAATCATCCAACAAACCCCATTTCTTCCTTGCTAATATTTCCACAGTAAAACTGAGACACAAGAGCATAATTTTCCTGTTAACCAGTTCCTTCCAACAGATGATGGTTATAGTTAATATTATGTATTTCTAACTGTGAGTTTTGAAACCCATAAGAACAATATAATAATGATTAAGTAAAACTGAAAGATATCTTTTTTTTTTCCTTTGGTACCAGGGATCGAACTCATTCCTTGTGCTTGCAGAGTAGGCAGCGGAACCACTGAGCTAAATCCCCAGCCCTGAAAGATATCCTTTTAAAGCCTATGTGCTTTTACTGTTATAAAAAAACAGTCAAAAGCATAGGTAGCTTGATTTGAACTTCTTTGTACTTAGAGTGTTTCTCTTGGAACACAATCACATCGGGCTTCCCCAGCAGCATTGCCCTTTCATGGACCTCTATCTCTTACCCAGGAGCCCCCATGCAAGCTTCCACGACACAATGTATAATCCCCCATTCTACACTTCCAAGATATTTTTCCTAAGACGTACTAGCTTTGAGTGGCTTTCTAGGTAGGTGCCTAATCTGACCATCTCTACTCAAATGTTAAATTAGTCCTCATTCTCTCCAGAATTGTTTTTTAAGCAGATATTCCTAGATGCACTATCAATATCTCAACCTAAAATATTGTCAGTATTTTTGATGAACAGCAAAAGGTGATGTGTGCATATAACCGGGACATTTATAAAAGTGAAGTCTACTGGGTCGCATCACTTGGCCTGCGGCTTGATGGTGGAAAGGTATCCTCCTTGCAATCATCCTTGAAGATAGAAATGTAGCCCCAAACATCAAATAAGTATCCCATGGGTTTCCACTTGACTTGAAATCTGCTTCCTACCAGCCATGTTGGTGCCTGCCTATCACCTCAGCACTCGAGGAGGCTGAGGCAGGAGGATGCAAAGTTCAAACCTAGCCTAGGAAATTAAGTGATTTCAGGAGATCTGTCTCAAAAATATAAAAGGGATGGGGCCGGGGATTTAGCTCAGTGGTTCCACCACCTGCCTCACAAGCAGAGGGACCCGAGTTCGATCCCCAGTACCAAAAAGA
>NW_004624742.1:21154313-21256854 GCF_000247695.1 Heterocephalus glaber | reverse complement strand
TATATGGGACTGAAAATGTAGTTCAGTGCAAAGTCTCTAAGTTCAGTCCCCAGTACCACACACACACACAAAAAAAATCTACATTCCTTTTTATGGCACCAAAAATCTGGCTTCTGTCTACCTATCTCTACTGTACTCTCTACTGTACTCTACTGTAATCACTACTCTCCAAGAAGACTGGCCTTCCTTTCGCCTGTGACCCTGCTTAGCTGCAACTTCATTCCTGCCTGAAGGCCTGCAGTGCTGTGTTCCAGTTCTTGACATGGAAATTACTCTTCATCACTGGTTTCTCAATGCAAACATCACCTCTTAAGACAATCTAAAGTAACCTCACAATAGCTTTGTAGTATATCATCCTGTTTTATTTCTTCATGGTATTAATCACTATGCGAAATATTCTGGATCATGTATTTGTTTACTACCTGGCCCTTCCAGGCCTTCGTTACATTCGTCATTGTACTCTGAGTGTTTTGCACAGAAACTGCTCAATATGCACACACTTGAATGAATGAATGAATAAATGAATTACTCCAAACATAGCTTAATCTTTAAATTTAACTAATTGAGCAAGAAATCCACATACTAATGTTGGAAAAGGGACTGGTATTAATATCACTATAACAATGCAACTAACTTGTATTTTTAAGACCTATTGGTGATGGACTGCAGGATTTTTATTCAAATGTTATAAAATATTGGATTAAGATTCTATTTCCCTTTTTGAAAAGTTGTCCTTCGGATAAGATATTGAAAATGAGTATTTCTAGTATTTGCTTGAGAAATCCCACCAATGGGTCTTATTCTTCTGCCAGTGTTAAGAAACTGCATTTCCTTTCAGCCAATTCCTCACTGTTCTAGATATGCAGTCTCTATTGCTGGGACTTCCGAAGCCAGTGAGTGACCTGCCTGTCACAAGATGCAACAAATGATATGTCCTCCTGCAGTGTCACTGAGGAGCAGCTCTCCTAAGAGGGTAATCTGGTGCAGTATGGAACAGTGCTAAGCCTTATTACCCAACAAAGCTCACCCCAGTAGCCTGCCCGCCCTCAAAAGCCTTGCTAGAAATTGCGTGCGAGCCCTGCTCCCCCAATCCCGAGTCCCACCTGGGACTGTGCAGCAGTCACCCCTGTCCTCTTCAAAGGCAAAACTGAGGCAGCCCGATGGATTGCAGCTTCCTAGGTTTGCTTCTGTCATCTCTAAAATACCAACAATTGATCCTACTAAAATGGAACTCCAAGGGTTTTTAAAGCATCTTTTGTTCTAAAAAAAATACTAAATGAACTGATTTTTTAAAAACTAAGAAGTCTAACTTCAGCGGGAGAGAGAGAAACACAAGTCAATAAGAGCTAAATAACATAACTTTCTCTTTAAGAAAAACATGTAGCATGAGAAAACCTTATTTTTAAAGAATTACAATGAAATTTCTTGAGACCACAAGTCCTAGGAAAGCTTGATTATTAACACTTCAATGGCAAAACTCTATTAGCTATATTTCCCCATTACATCACTATCACATTAAATTTATTTAAGAAAATAACAATTCCATCTTGACATACAAACAAAACTTCTTGGTGTTTTGGGGGGAGGGCAGAGTGAAAGAGAGGTGTCTTTCACCAAATTTCTTCTATCAGCTCACTGCTCACTAATTTGGTCTCCTTTGTATCTTTTTGTGCTTCTGCTAAGATTATTCATTTCTAGGGTAAGATTGTCACCAGCTGCCATGCACTGTAAAACTAAAAAATGTTCGCCCTGTCCATGGCCCATTTACGACCTCCAAGGTCTGGGGCGAGCAGGAGAGGTGCTCCTGCCGACCGTCAGGCGCAGCAGCAGTTGTTGGAAGCCAATCCTGTTTCCCCCATCGCGCCATCTGATTCCATAAAAAGGAGCGAACCAAAGCTGTAGCTAATGCACCTTGTCAGTGTGGTCCTGGACTTTTTTTTAAGGTGGGAGGAAAGTGTTTGAGGGTGATTATAGTCTCTCCTTTTATTCGTCTTCCTCTATTGACATGCACTAATTAATGGGGGAATCAGAGGTTTAAAGACTCTGCTTTTTACAAAAGCAATATTGTCAGGAAATACACTGCAAAAAAATGTTATATGTAGGTTGCAGTTTCAGCACACACACACACACACACACACACACACACACACACAAGCACACACACAATCCCCAGCGGTCCGTAGTAATGTGTAAGGAATTAAGAAACACAGCTTTTAACCCTTTCCAGTAAGTTATTTGAGCCGTCTGTAACAATTAAATGGCAAGCTGGAGCCGCAAGATAAAGTTGTGTCCCCACAGTGACCTCTAGAGTGGAGCTAAGCTCCCACAAGCAAGACTTGGGAGGAAGAAGCGAGAAACACGACAAAACCCAGCACGCTGCGTGGAGGCCAAGCCAGTACCGATACATATTCAATAATATCCCCGGCTCCTGGCAGAGTCGGGGTCCGATTCTGATACCCCCAAGGCAGGCGTAACTAGTCTCCATCTTCCAGGCCAGCACGCCCTTTGGGGTGCTCCATCTGCAAAGGCGGCCCCTTCCTCCCGGCTGCGCCCCTAGGTCGGTGCCGGGAGACTTCACCTCTCCGCAGTGCCACGGGAGGCCTCTCCCTCTCCGCGCCGTTCGGTCCTAGCCAGAGCCGAGCGGAGCGAGGCAGCGGGGGCGCAGCTGCCTCCCGGAGCCCCGCTCCCCAATCCCGGGGACGCCCCCTTCCCGAGTCCCGCCCTGGACTGCGCGGCGTGGCCTCGAGTCACCCCGACCACAAGCTCTGCCTGGTCCTCGCGCCCCTCGCTTCTGCCCCGAACTTTCCAACTTCGGAAACCCTGGATGCAAAGGAGCAACAGGGCGGACCGAGCCCGCTCCCCGCTAGCCTGGCCTCGGCGGGGCGGGAGGCTGCGGTGGCCCGCAGGACCTGGGAGCGGGGCCCCGAGACCGCCCGCCGAGGGACCCCGGAGTCGCTCCGTGCCCAAGCCGGGGGGACCAGGTGCGGCAGATCGACGCCCGAGCTCCCCGGGTAGGGAGCGTGGGCTGAGAAAGTCCCAGCTTTCCCCGGGTTACAGCAGGGCAAACTCCTGCCAGGCGTCCCTGGAGGCCGGGAGGGAGGCAGCGCCGGGCCCCCTCCGCGGCGAGCCCCCCGGGCGGCCCCGCACGCGGCCGCCTGCGGTCCGGGCGCGGGCTGCGGGCGGGGACTCACCCTGGGCGCCGGCGGGCCTCCTCTTCCGGGCCATCTTCGGCCCTGCGCAGCCCCCGGACCCCCGCGCGCGTCCTCCGGCTGCCGCGCGGCCCCGCGATTCGGCGCCCCGGCTTCCGGGCGAGCTGTGGCCGCCGCGCCAGGCTCAGCGAGCTCTTTGTTGCTGCGATGGCATCTGCTCCGCTCCCCGAGCCCCCGATCGCGCGGCCGAGGATGCCGCCCGCCGCCGTGCACCCGCGCGGCTGGAGGGGGCAGCGCGGTCCCCGGAGCGCCCGCCCCGCGCTGACCTCTCCCCTCCCGCGCCCGCCCCACTCCGCAGCCCGCCGTCCCGTCGGAGCCGCACGCTCGGGCCACGCGGGGAAGGCGCCCTCGGCCCGCACCGCCGCCTGGGGAAGGCTCGGGCGGCGGGGGCTCTGCGGCGGAGCGGGCGGGTCTGCGCGGGGCTGGAACCCGCCTTGGGCCTGCCCGCCTCGCCCCGAAGCCCCCGCGCAGGCGGCGGGACGCAGGGCGCTCTCGAAAGGCGCCCGCCCTCGGAGGCCGAGAACTCCTGGAACTGCGGTGGGACCCCAGCCTCTCCCGCAGCCTCAGCCGCCCCGCGCGGTCCGCCTCCGCGGCGAGCCCACTTCCACGCCCGGATGAGCCCAGGGCCGCGCCGAGGGGAGAAGGAAAGGGGCGAGGAGACCGGAGCCCACTGGAGGAGACCGGAATTAAATTCCAGCGGCAGCCCAGCTCCACACGCTGCAGAAATGACCTTGAGCTGGCCCTAAGGCAAGGGCGCAAGGTAGACCCCGGAGACTAAGGGAGAAGCCAAAAGAAAGCTCACGCCCTCGGGTGTTAGAGGAGTTGGGAGAAGGAGGAGGGACTTCTCGGCCCTTGGTGGAAACTCCGTTCCTGGGTCCCAGGGGCCTCTCTCCTCCCTCTGATTGGGGTTTTGCCTTTGGAAAGTTTCCTTCCGCCTGGAGGAGCTGTCCTCCCCCTCGGGTGCTGATTAGGGGTGAGGAATCCTGCCCGTTCCCAGACTGAGCCGGCTGGGCAGGCCAAAGTTTAAGACCGGTCTGAGGATGCAGGGCGGAAGGGGTCGGGTCTCGGGTCGGAAGGGGCCTGCCCAGACATCCCCCTTTTCTGGGCAGGAACTTAGGTGGACAGCATAATGCACTTGCTAATCCGCAGCCACCCTTGGACCTCCTCTCTCTTTCCTCCTAGGTAAGCACAGTCTCCAGCCCAATCTAGTCATCTGAGTATTCCATAATTCACTTCAACGTCGGGAGCCGAAAGTTGTCCCAGCACCAATGCTGTGCAGCGAAAAGAGCAATAGTCCAAAACCTTGGTTCTGTGTTCGGGGCCCGACACTCTCTGCCCATGTGAATTCTCACAAGTCAGTTCATTCCTCCACTTTTCTGTTTTCTGGTCTGTGAAATATCGTCGCAAAGATTTAGTCAGGAGTTACTGAATCATCATGAGTCATTTTCGAAGCCTTTCTAAACGTACACTGGTATAAAACGTTGATGTAAATAGTCTGAGCAATGTGTGGAATATCATTCCTCTCAAAACAGAGGAGTGCATCTGAGACTGAACACAAGCAGCACCTTTATTTCTTATTTAACTGTTTGTGTGTGGTCCTGAGGATCGAACCTAGGGCCCCGTGCTTCCTCAGCAGTGGGCTGTATCTCTAAGCTACACGCACAACATACAAGTTTGTGTCAATAACCAAAATCAGGGCTATTCTCAGACTTCGGTGACTCATAAAATGGACTCAATAAGCCAGGTATGGTGGCACATACGTGTAATCCCAGCACTCAGGAGCCTGAGCCAGGAGGACCACCACAAGTTCAAGGCCAGCCTCTGCTACATGGTGAGTTCAAGGCCAGTCTGAACTGGCTAAAAAATATATAAAATGGACTAAATACATTTTGCATAATGGGATGGACATGAGCTTTTTGGGTACCAGGGGCAAAAATGTTATGGGTTATATCTAGAATGTTCCCCCACCGTCTCAGGGGTTCAAAAGAGGAAAGTCATGCAGGATGACCTGAAAGGGTATATTCTTATCCCTGCTCTCTCTTCTCTCTCCTCTCTCTCTCTCTCTCCCCATCTCCCCTTGCTGCTGTAACTTGTGCATGTTGGATATTTTGTCCCAGAGATGAGAAGATGCCTATAGATATACCTTTTTTCATTGATTCTCTCCACAACTTTGTTAGTTGGAAATTAAGTCCTGTCTTCCCTGACACACAAATGATGAAAAGAGGTTCGTGGAGATTGCCCAAGGCTTCTAGGCTGCAACTTAGCTCTTGCCATGACCGCCTAAAAATGTACTATTCTGTTTCAGGTCAGGTGTTTTCCTTTCTTTGCGGATAGTCCTTTCGTGATGCTAATTCTATTTTCAAGAGAGGAAACTCAAATTTGAGTGAATAGGGTATATCTCTTTTGCACATGGATGTGATTATCATATTTTACACCTGTCGTGCCTCTGAGTGTTTTTATATGCATTATCTCAATTGAAGGTCAGAACAGTCACAGGAGATCATCAAAGAAATCTATGCAGCCACTAAACACATAAGGAAACTGAGACAAACATCAAGCTCAAAACTCCAGGCCCCAGGTTTCCAACCAGGTGTTTCCCGCTTCAGCTGCGCTGTATATTTTTGTTGAGATAGAATGCCTGCAGGGACCAGTAAGGCAAAATTACTAATGTGAGCAGTATCAATGTATACATTGTAGGTGAGTGAAGGATGAGAACCCTAGGGAACTAAGAGCATATACACCACTATTCAGCTGCAAGTTGCTTTGTGCAAATGGAAACCTCGGGTTGTAAGGATTCTGATTTTTCAAGGGGATTCAAGAATCCAGATTTTCTGATAAAATGTCTTTTGTGATGTTGACTAACACATAAACAAAAGCAAAACCAAGGCAAGCCTAATAGAACACACCTGTCAATAATATGTGGCCTACATGATGTGTGTCTGTGTATCTATTTCTACATATACACCATTTAAATTTATCCCTGAAAACAGGGATTGAACTGAATCTTTGTGTACAGCTCTGATTCTAATAGCATCTGCATGCCTAGAGAATTAGAGACTATGAAGCTTTTCTGTGCAAATAATCACGATTTATAAAGATAGGTTTGTGGGCATTGGTGTTTCCAAATGTCTGGCCATTCCTGAAGCCATCAATGGGAATGATCACAGTAAGTCAAATAATTGTAAGTCACATGTGATTCTGCCAGGCACAAAGATACATACTCATTTTATTTGATGATCATGACAAAGTAATGACAACATGATGACAACAATGAGGATGATGATGACAAAAAGAACAAAGAGAAATTGACCTAATTTCCTTTTAAAAGATTGTGAGTGAGCCCTTTCAAAAATAGCCACAAGGCTAGATTGGTAACTTTAGTTACATGTGTGTAAGCATTCCTAGATTGGTCTAACCCTGTCAGGACGACCTATAGAGCTAGAGGTAAAATGGAGAAAACAGTAGATGTTCCTCATGTAAAATTATGAAATGAGCCCAACAGGAAAACTGAACTTCTAAAACAAATTACACTAAAGACCAAAATGAAAATATAATTCATATGACACAAAGCAGATTGTCATTAATTGTGTTAGAGCAATTGGAATAAAATAGTTGAAAAGTATAATTCTCACAAGAGTGTTTTTGGTTGAAATATTTTATTTTAAATGCCAATCCATAAACTACTGTAGTTAGAGAAAAAAGAAAAGGAGAAAAACTTCTCATCATATCATAATAGCAAAAGACATCAAAAGAATCCAAACCTGACCCATTATTGAAAACACATCTATTATTTTTTAAATTAACATAAAACCCATAATACCTCAGCTGAAGTTTTAAGGTACTCTGCAAGTCTGTGACTAAACCTAAAGAAAGGTGAAAATAGAAAGAAATGGTGGGAACAGACCCAAATCACCCAACAGGTGCATTAAAAATAAAATCCCTATGGCACTTTCACACCAAAACCAACAAGTGAAGAGGGCGAAGACACTGCAGTTGGGTGACCGCCACTCCCCACACACTGCTGTGGACATGGAGACTTACATAATGCTTCTTCACTTTCTTGCTGATAACCAGAATGACACAGACATTCACCACGGTAAAATTCCACCTGAATGAAACGTAGGGTCCTCGAATTAAAACCTGCAGAATTTCTGTCTCCTTATCTTGCTCTTATTATCCGATTGTTGACCCTTATCTCAGGAAACATGTCATTTATTTTCTGAATTGTACAGGAAGACATGAAATTCAAAGACTGAAACTTCCCAGTTGAAAGTAATTCAAGAGCTCAGAAGCAATGTACTTCATAGCAAGAGCACAGATAGTACCCAGACGTGGTTTCTAAATCTCACTGTCCCCTGAAAAGAAGCACATATCCTTGGGAAATGACTCCAGGTCTACAGGGAAAGCAGAAGGTGAAACTGGAACATCTTCATGTGTTAGAAAATAAGGAACAGTTCAAAGACTAATGAGCTCATGTCAGAAGGACGAAGGAGCCAGCTCGATGTGATTGCCCACCAATCACCTGTATGAAAATTTGAGTCTCAAACAGAATAATTACAAAAATTAATAACAATACATTGAATAAAATGAAGCATAATAGTCTATAGTATATTCAAAAAAGAAAACATAAACTAATTTTTTTCAAAACAATGCAAAATAATAAGTGTAGAAGAAATGATAGAATTAGAAAATCATTTTGAAATGCCTGATGTAATAACTAAAGATCACCAGTGGATGCTAAAACCATTGGATAAAAGGCTGTTGGGAATATGATATTCATACAATCTCAAAATATTACCCTATATATCAGTTACTGGTTTAGAAGGGAAAGATACAACTGAGCTTGGTGACATACACTTGCATTCCCAGCACTCTGGAAGGCTAAGGCAAGGGAATTGTAATTTTAAGCCCAGTCTTGGAAACTTGGTGACTTAGCAAGGCCCTGTCTCAAAGTAAAAAATAAAAAAGGGGTACGGATGTGGATCAGTGCAAAGGCCCTAGGTTCCATCCCCAGTACCAGGATACCCACACACACACCCATTGAAAAAGTGCCCTTTTAGGGTGGATACTTTTGGTAGTCAGCACCCTAATTAATGAAATGATCAAATTTAGAATCACCAATAATTGAGTAATGTTTCATTTGTCCCCTGATGTGACATATTAAGTATACATATCACCTATGAGGTAAACTTGCCAAACATGTTTAGCCTAAATCACATTATGAGGAAACAAATCAGACAAATCCAAAATGTAAAATTTATAATACAACTGACCTGGACTTTTCTAAAACAAACCAACCAACAAACAAAAATTCAATTTCGTGAAAACAAACAAGAGGACTGTTCTGGAAGAAAAATGGGCATAAATTCCAAATATAATGGATGAATCTCAATGGGATCCCAGATCAAAATGGGGAAGGAAAATCATCTATAAAAGATACTTTCAACAACTTAAAAAAGTCAAATATGATAATGTATTGGCTATCATTGAATTAATGGGAATTTTCCTAGGAAAGTTGGTAGTATTGTAGTTTTTTTAGAAGAATGCTCTTATTAAGACAGGCATACTAAAGTGTTATGTTAAACATACAAAATGGCTAAAACTCTGCAATTGCACAGAGTTCCATCTCTATTTAGAGCTGAATGTCATATCTGCAACTTGTTTTCAAATGGTGTGGGGAAGTATTAGTAGATATGAGATGCTTAGGAAGGAAGGAAGATACACAGATCACATAAGGCAAAATGTTAAAGACTGGTGCACATTGCTAGGAAGACACACTGTTCCTGTGAAATTCTTTCAGCTTTTTTGTGTGGGTTTGAAAATTCTAAAACCACAGAGTTGAAGAAATATTATGGAAAAAACTCAGGCTTTTTCAATTAAAGGTAAAAGAGTTGACTGAGGATAAACGCAGTCTCGTAGGAGCTCTGTCTCTCAGGGTTTCTCCCTCTCATGCATGGTGATTGCTCTCAAGCTCAGCTGAGAGGCTGCTGAGCAGGCTGCCTGCACTGGTTCTCACTGACACTGAGGATCCTCTGGGACTTAGCAGTACCTTCCACCTAGACCACAGTTTGGAGTTGCAGCTCAGACCCTCCACGATGATGTCCCTTTGAACAGACATTTCTACTCAGAACGCTTCTGCTGTGACTTCTGGCAAGTATATTAATGCTTATTTCTAAATTACCTCTTATAGCTCTTCAGCATCATTCAGGAATCTCTAGATCTTTTTCTCAACATGCCCCAGCTACTGTTCTACATACACGGAATGGCACCATTTGTATGCTGCCATGGCCACTCATAATGGGGTGGGACTTTTCTCGAAAGCTGCCAGCCTCTCCGCTACTGATATTCCCAAACTCCTTCCAAAACTATGAATCCGCTGTGTCACCCTGTAAGGGGCACTTTTTCATCTCTAACTCACTTGCCACGCATCCTCCAACTCTTCTCCAAGCATGACATGTGGGGGCTTCCTTTGGGGCGTGGCCTTCATCCCATCTCCACTGTGGCACCTTCAGCTGGGCCACTGGGTTGATCTAAGTTTGTCGGTCTGTGTTTTGTAGGAAGGACTTGAGAGAAGGTAAACAGGACAAGGAAGTTGAAGAGGCTGGCAAGAAACAAGAAGTGAATTATGAAAACTGGCAGAAATAGGAAGGTATCAGGAGGGAGGAGGCGGACCATCTCATTCTTTGGTTAATATCCCTGCAATGTGGTTTCATTACTTACAGAAAAATGATCCAAATCCTCAACATGTTTACACAGAAATGGTTTCCTCTGTGGTACTCTGCCTTGTTCTCCATACTCAAACCAGGCACAGGGGGCATAGAAGAAAGTAAGCCAAGTACATAGTTCATGATGAATTCTATTTGCTTTCTTTTCCACATGCACCCCCTCAGCCTGGCTTCTTTAGCTAAATAATTTATTTGCTTCCATGCAATTATTTTTCATTAGCCTGGCTCCTTTTCTCTGTTAACCCTATCATTCATTTTTCTTCTTTTCTTCTCCTTGGAGCCCAATTGGCCTCCCTGCCTCCATTCTTTCATGTCTGATATATATTCATGTTGCTATCTTGCTTATCTTCCTATTGTACAGAGCAAAGGATTCTTCTCTGAAAGTTTAAATAATGCAGCACAAGCTCCCTGCATCCTGCAAAGCTCTCTACTATTTGACCTCAGCTTCCCTTTCTAAACTCTTCTCTTCTACTCTCAACACTATATTCTACCCACACTGGACTCCACAATTCCTTCAATATGTCATATATGTTCACAGGATTTTGCTTTTCTTCACATTGTTTCTTCGCTTCCCACTTTCACATGTTAGAGTCATAGTCATCCCTCCAGTCCAAATGGTACACTTCCCAATCTCCACTGAGAAGAAACGGCTCCTTTTGGGTATTACCATAACATACTGCTTACACCTGTAACACTGAGATTCACCTTATTTACATTATATCTTGGTAAACTGTGTGGACGTCTGCTTCCTCATTAAACTAGAAGGTCCACTCGGGGTGAGATATTGCCTTAATCATTATAATAAGAGCTGAGCTCCTAGTTGAGTGGTCAGTGGCTCCATGTTTGGAATAGTTGGGGATAGGATTGAAAGGGTATTTTGTGATCAGGTTAGGAAGCTCCTGGGTGTCAAATTATAAGAAAGAGTAGAAATCAATACATAGTAAGTATTTAATAAATATTTTAATTGAAGATCTGTCAATAACATACATTTCTTTTCCATTTAACAGATCCTAACACATTTTGCACACAGAAGGAAACTCTTCCGTTATTCTTTGAACACCATTATTCATTCATTCATTCAACTTTTATTGACTATGACTTAGAAGGAAACTTATGCACTAATTCAACTTTTCAGTTTAAACATATAAAAGAGGCCCGGCGAGTTGAAGTGATTTATTGTGGGTTTCACACTTTTGCATCACAAAAGAAATAACTACAAAGTAGTCATTGCTTTGCCTCCTAACCCAAACCTTTCCAATTTTAATCAAAATTCTTACAAATCTGAGTGTGTGGTAGAAAAAAAGGATGACACCTTAGAAATTCCTGAGGAAAAAAAAGACCCTGATTACCAGATTCAAAACTTTCAGAAATGAAAGAAGTTATCCTCTACCTCAGGGCCTTGTTGCTTTACATCTGATTTTACAAAACCTTTCTAGCTTGATTCATTGTTTTCACAGTTCTTCACTCTGCAAACTCATTTCACATATCAAAGCACCCTAGCTCCCAAACCTAAAATGAATGCTTCATTTCATCAGTCACCTATTTAAAAACGCTGCCTACTTCCCATTGATTAAGAATAGGATATTGATTATAGGATGAAAGATAGGTCTAGCTTCAAATCATGCCTCTCTTCTGGCACTTTTCTTCAAGAAAAATCTCGGAAATATTACACCTTTAATTTCTGCAGCTGACAAATGGGAATACAAGAGTTCATGGTTTAAACTGGAGTTCAACTAAATCTAAAAAAAGAAAATCTTCCTCACAGATAACTTTTTTTGTGGTACTGGGATGGAAACCAGGGCCTTCGCCCAGAGCTACATCCCCAGACCATCTTTATTTTTCATTTTGAGACAAGGTCTCACTAAGTCATTAAGTGACTCAGGGTGGGCTTAAACTTGCCATCTCCCTGCCTCAGCCTTCCGCGTGTTGGGATCACAAGTGTGTACTACCAGGCTCTTCCCACATAATTTAATTATACAAATAGCAAATGCGGGTGGGGGTTAAAGCAGCTAAAACATATCAGTAGCATTCAAAAGAGAAAGAAGGGCATATCACAGCCTTTAAAAACTGGTGATCATAAAAGAAAGACACAGGAGTGTCCAAGAATTTGCAAAACAGCTCAAATTAGTATAACAAGCCCCTCAATATCGTTCTTTAAATAAGAACTATGTAGGAAATGTGAGAAAACAAAATATTGCAAAATATAACCTCCACCCACCCCATATCCCCGGAAATATAGATTCAGGTGAGGGACGGGGTCCCTAGAAAAGGCAAATGATTTTGCAGCAGAGGAACAGTCCCATCCCAACTACTTCCACGTCCTACCCGAAAAGGGAACAACGGGGACTCTCTCTCCATTTGGGCATATTCTAGCTGGGAGAAATGGAGAGGGTGGCAGAACAATCATAAACATCCAGAGTTAATTATCTCCAACAATAAATAGTGATTTAGTAGAATGGGGGAAAAAAAGAAAAGAATTAGGACAAGAGTCTCTGAAGGAGGGAGAGTGGGGAAGAAACCTTCTTAGTGCCTGAGGAAGTAAGCTACACCTGTATTACTCATACAAGAGCAAACCTCTCCCCTCATTATTTATCTTGTCCTCGGTGGAGGAGGGAGAGGAGAGTGGGAGGGAGAGAAATTGCTGTTAGGGAGAAATGGGTGAATGTGGAAAGAGGAGCATTTAAAAACTGGTGACAATGAAGTAGAAAACCCAACAAACAAAAGAAAACAAATTTCTAGATAACTTCATCTAAAGAAAGCAAGGAACTCAGGCTTCAGGACAATTAGACTAATCCAAAGCCCAACAGTATTTCTCAGCATGATGAAGATAAATCCCAATGGATGGGCAGAATTGGACACAGAAAACCTATATTGTAGAAACTCTAACCAAGGCTGTGCAGGGGCGCTGCCGAGTTCCCCCTCCTTCTTGAACCCAAGGGAACAGAAAAGCAACTACAATCACCAACACTGTAGCGGAGCAAATACGAGATCTTGATAGAGCTGCTGTATAGAAGAGATAGAGAGAACACAACAACATTGCAAACAAATGATCAGCAAAAGTAAATAAATCTGAGGATGGAGAATACCAGTGAAGACACTATTCTAGAAGTAAGCAGAACCTCACAAAGAAAACACTTCCTTCGTGTGCTTCTTGATATAGAAGTTAATGAAACACAAAGTCAGTTAAAAATAAGGTGTAAAGCAATAGCTAAAACGAAAAGGAAGAATGCAAGCTAAGAGAACAAACCAAGAACCATATAATACCATTAACAGAACTAAAAACAAATTTAAACAACAAAGGAACAACTTTATTGAGTATAATCTCCAACTCTAAACCCATTAAAATCTAAATTCCTCCTATTCCCCTACTTCAGGTAGGCTAGAAGGTTAAATTAGCTTTTTTTCCCTTCCTGTTACGGAGAAACGAATGAAAGTGGAAAGAGAAACATGTCAAAACTGGTAACGATGAAATAGAGACCTCAATAAACAAATGCAAGATAATTTCATCTGAAGAAAACAGGGAACCCGACTTTCAGGATGACTAGAATACTCTAAAGACCGACAATATTTCCCATCATGGTGAAGATAAATCCAAATACACAGACAGAATTGGACACCGAAAATTTAAAATAAATTGCCTCCAATTTTCTAGTCGCCGTCTAGGTAGGTGGAAAAATGGGCCAAATTTTGCCAGACACGGTTGTAGTCCCGCTACAGAGCCTCTAGGTGGCAGCAGTACAATCGCTGACTGGAGTACCTTCCCGGGTTTCTTCTGCGTCCGGCATAGCTGCCTTGTCTGCCTCTTTTCTCTCCGGCTACTGGATTTCTGGGCTCCTCCCCTCTGTGTCCTTCAGGCAGCATACTTGGTTAGGGCTGTACACGTTCCTTACCAAACCTCAAGAACATGCACCTGCTGGGGGAGGAAGTGCAGGCAGATGCTAAAGCAGCCACCCCAGTATTCTTCCTTCCTGACCCAGGTGGGGAACAATTGCAGCCACAGGATCTTACCTTTAGAATATTCATCCAGAGAATGTGCAAGCTCCGGGAGTCATGCACCGAGCTCTCAAGTGGCCCTCTAGAAAAGGATGTAAGGAGAGGAGGCCGGACAGCTACCGTATCTGCCCTTTAAAATTAGTATTACCACACTATCTGTCTGATCTGGTTCAATAACTTGGCTTCTGTACAAGGTTGCTTTTACTTTTGTTTGCTTCCAAAGCAGTAACCTGCCATTAAGAAAAATAAAATAAGAAGAGGTCAGTGGATGCCCCCTCCCCCTCCATGCTTTACACGTACTCCATACAAGCCCACCTGAAGTTCAGTGGAAGCGACACCCTTCCGACTCTCCAGGTCAGGAAAGCTATGTGTACTCACTGTCTCTCATATCCATGGCAACACTGACACCCAGAAACAACTTAGGACACCAAGAGAACACAATGAGCCAACAATATTTCTCAGCGTGATGAAGATAAACGCCAACTGGTGGGCAGACTTTGGTATAGAAAACGTATGGTGCGGATCCTCCAACCAAGGCTTGAGTTCAAGCCCAGGCCTTGAATTCCTGTCATGCCAGCACAGGGAGGGCAAACGCCTCTTCTCTGAGCATGCACTGCAGCTTCCATGTGTGTCTATTCAGAGAATTGCTACCATCAGGGAATACATCCTCTCTTTCTCCATCAGAGCAGGCAGTAAGGTGAATGAAATGCAAAGCCCTTTGTCAATTCCTCGCTAAAGGAATCTCTTTTTCTTCAACCTCAACTTTTTATGTAGGCTGAGGGTAGATGCTGCTACAACTGGCAGAACTAGTATAGGAGCACGACTTTCAAGCCTCGCTCTTCAGTGCATGTTCACAGTACATAATGATTACCCTCCTTGTGGGGAGTCGGTCCATGTACACAGCACATCTTAATTCTTTTTTCATCTCCTTCTCCTCCTACCCCTCCACCTCTCTCCTACTCCCCTTCCCCTTTGCAAAAGACCTATCTCCCTTTTCCTATTAGCCATCTTTTACTTTGTTTTGTTTACATTTTGGGTTTCTCATGTAAGAGAAACTATGTGATTTTAAAGCTTGTGTGTATGGTTTATTTCATTTAACATTGTGATCTCAAGGTGAGATCACAATTTTTCTATAAATTTTCCTATAAAGGACCCAATAGTTGCACTATTGTGTGAGTAAATGTCTCATTTTCTTTACCCATTCATCTATTGATGAATATATAGGGCTCTTCCAAGATTTAGCTACTCTATTATAAAGTGTGCGGCTATAAACATGAGTTTCAACATGAATGCTCTGGTAGCTCCCTTTAGAACCAGAAGTATGTGCCATTCCATTGTTAACTTGCAGGGCCTCTGATATAGTATCTGTTACTGTTCTATCATGTCATCCCTTTTATTGTTACTGCTGGGTGCCCGTGACTTCCTTAAGGCCAAGATTGCATCTCTGCTCTTTATTTCTGTGCAGGGCCTGAACTAGCATCTGAGGGTCACAGATGGCTCATAAATGCCTGGGAAGCTGAATTTTATTTTAAGGGGAGACCAATATTTCTCTTACTATGACATACTACCTATTCACCTTTCAATACTGGAGCAATGCTACTTTTCCATGAGCTGCTCTCTTCCATTTTGGAACATTAACTTCTTCTTGTTTCTAAACTCCTCTAAAGCTTTGTTCATATGGTATTTTTATCATCATTTAAATGTTTACTTACCGTGCCTCTTCAGTGAGACTCTGAAGTCCATAAGGTATAGATTTTCTCATCCTTGCTTCTTTAGAGATTTTCTTAACATTCAATAAATATTGAAATAAATATTGTGTTAAATCAGATTTTTTTAAACCTCAGTTATATGTATTTGAAAAGAGACTATTATCTTTTTGTTTTGTATTACACTGAGCGAAAGAAATTCATACAAGGATCATCATGGAATGTTAGAACAAGGGGCAATGTTAGACATTATCAATTCCACGTAGTTTGTCCCACTGGAATGCAGCAACTCATTACAAGCGCTGCTTCCCTTCACCCTCTGCTGACCATTCTAGTAACAGCACCGTCTGTAATTTCAGAACCACTGTCATTCCTGAAAGACTATCATTCATTTATGAAATTGGCTAACACCAGTTTAAAATATGATACATATAATTGCACTTGTTCACACTCTGGAAAAATGAAGAGTCTATTACTTATAGGTAATATTAATTTATGAATTTAGGTTCTAGACCCCGACTGCCTCTGTTCATAATTCCACTTTGGAGCCTGGACAAGTTTTGTTTGTTTGTTTGTTTGTTTGTTTGTTTTTAAATCCTAACATCTTTGTCCTCAGTTTCCTGATCAGAAAAAAAAATGGAAAGAATAATAATGATGACCTTGAAAAACTGCAAGATTGTTGTGAGACTGCAAAGCATGGAACAGTGCCTGGGCAAGAGTGAGCCCTTGTTATTATTGGGGGAGGCGCTTGGTCCTACTGTGTCAGCCCTGCTTGCCTGGCTCAGCACTCCGGAGGCTGAGGCTGGCCTTGAGCTCACTACATAGCCTAGGCTTGCCTTGAACTTGTGGCAATCCTCCTGGCTCAGCCCCTCTTGTGTGCTGGGATCACAGGCATGCGCCACTACTCCCGGCAAGCAAGTTGTCATTATTCTTGTTTGGTGGTGGTGGCAGTTGTGATTAATAAGTTTCTTGCCAGTGACAGAAGTTTTTTCTTTTTTTTTTGGTACTGGGGATCAAACTGGGTCCTTGTGCTTGCGCAGCAGGAGGCGAAACCACTGAGCTAAATCCCCGGCCCCCAGTGACAGAAGTTTTTTGTTAGTTCATTCTAGTAGACTAACCACCTACAAAACACATACACTCTATTCATTTTGAATCCTTGGCTCTGATGTGGTGCCTGATACATGATAATTACTCAACGAATGTGTTTTGTGTACACTTTATAAATAATGTTGTTGTTAAGAATGTGGGCCCTGACTCAAACTTCACTGGCATTTATAGTTATGAAACAACTTTTCATTTTCATACACAAGAAATAATGATGATTACAGCTCCTATGTACAAGATCATTGTAAGAATTATTGTATACAAGATCGGCACTTTACCAAGGTGTGATGGCACACACTTGTAATCCCAGCACTCAGGAGGCTGAGGCAGGAGGATTCCCAAAAGTTGGAGGCCAGCCTGGGCTACATAGTGAGTTCAAGGACAGCCTGAACTACATAGCAAGATCCTGTCTCAAGAAAAGGAAGGAAGGAAGGAAGGAAAAGGGGAAAGAAGGGAAGGGGAAAAGGAAAGAAAAGAACTTTCCATAAGATCTGGCTCATGGTGAGTAATGAATAAATGTGTGGTAATATTATTTGTAAAGCTGTCCCAAGGTGGTGTTTATAGACTTCGAGATACCTGAATTCGTGACTCCACCATTCACTCGCTAGATACATGGTCAGAACATGTGAGCCTCTGACCCTTGAGACTGATTTCCACATGAGATAATCATATTTAAATCAGATACTCAGTTACTACTTTCCCATTTCCTGGGTTTGTTTTAAAGACTAAATAAAATGGAGTGGTCAAAATAACACGGTTCCTGAAGCATTGTAATCATTTAATCAATGGCTACTTTGTGTATTGCTGATATTGTTCCTGTTTTTATTATCTTTACCACTAAAGAATTTAAAATCTAAGTAAGAAACTAAGAAATATGTCTATAAGTGAATGTCCTAAAAATGGTGAAGTTAACAAATGCTTTGGAAGAAATCAATGTGAACCGCAGTAATAATATTTCCTCAATAAAATTTTCAAAAGGGAAAATAGGGACTAAGTAAATATTCCATATATAAAGCACTGTTACATGAAGAAAGGTGAACAAAAGCACAAAAATCAGGAGGAACAGACCTTATATTAGCAGTAGAGAAAAGAGGGCAGGCCCGGGATTTAGCTCAGTGGTTTCGCCGCCTGCTGCGCACGCGCAATGACCCAAGTTCGATCCCCGGTACAAAAAAAAAAAAAAAGAGGGAAGACTTAGATTTATCATAAAGACTTCCATTAAGATATTAAGTATTTGCAAAAAAAAAAACATATTAAGTATTTGCAATGTCTTTTCTAGACCTACACTGTCCAATAAGGTAGTTATTAGCCATATGTGCCTACTGAATCCTTGAAATGTGGACAGTATATACAAGGGATTGAATGTCAATTTAATTCTATTATAATTAATTTACCAATTAAAAAGTTAAACCAGTCCATATAATCCAGATTTCACTCTTAGCTATATACACAGAAGAAATAGAAATAAGGACTAATATATTTATACAAAAATGGTCATTGTAGAATACTTCACAGTAGCCAAAACATGGAGGAAAAATGGCATGCATGCTGTAGTGGGCTGTTTGTATCATTGAAAGCTCTAAAAAGTTCATCATCACTCATATAAATAGATAAATACAACGTAACATAACACACACATATTCTGGAGTAAAATTAAGCCATGAAAATGACTCCGATACATGCTACACATTGATGAGCCTTGAAAACATTATGCCTAATAAAATAAGCTGGATACAAAGGAGCAAATATTGTATTATTCCATTTACAGGATGAAATATCTAGAATAGACAAATTCATAGAAATGCATGGAGGCTCACGTCTGTGGTCCCAGCACTCAGAAGGCTGAGGCAGGAGGATCACTGCAAGGTCAAGGCCAGCCCGGGCTACATAGCAAGTTCAAGGCCAGCTTGCACTACAAAGGGAGACTGTCTCAACACACAAATAAACAGATAAAGTTACCAGTGGCTAAATAGGAGTCGGAAATGGGGTCTTATTGCTTAAAAAGTACAGAGTTTATCTTCAGGTGATGCAACAGTTTTGGAAATAAATAGTAATCTGTATAGCATTGTGAATGTAGTTAATGCTGCTGAATAATTAAATACACTTAAATTGTTTAAAAATACTAATATTTGTGTTATGTAGAATATATTATGAAAATTTAGCAGAGTAATTTGGGGTTAAACATATTTTTATTGTTGTGGCAGTTCTGTGTTATTTTAACCATCACATTGCATAAGATGTCATTGTTGCCTACTAGCGTATGAAGCATTGGGTCACATCACAGAAGACGCCAGTGTTGCACAGTGGTGGTGTATCCAGCACTGCAATTATTTCTAGTTTTATGGAGCAACCCATCACCAATTTCATGCATCAACCTGACTGGGTTCCCCAAAGAGTTGGTCAAACATGATTCTGATTTATTGATCGTTTCAATCAAACTGCTTTTAAAAGGAGGGGTGTGGAAGAAGAATGAGAGGAAGGTAGCAGAGAGGAGAAAAAGAAGAGGAGAAAGTAAGAGAAACAAGAGCTGCACTTGTGGACTTTTTCTCCACTAAGAGATGAAAAGGGGAGGAGGCACAGAGGGAAATTTGGAAGATAGTGAATGATAATTGAAAACAGGGAACAAAATTTAACAGACCATAAATTGAATCCCCATAGTTTTTTGCAGAGATTAATAACAAGATTAAAATTCATTTTTTTAATAATTTTATTCTTGCATTATGCTTCCCAATACATAACGGCAGAAACTGGGCCACATAGAGCCCTAGCCCTTTATTGGGATGATGTTATAAAATCCAAGAGCAGAGAAAAGAAATTACTTAACTTGGCAAGACCTTTGGGAATTTCACCAGAGGGGATATTTGAACTGCCTCTCAAAAGATAAGAATCAGATGGAAATCCCAGAGGCAGGGATTAAAGAGATCAGATGAAAGAGGTTGACAGAGAAATGAAATATGACAGAGATTAAGTAGAGTTGAGATGTAAAGGTTATTTTGTGTGGTGCAGTTTTAACCTTTTCCTGTATATAAAAAATAAGCCAGGCCCACAGCGACCACCTTAGCCAGGTGGGTGGAGAGAGGTCCCTGGCCACCTGGAGTCCCACTCCATCCAACCCACGCCATGCCCACCCGTGACCAGCTGGACTGCGAAGACCCCTCAGCAGTCACCAGGCCCACAGCCACCAGTTTAGTCACGAGGCACAGCCCCCCACCCAAGCTGTGCCGCTACCTGGTTCCACACTAGGCATGGGGAGCATAAAGGCCATTGTTCTGAGTTGCAGAAGTGAACAACAGAGAGAGGGCCTCTCTCGGGCTCCTTAATGAAAACTGAAGCCCACTGGAAAAGTGAAGAGAATCTCTGCAGTAAAGGCCCACCAGACCACTGTACTTGGTAAGTTGGAGGGATCATCACCTCCCATCAGAACCTGGACTATCTTCAGGGGAAGGGCAGCTGGAACCTACAGTAGAACCTTGCAGAGTTCAACCCTGCAGCAGGACAGGGAGCTCAATTTGGGACTTGCAGCCAGAAACCTGCCTGAATCTCACAGGTCTGCAACTAGCTTGCTGAGACTTATTGACTTATATCTGCACAGTGCTGCCCACGTTGTCTATTGTGACAGCAGAGACATACCCTGAAGTAGTGTTTGTTTCATTTTTATTTCATTTTTATTTGGTATTTTCAAAATTATTATTGTTTTTGCTCTTATTTTAAATTTTTTTCTTTTTCAACTCTTTTCAAATTTTTATTTTTCTCTTCTTTTTTTCTTTCTTTTCTCTTTTCTTTCTCTCTCTCTCTCTCACTCCTTCTCTTGCTGTCCCACATTGTTCTTCATCTCCCTTTTTGCTCCTGTTCTGGCCCTAATTCAGATTTCTTCTTTATTTCTCTTTTCTTCTCGTTTTCCTTCTCTCTCCTGCAGCCTCTGGACTCATTGCTAATCTTCCCCTATCCTTCTACTTATCTATCTGTCCCTCCCCAACTCCGTCTAACTCCCCATCCCAAAGGATAAAGTTGCTATATTGAAGAGTTTATTCAGTATAAATATATGTTGGGTTGGTCCGTGATTTTGATTTAATTCAAACAGTTAAAAGTGATAGATTAATAACTACCACAAATTGTCATTTTCGAAGATGTACTTGATGCTATGATGTTGTTGACTATATCACTTGGTCTAAGGTGTTGTGATTGATCTAATCAGTTGTCCTTCCTGGTATAATGAAAATGAGATAGCCCCAGAGTCATTACAGACTCAAAACCTAAAGACCAGCTATATCTGGAAGATACCTCGAGAAGCAATCATTCCATAAGGGTTCTAAATACAAGCAACAAAGATAGTTACAATAAGCAATTTTGAAGTATCAACGCAGGAATTAAACCAAGGACAGTACCAAAAACAAAAATTAGAAAACATTTAAGCAAGGCACAAACTCAGACTTCCACCACACCGAAGGCAAATTCTGGGAGAAACGAGTTGGAAAAGTCTGATAATCAACCCCCTGGACACCCTGAACTGATAGCACTGGAAGTAACAAAACAGATGAATGAGACCGTAGAAAAATTCAAAACAGAAATAATTTCCCAGATAACTACAGACATGATGAGCAGAGTGAGAGACATGATTAGAGGATCTAGAATAGAAACAGATTAAAAAAGAAAAATAGACAAGCTCAGAAACATGCTGGAAGCCAGGAATTCCCAGCATAAGAAAGAAATGGAAACCATGATCACCCAACATAAGAAGGAAATAGAATCCATGAAACAGATTAAAACAGATATCCAGGAGATTAAAAACTCCATTGAAAGTATGCACAGCAGATTAAGGGAATCTGAGGATGGACTATCAGATATAGAAGACAGGATTGAGGTTAAGGACCATGAAAACAGATTTCTTAAAAATAGTAAGGGACGACAAGAAATCAATCCAGCAGCTGCTAGATGATGCAAAGAATAACATAAGAGTGATAGGAGTCCATGACAAAACAGGAGAAAGTACAATTGATACAAAAAAAATTGTTCACAGAAGTAATAATAGAAAACTTCCCAGACAGGGGTAGAGAATTGGACATACAGATAAGTGAGGCATATAGAACTCCAACTAGCCACGATCAAAAAAAAATCTACACCTAGACATATAATTGTCAAGATCCCAGAAACCCAACAGAAGAACAAAATCCTACAAGCAGTTAGAGAAAAGAAACAAACCACCTACAAAGGAAAGTCCATCAGAATCACAGCAGACTTCTCAACACAAACAAGTCAAGGTGAGCCTGAAGTGAAGTATTTCAAGCCCTAAAAGAAAATAACTTCCAACTTAGACTGTTGTATCCTGCAAAATTATCTTTCAAAATTGATGGGGAAATTAGATACTTCCATGGCTAAGAACACCTGAGAAATTTCATGAACACCAAACCAGCACTCCAAACAATTCAAAACAATATCCTAAAAAAGACAAGGAAGGATACCGCTCCATGAGGCCCAACAGAGGGAAGCCACCAGGCAAGGCAAAAAACGAAAGGAAAAGGGGGAAAAATAAAAAATAAAAGAGCCAACAACAGTAAAATATCATGACAAGGATGAGTCAGTATCTATCAATTATAACCATCAAGGTTAATGGCCTCAATTCACCAATCAAAAGAAATAGACTGGCAGAATGGATTAAGAAGCAAAATCCAACAATATGCTACATACAAGAAACACACCTAACTCAAAAAGAAACTCATAGACTGAAAGTAAAAGGATGGAAAAGAGTTCTCCATGTGACAGGAACCCAGAAAAAAGCAGGGGTAGCAATCTTATTTGCAGACAAAGTAGATTTCAAACCAAAACTCATTAAGAGAGACAAAGATGATCACTACATCCTTGTGAAGAGAACAATCCAAGAGGAAGAGATGACAATCCTAAATATATATGCACCAAATACAAATGCCCCTAATTATACAAAACAAATATTAATGGACATGCAAAACCAAATAAGCACTAATGCAATTGTAGTGGGGGACCTCAATACTCCACTATCACAAATAGACAGATCATCTAGACAAAAAATTAACAATGATATTCTGGAACTGAACCAAGCTATTGAACAAATGGACTTAATAGGTATTTACAGAGTGTTCCACCCCACAAAATTGGAATACACATTCTTTTTGGCTGCACACAGGTCATTCTCCAAAATAGACCACATGCTAGCTCACAGGACATGTCTAAGTCAATGTAAAAGAACTGAAATTACCCCCTGTATATTCTCAGACCATCGTGCAATAAAATTGGAGATCAATAACATAAGAAACCTTAAAACCCCCACAAACACCTGGAAATTGAATAACACCCTCCTGAACAACCAATGGTCACAGAAGTAATTAAAGAAGAAATTAGACAGTTTCGACAAGTAAATGACAATGCCAGTACAACATACAGGAATCTATGGGACACAATGAAAGCAGTTCTGTGTGGGAAATTCATAGCAGTGAATGCCCATATTAGGAAAGCAGAGAGAACTCAGATAAACAACCTAATGCAGAACCTCAAGCTCCTAGAAAAGAAGAGCAAGACAAACCCAAAGCTCATACAAGAGAGGAAATTATAAAGATCAGAGCAAAAATCAATGCAATGGAGACTGAAAGAATGATACAAAAAAATCAATGAATCAAAGAGTTGGTTTTTCAAAAGAATAAATAAAATCAATAAACCTTTACCCAAATTTATCAGAAAAAGGACAGAAAAGGCTCAAATCCATGCAATTAAGAACAAAAAAGGGGAAGTCACAACAGATCCAGCAGAAATCCAGAGGATCATCAATACCTACTTTGAGAACCTGTACTCTAATAAAATGGAAAACACAGAAGTGGACAGTTTCCTACATACATATGAATTGCCAAAGTTAATTGAAGAAGATATAGAAATTCTATATAAAACAAGCCAAAGTTGATGTCAAAATTAGAGAGTAATGATCATGACCTCATTTCAGAAGGTAAAGAAGTATGTAAGAAGAGAGGGATTAGGATATGTAAGTGACACTGTGTGGCTCCCCCACATTCTGTCCGTAAGGCCCATGCACTTGTACCCCAGCTGTTAGAAGTATTGGCTCCTAGCGGGTCTCAGCTATGCAGCCCATAGGAACTTCCCTTGGCTGTCAGATTCTGCCTCTGCCAGTGGTTGATCTGCAGCCAAGCACTAGCTAATACAGGAATACAGGTTCTAGTTTCTTGCTTCAATTTGGGACAGCTAAAGCTTTCCATAGAACTGGCCAGGGTCAGGGTTCTAATCGTATTTAGGTTCTAATTGTATTTCTTTTGTCCAATACCGTCTTCCTTACTTCTCAGAGGTGTATATCCTGAGTACATTTTTCCAATAAACAACCTTCATACAATTCTCTATTTCTAGAAATCTTAATGCAAAATGTAGTACTGCATGTATTATACTGCACCAACATTTAAAAACAACATGCAGAAATGATGGGAATATTAGTTTAGGAGACAGTAGAGAACAAGAAAAGAATAATAATGTAAAAGAAAAGATCAGTTTTAAAAGGCAGGCATGATAAACAGTATTAAGTGCCTCTGAGAGCTGAAGAAAAAAACTCATCAATCTGATTCTTTATCTTCTCAATAGCCTTTCTCTTTCTTAGACTGAGGGCTTCCTTTTACAGATGAATGCCTTAGTCACTTTGGACCAGTAAAGCAAATCACCATACACTGGCTGGCTTAAGCAACAAATATTTATTTCTCACACTTTGGGAGGTTAGAAGTCTAAGACCAGGGTGTCACCATGACTGGCTTTGGGGAAGGTCCTCTCCCAAGCTGCAGACAGCTGATGACTCCTTGCATCCTCTCACAGCAGAAAGAGAATGAGTACCCTCTTCTTATAAGGGCACTGATCCCACTCATGAGGAGTCCACTCTCACAACCTAATTACTTCCCAGGGCCCCCTCCCAACACCTTTTCATTTAGATTAGAGTTACAAACATGAAGTTTTCAGAGACACTGATATTCTGTCCATTGCAATGAGCCTCAATCATTTTTCTTCCGTAAAGTTAAAATATGACTTGCCTCTATACTTGCCAATATAAATCAAAAATTAAAGTATGTCTTAAAGACAATAAAAGACTGAGTGAATCAAGAAGAGGACTTATATTTTAAAAGTGTAAGGTAAATAAATGGGAACTTAGAGCAATGCTTGGCATAGATTAAGAACTGTGTGTACTGGCTATATTTTGATTTGTCTTGTGACAAAAACTTAGTGTGTTCATCTTGAAGCATTTTCCACTTGAGACCAACAGCTGACATTTTCAAACTGAAAAAACATGATCAAGTAGACAAGAATTATATATGGAAAACATTTTTCTTCAGATTCTAACGTTTGTTGATTGATTCATTTTACTCACATAATGATTTTGAGAAATCGCCCTGGAGTCATACTACCTGGATCTGAAATGCAGTACTGCCTGCCATTCACAATGGGATCATAAATCACATAATCGTTCTGAGTCTCAGTTTCCTCACCTATGACATGAGAATAATAAGATATCACTTTTCAGAATTGTTGTGAAGAATACTTTACTTATATGTAAGAGAAATTCTGAACGGTACCTGACACATAGAGTTCAATAAACATTATAATTAAAATTCACAAAACTGGTCTGGGAATTTAGCTCAGTTGTTCTATTGCCTGCCCTGTAAGCACAAGGACCTGAGTTCGATACTGGGTATCAAAAAAAAAAAAATTCACAAAACCACTGAGCTTCAACTTCATGCTATTTTAATTCATGGTACTGTCTGAAGTTCACAAGAGCAAATATCTTAAAAGATGGTTGAACTATCATTGTAAACACTTAATAAAAGTAAAACTACAGTGGGAGCTATATTTTAGGGTAGCATGTTCTGACCCTTGTCATTCTAAATAGAGTTCAGAGGATCTTAAACTTTAATAGGAAAAAAAAAATCACATTTTTTCATCAACACCTAATTAAAGTCTAACATGTCCTTGAATTATGAGCAGGCAAATAAATAACATTAGTATTAGTAGTACTGTATTGGTGACTTTCTCCCAAACAAAAATTGCTATTGTTAGACCTTATAGTTGTAACAGAGAGAGGGAAATATCTTTTCGGTTTATACTATTTTGAAATTATAATAGTTATTAGATCTCAAGCTGTATCAAATATGATTGTGGTTTTCTTGTCAATAAACATTTCGGTTAGGTAGCTAGGAAACACTTGGCTAATTCCATGCCTCTTACTTACTTGTTCAGTAACAAAATGGTATCATCACATGTTTTCAAATGATGACCTAAAAATCCCTAACTATGGTTGTCTGTTGATTAATAACAATATTCATATTATCACCCACTTGTTAATATGTACAAATCTTAATCCCATAAACCATCATGGCCTTTTGAGATACAAATGGCTGTGCAGACTACAGGGATGGACTGGATAAGTTTAAATCCATCTGATAGTTGAGGTAACTCTTTAAGTGTTATTATTTATATTTACCCTTTAAAATTAAATTGTATATTTTATACTAATATGAATACAAGTGATATGCAGTCGTGAATTCTATGCATAGTTGAGAAGGTGTTCAAGCAGTCACTCTGTCTTCCATTCACTTCTTTCAAGAAGGGGAGATAAAAGGCAAATCTCTAGGGCAAATAAAAAGAAGACAGATGATGTGATTGGACCTCCAGGTAAATAGGCCAGTGATATTTGCTGGAAGGGAGAATCTTACCTCTGGGACATCCTTAGCAGAATGTCCCTGGCTAGAGCCTTTAGTAAACAGAAGTAGGCTCTATTGGGTGTGTCTTCTTGGAGAATGCCACTTGATCCGCATAGTTGATTTGTATGTTTAAAATAAGGAGATGATCCAAGTATGAGTTCATGAGTCACAGTGTTTATTGCCATACACTGAAAACTGGGGATTTTTTGAGGTGCACAATTCTTGAAGAGGAGAAGAATAACATGAATACATCTCATCAAGAATGTACTCAACAGAAAAAACTACATTAACCACAAAATGAGTTCCAAAATTATCAAAGTCCAATTGATCAATTAGGATGGAAGTAGGTTTATGTAGCAAGTAAAGTCTAATTACAGTTCAAAGTCTGAGGAGTGGTTCCCAAGGAGAGATGGCATCCAACACAGACAAGATCCTCAAAGACAGGGACTCTAAGAGGGTCCATTTCTGGGTTGGCAAGCAGGCTTCCAAAGAGTCGCTCCAAGGCTGCATGGTGTGGCCCAGTGGAAGTCCAATTTGTCAGTCCTTGGAGAAGCAGCTGACAGAGTGTAGCCTGCCCTCGCCCAAGTTCTCAAAGTGCCTGTCAAACCATTAGGTTTATATGTGTAATCATGCACCACACAACGAGATTTCTGTCACCAGGGGCCCATATATAACAGTGGTCCTTAAGGTTATAACCTTAATAAAGTTGGAAAATTCTCTTCACCTAGTGACATTGTAGCCATTGTAATGTCATGGAATATTACTTGCAGGTGAGTGGCGATGCGGATAAAAATGACCCTGCTGAGGGAAAAAATGGCAGAGTAGCAATCAGTAGCAAAATACAGTGGAATCCAGACATGAGGAAAATAACAACTTGGTGTAGAAGCAAAAACAGAAGTAAATCTCTGGAAATTGGTGGGGAGTGGACAGAAAAATAAGAAACTACAGAGAAGCTAGAGAAATAGAGCATGACAGAGAAAAAAGGGCAAAGCAGTCTGGAAAGTTCACTTTGGCTCCCAGGGAAGGGAGGTAAGCACAAAAAAATAGAAACAGAAGAAGACAGGGCCATAAAATGCCTCCAAAAACTCCCAACTGCCCCAAAGTTGATCCACAAGGGGGGTGGGGGTCAAAAGTAGCACAGTTGAACTATTCAAAAATAATAAAAGACGAGATTAAAAAACGGATCAGTAAGGTGCTTGGTGAACTCAAAGAAGATTTGTATCATGTACAATCTCTCAACCAATCCTACTTTTAAACTCTAGTATAGCATCATTTTGTACATATTCTTCGTTTCAGAACTAGTATTGTTTACCTCAGTAAGAGGTTGTTTGCATGAAGATTAACAGCACTGATATAGCTTTCTAATATTTTGTACTTATTTTTGGGACCCGGGATCAAACCCAGGACCTTGTGCTTGCGAGGCAGGCATGGCACCACTGAGCTAAATCTCCACTCCCTCTAATATTTTGTACTTTTGAAATCTTTGCTTTTTATACCATTGTATTTAAAATTTTAGTAAATATTGATATAAAACTGTGTCGATCAAAAACACAGAGATGTGGATCAATGGAGCAGAGAGTGCAGAAACAACTCCAGGCGCATTCACCTATCTGATCTTTGATAAAGGGGTCAAACACCTTCACTGGAGGAAAGGCAGCCTCTTTAACAAATTGTGCTGGGCAAACTGGTTATCTACATGCAGAAGATTGGATTTAGACCCATATACCTCATCATATACTAAACTAAAATCAAAAGAGATCAAAGATCTAAATGTTAAAACAGACAAACTTCTTCGGCTAGAAGATAAAATAAGTAAAACTGTTGAAGACATAGGCATAGGCAAAGACTTTCTGGACCGAACTCCATTGTACAGATATACTGAGATTCAACAAAATAATACTGAGAATCAACAAATGTGATTATATCTGCACAGCAAAGGAAATGACCAACAGAGTAAAAAGAAAACCTATAGAATGGGAAAATACATTTGGCCAGCTATTGCTCAGACAGAAGATTAATATCTAGAATATCTAAAGGTCTCAAAATAATGCCTCTCAAAATAAAAGACACAATCAAAAACAGGCAACTGAGAGCAATAGACACTACATGGAAGAAGAACACATGGCCAATAAATACAAGCAAAAAGTGCTGAACATCTCTGGTCACTAGAGAAATACAAATTAAAACAACACTGAGCTTCTATCTTAGTGCAGAATAAATGGCTACCATCAAGAAATTAAATAATAGTGGCCAACTGCTCCTGTGGAGGCCTGCCCAGGGCAACACATGCCTAAGTCAAGAGAAGATGGTGGGCCAGATCAACACCGTCACTTCCGGCACGTGCAGGGCCCCCTTCATGAGGTGCTGCATCTACTTCCACTGCAAGAGGAAGAATGACCCCAACTTCCAAGAACAGGCTTCGAGAAGGAAGAAAGACCAAGGAGAGAGCTGGCCTTTCCAAGTTTCCTAACCTTAAACATGCTGAAGCTGTTCAGAAATTCTTCCTTGAAAAAATAGTTTGGTGAAGTTACCAGCTCAAGGTGAGTATGAGAAGGGTGTGGACCATCGGACAAGCGCAATTGCTGTGTGTGGACAGACACAGCAGCCAGGCGCTGCAGCAAACTCTTCCTCCACCAGTGCTCCAGATGTTTCTCGCTAAGCTCCCAACAGTTAGCTAGAGGCTCAGAGCTTGGCTGAAGGTGATGTGGACTGAAAAACAAATCTCAACATAACAAAATCTCAAAAAAGACTTTAAAAATTCTTAGCTTGGAAGTTGAACAGCTGTGGGGAATAAGGGCCAATATGCTTATTATGGACTCTCCTACATTGAAATCTACCAAAGTTAATGCTTACTTTGTGCAGATCTATTTGTCTTTTATTTATTTTTTGGAGTGAAAAGTATAACTTAATAGAGAGCTTTTCGCTTTATAAAAACACTGAGTTACCAAAATGTGCATTTTGCTTATTTCTTAGACCTGCAGTTAAAATATACATACAACATTAAAAAAAAATAGAACCCAGTGCTTAGTTTTAAACCACTGGCAAAAGGGCTGGGAGTGTAACTCAACATAGAGCTCTTGCCTACCATGCATGAGACCTTAGGTTTGACCTCAGCGCCCCCCAAAAAGGAAAAGAAAGTGAAAAAATGTAGGAGATAGATGAATGCATGTTTTAAAGCTAGCACATTTCTAATAAATGAGAGTTGGATAGAGACTTGATTGTGTTTCTGAAAAGAGCGTTAAAATGAGAGATCCTTTCTTTCCATTTATTCGAATACATGCAGTGTGCTGCTGCCCTGTACTAAGGGCTTCACCTCTTCCCTCTTTATCAGTCTTGAGCTGTTTTATTTAAATCAGTGTACTTAGTGTTGTTAGGTATTTTAAGTATATGTAACTACAAGTAGCACCAGAAATGAGATCCATGTACCTAATCTCACCATGTGAACTTCAACAGTTTCTGTCTGCTCACTGTCCTCATTTATAAAACTAGGGAATCGCTCTAGTGATCTTTGAAGTGTCCATTTCAGCTTCTCATTCTTTTGGTTTTGTTCAGCATTTTCAAATTCAGCTTTACCTGAGGAGTGCATTTGGGCAAGCAGGACTTGCTTTTTTTTTTTAATATTCGGAGTTTCGCATGGTTGCCTGACTTAGTAGCTCTGAATTCATCTTTTGATTTTCACTGATTAGATAATTTTGTGACTATGTAAATTTGAAAATTGACATTTAAGGTAACTGGGATCATCTCCCCGTACAAATGTTTGTTCCCTTTTTGCTTTTCATCTTCTGTATGTTTCAGATTGATTAATTTATCTCATGCAATGAGAGTGGAGTGTACTGGGACTAAAGACTTGAATAGAGTTTGTGGGACTTCTTACTCTAATAGTAGCATATTTTAAAAAAGAAATCAAATAATAACAAACGCTGGCAAGGCTGTAGGTTAAAAGGAATCCTGTGTTTTTGGTGGGAATATGAACTAGTACACCCAGTGACAAAATCAGTATGGAGATTCCTTAAAAACTAAAATTAGAAATACCACTGGCCCAGCTATTTTCTTTCTAGGTATCTCCCTGAAAGAGTTAAAGACATCATATTACAGTGATACATGCACACCCATGTTTATAGCAGCACAACTCATAATAGCTACATCTTGGAAGTGGCCTGTATGTCCATCAGCAGATGAATGGATAAAGAAAATGTGGCACTTATACACAATGGAGTACTACTTTGCCATGTAGAAGGATAAACTTGAGTCCTTTGTAAGAAAATAGATGCATCTTGAAACAATAATATTAAGTGAAATGAGACACACGTGCTTAAATATTGCCTGGCTTCTCTTATATGAGAAACCTAAAATACAAACAAAGAGCCAAATAAAAGGTAGCTAATAAAGAAAAGGGAGGTAGATCTTTTGTGAAAGGGAAGAGGACCAAGAGATGGAGGGAGGGAGGGGAATGGTGGTGAGGGGAACAGATGAAAAAAGAATTAAAAAGTGGCATGTACATGCACCAACTCCCCATGAGGAATATAGTCATTATGTATCACAAACGGGTACCGATACAAATTAAAAGTAAAAGTAAACTAACCTACTGGGCTTCCAGTTTTATAAAGGTAGAACACATATAATTACGTACAGCACCTAATAGTTGGTAACAATAATAATGAAGTTACTAGTTTATATGTTTACCGCACTGTCCTTCTAATAGTTATTCTTTCTGTGGATCTTTGTGGTGCTTTAACCTAGAGCCTGAAGCATTTTAGGCATGTGCTCTGTCGTGGAGCTACGCTCCTGCTCTAACTGCTCTGTTAAGTGTACTCCTACATACTGAAGAAGACAAAAAGCTTGCTGTAAAATAGTTTTCTGTGTTACACCAGCAAGAGCCTCATATATCTCAAGGTTGCTGCATCTCTTTACTGCACCAAGAAGCCACATCATGTGTTTGACCTACACCATCTAAGTTTATGTAAGTACACTCTACCACGTTAACACAAGGACTAAGTCAGCTAACAACTTGGTCTGATGAGAACAACGTCACGCTCTTAATAGGAGAAAGGGACACACTCCAAGTCATCATCCCTGCATATGTCACTCACATAGAAAACTATGTAAGTGTTTAAAGTAATTTCAAAGCCACATAATAAAACTCCCTAAAACATACCATGAGGATGTTCATAATTGAAGCACCACCTTTGACAAACCCCACAAACCTCACCTATGAACCTGGTCTACTCTGGGGCAGAGCTGCATTTCTGCATTGATAAAGATATGATGAGTCATTGACAATGCCCCAGAATCTCTCTGCTTCTTTAGAACCTCTAGTTTGCCTGCTTCTTGAAATTATTTAATAAAGTTTGATGCTGGGTAACACCTGTGATATGTGTAAATCTGATTTAATAATGTGTGTTAGCTCAGTAACAAATAATTCATTCATTCTTTCTTTTTATTTTGCCCTATGTATTCTTTTTCTCTCTCTTTCCCCACCCCCATTATCTGAAGAAGACAAACTAAATGTTTAATTACTCTGCAACATCAACATCCTACACTGATTTAATTATATAAGTATCTAAAAGCTATAACAATTATTCTGTATAGAAGCAAAAAAGATATGTTGTCTCAAAACTAACTTATGCATGGCAAGGTAGACTTCAGCATTTCGAAGCAGGTAACTTGGTGGTGCCTGAGTCAACTTTTGCTCTCCTGTCTTGTGAAAGCATTCACATTAGGAGGTCAAATTGGACCAAACATTACAAAAAATATTGGTCAGGATATTTTATCTGGCAGGTTCAAATAACAAAACCTTGTCATTTTGTAGTTATAAACCCAGAAACAGCTGTAAAGGTAGGATAAGGCCATGAACACCTCACTGGCCATCTAAACTTTTAGAAATGGACAGCATTCAGATGTCTAAACTGAAAGATTTTAAATATTTAGTCTTCCTTATTCTGGCTTTATTATATTTTCTTTTGCCAAAATATTAATTCTTTAGTCATTGCAATGAAAATGTGTATGCATTACTTTCCCTACAGGAAGAATATATTAAATACATTCTAGTTATAGAGGAACTCACTTTACAGATGGAATACTTAAGAATTAAGTATTACATAAGGTTCTCCCTTTAAAACAGGAACGTATTTGCCTGTATAAAAAAAGCTCTGAAGAAATAAAATGAACTAATGTTACTTTACGCTAGAGCAGTTTAAATTTTCACAACAGGTTAATTTCCCATATTATATTCTAAATTGTCAGATATTGTCAAAAACAGTAGCAAATGCACAATCATGTCAGTGGATACAAGCTACATATCCTTAAGAGACACCACTAAACATAACCCTGCATGATATACAACCCAAGGCTGGATATAAAAGAGAGATACTGGTATGGTTTATATCTAAAATGTCACCAAAAGTCTCATGTTTTTGGAAGGTGGCTGAATCATGGGGGTGCTGTACTCATCAGCTGAGTTCATAGGTGAATGTGCTGAAAGGAGGTAGGACTTAGTCAAACAAGGTGGGCCATTGAGGTTGCTGACAGGAAGGGTGTGTTCTTGCACCTGGCTCCTCCCTTCTCTCTCTGCTTCCTGGCTGCTGTGTGTTGAGCAGCTTTCCTCAGCCATGTTCCTTCCACCCTTACATGTTTGCCTGGAAGCTGCCAATCATGGACTGAACCTACTGGGAACTATGAGCCAAACAAACTTTTCCTGCTTTAAATTGTGGGGTTGGATAACTTTGTCTCAGTGACAGTAAAATAACCAATACAGACACAACAAAAGTCAGCCTTTGCAACACATTTGAAAAGATCTTCCTTTTGCACTCCTGAATCAGCCCTTAGCTTCAGGGAAAGATGGTGAGAAATACACTTATAGGCATTACCTGGGAGGGCACTCCCAGTAGACAAGAACAAGTTTCCTGAAATCACGGGGGTAGGCCTTTAATCGGGACACAGCCAGCAGGAGATAGGTGTACCAGCTAGTAAAAGAGATTTGGTTAGAACATCAGTGTCATCTACAAGTAAGTACTAAATCCTTGTTGTAACCAAAATCTAGAAGTGTGGATCATAAGGAGAAATCAGCAAAGATATAAGCAATGAGAAGAGAGAGTTTTCCCCTAGACACTATGTTAAAGAAGTATCTTGAGGAACAGTTGCTGAAAAACACCAAACTAGAAATAAATCATATTATAGGTTAGAAACTATAAATTATTAATGAATAAAATTGAAGAAGATCTAAGTAAATTAAGGGTTTTACCATGCTCAGTTTGGAAACTTAAGTTTGGTGTGAAATGTATATGGAAATGCAAAAGATGAGAAACAGCCAGGAACATTGAAAAAATTTATACAATTAAGTATCATGATATACATTATTCTAAACCTGTACTAATTTAAAGAGTGTATGGTTCGCAAACTAAAAAACAGGCTGTAGAATATAGAAGCAGTCTCCCCCTTACAGGTATTTGATTTATGATAAAGGCAGCAATTCATTATGATAATGAATTGCTGTAGTCTTTTCAATAAATGATGCTCTGTTGAGTGGATACACAAATAGGAAAAATTTAAATTATGATTCCTACCTCATATTACATACCAAAAAAAATCACTTCTGGGCAGATTTTGCATCTAAATATGAAAATTTAAAACTATAAATATTTTAAAAGAAAATCTTAATAGGATCCCAAAAGTCCTAACATAAAGGAAAAAATTAATAAGTTGGGTCATGTTTAACTTAAGAATTTCTGTTCATCAAGTGCTACATTAAAACAACAAAAAGGCAAGCCACAGAGAAGAAGTTACTTTCATTGCATGTATCTGACAATAAAGTAAGTTTCAAGAGCATAAAAGTAATTCCTCAAATCAATAAAAAACAACAGGCCATCAAGTAGAAAAAGAAACAAATGATTACTAAGGTCCTTCCCAAAAAGGAGGAGTTGTCAATTAATGTGTAAAGAAGTTGAACTTCATTAGTCCTCAGGGAAATGGAACTAAAAGCTGCAAAGCAAAACTACTAATAGCCAACAAAATATATGCACAAGAATATTCACAGAACTGTTCTTATTAGCTAAAAATTAGAAACATCCCATTAATGGTACGAGGGATAGCGTGCAGGGTAACTGTGCAATACAATTCCGTATAGCAATGAGAGTGAATGGACTACACGTCCCATCATTCATGAAATGTACATATTCTTGAGTGAAAGCACAAACACAGATGGTATGTGAAAGAAATCCAGCCGAAACAGGAGCACCAGAGGCAGGGCTGCTCCCGAGGCTGGGGGAAAGAGCTGCGCTGTCTGGAACTTCAGGGGCGGGGGGAGGAAGAGAGCAACTGGGTGAGGTTTGTAAAGGATTGCGTGGCAGGAGAGCATCATGGTGGGGGATGAGGACTGGCTGTATCGCTGGGGCCGGGGATGGAGTTTAAACGTACTGGCGCAGGAGTAGCGGGCCGGGTGGTGAGTTTAGTTCCGCCTTCCGGGACAGTAAAGGACCCGTTTAGGAGAAGCGGGTGCTATTTTGAGTAACAGACCTCCCTGCGGGCATTTTGTCTAACCGTGAGTATTAACTTTCTACAGGTCCTGGTGGTTTTTAATTGTTATTTAATATTATTGTATTAGTTTCTATTGATGGTATAACAAATCACTATCAAGTTTAGAGGCTTAAACCATCAAAGCCAAGTTGTGCTTCCTGTTTTGTAGAAGCCCAAGTCAAGTCTCACTGGGCTAAGAACAAGGCGTGGTCAGGATGGTTCAAGGATTAAGCTTCATTGTCAACTTGATTGACTTAGGAACTGCCCAGGGAATTGGCAAAGCACACTTCTGGGGGTCATAGAGAGGTGAATTTGGGGTCCATATCTAGTCCCTCTTCATTTCTTCTTTAGCACCATTCCCGTGCTCTACTTCATAAACATCATGAACCCTGCAGCTTTGCTCTTCCATGTCCTTCCACCATGATATTTTTGTCTTGCAGACAGCTGATCAGGAACTAAATCCTCTGAAACCTGAGCCAAGTAAACTTCTCTCTTAAATTCTATATGTAGAGTATTGTGTCGCCAAACAGGCAAGCTGACTAATACAATTACATAATTTTGTGGAGAATAGTTCCCTTCCTGGCATGGTTAATCTTAATTGTGCCAATTTGATTGGCTTGGCAACTACCAAGGGGAGTGGTAAGGCAGTAGGAAAGCTGATTAAAATGCTGCCTGTTTCTAAACTCTTGAAGCTCCTTCTGTTCCTTATGGGGCTCTACCTCTTTCTTCAAAGCCAGAAATGGTTAGTTGAACCCTTGTCACAGTGTGCCTCTCTGACCTTTTTTGCCTCTTTTGCTTTTAATGATTCACTTGATTGGATCAGGGCCTTCTGGATAACTCAGGATCATCTCCCATTTCAAGGTCCTTAGCCTTAGTCACATATTCAAAGACTATGTTGCCATAGAAGTAATATATCTACCAATTCCAAGTACTAGAGTGTAGATATCTTCACAGGCCTGAGAGCTGATTTCATAGAATGTTTTCCCCAAAATGTCCACACCCTACCCTCCTGCAGAGGGAGCTAGAGGTACAGAAGAGTGGTGAGAGATGCAGCACCAATGACATTGAAGTAGTAGGCAGGGGGCTGTGATCCACCTTGATTTTGCTGTCACTTTAATTTTAGTCTGAGATCTGCCTCAGGATTCTGATCTACTGAACTGTAATAGAAATTTTATTGTTTATGCCGCTGAATTTGTGCTGATTTGTTACAGCAGTAACAGAATATCAATACAATTTTACTCCTTAGGGTGGATATCCCATCCTGACCCTATGCCCATGCTGCTGCCCATTCCAGGGTAGAGGGCTACGGCAGCTGCTGGGCAGGGGAATAAGAAGCCAAGAACCTATGATGGGAGGGTGGGAGATGGGTTGTGTGTGAACCAAGCATGTGCTCTGTATCAGACAGCTCAGGCTGCTATTATGAAATACCACAGACTGGGTGGCTTCAATACATTTATTTATCATGGTTGTAGAGCCTAACAAGTCTAAGATGAAGACACTGGCTAATTTAGTTCTTAGTAAGAGTCCTCTTCTTGGTTCAAAGATAGCTGCCTTCTTGTTGTGCCTTCTCATGGTAGACTCAGACAGTGGGCTCTCATCTCTCTTCTTCTCATCATGAGGTCCTCACCCCCATGACTTCATCTAAAACAAATCTTCTCTAAATCCCCCACCTCTAAATACCATGACTTCGGGGTGTAGGGTTTCAACATATGAACTCTAGGGGGAGGAGAACATCATTCCACAGCATGCTCTGCTGTCTCACTAGGCTTTGCTTACAAAACACAAATTCAGAGATAAAATTAAGAATTTGAAGATAGTAACTACAGAGCATTGAATCCTAAGCTTAAAGCGCCTTACTGAGCATGGTCCCAATAAACTACAGTAGTTCCAGAACCATGAAGTTGTTCAAGCTAATAAGGATGATCCAGTAGATTGGGGAAATTGAGGATAAAGGGAGAAAACAACTCAGGAATAAAGAATGTGGGTATATGAGAAAAGATGGAGTCCTACATATTAGTAGAGTGTTTAAGCTCAAATAAGAGTAGGAATCCTTTATTCCCTGTAATAGGAGAGGTGGCAGGTTATACCTGTATATATATTGGTAAATTGTTTTATGTGGTTATAATATCAGATATCAATTCTCTTGTTTTCTCACTGGCATAAGAAGAGCATCAGTATTCCAAAAAGGAGAAAGAAGGGAAGAACTAGAAAGAAAATAGAGAGCAAAACATATAGGACTGAAAAGAAGGTCTGGGACATTCATCTAGGAATGTTTTCGGAGTGGGCCAACATGCTAGGGTTTGTAGGATCCCAATAAGGGAGTTAGCATCAATGTAGGGTGACACTAATCAGTCTTTAGCCAAATTCAGCAACCTAGGAACAGCTGCAGAGTAGGCAATGACTTGCATTAAAATATGTTGCATTTTGTCAAGTGATTGTCATGAAGGAAAACAGGAGAAAGAGTACTGAAGGTACATGAAAAGGACTATAGTGACAAACTTTGGTGTGTGCCACCTGGTGGCAGTTCTCGGTTTTAGTTTAGATTGTCAGGTTTTGTTCTGGCCTCTGGCTTGCACATTTAAAAGCAGCAGTAAGCCCAGGAATATTTCTGTTAGTTGGCACTAATTTTAGCGCCTTTTCTGGAATTTAAGTTAGGATTGAGGGACACACCTCTGCCTCCTAGTTTTTCCAAAAAATAGTTGTCTGCTATTTCTTCACCTGGCTTTACTTTCTCCCTTCCATCCTCCATCCCACAGGAGGTAAATAATTCCTATATATTTAAGAATGGATATTAAGGGGAAGGATGGAGCCAACAGTCAATGAGGTAATATCTAAATTCTAGTACTTGAAATATTTTTTATTCCAAGGCAATATTATATTTTATGTCATGAAGCTGGTAAAGATGGAAAAGAAAGTGAATATTGATTAAAAAACAAGAGTTCCAAGAACTGAAATTTGGAGCACCCCAAAATTCACAGGTTCTCCTTCCCTGCTTCAGCTGCCTGCTCCCCGGTGACAACCTAGCCATCCTGCCGGCGCCACACCAAGTGATGAGGAATCATCCAGAACCACATACCAAGCATATAATAATAGAGAGCTGGGCAGAGAGGCACATGTCTGTAATCCTGGCAGAGAGAAGCTGATGCAAAGCAATTTCAAGCTCAAGTCCTGCCAGAGCAACTTAGTAAGACCCTCTCTCAAATTAAAAATATAAATAAATAAAAAGGTCTGAGAATGTAGCTCTGCAGCAAAACACCGGTGGGTTTGAGCCCTACTACCTGAGGGAGAAAAAATAATAAAGTTTAAAAAGTAACAAAACTTCCTTTATTCTTTAATATTTGTTATTATAACTTTTTTTTTTTTTTTTTTTTTGGTACTGGGGATTGAACTCGGGACTTTGCGCTTGCGAGGCAGGCACCGGAACCACTGAGCTAAATCCCCGGCCCTATTATAACATTTTTTAAAAGTATGCAAGTGGCTGCAGGCCGAAGTTGGACACACCTGAGTATACACCTTGCTGTATTGTAACTGTACTTCCTCTGCTTCACTAAAAGCCTCTGTCTTTTACAGTCATTCTTCCCAATGTTCTATTTCCATTAATTTCTCAAATTCAGTAGGCATGCCAAGGTATTGGACTTCACCACCTAACATGTTCACTTCCCAAAAAGTGAGAACAAGAAACAGTCTATACATACATACATTTATATATAGTTATATTTCCTCTCTCTCTGCTGATACTTGTTTCCTATTTTACTGAAATAGAAACAATCAGAAAAGCTTGAAGTTCTTCTTCCAGTGCACCTACCAACCTATGGGCATCTTAACTCATATACTCTTACTTTCTTGCCATTATGAGGATCTTTTCCCCAGGAATACATGCATACATATAAACTTTTGCATTTGACTCCAAAGGAGTCTCAGATTCACATTAAGTTTATTAAAGAACTCTGAGATAAAAACCAATAACGTGAAGAACCAAAGATGTCATGTTCTTTTATTTCCATGGATTGGGGGACACTAGCAAGATGTTTGAATTATTTCACGTAAAAAAGTATTAAAAGTTTAATTGTATAGTGTTGAATGATAAAACAATTATTGAGAGATGATCCCACTTTTACCATGGCAAAATTTAGATAAAGGATTATTTGCCATGATGCCAAATATCACTTCAAAGATTATTTTTTACTGGCAAAGGGAAAAATAAACTTTTACCATAGAAAGAACTGTCATAAGCTAAATTAAATGACCAAACATCAATAGTGAAACAAACCTGATGTTAAATATCTCCTAATGTGATGGAGTATGAATTGCACAATACGATATATGAAGTATTCTTGCCAAATACATTTAATCTTAAGAAGTATTCATTCCTCTATAACTTGCAGTATTGAGAAAATACAGAATCTAGGGGCAGAGTTCAGATTAAGCGCATTCTTCAGGATAATTGGATAGCTCTCTTAAAGGAAAAAATTGTGTAGTGCTGTAGAGAAATGGATTAGATTAAGAGTTTTATATTAAAAGAGATCAAAGAAAGTTAAAACCTAACTTTGATGCACAATGATTCCTAGGATCATGTTGCAAAAACAAACTTCATACAAAAGGTATTTTGTCAAGAGTTGGAGAAATCTAAATATTGACTGGGTATTGAAGGACAGTAGGTGGGGTTAGAGACCCAAAGGCAGGGAGAGATGAGGGACCAGAGGACTCCATCTCCACCCCCACCCCTGCTGAAGGAGTTCAGATAGCTGGCAGAACAGGCTTAACCGTCTGTGAAAAGCTGAGTCTTCGGTTGCACCTCCTCTTCACTCAGTACCCTGTAAAGCTTGGTTTGCTAAGATCAAAAAGAAAAAGAACCTTGGCCCTAAGATGTAAAAATCCCCTGAAAAGACCCTTTCCTGTTGTCCCTAGTAAGGAGCTAAGTTACTCATTAACCAATCAAGTAGGGGTGCCCTCAGCCCAGAGGAAGGATAGGCCCCAACTACTATAAAACCAGCATTTTGAGCCTCCCTTCAAGGGTAGCTTGTTTCAGGCACACCTGTCTGTCTCTCTGAGAGAAGGCAGCTGTATATTCTTGCATGCTTGGTGAATAACAGTACAACTTTGCTTCTACGCTTTCGGTCTCTTATTTGAGTCTTCCACAACCTTCTGCTTGTTGGGAGAGTCAGGCCCAGGACTGCAGGGACTCTCCACCCACGATAAGTAGAGAACTATGTCAAAGGTGTGTGGAAGTACATGTAGGACAATGTCCTATGGGAGATACTTGTATATAGAGATGGAGTGGCTTGTGCAGACTTTTCAATTCTGATGAAACAAAAGCTGCACACATGTATGTATATACATAAATACAAAATAAAGCAAATATGACTAAGTATTTGAATCCATGTGATGGCATGTGTGATTTTTTTATTATCTTTTCTGAGTTTAAAATATTCAGAAAAATAAGTCGGAAAAAATAATTGTGCTTCCCAGCCACCTCTGAGAGTCCATTTTGTGTTTTATTTATCTCTGTAAAGATTTCGTGTGACCCTAGGACAAAACGCAGTTCTCCATTCCAAATTTCCCTGATATGTTAAATTTAGCACTTAACATTCTGCCTTGTACCCAGCTTGGGGAACACATTGTAAATTCCTAGGTGACAAAGTGAGGGAGTACAATCATAGGATAGAGAAAATTCAACTGCTAAATTAGAATGAGTTTATGGGTGGGCTTTATTAGACAAAAAGAGAATGTTAGGCTAAAACAAAATGATTTAAGGGCAAAGCGACAAAAGCCTCCAGCAGAATGGCAGCAATGAAAGTTCAAAGTCCTGGGAAGATGGGTGAAATGTTCAGTTTACAGTCCTGGCTTTCCTCTGGGCTTCTGGTAACTTCCATAATTAGTATGAAACCCAACCTGTAAGAAGCCAAACCCGGGCAGCTTTCCGATGCACCAGTTTTATAGTACCCCAACTGCCATCTCTGGATCTAATGGGACTACAAAGTGACTTTGAAGTAGAATTCTTCAGAAACAAATTTGCTTCCAACATTCATTAAGTGAGCCAGGAGTTTTGTACAGCCTCACCTTTCACCCTGATTTTCAGTAACAAGCTCGACATCCATGTTACCCACGACATACATGTGTGGGTAACACATCGTCTTAGAAATATTCACGAAGGTCAAATTTCTCTCAGCAACTAAACTGCATTTGTTTACATTTTTCTGACGCAGACATCCCTTTGGTTTTAGCTCAGGTTTGCCAGTAGAGTGTATTTGGAATCCTCAGAGTAGAAAGTTCAGCATGACAGCTCTCAAGGTAAAGGTCACGGTGGACCGCGGGGCGGCGGGGCCCTGGGCTCCGGTCCAGGACGCAGGGAAGAGAGGCATCTCTAGCGCAGCGCCCGGCTCCCGAAGTCGACCGCGGGCGCAGACAGTCCTCACTGAGCATGCGTCGGGATGAGCCGAGCAAGCCCCGCCCCTGATCCCGCCCCTCCTCCTGGTCACGCCCACAACCCGGCGGGTGGGGCCCTTGGTTCCCAGCTCGAGGAGTCTTCTCGGGAGTACGCAGCTTGGCGTCTGAGCGGCACGAGCAAGAGTTAGCATGGCAGCGGTGCTCAGGAGAAGCTGCGGGGTGAGGATCCAGGGCCGTGGTGGGGCTGGGGCGCGGATGTGGTGGTGTCGGAGGGCGGGGCCCCGCCAGGCGCTTGGTCCGTGCGCCCGGAGTCCTCGCATCCCGGCCCCGAGGGTCCTCGGCGTCCCCCGCGGGCCGCGTCCCCCAGCCGACTCTCGGTTCTGCCTCGGGATCCCTCCAAACCCGGCCTGGCCCATCCTTGTCCAGGATCCCAGTTGGGCTGTCAGAACTTGGAGCAGACTCCCACCGCCCCGCCCCCCCCCCCCCCCCCCCCCGCGCGTTAGAAGGGAGTCTGCGTGCCGGGTGTGGGAAGGCGAATAGCGGCCCGCCCAATCAGGAAAGGGAAAGAAAGCTGAGCTGCCTCTTGGGGTGCTTAATAGATTTAGTGCGCCTTTGGCTTCGTGAGGAGGAGGAGCACCGTTCCAGGTGCATAAGTTAGAACCAAGTCAAAGAAAAGCCCAACTGCAGAACTTTCCATGAAACTTGCCTGTATATTCTAGGATTATCTTAGATTCTAAATGCCTTTGATATCTTAAATACTAATGATATACTCCCAAGATTGCCATTTAAATGACACCTAAAAACTGAATTAAGGTTGTCCTTGACCAACCCCAAAGACCTGCAATTTTAGAATTTACAATGAGTGTATCATTGCCTAGTTTTTGAAATTGCTATGCAAGTTAGTGGACTCTGAAGGTAGAAACGAAGGGATCTTTAAAATTATTTTTAACTCTGACATCAGAAAAAAGATTTCTCTGTCTCCAAGGAAGGGTCTAGAAAAACTTAATCATAAAGCTTATGTCCCTGTATTTCTTCTTTGATACTCCTATAAAAACACTGAAATTTCTAATAAAACCATGGGAGTATTTTGTTATAGTTGGTGCTACTGTTGCAGAATTGGTACTCGATTAAAATTGCTGTCTTTTGGATATTTTGCAATTCTGTTGTTCTGGACAAAGAGCCTGAAATAATAAAATTGATACTTTATGACATCGAATTATTATGTATTGCAAACATACCCTAATAAAAAATTTTAAAAAGAAAACAAAAAACAGTCTTACTCCTATCATCCTTAATCAGTTAGTAATAGAAGCTAGAAGTTTGTAACCTGTCCTCAAACTCAGCAATTCCAGGGGGAAATTTTATGTAATTTCTTGGTTCTGCTCTAAGCTCCGCTCTAAATGATTGACATTATTATGTAGCTAACAGGTCAGTGGGCAGTGATTTCTGGCAGTCTTTGCACTTTTGTTTTATATAACGTGTTTTCTGGAAAAATCAGAATGTAAATGGGCTTTTTATAAATTACTTGAGATTCATTGAATAATTTCTTATTTAAAATCTCTCAGCGGACCATTTTACCTGTTTTGTGAGGAATGACTTTCGTGCAGTGGCTTTTAAACACATTTATATTAGAGTCACGTTATTCCGTGTGGTTTTTGTGGAGTATTTTTCTTCCTTGTGGAACTGAATGACCAGTTAGGAGACTGACTGAAAGAGCAGTATAGCAAGGTGGCTGATAGCATAGGCTCTTGATAGTAAATGTGAGAAATTAGAACCTTGATTCTAGTACCTAAGACCAAAGTGACCTTGACTGATTTACTTGACCTTTGTGAACCTCAGCTTCTTCCTGTGTAAGATAAGAATAAAAATAGTGCCTTAATCCTAGGCTTGACCTGGGATTGGTTGGACTGATGCATGTGAGGACTGTGAAGAATTGGTTTGTCCTGTGACGACTGGACAGTGAGGACCAGAGAGGCACGTTTTACTCCCAAAATAAAGTTAATAAAAATTGCAAAGAATGTGTTTTTATACAGTGTAATCATTATTTTGGAATTATACTTTGAGGTATGTTATTTTAAAAGGGCTATTTAAAGTACATATTCAACAGTGTAATTGTATTATTACTTTAAAAATAGGCAGTTCTCTATATCAGTTGAATTGTCATTTACAAAGTGGACAGTTTATTTTTACATATTTGAGAGACAAATTTGGTTCTAGAAACTATTATATTATTCACCTTACAGTTCCATCAAAACCCTTTAAAATGTACATTGTGTGATTTTGGCTGTCTTCAAGCCTTTGCTGGGGAGCACCTTTGTGGTTTTCAGTTTAACTTTAATGGACCAAAATGTATAATAGATATTGGGAAATGGGAAGAAAATGTTCAAATGAGAAAGGGAACAAGAGAGGGGGGAGGAGGAAAAGAAAGAAGGGATGAGAAAAAAAGAATGGAAGGGAAAAAATGGAAACAAGGCTTTTGTAGATAAAGAGGGGAGGGGAATGGGGGAAAAAAAGCCAGATATGTCATGTACAGGTACAAATTCCCTGTGATGAATATCATCATGTCTATCTAAAATGTACCAGTAAAATAAAAAGTAAAAAAAACCAACCTTAGTAAGTGCTACTCATTCCTTTCGTGTCCATTAAGCTGTCATTAATATAAAAATGGGTTACAAAGGAATACTATTTGGGTATCTGTTTGTAGTTTTAATATATCACATGATATAGTTGATATAGTTGGCAAACTTATTTTTGAACCCTGTGGTCTCTGGAAACACATAGCTTCACTGTGACAGCAGCAACAGATAATACGGTGTTGCTGTGTTCCAATAAAGATGTATTTTTAATAAAACCGGTGACTGCCTTAGTTTGCTGGCTCCTGGTTTAGAACATTGTAAGAATGCCTATGGAGAACAGCAGAGGTAAAGCATGGTTTATACTAAGTTGTTTTGTTAGATAGAGTATCTTAGAAAAAATACTAAATGCTACCCATTTTGTTAGCTATGTAGCTTAGAAAATGAGATCCTCCAAAGGGAAGTTTCTCGGAGCCACACCTGGAGGATCATACAGACAGGGACACAGAGGGATGGGCTCTGGCACAGCTCCTTCTGTTGTTCTCCTTACACCACTTTCTCAGTCACTAATGTCGTAGGAGGTTGTTGCTGAAATTTCCAGAATAGTAATCCTAAGTATTACCAGCCTGGAACGTCTACTGCAGTAGTGCAAAAACAACCAACTAGTTTTATTTTCCTTACTTTTTTTAAACATCCTGTATGATATTCATATTGGCCTATTTAGGATGATGTAGATGTTCACATTGGCTTATTTAAATGTATAATTGAAGGTATTTAATAATGACTTTAACAGGGCTTTGTGTAGGATTAAACAAGTTGCTATACTTAGTTATACTCATCAGGATTCTCTTAATATGATTGATACTTAATTTATCATATTTTAAATTGTTTTTTACAGGTCCTAAGAAGTATTTCTCATTTTGAGTGGAGATCACAACATACAGAAGCTGCTCACCAACGTGAACCAGGATTAGGATTTAGTTTTGGTATATGTTCTGTTCTGTCTTTTGTCTTTAAAATATATCTTTCTGGAGTGTGTTTGTAAACTTGATAATGACTGTCAGTGAGTAGAACCAGTTACCATCCACAGATGGTCCACAGTTGTACTCTTCTTCCTGATCTCATTTTCTGCTGCAGCATAGCACCATATACATTGGATGTGTTGGCACCATACATACATAATATTCCTTCCCTTTTTCTTAAGTGCATAGCTCAAAATATCTGACCAATTTGCTGATATATCTAAATAGTTTTTAATGTACACATTTGAATGCAACAAATACATGCAGTGCTAGGTAACTGCTAATACATCAAAGCCTGTTTTGGCAATTTTTTTGAATTGAAGTTTGGTGACGTGTTAGGTGAAGTTCTCAGACCTGGGACTAGGGAGCAATGGGGTGTCAGAGAGAAAAGGAATAAGATTTTCCTTTCCTTTTTTAAAATGAAAACCCTAGGCAAAAAACGTGAAATAATAATTTCCTATCTTTGGTATCTTTTTCTCTGTGTCCTAAAAGGGCTTCTTGACTCAAAATTTTTACCTTTCCTCTAGTTGAACATTGTGTTCTCAGTTCCCTTGGTCTCAGAAAATGGATAAAGGGAGCTAAAAGAATTAACTCACAGCCAGGTGTAATTGACAGTCTCAAAGCTCCCTAGGGTTATTGTTTTTTGTTCAAGATTTTTTTTTCCTTCCTTATAAAGTATTTTTGCCTGAACTAAATGAAAAAATTTTAAACAGGATGAGGATAGCAGTTTGGTTCAGTGAGTCTTCTTGAGATACTAGCATTGATTTGGTATGATTGCTATCTAGTTTCAGCTTGTTGCATAGATACTCAGTAGTGAGACTAGCAGAAGAAATCTATGATAGCTTGCTGAGTGACAGAATAAAATAGAAGTACTTGGGAGGAAGATTGTGAAACTCAAGGAATGTAATATAGATAACACTTACGACCAGTTGATCTGGTTTTTTATAAACAGATGATAATGTCTGTAACAGGATTTCTTTGAAAATTAAGTTACATGCTGGTTGTGAAGTCCCCTAGCATATAGTGACTGGATCAAGGTAGTTTCTAAAGAAAATATACATGATGGATCCTAGTGTTTACAACTGTTTATCCACCCACAACCTTGATAAGGACTGGCCTTGATCTTAGAAGTAAAGTGGATCTTAGAAGTAAAGTCCTCTTGTAGAAACAAAACACTAATGCTAATTCATTGTAAGACTAAGAGGCTGTCATTTCCTCCCTCCTTATATTAGTTTCCTTATCTATAAAATGAAAGATTTGATCTTCTGTTCTTTAATTCAGCATCAAAGCTTTATTGTCTTTACATTCTATCTCTCCTGTCCCCATACAAATGATTACCATAATCTTAAACATTCTTGCTTTTTCTTCTGTGCTTTTCTGTCCTTGCCTGAAAAAACCCTAAACCTGTTTTATCTTATCTATCTTTTAATGTTGGATACTACCACATTAAAATACCAGATAGTGTGGATTTGAAAAAATGCAGTTAGTGGTTGATTCTTTGGTCCAGCCATCACAGACATTTTATTAATTTTACAATAACAAGTCTTTATTTTATATAAATGAATTGTTTGGACACATATTACTAGCAATGCAGCAGAGTTTTATATTAGTATCTGAGAAATTTTCCACATTTACAAGTTTCTTTAAACTTGAACAAGTTTAAAGATACAAATTAGCATAAAGGAATAAAATTGAAATTATGTATTGCTAATTCTTAAGCGATTGCTTGAAGGAAGTTATCTTGCTTTTTTGTCACAGAGTGTGTCACATTTCCTTAGACTCTTGTGATTGGGGCATGTCATATATTAGTTTCATTTCAGCATTAGTAAACACTTGATAAATCTGCTTGGGAACTAGAAATAAATAAAAATCATGTGTGTATTTTACGTCATTGGTTAAAAAGAAAAACTTTGAGTTTGTAGCTATTACTTGTTTGTAGATAGTAGAAAGCTTATTTCCTTCAGCATTATCATTGACAGGTTTACTTATACAGTGAAATTTTGATCAGTCACAAATTGCATTGTAGTCTTTCACTTTCTAGTTAATCACAGGTTAATGTTCACATTATAAATCATTTCATTGTCCTAGTTTAATGTTTGCTAAATAACTTTTCCTTAGAGTTAACCAAACAGCAGAAAGAATTTCAAGCTACTGCTCGTAAATTTGCCAGGGAAGAAGTAATCCCAGTTGCTGCAAAATATGATAAAACTGGTGAAGTAAGTATACACATTTTTAAGGAGAAAGACATCTTAAATTGTTTAGAAGATCATATAATCAAACTTTAAATATTAAATACACTATATCTCTGTTCTTTTCTTTTAGTATCCTGTGCCCCTAGTTAAGAGAGCCTGGGAGCTTGGTTTAATGAATACACACATTCCAGAGAGTTGTGGTAAACTTTCTTCACATTTTTAGTCCCACAATGGATATTAAAAAGAAAAGTGTGAAATTTCATTCACTCTTTTAAACATTCGTTGACATTAACTGGCTTGCTTTCTATTTTTCCCTGCTCAGACTACAATATTTGCCTGCTTTTAAATGCCTGTACTCAAAACTTAATCACTTTTTCCTCTTTTTAACTGGTTCCAACCTTCATTTGATCCTAACTTTGGTAACTTCTTGACTATAATTGGTCAGTTGGTTGCATTTCATTTTATTATTTTTTCTCAATAATTTGTTGCATTTTAATCCTACCTTGAGACTATTTTTGCATGTGAGACTGTCTCTCCATCAAATCAGTGTGTCAAAGCTTTAGGGGAATTGAAGCAAGTTTTTACAAAATCATGTGTAAACAATATAGTCCAGATTACAAGTAAATATTTTTGAAAATTTTAAAACTTATTTTAGAAGAGTATAACTTAGTGTTACTGCCAGCCAGAATAGTTACCTATATTATATTTGTACATTTGCTTTTTAAACAAGTCTGACCACATTGGCAGTAACTAAAACAGCTCCCCTTTATTTGGATTGAGATTCACTGGATATAATCGGCTTTTGAAACATTTTGGTACTATAGGAGGTCTTGGACTTGGAACTTTTGATGCGTGTTTAATTACTGAAGAATTGGCTTATGGATGTACAGGGTTTCAGACTGCTGTTGAAGCAAATTCTTTGGGGGTAAGTTACTTACAAAATCAGGTCCCCAACCAAACTGTTCACGAGACACTCAGAGCTAAGTTCCATGAATTGACAAAACAGTTTAAAAAGAAGAAAAAGAACACGAGCTTCAGCCGTGGAGTCTGGAGTTGTGAGTCCAAGGCTTGCTCACCCTCGTGCTGGTCTTGCAGCACCCAGATCCCTCACTGCCCCTGTGGGAACTGTATACTTTGCATGTAACTGCTGTGGGAATACTTTGGCAAGGACAAGGCTTAAAGCCAGCACTTGGGAGCTGATCCAGTTGGCTGGCTACCATTGCTGGCAGTGCTGAAACTTAGTGAGCCGTTCTGAGGAGGCTTGATCCGGAGCACCGCGTCACATATCTTAAATTTAAAGCTTTATTTGAGCATTTTACAGTTGTAAACTTTTATGTGTTCTATCACCAACAAGTCCTCCATATAATTTAATGTTATACATATCCTGAGATTAGCAGATGTATTTCCTCATGGTTTTAGCTTTTTTAACTTAGAGGCAAAATAAATGGCAGTTCTTTGAACTTACCCTTGGGGAAGGTAGTTCTTTTGATTTGAATTGTACTGTCTGAATTTGCATATGTAATAAAAATAATCTTGATCTTTTAATGTCAATTTTTGTTAGCAAATGCCTGTTATTATTGCTGGAAATGATCAACAACAAAAGAAGTATTTGAGAAGGATGACTGAGGAACCAATGATGTGTGTGAGTATGTATAACTGCTGTTGTGTTTCACATTTCACCATTTTTTTTTTTTTTTTTTATGGTACTGAGGATCAACACAGGGCCTCAGCCTTTTATTTTCTTTTGAGATAGGATCTCACTAAGTTTCCTACATTGGCCTTGGATCTACAATCCTCCTACCTCACTCAGTCTTCCAGGTAGCTGGGATTATGGGTATTCACTGCTATGTCTGGCCCACATTTTACATTTTAGAAGGGTTAAGAAGGTACTGTTTCTCCTTTTCAATTTGTATTTATATATTGAACTATCTGACATAAAGACAAATGTTAGTGCCATATTTAGGTACAGTGATGTCTCTGGAATTTGAAGAAAGGGTCATCATAATTCCCTTGCTTTTTTTCATACAAGGAAACACTTACTTCATGTTCCTGGGATGCCAAAAAGTGTCACAATAATCCCTTTGCTTTTAGGAGAGTTGTATCTACTTTATGGAGCAATATCTACCTAATTTTGCAATTCAAGAACTGGGTGGTTCGTCTGAAAAACCACTTCTGAAGGAATTGAGATTGAATGTAGGACACTTAAGTGTTTGAACCAAGTAGTCTTTTAAATTAGTATGAGAATAATGTGAACATGTGATTCAAGAAATAGTAGCATTGAAAGCAAGTCAATGAATTCTTTTTTTCTTCTTTTTCTTTTGGTGGTACTGGGGATTGAACCCAAGGCCTTCAGACTCAGCTACACCCCTGGCCCTCTTGTGATGTTTTGATTCAGGGCCTTACTTAATTGCATGAGCTGGCCTTGAGTTTGTGGTCCTCCTGCCTCAGCCTCCCAGAGTGCTAGAATTATAGGTGTACAATAAATATTTAAACTGGAGTTTTGGAAAAAGATATTAATATATACTAAGAGTCTATTCTGAAAATGTTTTTTACCTAAAAATTTTTATTGGTTATCAGTCAAACATTTTAATCAAGGTGTGATTGTGCCCCTGAAATATAGTAGGTTATTATTAACCTTAAACTAATTGTGAGAATTTACCTGAAAGAGTACAAAGTAATAATTGAAAATAAATGTTTTTCATATATTTCAGATACTTTAAGATCAGGAAAACTGCTTAACACATTTATACATATTTCCTGATAATTGGTAATTACTCAATAAGTAGTGTAGGCAAAACATTCTCAGTGTTATCCATGAGTTGTTTAAAACCTCTAGATTTTTTCCCTATAGCACCCGTAGTAATAGATAATAGATGAAGCATGGAGATGCTTAGGAGAACTATCTTAATATGTTGATAAGAATATTTATAATTATATTAGTTATAAATTGGTATTCCTGAATTATTTGAGTTTTTAAATGTAAGTAAAAGTATTTTAAACATTTCTTTTGTAGCCGTTTGTTATTAGTACCTTTGATACATGTAAACATATATTTACTATATTCCCTGAATTATAACTTCTGAATTAATAAATGCTAACTATATATTTTTCCTTTTATAATACATAATAGCACTAGTTGTCCCCAAAATAAGCTAAGGGTAAATACGGAAATTGCCAATAGGCACATGAATTTTAAATTCTGAATAATCCCTTAATTCAATTATTTAAAAGCTCAGTAAATATATTTTGACTTCCTGTTAAACTTTTCAGTATAGAAAATTTGAAAATATATAAAGAAAGGCAAAAAATCTCTAATCCAGACATAATCAGATAGGAAATTAACTAGGATTACTGTCTTAGATTTTTAAATATACAAATGTTTTTAGCATTCAGGGTCATACTATAAATGTAGTATATCCATTATATGTTTATATCCTTTAATACCATGAATATTTTGCTATGCTCTACTTCTTTTTAAATGCTGTGATATTTATTACTGCATAATATGCTATCTGATATATGTACTGCAAATTATTTCACTTATCTATTACACAATATTTAAACTTCTTAGATTTTTATTTTTTTAAATAATGCCATAAAAATTAATACAGGTTTTGGATTTACAGTACAAATATATTTATTGTTGTATATTTATAAGGCTTACCTGATCATGTGGTTAGATATATTCTTGCTGGGGAAAAATACAGAGAAGAATAAGGGCAACACTGTAATCTGTAAATACGATTTACTGCAAAAATATTTCTTAAAATCAAAATTATTATATATATGATATTAGAATAACAAATTGGAAACCATATTTCATTTTTAAACATTGGGTTCAATGTTTTAAACAGTGTACACCTACGATATATGTAGTATTAGTCAGAATCAAGTATTACTTCTTGACTTCTAGCTAAGATGAAGTGTAGACTATTTGACAAACTTGTTTTGGGGACATTTAGTAAAATTCATTTATGTAAACACAGTCTTAGAACCCTGAAGTCTGTGTAAAAAACCCTAATAGGAATAAAGCAAACTCTTGTCATAAAACCATATATTTCCCCTGGAGCTAGCAAATAACTGGACTGTGCCTGAAACAGCCCTGAGTCCGGAGTCTGAAGATCTGCCACCAGGTCAGGGCTCGGTCAGACAATAGTGTGATCTTAAATATATAAGAGTCGCTTAACCTCAAAGACTTTTTCTAAAAATAGAATTAAATATATAAAAGGATTATAGTAAAAGCAAGATATTTCTGTGTTTATAGGAGTATCTTCACTCTGCCCATTTCACAAAAATATTTTAAAGAAATATCTTTTATACCTAGTAACCAAAAGCCTTAAGAGGCTGCCCTATTTCTACCAGATAAGATTTTAAATTCTTAGTGTGATTAACAGGTTCTCTGTCATTTGTTCTGTTTCTTTTTCTCCAGAGTCATAGCCTATGGTTCCCTTACACACGCAGCATTCATGTATTATAGAACTCTGGTACTTTTCAACCTTAAAAACACTCGGAAACCCTGTTTCTTGGTATCATTGCATATACTGTACTTCTGCCTGTAATCTTTACTTCTCCTTTTTCCTCCTCCCACAGGATCCCTTTTCTATTTGAGACTTAATTTACACATCATTTCTGAAAGCTAGTTTCTCAAGTCCTTCATGCATAACTTTCACACTTAGACTAGAATTGCAGTGTAGTTATTTATTTGTTAACATTATGAAAATATCTAGGACAAGATATCTTTCAGCTCTGATGAAGATGGAGATGGTTTCCCCATCTCCTAGTTCATAGCCTAGTACATAACAGGCACTCAGTAGATACTCGACTGAGTACAATATCAACTGAATCGAATGAACTTGTTTGAAGATACCTAACATGTTAATTTTTGATATGGTTTTATTTGTATATGAAATATTTTTACATTTGAGCCATGTAATTTTTTAAAGAACGTTTAAATTTGTGGTTTTAAAAAATGTTTAAAGTACTGGCTTCAAAACTAGAATACAGGGATTGGGAGTGAAGCTCAATGGTAGAGCAATCGCCTACCATGTGCTAGCATGTACTGGGTTCAGTACCCAGCACAAAAAATGAAAACGAAAAGATTAGTTTCCAAACATTCAAAATTTAATACTTAACATATAATTTTTTCTCATTTCCATATATTCCAGGCCTACTGTGTAACAGAACCTGGAGCAGGCTCTGATGTAGCTGGCATAAAGACAAAAGCAGAAAGAAAAGGAGATGAGTACGTTATTAATGGTCAGAAGATGTGGATAACCAATGGAGGGAAAGCTAACTGGTATGAGTTTGAAACATCTCTGTGTATTTCTTAATTACTTTATTTCAGAATCTTATTGTTAAATCACAATTAAAATAAGCCACATTCATGAGAAGAAGGTTCTAAGAGATTATAGATAAGTTAGTTCAGTGGTTTTCAAAAACTATTTTTAACCCGCTAAACTGTTTATATCAGATTCTAAGAAGTTTAATTTATAAAGTAAAATAAAAATAGTGACTGTGTGAACTCTTCAAATAGATAAATCAAGTAATATACGAAAATAGAAAACTTTTCAATTTTTTACTGTTACTAAATTAGAATCAGTGATAATTTGTTAGTTATTTAAGCATAGGAAATAAATTTCTTGTTTAAGGAGAATTGGGCTTTTCTTCTGGTGCTGCTCGAGATTGGACCCACGCCTTGCACATGCCAAGTCTGCACTCTACTACTAAGCCGTATTGTAGCTCCTTTCTGACCAAACTGCCTCAGGGAGGGAAGACCCAGCAAATACTCAAACTGATTCAACCACAGGGCCAGAGATTTAGCTCAGTGGCGCCACACCTGTCTGGCAACCACAAGGTCCTTACTCCCATCCCCAGTACCAACAACAACAACAATAATTCAACTATAACAAATACTCTGCCTTTGCTGGAAAAGGGGACAGTAATCAAAGCATAAAACATAGTAGTCAGAACATAATGTTCCTATTCATAAGCAGCCCAGTTTGCTGTCCTTTTACAGATAACTTTCCCTTAAAGAACAAACTTGGTTTGAGGGGAGAAAAAAATGCTAGTTCAAACTTGCACATACTTTCTCATCATATTATATTATAAAATACAAGGAATTTTTACCTACAACTCAGGCTACCAAAGAAGTTAAGTTCCATATTAGTTAAGAAGTAGACCTGGGTTGAAAAACTAATTCTGCCAAATAGTAGGTATGTGGCTCACGGAAGTTTTGAAACCTGATTGTTCATTTGTTGTCTGTAAAATGAGAGTGATAATAATTGGGGTGTTGGGAGTATTAACTGAGATAGCAGTCACTTTGGTTAATCACCATCATCATGTATTTGTATCAGGTACTTTTTATTGGCACGTTCTGATCCAGATCCCAAAGCTCCTGCAAGTAAAGCTTTTACTGGATTTATTGTGGAAGCAGATAGCCCAGGAGTGCAGATTGGAAAAAAGGTAAAGTGTGTATTTAACAGCAATTAAGACTTCAAGTATTGTTTTTACTAAACATAAAAATTACTACTTAAGCATCTTTTAAATAAAATATTTTGTTTAGTTGAAATAAAAATAAAGCTGTGTTTTGAGGTAAAATAGTTTATATGTTGCTGAAGTTTTAAATTGAGCAGTCATTTTGAAAGATTGGACCTTCATAGTACCAACCTGTAGAGAATGCTGTAACAGCTGTGAGATACCATGAAAGAAATCAAACTAACATTTAGATTGCCTGCCCAATAGTAGAGTTTTAGATATTTCTTTTTAAATTAATTTTATTGGTACATTTTAGGTATACAATATAATGACATTCATCATTGGAAATTTGAAGTTTTAGGTATTTCAAAAGACTTTCCAACTCATAGCAACCTTTTCTTAGGATAAGTGACAATCTGCCCATTTCATGAATTAAAACAATGTAACAAATGGATCACCTGAGATCATACATTTTAAGAGAGCTATCTGTGTCTGAGAAAATTGTGAGAATGGCAAAGAGCCTTCAATATGGAAAGGCAAGAAAATTTTATTGAAATAAGAAAAAATTATTTAACATATTTTATAGTCTGAATGTGTGGAGATAATTTAGCACTTAAAGTAGACTAAAGAGAAAGTTTAAAATGTGAGAAATCGAAGAAATAAAATCATTATTCCTAGTAGGAGTTAACAAAGCATGGTTTAAGATTATACTGAGACTAGAAAGAGGGACTCATGTTTATAATTGTAAAGCTTTTTTGCAAAATGAATTTTAAAACACCTATTAGTGACTAAGTCATGTCTGTACCTAAGCCAAAGGAGGAGTTGAGGAAGATAATTAAGAGTTACCAAAGGTTACATGAACAAATTTTCTTCTTTCTATGTGGTGAAAGGCACAGATTATCTGGTCAGATACGAGAACAGGTTTCTGTGGCCTGAACTGGAAAAACTAATTTGAACTGATAAATATATTTCAAAACCAGTATTACATATGTGTAGAATCTCATTGGCATCTCTTCTGTTGTATCCAAGCCTAAGGTGAACATTGCTGGAGTATATAAAAAGGGTAACTTCTCTTAGGTCATTGTTTTAGTCAGTTTTTTTGTCACTGTGATTTAAACCATACCGCCATGGAATCTTAAAGGTAGAAGATACTCTATATGTTATTTACTTCAGTCTATGCACAGAATATTGAAACCAAGATCCAAGAAAGTGATTTACTTAAGGTCACAAACTTAGAGGCAGAATTGAGGTCAGTAATAAGGTTTAAAACCTACCTGATGCAGTTTCTGACACTATTGTGTTGTATTTTAAAAGCATAATTTTAAGAAGTATAGTATTAAAGATAGACTGCATATTACAAATAAATCTAATGGTATTATTTATATAACAAAAATGTAAGTAGTAAGAATAGTTATGCTTCTCCCAAGAAATTAGTTGTCTGTGAAGTCATGTTTCCTTCTTAGGGATGGTGGCTAGGAATCTCAGGGCCAAATGTATGGCACATTGACAGCATAAAGGACATAGTACCTTATAGTTTTTTCAGTCGTAAGCCAACTTCTGACTTTATCTTGAGATTTCTAGTTTCACTGTCTTTTTTTTCTCAATTTTCTCATTTTAAAAAAATCTTTTAATTGAGGGCCTTGCGCTTGCGCAGCAGGCGGCGAAACCACTGAGCTAAATCCCCGGCCCTCAAAATGTTTTGTGTTTTAGAAATTATTTGGTTTGGGAAGAGTCTAGGAAACGTTTTGGTTTTAAATGTGAGATTTGAGGGTGAGTGGGAAGCAGGTTAAACATTGTTTTTGTAGGCAGTGTTTTCTCATTTCATCTGAATAGTAGTCTAAGTTACTTGTCTTACTTTTTGATTGCTGGGACAAAATACCCAATATCCATAGGTTAAAGGAGGAAAGGTTTATTTTAGCTCACAGGTTGTAGAGGTTTCAGTCCCTAGTCAACTGGCTCCAAGGTAGGGTGGTATGGCAGAGGGACATTGAGAGGAGAAACAAGTTTATGGCAGAGCAGGCAGGAGGCAGAAAGCAGCAGTCTTTCTTCTGCTTCCCTTTTTATTCTGTCCAAGGCACAAGCCATGATTGTTGGTGCTCACATCCAGCGTGGGTCTTTCATCTTCAGTAAATCCATTCAGTCACATCCAGAACTATGCTAAGCCAATCAGTTGAGCATTCCTTACTCAAGCTGACAGAACATTTAACTATCACAGTACTAGAGTTTATTTATAAAGGCAAAATAAAGGGATGTTGGTTTCTTTCTGAGTTGAGCTACTATTGAAACTATTTCTCCAAACCTAGAAGCTACTCATGTTAAAGCCATCACACTAAACTAGTTTATAACTCTCTTGTCATTGCCCCTGCTTCTTATCTTGCTTATTAAAAACAAGGTTTTAAAATTTTTCTTTTCTGGGCCAGGGATTTACCTCAGTGGTTCCGGCGCCTGCCTCGCAGCACAAGGACCTGAGTTCAATCTCCGGTACAGAAAAAAAAAAAAAAAAAATTTCTTTTCCTTAAGAAGAGGTGCAATGTGTATAACTTCCTCTCAAAACAGAGAAAGTAAATAAATAAGTCAAGATGTCAACAATTGGTGCATCTAGATAAGGGTATATAAGTATTCATTATACTATTAAAACTAAGGTTGGTTTGAAATTTTTCAAAGCAAATATTGGGGAAATATAGTTTAATGTTTTCTTAAAAAGTTAAGTAACCAGTATTCCTAAGTACTTAACCCAAAAGAAATGAAAACAAACACCCATATATGAATAATTATGGAAGCTTTATTAATGATTACTAAAAACTGGGAGGGCAATGACCATCACCTGGTAGATAAGATATACAGTACATCCATATGGTACAATACTGTTGAGCTGTAAAAGAAATGAGTTACTGACCATGCAAAAACATGAATGAATATCAAAAGTACCATGCTGAGTGAAAAGTCAGACACAGAGGGTTGACCTTGTTATTACACTTAGTTGACACTCTATATGGAGAGAAAGTGGCTCTTTGGTTGTTAGGGTGTAGAAGTAGAGCAGTGGTGGCAAACCTGTGGCATGCATGTTATTTGTTTTTTGTTTTTTAAGACAAAAGATGTTAATGTATGAGTTGTTTTTTCTAAACTAAAACCTCAGGTTTATTTGTAGTGTTGGCATTTTGTGATAAATGGGTTTGGGGTTGCAGTGCGTACACTCGTCTCTAAAAGGTTCATCATCACTGAAGTAGATAGAGTAAGGTAATTGATTACAAAGACAGAGTAAGGTAACTTTTCAAGGTGCCAAAAATATTCTGTATCTTGATTGTGATGGTAGTTACATACATATATTTGTCCAAAGTATAGTAAATGCATACAGTAGTCCCCCCCTTCCTCAGAGTTTTGCTTCTCACAGTTTCAATCACCTGTGGTCAACCATGATCTGAAAATACTAAATGAAAAATTACAGAAATGATTCATAAGTTTTTAATAATGTTTAATATAGTATATTGTTACAATTCTTCTATATTATTACTACTCTTAACCGTAAATGTAACTAATTTATATGTTAAATGTGATAAAAAATGTGTATATGTAGAAAAATCATAGTATATAAAAGATTTGGTACTATACACGGTTTGGGGCAGCCACTGGGAATCTTGGAATATATTCTGCATGTAAAGGGACACTGCATAAAAATGATGAATTTTTCTACATGTAAAGTCTGCCTTAACCTAATTTCAAGAAAAAGTTGGAGCAAAACAAAACCCATTTTTTAATCAGCGGATTACTTTAATTCTATTATTTAAGCTAAGATTAAAGGTCCTGAATCAAATTATGTTTACTAAATGTTTTTTCTGACACAGTAAAAAAGATAGTTTTTAAACATTTACAAAGTATACTCAATTTGTACACCTTTAGGGTAATGTTCATTTGAAAGCTTCAATATATTTTTGACTAGGGTTTGGCAAACTTTTTCGATAAAGATACAGATTCTAAATATGTTAGACTTGCCATGCTATATGGTCTGTCACAACTGCTTGCTCAAAGCTGCAGCAAGAAAGTAGCCATAAAAGATAAGTAAACACATAGATGTGTCCATATTTTACTTATTTTTATTATTATTATTATTATTTTGGTACCGGGGATCGAACCTGGGTCCTTGCGCTTGTGAGGCAGGCAGTGGAACCACTGAGCTAAATCCCCAGCCCAATGTGTCCATATTTTAGTGAAGCTTTCCTTAAAAAACAGGTATTACAGGCCATAGATTATTGCCTCTGCTTTTAGATACTTACAAAGCCACAAAAGAATGACTAAAGGTAAAATTGATGTAACAAAGATGTTTCTTAAAATACCACAATTTTCTTGTTAGGAATTAAACATGGGCCAGCGATGTTCAGATACAAGAGGAATTGTCTTTGAAGATGTGAAAGTGCCTAAAGAAAATGTTTTAATTGGTGAAGGAGCTGGTTTCAAAATTGCAATGGGAGCTTTTGATAGAACTAGACCTACAGTAAGTAATAGGAATTGATAATCTTTACAGGATTTTTTATGTTACATTAAATAATTTGTTTTATTTTAACATTGTATGCTTGTTGTGATTTTAAATATCTGCTTATTTTAGTAAGGGTGGAGAAGAGATATTATGACTTTTATATTTAAATTGTTTTTGCTTCTCATTATAGAAATAATTTTAGCAGATGCAAAATTAATGTAGTTTCTGTTAGATCTACAGAGACCAGTGTACACTTAATTTGATAATTCCTGTTGACTGTGTAGTTATTTTTTTATTTCTTTAAAATGAATATTTCCCCTAGGAAGGGTTCTCTTGTTAAACAGAGGAGTGACTTCTCTAGACTGTGACCCTATGCTTTTCATTACCTTTTTATCCCCCACTGCTAGGTTTCAAACCCAGGGCCTCAGACATGTTAAGCATGCATTTACCACTGAGCTACATCTCCAGCCCCTGCCCTTACCTTTAATTTATAAATAACATGTATTTAAGTGCTTATCTTGCCTTAAGCTATAGATTCTCTTTGTATAATCCTTTATTTTGAATCTTAGAGAGGTAACCATTTACTGTATATCTTAATGATAACATGAACTTTTGCTTATAAATGTTAAAATCCTAGGTAGCAGCTGGTGCGGTTGGATTAGCACAAAGAGCTTTGGATGAAGCCACCAAGCATGCCCTGGAAAGGAAAACTTTTGGAAAGCTACTTGTAGAGGTAATTTTAATATTGTGTTTGCTTTGTTGAACTATAAAATACTCTCTTTCATCCAAATTTCAGAAATTATTTTTAAAATACAAAATATTAACTATTCTCTCCCCTAATACTTACTGAACCACCAATGTTGGTGGTATTCAAACTGTGATAAAAGGCCAGTTTGTTTTTTATTTCAAATCAATTGTGGACCATTACTTTTGTAAAATGTTTACCTAAGTTGAATGGCAGACTGATTCTCCCAAAGAGTTTAAGAATAGGAAGTGATTGCAATTTAGGTATATGTCCTGCAGCAGATCATAGGCACATCTGAAGGAGCTGGGGCAAAGGGAAGCTCTTAAAGACAAAAGGAGAAGTCTTTGTAAGCTTTTTTGAAACAAATACCACTAGTTATAGGAGCCTGTGTCATCGATGGAAAAAGATATTGCAGGGCAAATGTCCTTGTGAAAACAATGTATCTTTTAGGGGGACATTTAAGATCCAAACTATAACAGTATCCATTTATGCTTTTTGAGATTTGAACTGATTTTAACTATTTAAAAATAAGTGAAGTTAAAAGAAAAATAACTTAATCTTTGGCTTAGATAGCTACAGTGATTAAAACAACAATAATTAAAACAGTATGGTATTGGCACAAAAACAGAAATGTGGATCAGTAGAACAGAATAGAGGGAGCAGAAACAATCCCAGACATATTTCAACTATTTGATCTTCAACAAGGGGCCAAAAACATAACACTGAACAAAAGATAGTACCTTTAATAAAGGTTGCTGGGAAAATTGGATATCTACATGCAGATGACTTGAGTCTAGACCCATATATCTCACCACATACTAAACTAAAATCAAAATGGATCAAAGATCTAAATTTAAAACAGAAACAATATGCTGAAAGATAAAATAGGTAAAACTCAAAGACATACTCATAGGTGAGGACTTTCTGAACAGAACCCCAGTGGATAAGAATTAATAACAAGAACCAACAAATGGAATCATACCAAATTAAAAACTCCAAAAATTAGATCCCCAAAATAAAAGACCCAATCAAAAAATGGGCAACTGAAATGAATAGACACTTCTCAGAATAAGTACAAATGGCCAGCAAATACCTGAAGAAAGGTTCAACATCACTGGCCATTAGAGAAATACAAATTAAAACAACACTGAGCTTCCATCTTACTCCAGCATGGTTATCATCAAGAAATAAAGTAATAACAAATGCTGGTGAGGCTGTGGGAAAAAAACCCTTGTACATAATGGTGGAACTGTAAACTAGTACAACCAACCACTATGGAGATCAGTATGGAGATTCCTCAAAAGACTAAAAATAAAAATTATTTTCAACCTAGCTATTCACCTTCTAGGAATAGTCCCAAACGAGTTAAAGTCATCCTATTACAGCGATACATGTTTATAGCAGCACAGTTTATAATAGCTAAATCTTAGAAAGAGTATATATACCCATCCACAAAAAAACAGACCAATGGAATCAAGCAGTGGACTCAGCAGACTGCAGTGGCTGGTGATTTATTCAGGTTCAGATCTCCCCCAGGAGAGGGCCCAACTGATCTCAGAACTCAGAGCAGCCATCTAGTGGCTCCCAGTGTCAGGTTGAGGCTGCTGAGTTCAAGCTGGGAGGAGACACTTGGTGTGTTACAGACTGAACAAATCAGGTTCCAGCCTCACAGCCAGAAACCAGCCTGAACGTCAGTGGAACTAAAGTTACAGGCTTGCTGGGATTATCTACTACTCTCCTATAAAACACCTGCTGGCTTGCTAGGATTAATCAACTCTGTGTCACTTTGTCTACCAGTGACAGCAGAGATACACCTTGAAGTGGACTTTTTTTGTTTTTATTTTTGTTTTTTTCTTATTTGTTCTTGGTTTTTATATAAGTGTGAAAACAGTTTCTAGTTCGTTATTGTTTCTCTGTTCTGTTCTTGTTTTTATTTCTAATGTCTCTCTTTTCCTCCTGTCTTCTTCACCAGTTTCCCAAAGTTTGCATAATCTTCCTCCAGCCTTGCTTCTAATTTCTTCCTCTTTTATTTCTCTATTTTTCCCTCTAACTTCTTTTAAATTTTCTTCTCTGATGATAAAATCACCATACAGAGGGCTTATTTACTGTATACAATTTTTTTGGTTTGCTTTAGAATTTGTTATATAACCATAAATCTGGTTGGGTAAAGGTAGTTTGTACAGTTAAATAGCTACCAGTTTGTCATTTTGTAGGCTGTGTTTGATGCTGTTGTTATAGCTGATTATACTACTTTAGCCAAGGTGACATAATTGTTCCAATTAGTTGTTCTTTCTGGAATGCCAAGACTGAGATTCCCTAAGGATCATAAACAATTCTGTAGGCCATTGCCAAAGAACTAGGGACTGGGCCAAGTAGACAACAATTTCTCTTCCCCAGTAAATTGAAGAAGTAGGAACTTGCAAAAGTCTCAAAACTCAAAAGCCAGCTACACCTAGAAGACATCTCTGAGAAGTAGTCATTTTCTAAGGGTTCTAACCACTAGCAATAAAGCTACTCACCATAAGCAATTTACAAGGATCAACCCAGGGATTAAATTTATAAAAAAAGAAAATGAGAAGACGCTTAAGCAAGATGTAACCCTAGACTTCCAGCTCACCAAAGGCAAAACTAGGGGCAGTGAGATAGAACAATTGGAAAACTTCCCACCTGGCCCCTCAGAAGTGGTAACAGCAGAAGGAACAAAGCAGATGAGTGAGGCTCTAGAAAAAATCAAATCAGAAATAACTTCTCAGATAACTATGGAAATGGTGACCATAGTGAAAGACATGCTTAGTGACTCTAAAGCAGATACAGAGTTAAAAAAAAAGAGGAGCTTAGAAAATGATGGAAACCATGAACGCCCAACAGAGGAAAGAAATGAAATCCATGAAACAAATTCAAACAGGTATCAGGATATTAAAAACTCCACTGAAAGTATATCAGCACAATTAGCCAATGTGAGAACTGAATATTGGATATAGAAAACAGGATTGAGGTTAGTAATCATGAAAAGAAAGATTTCTTAAAAATAATAAGGGACCATGAAAAATCAATCCAGCAGCTGCTAGATGATGTAAAGAACAATAACCCAAGATTTATCAGAGTCAATGAAAAAGCAGGAGATAGCACAAATGACATAAAAAACCTGTTGACAGAAGTAATGACAGATAACTTCGCAAGCAGAAAAAGAATTTGACATACAGATAAGTGAGGCATATAGAACTCCAATTGGCCATGATCAAATAAAAATCTACACCAAAGCATATAATAGTCAAGATTCCATAAATTCAATACAAGATCAGAATATTAAGAGCTGTTAGAGCAAACAAACAAATCACCTATAAAGAAAGCTCATAAGAATCACAGCATACTTCTCAACACAAACCCTCAAGTCAAGGAGAGGTTGGAGTGAAGTATTTCAAGCCCTAAAAGGAAACAACCTCCAACCCAGATTGATGTACCCCACAAAACTATCTTTCAAAATAGATGGAGAAAAGATACTTCCATTACAAAGAACACCTGAGGAAATTAATAACCACCAAAATAGCACTCCAAAATGTACTGAAGGACATTCTACAAGGACATAACAAGGACTACAACTCAGTGAACCCCAACAGAATGAATCCACCAGGCAAGGCTTAGCCATTAAACAGAAAGGGGGAAAGGGAACCAACAACAGGAAAATAACATGACAATGAAAAAAGTCAATACATACCAGTTATAAACATCAATGTCAGTGGTCTTAGTTCACCAATCAAAAGAAACAAACTGGCAGAATAGATCAAGAAGCACAATCCAACAATATGCTGGATACAAGAAACATTTAATTAAAGAAATTCATAGTCTGAAAGTCAAAGGATGGAAAATAATTCTTCATGTGATAGGAACCCAGAACAAAGTAGGGGTAGCTATTCTATTTGCAGACAAAATAGATTTCAAGCCAAGACTGACTGACTGAGACAAAGAAGGTCACTGTATCCTAGTAAATGAAATGATCCAAGAGGAAGAAATAGCAATCATAAATATATACACACCAAATACTTGTGCACCCAACTATATAAAAAACATTAATGGACATGAAAAATCAAATAAGCACTAATACAATTGTAACGGGGGACCTCAAAATTCCAGTCATAGATCTACTAGACAAAAAAAATCAACAATGAAATAATCAGAATTGGACCAAACTTTAGAACAAATGGACTTAGTAGATCTCTACAGTGTTCTACCTCACAACATCAAAATACACATTCTTCCCAGCTGCACACAGTGGTCTGCAAAATAGACCACTAGCTCATAGAAGATGTTTAAGTAAATACAAAGGAATTGAAATTACCTGTGCTATTATCAGACCATTGTGCATTGAAACTGGAAATCAGTGGCAAAAGAAACTACAAGAACTTCATAAACAGATAGAATTAAATGACACCCTCCTGAACAACCAATACATTTAGTTGAAACTGAAGAAATTAGACAGTTTCTCTAATTAAACAGTAATGCCAGTACAACATATTGGAATTTACAGGATGCAATGAAAGCAGTCCTATGAGGGAAATTTGTAGCGGTGAATTCCCATATTAGAAAAACAAAGCAAGCTTAAATAACCAACCTAATGTTGAACATCAAGGTTTTAGGAAAAGAAGAGCAAATAAAGCCCAAAGTTCATACAAGGGAAGAAATTATAAAGATCAGAGCAGAAATTAATGCAGTGGAGACTAAGAAAATAATACAAAGAATTGGTTCTTTGAAAATAAATTTAAATAAATAAAATTGACAAACCCTTAGCCAACCTTATAAAAAAAAAGGAAAGAAAAGACTCAAATTCATGCAATTAGCAAGGGTAAAATCACAAAAAACCCTGCAGACATCCAGATCATCAATACCTATTTGGAGAACCTGTTTTGAATAAGATGGAAAACACAGAAGAAATGGACAGATTCCTAGATGGATATGAATTCCAATGCTGAATGAAGAAGATATAAAAATTCTAAATAAACCAGTATCAGTCAATGAAATTGGAGATGTAATTAAAAACCTACCAAGGAAGAAAAGCCCAGGCCCTGACCAATTCACTTCTGAATTTTACAAAAAATTTAGAGAAGACCTTATGCTGATAATTTTCAAACACTTTAATAAAATTGAAAGGGAGGCAGTACTCCCACATTCATTCCAGGAAACAAGCATTACCCTGATATATAAACCAGAGAAGGATCCAACCAAAAAAGAACAACAGGCAAATCTCCCTAATGAGTATAGACCAAAAAAATCCTCAAGATACAAACATAATGCAGCAAATCATCAAGAAGATTATACACCATGACCAAGTAGGATTCATCCCATGGATGCAGGGAAGGTTCAACATATGCAAATTAATAAATGTAATATACCATATCAACAGAGCCAAAGACAAAAATCACATGGTTTCAATAGATGCAGAGAAAGCACTTGACAAAGTCCAACACCCATTCATGATAACAACCCTGCAGAAAATTGGGATAGTCTTTATCTCAATCTGATCAAAGCCATCTATGACAAACCAACAGCCAACATCATACTAAATGGACAAAAGCTGAAAGATTTCACTCCAAAATCAAGAACAAGACAAGGACATCCACTGTCACCGCTCTTATTCAATATAGTTTTGGAAACTAGCCAGAGCAATTAGACAAGAGAAAGAAATGAAAAGAATAAGGATAGGAAACAAAGAAGTTAAATTATTGTGTGCAGATTACATGATACTCTACATAGAAGACCCCCAAAACTCCACCAAAAGACTTCTGGAGTTAATAAATTCAGTAGGATCTCTGGATACAAAGTCAGCACTCAAAAATGAATAGCCTTCTTGTATACAAATAACAGACTCACTGAGAGAGAATCAGGGAAACAACACCTTTTACAATAGCATCCAAAAAGATGAAATACCTAGGAATCAATCTAATGAAGGAAGTAAAAGGCCTTTACATTGAAAACTAGTACTCTGAAAAAAAGGAGATCCAAGAGGATATCAGAAAATGGACGGATATCCCTTGTTCTTGGATAGGAAGAACCAATATACTAAAAATGTCCATACTTCCAAAATTGTTACACATATTTAATGAAATCACATTGAAAAATACCAATAGCATATCTCATAGAATGAGAGAAGACAATCCTAAAATTCATTTGGAACCAGAAGACACCTAGAATAGCAAAAGCAATTCTGAGCAACAAAGACAAGGCAGGAGACATCACAATCCCTGGTGTGAAATTATACTACAAAGCTACTGTGGTAAAAACAGCATGGTACTGGGGGAAAAATCCAGACCTGAATATCAGTGGAACAGATTAGATGATGCAGAAACAACTGCAGACATACTCAGTCAACTTATCTTTGACAAAGGAGCCTTCACAGGAAGAAAAATAACCTTTTTAATAAATGGTGCTGGAAACAATGGCTTTCCACTTGCCGAACACTATAACTAGACCCATGTCTCTCACCATGCACTAAACTAAAATGAAAATGGATCAAAGATCTAAATATTAAAACAGAAACACTAAATCTGCTGGAGAGAAGAGGTAGAACTCTTGAAGACACAGTTATAGGCGAAGATTTTATGAACAAAACCCCAATTGCACAAGAAACATTACAAAGAATCAACAACAGGGATCTCACCTTATTAAAAAGCTTTTGCACAGCAAAGGAAATCACCAAGGTTTCCCACAACCCACAGTGTGGGAAAAAATTTTTGCCACAAAGGACTAATATGTAGAATATGTAAAGAAGTCAAAAAAATCAGACTGCCCAAATTAAAGACCCAATCCAAAAATGAGCATCTGAAATGAATAGACACTTCTCATATGAAGAAGTACAAATGGCAAATAAATACATGAAAAAATGTTCAATATCACTGATCATTCGAGAGATGCAAATGAAAACAACACTGAGATTCCATCTCACTCCAGAAAGAATGGCTATTATCAAGAAGCAGTGATGGTGAATCTTTTAGACCTTTCAGTGATACAAATAGCCCGCTGCAGCATGTGTGCCACAGGCTCACGTCCACTGCTCTAGAGGATATGAAGCATCTTATCAATGTCTAATACACTGCCATTTTTTAAAAGAAAGCCCAGCAGACACCAGAAGGACAGTTTTATATTTGTCCTCAAAGTGCATAATCTCATTCCCTTTACAAGAAAACATTATATAAACCCAAATTGAGGGACATTATACAAAAGATGATCAATTAATATTCTTTAAAGGGGCAAAGGTCATGAAAGATGAGGAAAGACTGGAGAGAAACCCTGGGAGAGACTATGAAGAAATGAGTGAATTCAATGTATGATCTTGGAACAGAAAGGGTATTAGTGGAAACCTTGGCCAAGTTTGAGTAAAGTCTGTAGTTTTAGTTGATAAAACTTACCAGTATGAAAGCCCTGTACTTCATTATTGTACTGTGGTTGTGCAATTGGTTAACTTTACAGGTAGCTGGTTATAACTTTTCTGCAAGTTTAAAATATGTTCAAAATAATAAAATTTTAAAAATAGCCCTGGAAGAACAAACTTCTAAGTTCTGTCATTAGACATCCCCAATCTGTTTCTTTTTAACTCTAGCACCAAGGAATATCATTTTTGCTGGCAGAAATGGCAATGAAAGTTGAGCTAGCCAGATTAAGTTACCAGAGAGCAGCTTGGGAAGTTGATGCTGGTCGCCGAAATACCTTTTATGCCTCTATTGCAAAGGCATTTGCTGGAGATACTGCAAATCAATTAGCTTCTGATGCCGTGCAGATTTTTGGAGGCTATGGATTTAATTCAGAATATCCAGTAGAAAAACTAATGAGAGATGCCAAGATCTATCAGGTAAGCTTAAAATGGACTTTTGTTTATGAGAGGATATCATATTCATACATGACAATAGATTTCTGATCATTTAGGGATCTTATGATGCTAGAATAATAAATGACTATCATAGATGACTGTGAGACAATTTTTGGAATTGGCACATGAAAGGATGTTATTTTTTCCAGGTGTGGTAGTGTACACCTATAATCCCAGTACTAGAGAGGCTGATGAAGCAGGGGAATCACCAAGAGTTCAAGGCCAGCCTGAACTACATAGCAAGACCCTGTCTCAAAACACAAAACAAAATAACAAAAAAAAGAATATTATTTTTGACTAAGTTTAGGTATTAAAAGGGAATAGTCTACAAAGTAAGAGGTATAGACATGTATAATGTGTCTGGATCAGCCTTCTTTGAGTTTTAACATTCTAGCTAATTGTAGCCCATATTTTGCTCTCCAAAAAGTATGCATGCCACTTGAGATTATTTTGTTTTGAATGTTGCCTGACAGCTCTTCAGTTAATTGAGATCATAGTTGGAGTTAAAATCAACATGAGGAGATAGTGATATATGACTTCTAAATTAGAGTAGTGGTTAGAAAAACTTAGATAAAAGAAATTTAGTAAAAAAGAAATAGCCCAGCATGGTGGTGCATGCCTGTAATTCCAGCACTCAAGAGACTGAGGCTGAAAGATCGTGAGTTTGAGGACAGCCTATGCTACAAAATGAGACTTTGTTTAGAGAAACCAAAAGAAAGAGAGAAAAGAGAAAAGTGGAAGAAAGAAAAAAAAAATTTTTTTTTTTAGTACCGGAGATCAAACTTGGGACCTTGCACTTGCGAGGCAGGCAATGGAACCACTGAGCTAAATCCCCAGCCTAAAATGAATTTTTTAACAACTCTGTTTCTAAGGCAGCAGGAGGGAAAAAAAAGTAAAAAAGAAACCAGAATTGATAGTAAAAACAAAATGACTAAGGTTAACAGCTAAGTAAGAACAGTTCAAAAAGCTTGGATGAATTTTTTTAAAACATTAAGTATTTATTTTCCCAAATTTTTAAAAGGATAAATAGCCTTTTATTTGATGTTGTGAAGATTCCCAAATTTTGGTAAAATATCTTTTTATAATTAAATTACTTTTACAGGTTTCAGACTCCATAGGCTACAGATTATATATGATTTGCTTCAATTTGATATTACAGTGGAACTTACACGTTATCCAAACTATTGAATAAATCAAGGTGTCTATGTACTGTTGATATTTAACCTTTATATTTTTCTTGCAGATTTATGAAGGTACTGCACAAATTCAAAGGCTTATTATAGCCCGTGAACATATTGGCAAGTATAAAAGTTAAGAGATTACCGTAGAGATTGTAAAACATACAGAATTCTTGAGAAACTAGCACATGATTGACTACTTGTGCTTCAGAAAAGAGAAAGGGCTTTAACATTTTTCCAATAAAAATAAGTATGCTTATATAAATCTATGCAGTTGATTGTAGTATTTTGTACTTTTGTTTAACTTGGTGATTTCCCTTTTTTCAAATAGATTTGGTTTCATTAAAAGTATGTATTGTCGGGCTGGGGATTTAGCTCAGTGGTTCCGCTGCCTGCCTTGCAAGCGTAAGGACCCAAGTTTGATCCCTGGAACCAAAAAAAAAAAAAAAAGTATGTATTGTCCTTAGTACCACTATCCTTTAATGATACTAACCTAGAAAAATAATTTTATCATTTATATCTCTTATAAATTAAAAGTGAAAATACCTTAGAATTTTGATGTTTCCACTGACAGAAAAGTGAACTTATCAAGAATTCAGAGAATATTTCAGAATTTACACTGAGAAAGCATTGCAGGATTTGGATACTAACACAACTTGCCAAAGACTTTGTAGACTTAATGGTATTATTGTATCAAATGAATTTAATTTAAAATTTGAAATAAAATTTCTTTTAGTTTTACACAGTAAAAGAATGTCTTGAAAATCTTAACTACTGAGCCCCTATTTTATTTGCCTTATTTCAGATACTAAATCTTGCCTTAAATTATTTTTATAAGACTGTTGGTCTCTGGGTAACCTTTGGTCTGTTGTATACAATCTTATGTGCATTCATTCTAAAAAGGAACTTAAATAAAATTTTCTGTCATTGTTTAATATTGTGCCTTTGTGTATTTTTTCTATGAAGCTTTATTACTTCCTGTATTTTCTCCTATGAAAAGCAGGTCATGTTTTGATTTTGAATTACATAAAGTTACCTGCTCCTTTTTTATTATATTATTAAAGACCTCTGAAAATATAAATATCAAATAATATAAGAACAAAAATTGGTGAATTTAATGATTCTTTGTAACTCAAAATACCAAATAGTAAAAAACTATTAGTGTGTTTTCTGACACTACTTCTGATTCTTTATCTTTTGATATAAACTGTGTGGCCTATATTTCAATTCTGTCCTGATATGACCCAGCTTTAGGCTGTCTCGAAAGTCTGCCCTTGCTTCAGAGCCAGTCCCAAGTCCTGGGACCGAAGGTTACCCATACTCAATCCAACATGGCTACAAATTCAGGAATTCCCATGAACCTACCCTCGGGTCTAATAATTTGCTAAAATGGTTCATAGAACTCAGGAAAACACTTTGTTCATTTTATTCCAAAATTTAAAACCTAGGGATAGCAGTAGAAGAGAGAGCAAGGTCTGGTGGCAGGCAGGGCACTGCACACAGCTGCACTGCAGTCTCCCAGCATAGCATGTCCCAGGACCTCTTATGTATTCCCTAACCTAGAAGCTTCTTGAATCCCATTCGATCTCTCTTCTCCCCTCCTCCCAAGAGGATAAGTTCTCACCTGTAATTAGCCACTTAGGACTGCTGTAAAAAAATACTGTAGACTAGGTGGCATAGAGATATATTTTCTCAAAATTCTGGACACTAGATCAAGGGGCCCCTCAAGATCACGGTCCCCTTAAGGTTGTTTCCTGTTTTCCTGGCTGTAGAATTCCACCTTCCTGCTGTGTCCTCGCATGTCCTCTTCCTGCAAGGAAGAGATAGGCTGGGAGTGTGAGACCTAACTAACTCCATTTTAAAGTTTGACTCCATCTTAAAGTAAGACAGTGAAGTGGCCTTGACATAAATTCAACTTCACTGAAGTCAACTATTCCCCTAGTCTCCTTTGTGCCCATAAAATAATGATAAAATGTCCTTGCTGTGGGACAACAGATAAAAAAGAGACACAGCTCCTAACTCAATCCTCTGTCTGCCCAGAAAACAGATGCTCCCGGGCCCATTATCTATAGAACATTCTGTCAATGTGCTGATTGTTCCTTTTTCCCATAAACTCTACATGTAGCCACCCCTCAACACCCCATGCTTGCTAAATATCAACCAATCATGTAACTGCTAAATGGAACATCCCCAAACCTTGCAGTAGCCACAATAAAAACCCTGCTGATTTGGAATTCGGGGCTCTCAATCCTGATCTGCTGCGTCGGTGACGGTTGAGTGCCCCTGCTCGAGCTTGAATAAATGACCCTCGTATGTTTACATCGGAATCGGCTCCTTGGTGGTCTTTGGGGACTTCACGATCTGGGCACAATAGGAGAGGTCCGGTGTCTTTTCTTCTTAACAGGTGTGATGCTTGATTGACTGTGTCAGCTTACCAAACAGTGCCCAACTAGACTAGCTCAGCATGGTTCTGGGTGTGGAAGACCTACTCAAGAGAGGATTGTTGCCCAAACGGTATAAAAGGGAAACAAGGAAGGATCACTTCTGTTTTCTTCTGAGGAGCTCCAGTCTTCACTTTCACATTGGACACCATCTCCTGGCTTTCAGTGCAGACCCTTCAGCCTGCATCATCAACCCTTTGGCCTCCTCATATGGACTCACACGGGACACTACACTGAACTCCAGGCCTTCAACTGGATCCTTTGGATCACCAATGCTCAGGCAGCCCTTTTGCATTCTTCCACACCCTACTCTCTGGGCAGACACTGTAAGCCAATCTTGTAAATTTTTACATATTTATGTATCTTGCATCAAATCTGTTTCTCTAGTAAGAACTTGCTGATACATAAGGACACCAGCTCAGGAAGATTTGAGCCCTACTCTCTGACCTTAATTCTGTAAAGATTCTATCTTCAAATTCCTTCATACTGGCTATTAGTTTCAGTTTGTGAATTTGTTGGGGGAAAACTATGCACAGTTCACTCCATAAAATTACACTAAATAGTTTTTATGGTGATCAACCCCATCCTGAAGCTATCCTGTTTCTTATATGAATAGGGGAAGGAGGTGTATGTACAATTCAGTGCATATGATCACACCAAATAGTCTTTTAATGGTGATCAGTCCTGTCCTGAAGTTATGTAGGGGACCCATCATAAGTCTCATTAGGATAAATTCAAGTTTTTGAAAAGATGCTTCAGGCCAGGTATGGTGGCACACTCTTTTAATTCCAGCTGAGGCAGGAAGATCACTACAAGTTCAAGGCCAGTCTGAACTACATAGCAATACCCTGTCTCAACAAAACAAAACATAAAAAGATAATACTTCAGTCAGGAAATTCAAAGGGTTTTAGGAACTCTGTGCCAGGAACTTGGGACAAAGACTGAATATTTATTATACCACACTTAATTACCAAACTAATGAATCTTTTACAAAAGCAGTATTTACATGACTTTTTCATGCTTGATATTGAAAATTTAATGGCACAACTAAAGATCTGGTAAAATATATGCTTCTTGAGTATTACATAGAAATTACAAGTAGACTACATACATTTCAAATGCAGATTTGAATGTGTAATACTACAAAGATCGAAAAATTTGCCAATTTAAATGAAAAGCTTTTAAACATGATATAAATGTACACCAAAACCGCAGGATGAGAATATTAACATCCTTAGTATTAAGCAATCATATATCAGTTATAACTTTTTAATCACAAGAAATTATTTTAAGCTACTTTAAGCAAGAAAGAAAACAACATTTTAAGTATACTGAGTGCCTCCTGGATCTGAAGTGCAGGGATGCAATTAATTATAGGAAGGAACTGTAACCAGAATAATTAGTGGGTTTTTTCCTTTTTGTCTTGTTTTGTTTTTTGAGATGTGTTCTTACTACGTAATCCAGGTTGACAATCCTACATCAACCTCCCAAGTGCTAGGGTTACAGGCATGTTCCACTACACCCACCAGATAGTCAATCTTGTTTTTAATGAATACAAGTAGATATTAATAAAGAAAATATAAAAAGCACTCTTCTATAAAAAAACCAAAATTTCATAAAATAACTAGAGAATAACAACAGTTAATATACTATAAATCATGATCTTAAAAGAATGGCCAAAATATTCAGAGTAAAGTTACAGATTTAAAAAAAAAGAACTCTCAGGGCCAGGGATTTAGCTCAATGGTTCCAGTGCCTGCCTTGCAAGCTCAAGGACCTGAGTTCAATCCCCAGTACCAAAAAAAAAAGAACTCTCACAAAGAAGCAGCAAACAAATAATAGAACAAAACTTTCTTTTCAGTGAACAAAAAGAAACTAGTAGTATAAAGGAAACAAATTAGCATATACTTTAAAATATTTTTGAAACAGCAGAATAGACAATTTGGAGAATTATTTGAACTTCTTGCTTCATATATATGTGTGTATATATACACACATATATGTATATATATATATACACATATGTGTGTGTATATATGTGTGTGTAGATACACATATACGTATATATATATTTAGTTCCTCATATAATAGAAATCATGCTGTATTTAAGCTCGTGTTTCTGACTTACTTCACTTTATGTTCTCAGGTTGTATCCATTTACCTATGAATGCCTGAAGTTTATAAGAAAATAGTACTCCATTCTATATAAATACTACATTTTCTTGATCCATTCATCTGTTGATGGATCATATATGCTGTTTCTAAGATCTAGCTATTACAAGTTTATGCTGCTATAAACATAGATATGCATGTTTTGGGGAGCACCCCATTGATTATGGCCAAACCAGGCTGTGAGCAGTGTAGACTGTAAAGAGTTAACCCCATAATCGTCTTGTTTTGAGAAGAGAGTCAGGCCCAAGCCTAGGTGCCGAGGTCAGAGTGACTCACCCAAATTTCGTTCCTAAAGTTAAAACCATAACTAAAAAGACAAGGTTAATTATTAACCACAACCTATATTTTGTCTGTTCTGTTCCTAATTTAAAAATGCTTTGTCTCTTCCTTTATAAGCCTTGCCTGAATCAGCAATGTATCCATAGCAGCATAGATCTTCCAGGTAGCCCCTTTACCTCAGTCTAACTGTGATGTCACCAATAAATATCAACAGCTCTGTGTGTTCGGGGCCTTTGTTTATTCATCCTTGCTTGCATGAGCATTGATCATCCTGGCTCCACATATCTCTGTCTCTTTAATTATGTCTCTAAGTCTTTCTTCTCATCATGCATTGTAGCACTGAGCAGGAGATCAGAACTCACTGCAGGGCTCTCCAGTAGCATGTATCCTTGTAACATGATGATTTTAACTCTTTTATAAAATACCTAGAAGGGGAATAGCCTGGTCAAATGGAATTTTTAGTTTTTTGAAGTATCTCCATACTGATTTCCATATTGCTTTTAGTAGTTTACCTTCTCACCGATGATGCTGAAGGGTTCCTTTTCCTTCACATCCTCAACAGCAATTGTTATTTGATTTTTTGATGATAGACATTCTTTCTGGGGTAAGATAGTATCTCAATGTAGTTTTAATTTGCATTTCTCTAATGGCCAGTGATACTGACCCTTTTTTTTCATGTGTTTATTCATCATTTACTTCTTTGGAGAAGTGTCTGTTCATTGCAGTTGACCATTTTTGGGTTGGGTCTTTTATTTTGGGGGGGTCTAATATTTTTTAGTTCTTATATTCTTTTTTGTTTTCTTTTTTTTGAGACAGGGTCTTGCTGTGTAGTTTAGGCTGGCTTCAAACTCATGGCAATCCTCCTGCCTTTGCCTCCAAAGTGCTGAGATTACAGGCATGCACCACCAAGTTCTTCATATATCCTAAATATTAGTCCTCTGTCTGAAGAATAGCTGGAAAAACTTAAAGTTTAGGTTTAGGAAGAGGTTATCTTTTCACTTTGTCGGTGTCCTTTGCTGTGTAGAAGATTTTTAATTTGATAAGATCCCATTTGTTGGTTCTTGGTATTCTAACCCATTGGGGTTCTATTCAGAAAGTCTTTGCCTACACCTATGTCTGATATAAAGATTTAACACAATCCAACAGCATTTCTTACAGATCTAGAGAAAACAATGCAAAAATTCATATGGAACCAGAAGAGACCCAGAATAGCAAAAACAGGCATGAGGTTCAATAAAACAGAATAGAAGAAGGAGAAATAACTTTAGGCACATTCAACTATTTGATCTTTGACAAAGAGGCCAAAGACATACATTGGAGGAAAGATAGCCTCTTTATGGTTCTGGGAAAATTGGATATACATTGGCAGAAGATTAAGTGAAGACCCATACAGTATATTTCACCATATACTGAACTAAAAGAAAAATGGATCTGAATGTGAAAACAAACAATATGCTGGAAGATAAAATAGGCAAAACTCTTAAAGAATAGTCAATCTTAAGAAATCCATGGAATACAATCTTTTCTTACCACTCTGTCATGTTTCATTATTTTTCTTCCTCTATAGTTTGGCTTTCTCTGCTTCTTTGATCCCACAATAAAGTAAGACTTTACTATGGCATATTTATATAATCAGTTGACCACTAAAAACATAAATCGGGGCCGGGGATTTAGCTCAGTGGTTTCACTGCCTGCTGTGCAAGCGCGAGGACCCGAGTTTGATCTCCGGTTCCAAAAAAAAAGCATAAATGGACTATCTAGGGCCTTTTACTGCCTGGAAGGTAGGTAGGCTCAAGGAATAAAAAATGATTTGGTGGTTCCTTACCTCTTGATGTTTCCATAACAAAGAAGGTAAAATGGACCTTTAAAAATTAAGACTTTTTTAAAAGAGATAAGCTGCTTCTCCAGACTTCTCCTGCTGAAGGCATAAAGCACCACCCATTCCTCTCCTAAATCCAGATGAATGGTCAGAAAAGTAACACCTCAATCAGAAAACTAGGGTATCTTGTCTAAAAGGCATATACAGATGCTGACTCCTGATGCAGGTCATGTCTGCTTTGGTTTCCACAAGGATAGGAAGGAGCTAAGAAAGGCAAGGAGATGCAACAGCATGGAAGTTTCCTTGTCTCCTAATTTACTGTATTTCCTTGTACCAAAAGCCCTTGCACACTTGAACAAGAGGAGACAAAGACTGGAAGCAAAGGCCTCCTGTCTCCAAGGGAAAGCATAGCTTTTTATGAGATCTAGTACCTATATGGCAATTTTAATCTATATTTAAGGGAGCTGCCATCAATTTGTATAAAGAGAGAAGAGATTATTTGAAAATTCCTTTGGACTAAGGGAAAAAAAAGCCAAATGTAGTGGTACATGCCTATAATCCCTGCACTCAATTATATCTTTCAAAAATTTAAACTTTATGTAGAAGTTAGGTTAGTTTGACCAATAAACCAATATAAAAATTTTAGCAAATTTAGACTAAATAGTCTCTTGATTAAAAAATCATTTTAAAAGTACTTTTAAGGCTGGGGATTTAGCTCAGTGACAGAGTACATGCTTAGCACAAGGCCTTGAGTTCCATCTCCAGCAATAACAAAAATACTATTAGGTGTGGTACTATATGTCTTAGTCTGAGCTGCTATAACAAAATATCATAGGGCTGGGGATTTAGTTTAGTGGTTCCGGTGCTTGCCTTGCAAGCACAAGGTCCAGAGTTCCATCCCCAGTACAAAATAAATATATATATATATATATATATATATATATATATATATATATAAAGTAGATGGCTTACCAGTTATAGAAATTTATTCCTTCCAGTTCTGAAGGCTGGAATTCTGAGATGGTGATGTCGGCATGGTTCAGTTCTGGTGAGAGTCCTCTCCTAGGGCCATCTCCTGCAGTATGCACAGTAGGTCATTACTCTTATTAAGGCCCCGATCCCATTCCTGAGGGCTCTACCCTCATGACCTAATTACCTCCCACAGGTACCACCTCCAAACACCATGACCCTGGTGATTAAATTTCAGCTCATGAATTTGGGGAGTGGCATAAATATTCATTTATACACTGTCGATTTTACACTTAACACTAATAAAGGAAAGAAAATGTTTAGTAATTTCTGTCTTAAACCAAAATTATTAAACTTATCTGAATTTTCCAAGATTCATCTTAATAATAAAATTCTGAATTTTTAAAGATGTTTCTGAACTAGTAGTTTCTATACGAGTGATTTTTTTTTTTCTTTAAAATGTAGCAAAGCATTTTGCTTCATTTTGTTGTGTTTGTGTGTGGTACTAGGGATTGGACCCAGGGCCTTCACACTGAGCTACGTCTCCAGACTTTAAAATTTTTTAAATTTTAAGACAAGGTCTCATTAATTCACTGTGTTACCCAGGGTGAGCTCAAACTTAAATCTTCCTGCCTCAGTCTTCCAGAGTGCTGAAATAACAGGCTTGTAACACCAGGCCTACCTTGGATTAAAGATTATTTTTAAAAATCTCTACTAATCTGGGAACTATTCTCTCTAGAATTACTTATCTCTACAAATAAAATCAGAGTTCCTTAAAACAGATTCACTAATGTATATTGTAGAGAATAGGGAAACATGTCATAGATACCCAATGAGTGAGCAAGGTTTTCTCAATTACAGATACACAAACATTCTGAGTTTCCGATCTATTTCAGTCATAAAGCAAAAGTAAAATTACCAGAGTTCAGATCTCATCAATGACCTGACCTTCCCAGACAGCAAAATATCCTTAACTTATTAAGGATCTCAAAACACAAATAGAAATAAACCAGGTCCTCTCTTACTACTTAACTGAAGCAATAACTGACAGTCATCAAGTGGACCCTAATAAACACATAGCTCCAATCATTGCTCAGTCCCAGCGTGTATGCACTTATGCCTGAACCAGAAACAAAACACAAAAATCAGTAGAGAGGGGAAAACGTACATCGATAGTCAAGAAAATCTATAAAGTCCTTTCTGTGTGAAACTCATCCTGAGAGCTGAGGCCATGGACTTAGATGCTCACAAAGGACTCATCAGATAGAACTAAACCACACTGCTTGAGAGCAGCACTTGAAGATCTATTTAGGCCAAGCATCTCTGTTCAGCTCTCAGGATGTCTCACACATGCTAGGTAGCACTTGAACACTGAGCTACATCCCCACCCGAAAGTACAGAACTTTTAAGTGAAATAAGTATGCAATATTGTTTCTACATTTGGTACCTCAAAAATAAGTATTTATTTCATTGATTCTAAAGCCCATGTTTCATATTAACATCCCAGTAATCTGGATAAGCTTTATGTTAACAGCCATTGGCTACTTTTTTCAATTTGTCATTCTTTTAATTGATGTTATCTTAGGTGAAATGTACTGTTGTGTCATGGAAATGCTATTCCATGACATAATAAAAATATTAAAGCAGACTATACACAGCTTAGATACTGAATGCTAACGAATCTATGTCTATAATTCTAGGAGGTTAATTCAGGCTTTGAACAAAACTGTTAATCTCAAACTGGCCTTGAACTCAAAATTCTTCTGCCTCAGCCTAAGGCAGAACTAAACCTAAGAATTAACCCTGAACTAACCCTGAGAGAAAAATTTGTCCTTTACAAAATAACAGGTGTGGCTTTGGGTGTAAGGTGAACAAAGGAGATACAGCACCAAATAAAAGAAATACTGTATAGATGTGAACCACAGGTATAGGTTTGTGTGTGTGTGCTTTGTTTTTTTCTTTTGCAGTACTGAGGATCCAATCTAGGAGGGCTCTACCTCTGAGCTACATCCCCAGCTTTTTTTCTTTCTTTTTATTTTGAGACAGTATCTCACTGAGTTGCCCAAGCTGGACTCAAACTTGGGATCCTCCTCCCTGACCCACTGAAGAGCTGGGATTACAGGCATGTGTCACCATGCCCAGCTCACGTGCATAGCTTTAAATTTTCTAACAAGTCACATTAAAAAAAAAAAGTAGACAGGTGAAATCAGTTTTACGCATTCATTTTATTTAACCTAGTTTATCCATAAGATCATCTCAACAATATATACATTTTTGTTTGTTTTTTGGTACCAGGGATCGAACTTGGGACCTTGTGCTTGTGAGGCAGGCGCCAGAACCACTGAGCTAAATCCCCAACCCATCAATATATACTTTTAAATGATTAATATTTTACATTCCTTTTTTCCCCTAAGTCTTCAAAATAGGGTGTGTATTCAGAGCATATCTCATTTCAGACTGGCCACAGTTCAAGTGGTTCATGTGACTCTCTTAGACATCTAGGGTCTACAGAGAAAGATAAACTTGTCAATCAGTATTAGTGTTTTATAGGTCTCTATTTTTGGAAGTTTTTGTTCTTTGAAGAGACAAGTCATATCAAACTTAAACCTACCAGAATATTCAGTAAAAAGTTAAGCATGCTAAGCACAAACTCTACCACTGACCTACAATACCAGTTTACATGTCTTAACATTTAACAGTTAAAATACATGCTAATAAACTGTATTCTATCCTTCAGCTTTCCTAGTTATACCTTCATGACAACCCAGAAAGCCAGGTTCAGATTTAGACTGACTGGAATTCTTAAAAGTCCCATGCTAGAAAGCTACACAGTAGAAACAGCCGTCTCCTGCTCTGTCCCCCACCTTGTCCCACTCCTGGCTCCTGTGTCACAGTAGGCTGTATGCTTATGTGGACATCTCAGACTATACACATCCAAACTCTTTAGATATCCAACTTAGAGCAGCATCTTAGCTAACCCTTGTGGAAGTGGACTATGGAGCCATTTGGACAGGAACCCCAGGGTAGATTCAAGGTGTCCTGAAATAAAATCTAGAGGAGGGGAGAGAGATCCCGGGGGCAATGTCCACTTGGCTCCAGCAACTCCTTGCCACATGTGGGGAAATGCTGGCTGGAGGAGGACCAGAGAAGACCCCTCTATGGATGGGGCCCAGGCCAAGAATCCACCCTCCCTGTGTCTAAGAATGGTACTCTAAAAAATAATGATAAAAGATTTCCAGGACTGATGAAATAAGGCCAAATATAGGATGTTCATCCAGTATCTAGTAAAAGAAAGAAAAATAACTCCACAGTTAGACACACCTTCATGAAATTACACAAAACAGAACATCAAGAAAATATCTTAAAAGCAACCAAAGAGAAAAATCATGCACAAAAAACAACACTGACAGCTATCTTTTCAATAGCACTTATGTATTATCCTTCAAGTGTTGACAAAAAGCAACTGTCAACTGAGAACTCTGAACACAAGATCTTTGAAGACTCATCTGTGGTGAAATAAAGGCATTGTCAGATAAAACAAATTAGAGTTTATGACCAAAACTCATTACAGGAAGAAAAAATGACTCCAAAAGGATAGTGTGTTACCAATAAAAGGATATACAGTTAAAAAAAAAAAAAAGAAATTTATCCAACCTGGAAAAAAAAAAGGATAGTGTGATATACAAGAGGAAATAGTTGAGTGAATTGATGAACATATATTTAAAAAATTGGCCTACATTAAGACAATGATAATATAATGTCTATGTTAAGACAATAAACTAAAAAAAATGAGGGTGACTGGTCTGTTCTAAGGTTCTTATGTTCTTGGCAGAGAAAGTTCCATTACTAACTTTAGATAGTTTTTCCGTCATGGGGACTGAATCCAGGGCCTTTTCACTGAGCTACATCCTCCGCCCCTTAAAAAAAAATTTATTTTGAGACAGGGTCTTGCTAAGTGGCCCAAGCTGGGCTCAAACCTGCCATTCCTCCAGCCTCAGCCTCACACAGTGCAGGGATTATAGGCATGGACCACACCGGGCTAATTTTAGAGATTTTTAAGTGTACAAGGTAAATTTCAAAACAATCACTAAGAGAATTATAATTTGTAACTTATAAACCAGAAGAATAGAAAAACATAGAATAAGAAAATAGATTATTAAAACATAATTGTTTTTTCTAGTGGCAAAAAAGGCCAGCCAGATGAGATGGCACACACCTGCAATCTCAGCTACTTGGGAGGCTCGAGGCAGGACGACAGTGAGTTCGAAGTCAGCGGGGGCAGCTTAATGAGATCTTTCTCATTAAGAAATAAAAAGGTAAATAAAAGGGTTAGGGATGTAGCTCAGTGGTGAACCCCTGGATTCAAGCCCCAGTATCACACACGCAAAAAAAGTCCAAAACAAAAGCATAGGAAATGTGAAACAAATAGCAAAAAGTTAAATACAAAAACAAGTCCAATACAATACATGAGGTTGCCAGTTAAAAGTACTCCAGGTAAATTCAGCCATATTTTGTTTATCGGGCACATTCTAAAACCTAAGGATGCAGAATACATAAAGTTTCAAAAGAAAAAGTTGAAAAAAATCGCAAGGTAGCAACTAACCAAAAGAAAGCTAGGGAAATTACATTCAAAAAGTAGCTCTTAAACGCATTTACTGGAGTTAGTGATGGTCAACACCTAATGATAAAAGGCTCAACTCGCCAAAAATAGGTAACAATCCTAAACTCAGGTATTTTTAAATAAAATAGTCCCTAGGTATAAACGGAAAAAATCATCAGAATTATAGAGAGTAAAATCTACCATCATAGTACAATCAAGACAGCCCACTATATGTCATTATGTCGGTAATGCTTCTCCAAATCGTAAAACAACGCACTCTTATGAGAACAGGATGCCAATTATTTTCTAACAAGTGCTCAAAAACACCAAAATGTAAAAGACAAGAACACACGAATGAAACAGCTAGCAGCTTGGAAATCTGTAGAAAGCTCCCAGGACCGTTTTTTTTTTTTTTTTGAAAAGTAAGGTCCAAAGATTTTAATTAATTACTGTGGTAACACTTCCTCAAGTGGTGGGGAGAAAGAGGGAGACACAGCACTGGGCCGGAACGGTCGAAGCAAAACCACAGGGAACTTCAACATCCCCTTAATCTAAAAATACTTACTGAACACTTACTACATGCAAGCAGGCATTCTACTAATTAATCGTTAGTTCTAGCCTTCAAAGTAGAAAGTGCCTTAAAAACTATTTAACTGCATTGAGATATTTAAATGCTACTTAAAACTGATTTAGATAAGTAGAAAGGATTTTAAATCGAGAAAATAGCTGCCACGGACTTTTGGCACAGGCATCGACGACACCTAGGAAGAGCCCGTGGGGTCCTAGAGCAGTCACTGCTCCGCGCTTCAGGCGAGAATGTGGTCTGCTATGTCGGGCGTGGAAGGGGCCTGATGGGGTCTGTCTGCGCAGGCGCGAGCCTCCTAACTACCCGGGAACCCGCGGGGCTCTCTCTTTTGATTCTCGGACATGGTGAGTGCTGGTTTCTTCTCTGGAGCTCTTCGGGTTTGTCCGGAAGAGACGGGGTGGTGTGTTGTTGAGCACTGTAGTCACCGTACGGTTGTCTGCCAAGTATTAGAGAGTGGTTAAGACGCAAGCCTTGGAAGGCTTCTGGAGAGCTCGAAGGGTGGATTACTCAGCGCTTCCTGCAGACCTCGCCGGCCCAGCTGCCGCTTCTAATTTTATCTAGGCTTCGTCCCATTGGGCGGGCCTCCTAGGATTCAGCGATCCGATTTCTTAATCCCCAAAAGCCAAGGTTCATTCGTGACTTTCTCCCCCCCATATTATGCATGTGTAGTTTTATATATTGTCCTTACATTTGAATTTTGGCTCGAGGAAATCCTAAAGTCGTTAGTAGTATAGTCTCGCTTGAAGTCTTTGTAAATTTTAAATTGAATCGCCAGGAAATTTGCTACTCGTTATATTTGTTAATAGTGAAGACCTACGTACTGATTACAGTGTACTCTTAATTACAAGGATGTAGATACGTGAAAACCAGAGCAGCATCCTCAGCACCTGGGGACTTGTTGCTAATACAGAGCCTCTGGTTAAAGGTGAACATGGGAGCTAATAAAACTGCTTACTTGGAAATGAGAAAAACTTATAGAAGGAGCCTTGGAACCCGATTTTGGATAAGCAAGAGTTTGTCTGCAGGTTTCGGTTAGCCAGACTTAAAAACATTTCCTTCTGTAAAATGGAAAAATAGGAACAAAATCTTTGTAAATAGGGAGGAATGGAGGGGTTGAAGGGAGGGCTGGGCAAGGGTGAAAAATAAGAACCAAGAGAGATTATGTAAAGGTGCAAATTTCCAATGGTGAGTGTCATTATATTGTATACCTAAAATGTACCAATGATTAGAATGAATAATCGATAATGCAAAATAGGAAGAAAGGTCCAAAGGGGTAGGGGTAGTGGGAGGGGCAGGGGAAAGGAAAGAAGGGAAAGGAAAAATGATGAGAAATGGAAAAAATGGAAATAAAGTCTTTGTAAATAGGAAAGGGTGGAGGGGGTGAAGGGAGGGCTAGGAATAGGGAAAAAATAACCAAGATGCATTATGTAAAGGTACAATTCCCAATGAGAAATGTAATTGTGTTGTATACCTAAAATGTACCAATAAAAGAATTTAACAACAGCATAAACCATTTCCTTCTGTATACACTGCACGTGTTAACTTGTTTGGTAAGCTTTGATAACTTTATAACTCAAAGGATAAGCAACAAATTCAGGTGGTAATTTTTGGGTCAGTGATGAGCTGGCATGTATTCTGAATCTGAAGTTGATTATTACTACTTTAGCTCTAGAATTACTCTGAGACCTGAAAATACCTGAATCGTGGCTTAAGTATTAATACTTTTATCTGCTTTTTTTCCTGTATGTATTGAATATATGCTAAGGAGCAGGACATAAAATGTGGATAAGTCACATCTTTCTATTTTGAAAGGGCACCCCACAGAAGGACGTTATTATCAAGTCTGATGCACCTGACACCCTTTTATTGGAGAAACATGCAGATTATATTGCATCCTATGGATCAAAGAAAGATGATTATGTATGTATGATTTTATGTTAAAGCTTTTCATAAAAAAATCTTGACAGATACAAGCAGTAGTGCAATATTTATGTACTAATCTTACTAGTAATTGGAGGAATTGCCAGAAAGGGTAGATCATGGTTTTGGTGTATAAAATTGGTTCCTATCTTTGTAGTTGGGGTAATATTTTCAAGGTCAATGATGTATTGGCATGTATTATCTGATTTACGGCTGATGTGTATTAACACTTTAGCTCTAGAATTACACTGAGACCTTGAAATGATTTTACCTGAAGATTTTATACTTAATAGCTTTCCTTTCTGGGGCAGTCTTAGCACAAGAATAAAGAACTTGTCTTAAGTATTTTTCCCTGAGTATCCAAAACAACTGGATTTTTGCCATCTTGGGGAACAAAGATCCATACTTTAAAATAGCCACTAAGTATGGTGGTGCGTACTTATAATCTCAGCCCTCACCCTGGAGCAGCAAGATTGCCTCCACCTCAGGACCCGGGCTGCATATTTATACCCTGGCTCAAATAAATGAAGCTTCTAAAGTGATGCGTTAACTGCAACAAAAATGTCGCTGGAATCCATACTAATTTTTGTGTTTCCTTTAGCCACTTTTATCTAGGCATAAACGTGAACTTTCTGTGTGCTTAGGCTATTTATATTTTCAAATTTCATGTCATTTAACAATAGATTTTGTACAGAGAATAAAAGAATGAATGTTTGATGAGTATGTTATCAGTACTCTGAAATACCCAGAACTTTATTGATGAAAATGGTAAACTATTTTGTTTAACTCATTTTATCTTTGGCACTTGGTCAGTACTAAAGCCCTGTCTGTATGTAGTAGTATCAGCCATAGATACCATGCTAAGTTTGTAACTGAAACGTATCTCTTGTCAAAAATTCAAATTGACCTATTTAAGAAATTGTTTTAGGAGTACTGCATGTCTGAGTACTTGAGAATGAGTGGCGTCTATTGGGGTTTGACGGTGATGGACCTCATGGGACAACTTGATCGCATGAATAGAGAAGAAATTCTGACATTTATTAAGTCCTGCCAACATGAGTGTGGTGGAATAAGTGCTAGCATTGGGCATGATCCTCATCTTTTGTATACTCTCAGTGCTGTCCAGGTAAATACTTAAAATTCAGTCTTGATACTCTTCTTTCTTGGGTGTCAGGAATTGAAATTGTTTTAAGAAGAAGACAAAATAAGTTTTGTTGATGAACTGTGTTAGGCAAGGTCGGTGATGTGATGGCATGTATTAGCTGAATGTGCAGCTGATGTGAATTCTAAAATTACTCTGAGACCTTGGAGGACAATTTTTAACTGTTATATGAGACTTTGAAAATAACCAGTTTTAGGGGCCGGGGATTTAGCTCAGTGGTTCTGCCGCCTGCCTCGAAAGCACCAGAGTTCAATCCCCGGTACTGGGGAAAAAAAAAAAATAACCAGTTTTATTTCGATGTTAGTGAATATACACGTGACGGTTTAAAGTCCAACTATTTTAGAATGCCAAGTCAGTTTGTATGTAGAGGAATGCTTTGCAGTTAAATGTTTGGAAATGTTGATAAAATACGTTTTTCTTGAGTAACATTATAGTCTGGATATTTGAGGACAGTTGACAGTGTCAGTAGACTAAAAGAAATATTACCCTAAACAACTTAGGATAGATAGCAGCAGAACAAATTTGCAAGGTTATTTTCTAAATAATTTGTCTTTTGTATTACAGATTCTTACTCTGTATGATAGTGTTAATGTTATTGACGTAAATAAAGTTGTGGAATATGTGCAGAGTCTACAGAAAGAAGATGGTTCCTTTGCTGGAGACAATTGGGGTAAAGTCAGATTTAGTCCTCAGTACCCAGAATTCAATATTAAAATGTCCTGGCCTTGTTAGTAACCAATTGATAAGGAGATTTAAGTTTTTCATCTTTTCAGGTCCCACTAAGCAGCTGGTCTAACTGGCATTAATGGCCGGGCATGCTCTGTGGTAGCATACAGGAGCACTGGAACAGAGGGGGCCAGTCTAAAACATACGGTAGGTGAAATATTTTCCCCAGTATTGGGTGGCTTTGTAAAGTTAAAAGAAATAACATACTAAAAGGGGAAAAAAAAAATTACAAAATTACTGAGTATTTGAATGGAGGTAGTGGCTCGGATTTTATTTGATAAATGTAGATAATCTCTGCTTCAGGGCTGAACCCAGTGCAGGCCAGAGAGACCAGCTGCTTCATGGGATGTGGAAATCTACTTTTGTAAAGTAGGGTAAGTTTATTTGTATTATTAGAAATCCACTAATCTTTCACTTCTGTTTCTTTAACTTTCTGGTACTCTGTAAGCAACTTGAGATTATTTGCTGTTTTGTTTTTTTGTTTTTTTTGATTTGTTGTTATTTTTGACAGTTTTCTGTTACTTTCCTTGGAGGTGAAGGCATTTAATTTAAGGTGGAGCTTTTCTTTTGATTATATAATGTAAACTTTACGCCCAAATTGTTGGAAATTTAATGTGGTAGTTGCACAGATTTTGTTTGTAGGTAACTAGCACTATCAGAAATCTCTGGTGACATGTATGTTATCACTTTGTTATAGGAGAAATTGATACAAGATTCTCTTTTTGTGCGGTGGCAACTTTGGCTCTGTTGGTAAGCTTTGATGACTATTACATTGAGATGATTGATCATCCATGAATACTCTGGAATTTAGTGTTTTTTCCCTTCTGTTTGTAGGGGAAGCTTGATGCTATTAATGTGGAAAAGGCAATTGAATTTGTTCTATCTTGTATGAACTTTGATGGTGGGTTTGGCTGCAGACCAGGTTCTGAATCTCATGCTGGACAGGTAATTTATTAATGCAAATTAAAATTTAATATTGCTTCTTAAAGAGATTAGCAATGTAGTAAAATGGAGGGTCTGTTAGTTTCATTAAATATGAATGAAACGAATTTTACTATCGTGGGATATTACCTAAAAATTGTCTGATTGCTACTTAAGGAAAGCGTTCTTAAAATAAATAATTTATTCTAGGTAGGTGTGTGTTTGTTTTTGTGATACTGGGGATGGAACTCCTGACCTCGAGATTTTTGAGGCAGGTGTGGTGCCACTGAACAAAATCCCTAGACCCAAGGTTGTTACCCTATTAGATACCTCTTACCCAGGCAAACAAAAATAGGTTCATAGTTAGCCAAATACAGTTGGAGGAGGTAGTTGAACCCAGGACCTCTGACATCATGCTAGGTGCGCAGTCTTAATGTCACTGAGCCACATCCCCAGCCCTCCATTGATGTTTAGTTATGTAGGTGAAAATCATTTTAGCTTTGTCTGCCTTGTGAATAAGCACAACTTTGCGTCAGAGAACATTATATCGGTAAATAGTTGTAAAGTAATAAGGTATAAGGAGATAGAGTATTTAAGTACAAAATGGGGTTTTAGTAATTGAGTAGTTCTTAGTACCTTTACTTTCAAGAAATTATACACATGTACTTTATGTCTGTAATTTTAGATCTATTGTTGCACAGGATTCCTGGCTATTACTAGTCAGTTACATCAAGTAAATTCTGATTTACTTGGTTGGTGGCTTTGTGAACGACAGTTACCCTCAGGTGGACTGAATGGAAGACCAGAGAAGGTATTGTTTCATAAGCTACATTCTACGGTGCTCATCTTTCTAACTTTTGATAACTGCCTTGTCTGTTCCCTCTTGTCAGTTGAGTTTTTCTCCTTCCTCTATGAAGGGTACCAAAACACCTGCTTCTTGGAAAAAGTAGAACCTGCCTGGTTGAAATGGTCGTGAACCCTGGTGAACTTTTCCATATGATTTTTTTTTTTTCTTGATAGTACTGCAGAATCCAGGGTGTTCTACCCCATAGCTACATTCTCTTTCCCAGTCCTTTTGTTGTTTGAAGCAGGGTCTCCCAAAGTTGCCCAAGTTGGCCTTGTATTTTTCAGGCATTGAAATGAAGCTCTTTTTTCAAACCTTTTAGTCATGCATTAAAGGCTTGAAAGCTGATGGCCAGTAGCTTTACTTTTGTACATACTGTACATAAACCTTCATGTCCATTATGGCTCTGAAAACACAATTCATTTTTGCCAAATTAAAGATTTTTTTCCAGGCAGTTAAATTATTTGAATTTTTTTTTTTATTTTTTGAAAACCCAATAGTTGACATTTTGTTTTGGATATTGTTAATTTTCCTTCATGTTAGACAAGTCTGTAAAGGACCACACTTGAATACAAGTTAAAATAACTGATCCATATCCAAAATGTTCTCAAGTCTGAAAGTTGGAGGCTCTAACATGACTCCTTAAGGTAGAGAATTCTATACCTGATACCATGTTTAGGTCATGGTCTGAACACACGCACACAAGAAGTACTGTATAAAAGTAAGATTACCTTCAGGCTGTATATACAAAGTATATATGAAACACAACAGAACTATTTTTTACTGTTTACTAATGTAAAAACTGTAAGGCTGTAGGCTGGATTTGACTTACAGACTGTATAGCTTGCTATACCTCTGTCATATGAATTGGGACATGGTGGTATTGTACTTTGTCTGAGCTAATATATCTATATTTTTAAACTTTGCTTTCTCAGTGTGTATTTTGAGCACCTTAAGTAGGGAAATACCCATGGTGGTGTCTGCATAGGGTCTGATTTTTTAAAATCCTTGGGAACTGTCAAAATTGCTTTAATGTGCTTAATGAATTTTTCAGGAAGCTCATTAAGATGAAGAGTATTAGGGTGGTATATGCTGCCTTTCTTAACATATGTGACCACATTGTGAGGATCCAGGTTCTTGGTGAATTTCAAGCGGCTGTTTTATGCATCTGAATAGCACTTGTTGCTACTCTTAGGAAACAACATACCCCATGGATTTCATGAACCTTTATTATTAACGTCAGTTACAGGGCTCAGTTGGGCATTAATGAGGGATGCAGTCACCGAGTACTTGAAACTGTGGACATCTGTGTGGCCTGGAGCTTGGCGTTCTCTTTGCCCGTGATAGTTCTGAGCAAACTTTGCAGACACTTCCTGACAGCCCTGTTTTCCTCCTACTACTGTTGGGACAAGAGATTAGATTGAATTTACAAATTATTCATCAGCATAGAGAAAGGAATAAAATTGTGAAAACATTTGTAACATTTTGGTCTTTTTCCCTTTTAGTTGCCAGATGTTTGCTATTCATGGTGGGTTTTGGCTTCCCTAAAGATAATTGGAAGACTTCATTGGATTGATAGAGAGAAACTACGCAGTTTTATTTTAGCATGTCAAGATGAAGAAACTGGAGGTTTTGCAGACAGGCCAGGAGATATGGTAAGTGTATTTCTGACAAGTTTGAGTAAGTTGCTTTTTTCAGTCATGGATTACTTTCATGGTTCTAGTGATTTCCAGAAGTACATGAGGTACACTTGGCTGACACTGCAACTGTTGCCTTGAAAGCAGTATATACGAAGAAATTTCTTGTCACTTATTGCCAGAAATATTTTGAAAACTTTACAGTATATACACACACACATATATATAAACATAATTGGCTTCAATATAAATACTTACAAATGGGGTTTTTTGTTATCTTCATTGTAATAGTGTAAATCCTTGTGTTTTTCTTAATAGGTGGATCCTTTTCATACATTATTTGGCATTGCTGGATTGTCACTTCTGGGAGAAGAACAAATTAAACCTGTTAGTCCTGTTTTTTGCATGCCTGAAGAAGTGCTTCAGAGAGTGAATGTTCAGCCTGAACTAGTGAGCTAGATTCATTTGATAGAAAAGTGTAGTATAGTTTTTGCCATCAACATTTCTGTATTTGAAGTGGTTAATGAACCTAAAGATGTTTACTGTTCATATTTTGTATATTGTGTTAAATTAATTCTAATAAATTATATAATTATACATATTGTAAAATAAAGCCCTGTATTGTATTACAGCTTTAGATTTTCCGAAGTGCTATTTTTGGGGGGGTGGGGGGTACCAGGGATCGAACTCGGGTCCTTGCGCTTGCACAGCAGATGGCGAAGTGCTATTTTGATTAATTTTTTTTGTTCTTACATATATCTTACTCATCTCTGCTTAGCAAACTTAAGAAATTGGGTTCTGCTTTACTATCCCACGTGTTCCTTGTATCTTCTGTGAAAGTTAATGTAAATGGTTTCTGTCAAGAATGTTACTGATAAAAGTGGGTAAGATCCATATATGAATTAAAACGTGCACAAAGGTGGCTGAGACATGGGAATAATTTATAGGTTTGCATATAATTCTGGGTTGGTTGTAATTTAGGTAAATGGCAGTTTACCATCTTGGAATGGCTTTGCAGTTTAGACCTCACTAGAGCTTTTTGGGTCAAGGTTACAGAAGAGCTTGTCCTCCCCATGAAACAGTGACTTGGCACAACAGGGGCATCCCTAAGTTGACAGTAGTAGGAACTGAGTTACTAGAGACTGCTTGATCTGTCCATACCTCGCACCGTGTCTGGTCCTTACCGTGCCATGCACACAGCTCAACCATATGGGTGCTATCTTGTGAAAATACTGTTACTTGGTCACAAGACCTTAATAGGCGACTAAGTCTTCTATATTTAAAAATATGGGTAAAAGGGTGGAGATGAAGTGGTAGAATAAGTTTAGGAAAATACTACATTAAGTTGCTTTGAGAACTGAGTTCTGAGTTACGGTTAGCCCTAGTACTTGCAAGTTGGAGGCTAGACCTCAAATTGGGGTCTTGTGTATGTGGAAAGATAAAAGGGACCGGATGTGGGCAGTGCTTCCTGCCGATCTGCGCCTGCGCACTGTCCTCCCGCTCTTTTCCGGCGCTCCTTCCGGGCGCTGGGCGCTGGGCGCTGAGGAACCTCACGCCTGGGCTAGGGGAGGCTCTGGAGATGCTAAGGCCGGACGTCTCGTCCACCACCCCCTCCGCCCCCGCTGCGTCTTCCTCATCGTCGGGAGGGGCTCCCCTACAGGGTCTGCGCCCCTTTCTCGGGCCCCAGGAGATTCCTGCCAGCCGCCGTTCCGCGCAGGCCTCGATCTCCTCCCAGCCGGGCTCTTCGGGGGGCGCGGGCGATCGCAGCAGCAGCAGCAGCACCGGGTGCCCGGGCTTCCCCGAGAGCTGCCCGGCGCCAGGCAAGGGCGGGGACAGGGCGGGAGGCGGGGGTCCCTTTGGCTACTTTGGCAGCGCCGGGGCGGGGGCGGGGCCGCAGAAGTCCCGCCATGGCTTCCGGTGAGGACCGGAAAGGTGTGAGGCCCTGGGTGATGGAGAGGGACCTGCGCCGTGGAGGTGGTTGGGGCTCGTTTCCGAAAGTCATAACGCCCACACCCCCAGCGTGGACAGTTTGTGCTCAAGTTTCCTGAAGTGAGCCGAACAATGCATGCTGAATTTGAGTCCCCAGGTCCTTTGCTCCTGTGAAAATAGATTAAACTGAACATTACATCTAATCCAGGTGAATTATTGAGTCCCCGAAGCCGGGCGTTGCGCACGTCTGTAATCCCAGCAGTCTGGGAGGCTGAAGCAGGAGGATCGCAGGTTGGAGCCCAGGGTGGCCGACTTAGTGAGACCCTGTATCCAAAAAAGGGCTGGGGTGGAGCTTAGTGCAAAGGCCCTGGGTTCAATCCCCAGAACTTTCCACTTGAGTTCAACTAAAAGCCTCGGTGGCACCACGCCTGCCTTGCAAGCTCAAGGTCCTGAGTTCAGTCCCTGGCACGGGTTGGGGGGGGGGGGGGACACGGGACCTGAACATGCACACCCGTCATTGAGATGGCTGAGGCAGGAGGATAACTTGTGAGTTCGAGTCCAGCCTGGGCTACATAGCAAAACCCAGTCTCCAACCAATCAATCAATCTTAGACTGCATATTGAAGATTAGACAAGTGATAGAGATAAGCAAAGCAGGCCAAAGAGCGGCAGAGATGAATTTGAGCATAATGAGGGAGATATCTATCCATCTGACCTTAGAAACTTCAAGAAGGCAGTAGGAAACAGGAAGGCAAAACTGAAATAGGAATCTAGAGTATAGATAAGATCTGAGCTTGCATTGCAATAGTATGGGAAAAGGTGGTGTTGCTTTAGTCATAAATGAAGAGTGACAGAATATGCAATACGTAATTCTGCCCCTTACCCCCTCTGGGCCATCGTAGGCACTCATAGTTTTATGTCTGACATTACATCAAACTCCTAGGTATTCTTCCAAGTTTGGAATACCACCATATATATATGGAAAGGTATACTGTCCCTTACAGTACAATCAATGAGTGGCTCTATATCTGCAGGTACAAGATCAAATTCTTTAAAAGGATGTCCAAGGGTTGTTTCCATTCCTTATAGCTTTATCTCTCAGCAGTTTTCAATATTTGCCCTACTTTCTAACAAAATGGAACCATTTGCCCTTCTCCAAGGCAACCTGCATGTTCACATTGTCAATATATCCTCTGAAATGCTTTGTGCATTTATTTTCATCAGTAATAACACCCACTAATTAATGTACTTCTTACTAGGCATATGGTAACTCTGATCCTCACAATAATTCTGCAGAGTAGATTTTTTAAAAGTCCATTTTTCTTTCGTCTTACAAAGAGAATCAAAGCCCAAATTGGTGAACCAAGTCTCAAATTACATTAGAAACTGAAAATAATAATGATCTATGTTCTCCAGGAATTTATGGTTCAGTAGGGAAGACATTAAAAATCCACAAAAGCACTTTCAAACAATTACTTATCTGAAGTATTTACAATTTTCAAGAGATTTATAAGTAAAGTGGGGGAACAAAAGTGGAACAAGAACTTGAGCTGATCTTAAAGTAGGACAAAGAATGCCTAGGAGGAGGAAGAGAAAAGAAACTAGAGCATTTTGAGAGAAAAACATGCGAAGGCACAGAAATAACAGGTACAACTGCAAATAATATTTGACTAGAGCAGGAATGTGATCTAATGTAGATACATTTGGAGTCCTTGAAGGTATTAGATCTGAGCAGCAAATAACTTGTCCTGCATGCAAACACCAAGTTTCCTCTGGTTTTGGTAACTGGATAGATGACAGCCGCTGTTTCCTGATAAGGGGAAATTTGTAAGAAGCAACTTGCAGAGAAATGGTAATAAGTTCTGTTATGGGCAAATTGAGTGAAAACTCTCTGAGATATCCATATATTAAGATACTAGAACTAAGAAGAGAAACGTGGAAGAGACGTAGATTTTAAAGTTACCACTATATTTAAGGTGAGAGGTAAGAATGTGAAGAAAACAGCAAAATAAAGTCAAAGAAGTTGGAAGAGAACTAAGATAGGTGAATAAATTTAAAGAAAGGGCTTAGACTCTACAGTAACTGGAAAACAAGAAACATCTCTGTCTCCAGTTTCTAGTACCCAACCCCTTTCTTACCTCTAAATTTATAGATGTTCATGGAGCATATTTTATTCTGATTCTATGCATCTTCAATTATGATACTCCTGCACCCTGTCTACACCTTTGTGAATATTCCCTTTATCAAACTCTCTCCAAATTACCCTAGTTTGAATGTGTCATTGATTCCTGCTTCAACCCATACAAAGAAGCTAGAATTTATCTTATGGTTGGTGTAGAGAAACAACTGTGAGAAAGGGAGATAAATGATCAAATTTGGTTTTCAAAATAATCACTGATGATGTGAAAGAGATCAAACAGTTGTAACACTAGAAGAAAAGAATAAACCTGAAGAAGATAAATGCTTAAAATGGGTTGATAGGATGAGAGAGGTATAGAAGTGTTAAAGATCTTGAGGGGGAAAAAGAATTATAGGACTTGGTAATTCTGTTTGGGTGTTAATATTGCTAAGAGAGGGGCTAATGACTAAGTTTATGACTTGGGTGACAAAGTGATTCAGTTGATCATGGGTGTTAATAAAGAGTTAAGTATTTGGGAGAGGATAACAAGTTCACTTTTGGATATTTAGAAGTTCTTGGAAGATAGCTAAAGGTTTATGTTCAATAAATAGATATAGTGATCTGTGAGGATAGAAATGTTCCATATCTATCCTTTCCAATATGGTAACGTAGCCAAAAGTGGCCTTGATCATTTGAAATGTAGCTAGTATGACTGAGGAATTATCAATTTTATTTCATTTTTATTTAATCAACTAGCTCATGCAGCTGTTAGCTATTATATTAAACAATGTAGATGTAGTGCTAAGAATGGTTTTTGCATTTTTAAAGGTTTGAAAAATCGAAAGAAGAATACTTTGTGACATGTGAAAATTACATAAAATTCAGATTTTAGTATCTTAGAAGGAAAGTTTTATTGAAACGCAGCAATGCTCATTTGTGAATTTTGTTTTATCTTGTTTTGGTTTTTTTTGGTACTGGGAATCGAACTCAGACCTTGTGCTTGCCAGGCAAGTGTGGCACCACTGAGCTAACTCCCCGCCCCTCATTTGTAAATTTTTAATGACTCTCTATTTGACTATCTCTTTGATCTCTCTGTTTGACTATACTTTCCTACAGTATAGTCAGAGTTGGATAATTTTGACAGTGATGATATGGTCCATAAAGCCTAAAATACCTGGTATCTGGTACCACGTTACACAAATGTTGTTTGTAAACAATTTGGATTGCAAACAGAAGCGTTTGGCAAAACTTTGTTTTTGTTTACGAACTGCATCAGGTGACAAACAAGACCATGGCCATCTTTCCCTCAAGAACACGAATGTGGGCATCTTTTCCAAAATTGTAGAACAAACTTAAGTTTGAACAAGTATACTTGCCATCTGGCCCTTACTAACACCTGGTATGGGAGATGAATCAGGATTGTGTATGAAGATTTGAGAGTTGTCAGGAAATAGATGTCAGTTGAAACCAAGAGAACAGATGTGATGCTCAGAAAAATGTATAATGTTGATTTGTGAGAGAAGGTTTGAAAGTATAGAACCCTGCAAGCCAACAGTAAAGAAGACAAAAACTGGATCTCACAAAGAAAACCATTAAGTAGTTCAAGGAGAACCAAGGTATACAGTTGCCCAAAGGAAAGGGGAGAAAAGAGCCCTCATTTTTCCCCCAGGAACTTTTTGTGCCAGAACACTTTGTGGCTCTCTATGTACCTTGTTTTAAATTTTATAGCAACATTATAAGATAATTTATAATAACGAGTAAGTACTTAAAAAGGAACTGAAGCCAAGTTGAGTCTGAAACTCTTTAAAATACAATTTGCGAGGCAGAAGTTTCAGTGTGGAAGTCAATGGAGGAAGAGAGCTAATAATTACTACACAAATTAAATATGTGTAGTGTGTGAAGATTAGAAGGTAATTTATGATTTTTTTTAAATTTATGATTTTTAACAAGAGTAGTCTTGGTGAACTTGTAGAAAGATAAGCCATATTAGCATATTTGAGTACCAGACTATGTCATTAAGCTTGTCATAATTTGTTTTATTAAGTCTTTATCAGATTAAGTATAGCAAGTAGATAAGATATAAACATTGGGATTAATACATCATTGCATAATTCTAATCTTTAAGAATTAATACTTCATTGTTCAAATTTAGGTTCCTACTTTGGAAACAAAAGATCTTACGCAGCAAATGTAGTTACATCAAATTTTACTTTTGGTACCAGCTCATCTTCTGCACGAGAAACTAATTGTCCTCAAGTACTTAAAACTCCATTGTCTGCTGGAAATCCCCAGAGATCAGGTTACAAAAGTTGGACACCACAAATGGGACATTCAGGTAAAAATAAATACATTCATTGCAGTGACTTTATCCATAATTTCAGTCTAGGTTAATAAGGTTATGCACAGTTCTGGTATTTTTTGTTACTAAATGTACTCCAATATTTTAACCATTTTGACAAAAGATCAGAAAGATATCTCTATTATACATGATATTCATTTAAATGTAAAAGCTGATCCTTATAAAAGTACTAGATGTTTGTTGATTTGGAGACAAGTCTTGCTATGTGGCCCAGGCTGGCCTTGAACTCCTGCCTCAGCTTCTCAAGTAAGTGAAACTATAGATGTATGTCACTGCACGCCTGAGTGGTGTTTTTTATTTGTCTGTTTTTGAAGTCAAATTTCAATTTTTATCTTTACTAGATTTTCTTTATTTTTCTTTTTTCATTTTGTTTTGCTTTCTGAGAGAATCTTGCTATAATCCAAGCTGATCTCTAACTTACTATGTAGCCCAGGCTGGCCTTGAACTCATGATCCTCCTGCTTCAGTCTCCACCTACTAAATTTTCTTGAGACTAAATGGATGAAATAGTTTTTCATGTATAATAGTTCTCTAAGGTACATACAAAGAAACAGGCTGAGCTGCTGGATGGACCGCTGGTTATATTCCTAGGCCATAGGTATTGGTGTTTTAGTTCAGCAGTTGGAAAGAGTGAAATTGAAAGAATGGGACCATGGTTATGTGGATCAGGATGGATGGATCAACTGCTATGCTCAGTAGAAATGCTTAGTTGATATTTGCCTACCTGCCTGCTTGGATTCCAGGAGTAGGCTTGAGGCTGAGGTGAGTGTTGATTAAACTCCAGAGTGTGTGTACTCCTGTTTGTACATGCTGTTTGTTATGGTGGTTATGTCTTTCTCTGGGTGGGCTTGGGTATGGCCTTTGAGGAGTGGAAGCTCTGGTTAAGCCTCCAGGGGTGTAACAACTACTGCCTGCTTCTTATACTTGCAGTGGTCATGTTCTTGCCTGTATGGGGTCTGGATTATTATTCTCTATTTAGAAGAATCATGTCTCTGATCTTTGTTTTTCCACATAAATTTTGGACCACCAAAAAACTTAACTGAGATTTTGATTGAAATTGCACTTGTACTGAGACAATAAATGCATTTACAAAGAACTGCAATATTGAGTCTTTTCATTCCTGAATATGACACATTTCTCCATTTAAGGAATAGTGTAGTATACTCTGGGGATGTGGCTGGATCAGATCACCACCAGATTCCCTGCTCTCATATGCTGCTGACTCACCATGCTACAGTAAAGACTGTAGGCAGAGCCTCTTTTATCCTAGAAGGTTCATCTAGGGCCTTTTGCTCAAAAAACTTACACTGTGGTCACTTTAAAGGAGAAATGCTTTAGGCATTCTATCATCTATTGTAGACTTTGTATTAAAGAATGAATTTGGAGCTAAAAGATAATAAATTGATAATTGGCCTTACTCCTTTGTCTACTTAACTTCCATACACATTTGGACTCCTTTACTACAACAAAACAATTCTATATTTCTACCTAATAAAACACATCTATCCTTCTTCAAACAAAAGTTCTCACTTTTCCCCTAAATGAGAAGACTCAGTCACAGTAGTGAGTGATTTTGTACTAGTTACTGTATTTATAATTCAGTCATGATGCTATCGAATATTCTGTTACCCGAGACTAAATTGTAAAATTAATCTCCAGTAATTTATGCATAAATTTTTTAGATTGAAGTAAGAGTGAAAGAAGTGGTTATGGGTGTCTGGCGCAGGTCTGGAGGGCTAGCAGTCTCCCATATGGCCCTGCCCTCTTCTCTGGCCCGTCTCCAGGTCTTCGTTCTTAGTCCAGTGAGGAATGGAGAAGTGGGGCAGGGTTGGCTCAAAGCCACCTTGGAAAATGGGGCAGTCAGGGATGAAACAAATGTGAAGCCAAGGTTTAATTCTGATATTGGGAATGCAGGGAAAGCTACCTTGTGCTACCATGTGTACTTGTGGGCCTTTAGGAAGGGCACTCATAATTGTAGGAATAGGCTGGTTTCTAAAAGTAACTGTTTCACTGATTAGTGAAATCTAGGCCAGTCAGGGTCTTACCCTTTGTTTCTGGGGTGAGAAAAGGACCATGAGGGCTAGGGGCACATAATACACGTAACAGTTCCACAAGGGCCAGCTTCCTCAAGTACACTGTCCACAGTCAGCATGTGGTCATTTTATAAGTGTCAGCCCCCAGCTTGTGCCCTACGTCATCCCTGCCTATGCTCCGTCTAACTGTCCCTGCATCCCCCCTCTGACTTGATCATCTTACTGCTAGAGGGTTAGTGGACACCCCTGGAACATTACTGGAAACCTCTGCAGTAGGCACCAGTCTCTTGCTCATTGTATGATGTAGGTCTGAGAAAAAAACTGAAAGAACAAAGAGAGACAGAAAACGAGATATCAGGATGACCAATGCCGGTACCACCGAAAAAGGCACTGACCAGTCCAAGCCACTGATTTTTATTGGTAATCAATTAGGGTAAAGGCGAGCTCCATGAAAGGGCAGAACTACATGCAAGGAAGCACAATCGTGTGGTCTCTATAGAAATTAATGTAAGCAAGCCTCAAAGGACAAGACAAAGCATTCTCAAATTAGAACAGAACAGACAAACTATACGGTTGTTATTAGGACATTGTCCTTCCAGTAAAAAGGTTTTAGATGTGGGAATGGAATTTGGAGGCGAGTTACTCTGACTTTGGTACATAGGCTTTGGCCGAACTCATTTCTCAAAAGAAGCCGATTGTGGAGTTAACTCTTCACAGCCTGCACTGCTTACAGACTGCTTTGGGCATAGTCAATATTGCAGTCTCCTGCTTAGGGGAACAGAGTGATGGCTGCTCTGACTGCTTCCTGCTGGCTAGAGGCAAATGGGAGGCAGGTGATGTCAGTCGACAGCATTAGTCTAAGTGGCTGCCGTGGAAGGAGGATGGTAGCTCCATGGCAGGTTCCATCTGTGGGACTACCTGCATTTTGATAGCATTCCTCTGAAGTGAAGCGAACAAGGCGGTTAAGAATACAGGGGCCAAGCAAACAAAAATAAAAGTATTAGTGGAGGAAGAAGCCAGGCTGAGATGGGAGGCAATCATGACTTAATCTGATTTAGCAACTCATTATGGGGAAGTGCCCTACTTCAGAGGAAACTTAAAGAAGGGAGCAATAGCTTATACAGATACAAGTGTGAAACCTCAGACTGTCAGCTTGGTGTTTGCTGTGACACAGGGGCCGCAACTCCTCTACTGAAGGGCCCGGTTGCTTATCTAATCCCACCTAAGGGTCTCAGCTGTCCCTACAGTTAGTTGGTAGAAATAAATGTGTGCATATACCGTATTTCCCACAAAATAATACCTAACCAGAAAATAAGCCCTAGCATGATTTTTCAGGATGCTCATAATGTAAGTCTTACCCCAAAATAAGCCCCAGTTAAGATAGACAGATGCATTAATACATCTGTTGCAATACATGATGGACATACTGAATTACGTAATAATAATAGTAGTAATATATAATTAAATAATATTCTTGACAGTATCACTTAAAATAAATGATAATATAAATTAAAATTAAGTATTTGTAAATACCCAAGCAGGAGACTTTGGACAAGAGGTAAACACCTATGTGAACAGAAGAACTCGAGATTTACTGCTGAATGACCAATTATAATATTATTTATCACAGAGCAATGACAGCATAAACTCTTTTTTAGTTAGTTTTAGAGATGTCTTCTGAATATCCACAGGAACTTGGTGATTCTTTTCTAGTGAACAGTAGGGAGGTTACAGCTGGATGTGATGGTGCACTCCTAAGGCCCCAACTGCTTTGCAGGCTGAGGTGGGAGGAGGATTGAGTCCACAAGTTCAAAATCAGCTGCAGCTGGAAATGTATTAAAAAGGAGGAAGGAGGTCATAGTGTGTAGCAGAGCTTCCACTGATCTCTATATGGTGAATTAATCATCAATTTAATCACCATTTATATATAACATAGCTTTCATGAGGAAAGGCTTCCAAGATTTAAACATGATAGATTTTAAATGAACTCTTAAGTTGACTCTTCCTCAGGGACCATAAATGTATAAATGTTTTTCTGAGCACACAATAGAAACATATGAGAGAAAAATAGAATCTTGGTCAGAGTGGGAAAAGAGGGAAGAAAAGGAGTAAATTATAATATTTGATACTGAATAAAAGAGCATTTTGCCTTTTTGAAAATAAAATTTTAGGTATTTTCAGTCTGACTTTTTTTATTCACTCATAAATAATACCTGACAGTTAAGTAATTTCATGTATTTTACTAGACACTCCTACATATTATTGCATTTGATCCTTATATAGCAATCTGGTAAAAACATTTGGTTGGTAATACTAGTTCCCAAATGAGGAAATGGTTGCTTTAAATAGGTTAAATGATTTACTTGAGCATTTGTAGTTTGTAAGGCCCAGATCTCAGAGCCCCAGCTCTGCAGGCAAGATGCCCTGGGGGCAAATTCTGTCTCTACCTTTTCCCTGTATCCCTCAGTTTCCTTATAAGTAAATGGAGTAAATCACGGTATCTATTTGATAGAATTTGGTGACAATTTAAACGAGTTAATCCAAGTAAAGAATTTAGAGTGTTTTTGACACATAATAAGCACTTAATAAATGTTGGGTATGTCATAATTTTTAAAGTATTTATTTTTAGTAATGTATGTTTGTAGCACATAATGATTACACTCACCACGGGGAGTTGTAAGTGTACACAACACATCTTAATTCTTTTCACACCCTCCCCTCTCCCTCCATCTCTCGGCCCCTTCCCATGTAGAGACTTGGGTAAGTATAGTCCCATTTGACCATTTCAGCCAGCTTGTGAATTAGGCAAGGAAAGTTATTACATTATAATTTGTGATTTAAGATTATTTATTATGAAATAATTTACCAAGGTTCAAATAGTTTTTTAAGGTACATGATTTGTGTTTTTTGATCCCAGGTTTAATGCTCCTTTTATGACTGCATTCCAATACAATACAAAATAAGACAATGTATACATTTATTATTCTAAATGTAAAGTTTTGACAAAGTACTTAGAGAATTAATGTTTTTATTTGGTTTGGATAATGAAAACCTATTTTTTGATGAGGGGAAAAAGTTATTTCTTTGAATACTAGTAAAATAACTAGACTTGGGGCTTTGAAGTCTTAATGTGAAGGAATTAGAAATGATTACTAGAATGTTTATATTTTTTGTTTTAAAATGCTTCACAGCTACATCTTCCTCTTCAGTTTCTGCACATTCCCCATCAGTTATTGTGGCTGTGGTAGAAGGGAGAGGACTTGCCAGAGGTGAAATAGGAATGGCAAGTATTGACTTAAAATGCCCACAGATTATACTCTCCCAGTTTGCAGACAACACCACATATGCAAAGGTAAGTATTAATAACCCCAGAATTAGTGTGCAGATTCCCAAGTCACTGCTTCTCTAATTAGTTTACATTTTGGTAGCATAAAAGTTATTCGTGGTTATTCCAATGTAAATAATCTGAATTAAAATAAAACTCTTTTATGTCTCATTTTTATTTTTAAAATATGTTTTATCCTAAAAAGAATGTTTTATTGGTATTAGACTATCCTAAGACCACTGTTAATATTAGCTTCTAAAGTTAATGTCTTCAAGGTAGTAATTTCTAAAATTACTCCACAGATAACATGTGATAATCCTTCCTCCAGAGGGTTGTTTCCACCGAAATTGTATTTGAAATTTATTTTTCAAGATTTAAGGAAACCTAGTTTATTAGATTAGTTATAATTTAATATCTTCTTGCCTTTACTTCTTATTTGCCTTCATTTCATATCACTTGTCATGAATTTGGGCCACTGGCCTATTGTCATGGGAATTTGTATAATCTATCAGATAGAGATAGTCTATTCCTAATCTCTATATTTTAAAAAGTTGACTCAATTATAATTACTTATAAATGGGATCCATTCTTATTTTTAATATTTTATTATTCTTTATTCTCCAATTTCCCTGTATTCCCTGGAAAATAGGCTTCCTTTTTCCTCACTAATAATTAATGTTTAATTATACTTAATCTAAATCAGTGATGGCAAACCTTTTAGAGCTTTCTATGATAACAAACAGCCCGCTGTGGCACATGTGCTGTAGGTTCACCACCACTGACCTAAATGACATTAATGTTGCATACTAACTTCATAACTGAGTGTCTGGGTATTTTACAGTTTTTTATATAATTTGAAAAGAATAGGAAAACTATTTTGCTTTGTTTTGTTGTTAGTGAGACAGATTTTACACAGTCCAAGCTGGCCTTTAACTTAGTATATAGCCTTGACTAGCCTCAGTCTCAAGGTGATCCTCCTGCCTCAGCTTCCTGCATCCTGAGACTGCCCCATGGGATTTTTCTTTTAATAAGGGAGTATTAGACCAACTGATTATGAATTTCCATCTAGAGTAACTCTAACAAGTGCACTTCATTTTGTGAAAAGCATAAGGCAGATATTTTTCATTTGTGTTTCTGCACTTTTCATCTAAACTGTACAAGTATGGACAAACTGATTTTGATTATATTGGCATAGTTACACTATTGGATATGTTCATATTTTTCATACAGAAGGGTAAAATATGGAGCAGAAGAATGCCTTTTAAAATATCTTATTTGGGGAATGTATATTTGATGAGTTTAAATTACTGTTTGAGTTAAAGCCACTACAAACTATAGCCCAATCTGGGTGTAGTGGCACATTCCTGTATCCCAGTGTTCCAGAGGCTGAAGCAGGGGATCATGGTTTTCAGGCCAGCCTGGACTACAATCATGTGTCCAAAAACAAACAAATGAAAAAAGAGAAATCTGTATCTATATATACATATGTAAATGGCTTATGTTTTTGAAAATATGTCATATTTTTATTTATATAGGGATGTACATTTACTATATTCCCATTAGAAATCTATTTTGATTTAAATACATAATTAAGATCAGTATAATTTTGTTATCTATGAATTAATTTTAAATACTTGTCTTTCAGAAAGATGAAACTCTTTGTTTTAGAGACTTAAAAACTTATATTTAAGAAATTGTTTCTTCCAAAAATTGCAGGTGATCACTAAACTCAAAATTTTATCACCTTTGGAAATCATAATGTCAAATACTGCTTGTGTTGTGGGAAATTCAACCAAGTTATTTACTCTTATCACAGAAAATTTCAAGGTAAACAATTTTCATTCTCAATAATAACACTCAAGATTGAATTATTTAAACATATCTTGTAATATTATTAAAAAGAGCAATAATTTGAGTAACTGAACATTTAGAGTCCTAAAGTAGTTAATAAATATAAATCCTAATCTAAGGAACTACTAATGTCAGAACTGATAGAGAATCCATTGGCTTAGTTTGGCCCCGTTGATCTACTTAAAGCAAAAGAAAAAGTATTTTAAGTAATAGTGAGATTTCTCAGATTGTGCAAGGAGCAGATTCTTAGAGAAAGCAGTTTTCCATAGGTGTAGCTTCCTGGAAACTAATTACTGTGATGTCAGACGAGTTGAAATTGAAGTTCTCATCCTTTTAGGGGATAGCAGCTCTCAGCAAGTGCTTTTTCTTCTCGGCAGTTTGATCTGTGTTACAGAATTATTTCGGCTTCCCCTGGTAACATACACTGTCTCACAATTAGCCTGCTGCTGTTGTCTCCATCTTCGAGACTGTGACAAGTGCTGCGGAAGCCTGTCCAACAAATGCTTTGTGCTTCTAAGGGTCTCTCTACCGTGTAGTTAATTTCTTCTCTCCAGCAAATCTCCCTGTTTTGTAGAAAAGGGGGTGTGGTCCAAAACCAAGTAGGCAGCTTTGCAGTTGGAATATTTCCTGAGGTGTGCAGATGATTTTCAGAATATACAATATTTCCTTATGTTGGTAGATTTACTGCTTAACAGAGTTGGAACCAAGCTGAAATTTAGGGTCCGATGAGTTCCTTTTTTGTTTTTAATATATCCTGTACCTCAGTTCTGTAAGATTTGTTATGGGACTCTAAAGTTCCTATGTAGCTCAGCTGTTTTTGTATCATTGACAGAAAGACTCCCTATTCTAAATCTGTTGGCTCTATGACACATGTGTCTTCATCTGCCCCTCCCCACTGCCATGCTGGGACTAGGGACTGAACTCAGGGTTTTCACACTGGCCCACATCCCTACTTTCCCAGCCCTTCCTTCCCTCCCCTGCCCTCCCCTCCCC
>NW_004624742.1:21044848-21144932 GCF_000247695.1 Heterocephalus glaber | reverse complement strand
AATACAAAAAAAAAAGAATCAAGGAGCTGGGCCAGGGATTTAGCTCAGTGGTTTTGGCACCTGCTGCGCAAGCGCAAGGACCCGAGTTTGATCCCTGGTACCAAAAAAAAAAAAAGAATAGAGGAGCTTCCCTGGTTTCAAAACTGTCTCTTGCCGGGGATATACCTCAGTGGTTTCACCGCCTGCTCCACAAGTGCAAGGACCCGTGTTGGATCCCCTGTACCAAAAAAAAAAAAGTTTCAAAACTGTCTCTTAGTGACCCTTTGAGTTTCATGTTTTTTTTTTTTTTTGGGAACTGGGGATTGAACTCGGGTCCTTGCGCTTGTGCAGCAGGCGGTGAAACCACTGAGCCAAATCCCCGGCCCCTATTTCATGGTTTTTGGTCTGTAAATTGGGACAATCTGCCTCTAGAGAAATGATGTTTTATATAAAATAATCAGAGATGGCCTCATTGATAAAGTTACATTTCAGAAAATTCTTGCATGGATTGGAGAAGAAAACCAGGGAAGCATCTGAGGTAAAAGTATACATTCAGAGAGGGAAAATCCATACTTTTATTGTCATCATTATTGCTGTTATTACCACATATATCATAAAAGGTTAAACCAGAAGCACTATGAGGTAGAAGGCAAATGGACTTCATAGTTAAACAAATTTCAGTTTGATAGAATAAGTGACTTGACCTTCCACAGTTTTACTTACACGAAAATTAGAGTTAACAAGACTTACATCATAGGATTATTGTAAAGGTTAAATGAGATAACTTTTATTTTATTTTTTTGGTACCAGGTATCGAACTTGGGACTTTGTGCTTGCGAGGCAGGTGCCGGAACCACTGAGCTAAACCCCTGCCCTGAGATAACTTTTAAAACAATGTTAGCATATATGTTCCCTACCTGTTCATTTCCTTTCATTCCTAACAGTACTCTCACAGGCCATTGTTATTATATTAGCTTTTTACTTATTACATTTATTAAAAATAGGTAAACCTTTCACTACACAACTTCATGCCCCTTTTTTTGCAATCTTTAAGAAGTTCTAATATGTCTCTTTATTTTAAATAAATTAAATTCACCTCATATAGGTGGCATGTCATAGATTGGATAGGTGGAATTGGGTTTCATATTCTCAGGTAGCATAGTATAAGGGTCTGCTCTTTTTTAGAGTGTGAAAGACTGAGTTTAAGACTTATGTGATGTTGTGATAGTATAAAGTTGTTAGAAGACAGAGACTCTTGAATTTCTTTCTTCTTTTGATGCTTAGGATTGGACCCAGGGTTTTGCTCAAGCTAAGGAGTTTTTCTAGTACTATGCTACATTCCACCCCTATTTTTTATTATTGTACCTAATACATTGAATTAGGTTTCATAAGAGTAATGTCTAGTAATGTCTAGCTGGAGACTGCTGTAATTCACTTAGCAAGTTAGATAACCATTCTCTTTTTATTAATAACTGAGAAAAACTTTAATTTCAGTGTTGAAAACGTTAAAAAATAAACTTTATATAATGGTTAAGCCACCTATCCTTCTACCATAATGTGTTGAAGAAAGCAATTTTGAGCTAGCATATGACCATTAAAATTTTTATTTTGAAATTAAAACTTCTTTCAGAATGTTAACTTCACTACTATCCAAAGGAAATACTTCAATGAAACAAAAGGATTAGAGTACATTGAACAGCTGTGCATAGCAGAATTCAGCACTGTCCTATTGGAAGTTCAATCCAAGTAAGCTCCATCTTGAGGAAAGTAATGAATCATCCAGTGGGAATTCCATAAGGGCAGGGACTTTCACCTGCTTTGTCCCCTGCTATATTTCTTTTTTTCTTTTGGTGCTAGGGATCAAACTCAGGACCTTGCGCTTGTGAGGCAGGCGCAGCACCACTAAGCTAAATCCCTGGCCCTGTTCTATGCTGTATTTCTACCATCTTGGCTTGTAATGTATACTCAGTAATTATTGAAATACTAAAATAGTTAACTAAATTGTATATAAAGCATATATTCATAATTTAATTCATGCAGAATGGCCCAAATTGGGCATAATCTATTGTCCTAATGATTATGTTCACTGCACTTTTGAGTGAAATGCTCAACTACCCACATAATACAGGAAATATGAGGCTCATGAGTGAAACACAGTTACTGTGTTTCTGTTACTTTTTACCTTTACTTCTAAAAATTCACCTTGAGACAGGGAAGATACTTTGGGAACAGATATGTCTTACAGTATGTTAGATAGATACTTTCTTTGAGGCTGGTTGGCCCACTTGTTTACTCAGTTAATCACAATGGCTGCTCTTAGAAAGAGTGTAACATACTTTCTCGTACACTGGGACCTCCTGAGGCTGTCATGATGATCACTTCTTGGCCTTTTGGCTAAGATCAAGTGTAATGTCATGCTGTCATGATATTATCTGAATGGTAGGACAAAAATGGACACAAATTACAATTGGATGTTTTCTTCTAACAAGTGATTTTGGGGAGTCTAATAACCCTTAAAGTGACAGACTTCAAAAATTTATGTATTTGTTTCAGTTTTTTAGATTAGAGGTTATTTACCTAGTTTTCAAAATAAGGTTCATTCACTGTTCATTTTCACTTTGAATTTAAACAATGCTATGCAAATGTTTTACTTGTCCTAATATTAAGGTGAAATAAGTATTACTTTTTATAGCAATATTTTTTTTTAATCCTGAAGACACAGTATTGTATCATTGATCACCTTACAGGTATTACTGCCTTGCAGCTCTTGCAGCTTTGTTAAAATATGTTGAGTTTATTCAGAATTCAGTTTATGCACCAAAATCGCTGAAGATTTGTTTCCAGGGTAGTGAGCAGACAGCCATGATAGATTCAGCATCAGCCCAAAACCTTGAATTGTTAATTAATAATCAAGACAGTAGGTAAGATCATTTAATATTATTCCAATAGAATATATCAGTATATTTTATGTCATATTTTTCTATGAAGTTAAAGTTATTTAAATGGTTTGATGACAAAATATTGAATAAACATTTTTAATCTTTTTAAAATCATTGTACATTATTGCTGAACTACTCAGATGTTTCACCAAAGTCAGGTTTTAAAAAGATTTTTGTATTAACTCAATTCAAAACTAGATAAAGGGGATGAACAGACATTTCTCCAAAGAAGGTAAACAAATGGCCAACAAGTACATGAAAAGATGCTCAACATCTCTAGTCATTAGGGAAATAAAAATCAAAACCACAGTAAGATACCACTTCACACCCATTAGGATATGGGTTAAATTACTCTATTAGTGATTTTCTGTGTTATCCTTCCTATGTTGCTACCACATAGGAAGTCAGTGATCAACCTTGGTAATTATTACAAAGTGTTTCATGTTCAGTTTTACCTTGTCAGGTTTCATATTTCATCACTGTTTGTCACTGTTAAATGCTGCTTGAGTGCATGCTATATATCAGGGATACAGAGACTTGAAAGATTATCTCACTTCTGGGTGCTCATTGATAGCTGAAAAGGAGAGATTTTGAAGCATTTTAGAGACTCAAGTCAAAGAATTTTAGGCTAAAAGACAGATATCCTACTGAACTACCGGAATAGTTCAAATGCTTCTATGATCTTGTCACCTCTTAACAGCTATTAATTTCTATATCAAGTGGCAGGCCTGTGTATGCTACTCACTTCCTTTGTTCCTGCAGAAACAAAGACCGCAAATAAGAGAAGAAACTGTGCATGTGATGAGAAACTCCCAGCCAGTTGGTTTAATTAGTTCCTAAAAATATAAATTGCTATAACCCAAATCTGGTAATCCGATGACTAAAACTTGAGAGTTCTTCACCTCACATTCAGCCCATCCAAAAATTTTCTTGACTGAACCTTCAGAATCTATTCCAAATTTTAATCTCTTCTCACTATTTCTAGTGCTAACACCTTAAGTCAAGCCCCTGTCATCTTTAACCTGGACTTGAGCTTCCTAATTTGTCTTCTTACTCTCCTACAGTTATTCTCAACATAGCAACCAACGTATATTTTTAATCCAGAAATCAGGTCTTGTAACTCTACTACATAAAACCTTCTCGTGGTTCTCCTTACATTTTGAATAGAGCCCAGACTCTTCACTATGACCTACAGGGTACCTATGTCCTAGTCCTTATCAAATTCTTCATTCACCTCTCTCCATTTTTACCCTTCCCTCTTCCCTGCAAAGTTCTGTGAACTTTGATTTTTCTAGATCGGGAGCCAGACTTCCTAGGCTTTAATTTCTGCTCTTCTACTTGCTTGGAAATCCTGGACAAGTTATTAATTTTCTTGTGGTTTAGTTTTTTCACCTGTAAAATGTGGCTAACAGTAGCATCTACCTCATACCATCCCTGTTAAAATTAAACACGTCAATCCATAGGAAGTCTTCAAATCAATTCCTGATACATACTAAAGTTACATGTATGTTGTCCTCATGATCATCATTGCCCATCTCATCATCATCTTTGCATCTTTGCACCGCTTCCTTTTTTGAGGTCCTAAGTCAGCTATCAAATATCCAAGGGAAATCTTTTCCAATTTAGCTAAAGCAATCCTCCTGATCATTCTCTGAGTATTCCTTATTTTTAGCTGTTCTTTTATTATTTTCTTTCTTTATATGATTATGTATTTATTATGTATCTCCCCTTACTCTTTGTCTTGTCTCCAGGCATGGCTATGATAAAAATAATTGGCAGTCACTAGCCTGTAAAGCCTGTGAAGATAGGAATCTTGTCTGTCTTGTTTGCTCAGGGCATAAAATACTCTTTTAATGAACCAGCTATTTCACATGCATCATAATTGTCTCATAAATAGTCCAGTGAAATAAATTTTTAATAGTAGCTCATTTCTTTATAAGGATCATTTAGAAGTGATGAAACTGTCTTTTGCTTATAGTTCTCCTGTAATTTCTTCAGTTAGAACAAAATTATTAGATCAAATGCTTATTTTATCAATGTAAAAGTCCTTGCCTTTAAGGATATATCATTGACATTTTGCTATTATTGGTTGGATGCTATGGACTAGAAAATGGGTTTTTTTTAGTCTGAATATTATAACAGATCTTTGGGAAAAAGTCACTAAGTGCAAGGAGATATTCTTGATCCTTTTAGTCATAATGTGCTTCATAGACTGACACCAGGGAGTATTCAAAATGTAGATTCTCAGGTGTTATCCCAGACCTAGAGAATTAGAATTCCCATGTAATTTGCATGCAAAATAAGGTTTGAGAATTACTAATGTAATTATAGAATTATTTAATTATGAAGTTAAAATGCAATTGTCTTGGATTTTTTTGGTATACTTAATGAAATTCCTCAACTTGTGTTTTCAAAGGAATAATCACACTCTCTTTGGTGTTCTAAATTATACTAAGACTCCCGGAGGGAGTAGAAGACTTCGTTCTAATATATTAGAGCCACTAGTTGATACTGAAACCATTAACATGAGATTAGATTGTGTTCAAGAACTACTTCAAGATGAGGGACTCTTTTTTGGCCTGAAATCAGGTAAATGAATATCACCTAACTTTGTAAATACAGATTATTTTAAAGTGCAATTCATTTAGCCGAGTCATTTTTTGTGTTTCTAAAAGGCAGATTAAAGGCAGATTATACATTTTTACTGGGAATCTATTTTCCTGAAATTTTCCCCCTGAATCCTGTAGTAAATAATTTCAGTGGCATGTTTTATATTTTGGTACCCTGGATGGTATTCTTTTCCTTTTATCCATGGATTATTTTAATAGACATTAAAAATTATTTTTTCTCCATGGTGATACTCAAAGAAGGGATGCTTTGTCAAGACTGTAATGATCAACAGATGGGGGTTATTAGTTTCTTAGGGCTTCTGTAAGAAGTACTATATATTCTGTGGTTTAAAACAAATTTTTCATCTCACAATTCTGAAAGCTCGAAGCTGAAAGCAAGGTGTTGATAGGGCCATTTCCCCTCTAAAGCTTGTTTGGAAGAATCTTTCCTCTGCCTAACATCTGTTGGTGACTGTCAGTCTGGGCATTAGCTTGCAGCTCCAGCATGCCAGGCTCACCACTGTTGTCACATGCTGTTCTCCTTGTACAGTATGTCTTCACATTGCCTTCTTAAAAGGAAATCAGCCATATTGGATGAAGACACGCCCTATGGCCTCATCTTAACTTGATTATATCTACAGAAACCCAGGTTCCAGTTAAATCACATGCACAGGTACAAGGAGTTAGGACTTCAGCATTTCTTTTGGGGGGACATAGTTCAACTCATAACATGGAATGAAAGTGTAGTCCTTGGATTGCAGCTGTCTCTTCACTGGCACGATGGTGCGCTTTTCCTCTTAAATCTGTAGGTGGAAAGATATTTCATATGCACAGCTGCTAGTCAGCTGGCTGCTAGTTAGCAGCTTGGTCTCACTTCCATAGCTCCACTCTGCTGACTGCCCCATCTTGAATTTTGGGAGGCTAAACTGAGGTAGCACATGAAAATCTGGAAGAGATTTACATATAGCCTGAGTAAATTTTTCTCAATTCAATTCCTATTCCATGTGAGATAAAGAAGACCATTACAACAAGTAGTAGCTGTTCTATTTTATTATTCAGGGTAATATTTTATATAATCTATAATTTCACCTGTATCATAAAGTTTAAATGCTCATATATTTTCTGTTTGTTTCAGTTATATCAAAATTCCTCGATACAGAACAGCTTCTTTCTGTTTTAGTCCAAATTCCAAAGCAAGACACGGTATGCTTACATATGCATTATGTTACTGTTATACCCATATGATATAACTTAATATAATAATGGGGAAATATCAAAATGTCTTGGAACAAAGAGTACTTCATTATTGATATCTAGAACATTTTCATTTCTTTTAAAGGAAACTTTAAAAAATGTATTATCCTATGTCATGGTACAATAAAAGGCTTCTTAGATGGTCGAGAAATTAGCCTATTTTTGTTGATCACATATTTAAAGAATTATACATAATTTTCAAAGATCTTAGAGTATAATAACATTTACCTAATAAATTACTAAATAAAAATTACATAAGACCCAGCCAGGTATGAAGGCACAAGCCTGTAATCCCAGTTTCTGTGAGGTCAAGGAGGGTAAAAAGTTCAAGCCCAGCCTGGGCAGCCTAGCAACTTAATGAGACCATGTCTCAAAATAAGAAATAAAAAGGGATAGGGATTTATCTTTGTATGGAGGCCCTGCTTTCATTTGGTGGTGCAGACCCCCTACCACCACCAAAAAAGTTAGATCCAGAGTACATTCTTAAAAGTGATCATCATATGAAGTTCCATTAGCCTTCAAATATGCTTAACATTTAAGAATGAAGCTCTGTTGTCTACGGCCATACCACCCTGAACAGGACTGATCTTGTCTGATCTCAGAAGCTAGGCAGGATTGGGCCTGATTAGTACTCGAATGAAAAAATGAAGCAATATCATCTCTCAGTAATATTCAAACATAAGTAATGTTTAAAGACAAAAGAGGCAACAGTTTCATTCTTCCTCTTAAGGTGAACCAAAGAGTATTTACTTTAATGAATACATGTATATTTTTGTCCATATGCTTAAAGGAAGAAGATGTTTCAGATGTCAATAAAATTTCATTTAAAATTTTATTTAAAATTTCATTTTTTTTTGTAAATCCATTGAAGCCTAATTTGTATTTGGGGAGCCTTTCCATATTGTAAAGAAAATTGACTCTGAAGTTTCATTTTAATGAAGTACCTGTAGGTGGAAAATATGTTAGCTGTTGGACAGGCACAGCACTGGAAGTTAAAACACTTTATAATTCATTATACACAAGTGGGAGCTAATCTGAAATAACTAATGTGTAGAATAAAATTAGCTGACTTTATAAACTGAGTTTGGAAGTATTGCCTGCTCTTCAATTTTCTGGTAGTTTATGTAGAACCAATATGTATTCCTTAAATTTTTGATACAATTCACCAATGAAGTCATTAGAACTTGTAATATTTTGGTAGGAAGGTGTATAACTAAAAGTTAACTTTTGAATTAGATATGGTGCTCTTCAGGTTGTTTCCTTGTAAGTTGTGTTTTTTAGAGAATTTGTCATTCCACTCAGTTTTTCAAAGTTACTGGAATAAAATTGCTCACACATCCTCCTCATTATACTTTTTATATCAGCAAAATTTTCAGAGATGTACTCTCTCGTTCTTGGTATTGATAATTTGAATACTCTCTCTTCTGATCCATCTGACTAGGGGTTTCAACTTTATTGCTCTTCTCAAAGAACTAGCTTTTGAGCTCAATGATTTCTGTACTTTTTTTTTCTTGTGTTGTTTCACTGATTTTGGTTTTATCAGTTTTATCTCCATCCGTCTGCTTACCTGTGCTTCATTTTTATTTTTATTCAAGGCTCTAAAGGTAGAAGATGAGTCATTGATTTGAGGTCTTTTTATTTTCTAATATATTTAGTACTACAAATATTTTCATGAATAAAACATTAGCTATGTTTCACAATATTGGTATTTTGGTTTTTTTCTCATTCAGAAAAGTTCAAAAAACTTTTGACATTCCAATTTGTATCGCTTCTTTAATATATGGGTCCTTTAGAAGTTTGTTGTTTATTTCTAATGTGTGGGGACTCTCCAGTACTTTCTGGTATTGATGTCTAATTTACTTCCCTGGTGGACAAAGGACAAGAGTTGTGTAATACAGATCCTTTTAACTTTATTGGCACTGTTTCTATTGCCCCAAATAGTCTATCTTAGTTAATGTTCCATTTGAACTTGAAAAGAATGTGTATTTTGCTGACCTTGGCTGGAGTGTTCCGTAAATGTCAGTTAGTTCAAATTGATTGATAGTGTTTAAATTTCTTGTACCCATATTGGTTTTTTGTCTATTTGTTTTACTAGTTACTGAGAGAAGGATGTTGAAATCTACAGCCGTAACTGTGGATTTGTCTGTATTTTCCTTGCAGTTCCATCTATACATTTATCTAATGTACTTCAAAGCTCTTTTTATTAGGCACATTAACATTTAAGATAACTATGTTCTCTTAATGAATTTTAACTTTTATCATTATGAAATGACCTTCTTTATCTCTAGTAATGTTCGCTGCTCTAGAAATCTTCTGTGCGCACTACTAATACAGCTGCAGAGGCTTCCTTTTGATTAGTGTTAGCATAGTATACCTTGCCATCCTTTTGCTTTTAACATATTTGTGTCTTTAAAGTGAGTTTCTTATAGGCAACATGAGGTATGAACAAAAAATACAGTGAAAGATTAAATCCTTAAAAATTTATTACATATTTCCTTTAGTCTCCTTCAAAATACTCCCCCTTGTTTCAGACACACTCATTTAGCTCTTCTTGTGACCTTCTGAAGCAATCCTGGAAGTCTTCTTTCCCGTCTTTATTTGCACTGTCATAGCTGCATAAGTTGCCCTCCAGTAAGATGTCATCTCAACTAATTACCTACCTCTGTAATGACCCTATTTTGAAATACCTAGAACTTGATCATATGTTTGGGTGTGCATGACACAATTCAGTCTTTAAAAGTCTGTAAGTAAAGGCTATGTTTTTGTTTTACCAATGGAAAGAATTAGTAGTCATGTTATACCTGAGAGCAGTCTCTTTATTGTCATTTTATATAATGTACAGTATTATACAGCCATACAGTGGCAGTTATAAGAATCAGTAATATACATGTTTTTGCATTTGACTTTCTCTGATTAAATTTTAAAAATATCAGTTTAGCCAACTAGCTCTTTGAGAAATATCTGATTAGCTAGATAGCTCCTGTAATCAGTTTGACCACTAGGTTTCAGAAAAGTTCTCTGGTCTAGGTTGAAGGAATTCTATAAGCTGAGACTCTGGAATAGTATTTTCTTGTCCAGAAAAAAACACTATCTATTACTAGCCTGATGGGGTTTTTAAGGCTCAATGTTGCTTCCCATTTTTTAAATTAAAGCAAACTTTGGTTTTTGAAAAATAAGTCAGAGTTGTAAATCTTTTCCTAACTGGCATGTCTGTCCTTTGTGGAAGCATTTTATTACACTTTTAAGATGCAATTTACTTTTAAGAAAATGTAATCAGTATATTGAACTTCATACATGATTGATTCATGACTTTCAGTATTTTATGTACTTTTCTCACTTTTTTGAACTCTGGAAATATATTTTAATAACTCTTTTCTTGTATCTATCTTAATTAAACATAATGTATATATTAAAGTAGTTCAAACTTGTGCTGGTTAAATTGAATAATTTTCTAAAGCTGGTGAATGAATTAAAAGCTCTATTAGCTGAATTATATGATTAGTTTAAACTTCTGAGTGGACAAATGTTCTTGAAATTTTCCAGTATGAAATGTTTTACTTAAGACAAGTTCTTATACTTTATTCTTAAGGATATTGATTTTTATAAAATGTATCTTTCCTGATCATAAATATTTACTGAGAATAAACCTTAAATTTCTTAATACAAATAAATGTCTTTTCTTCCTGTGCAATATCTATAACCTTAGAATTTAATATACTGCACTAAGAATATCTGTTTTCCATTATAAACATCTAAAATACTACCTCTAACATTTGAAAACTCTGATATTAAACTTATTGTTTTACTCAGGATTCTTTGCTTTATTTTGAATGATTTTCATTTTTTGAAAAATTATTTTAGACTTCGCAACACAGTATATTTATTACATGGCCCTTTTACTCAAGAAATTTTTTTCTTGTTTTGTTTTTTGTTTTTTGAGACAAGGTCTCACTATGTAGTTCAGGCTGGCTTTGAACTCAATATGTAGCCCAGGCTGGCCTTGAATTCATGGCAATCCTACTGCCTCAGCCTCCTGAGTTCTGAGATTGCCAGTATGTACTACCATGTCTAGCTTCAAGCAATTTATTTTACCAAAAATTTTGGTAAATGCTAGAGATACAGTAGGAAGTAAGGCTCTGCTTATAATTCCCTAGAAGAACTTATAATTCAGTGTGAGATTTAGGTGAAAAAAAAAAGCAATTATAGCATAGTGGTATCAAAGACTGTAAGGGACCTGAGACTACTCTATTTGTAACCTAACAAGTTAGGGTGCCACAGTTTCATAGGTGCTGCCAGAAGACACAAGAGTCCTGGGTCAGACAGAAAAAACTTCAGTATCCCAATAGTCAGTAACCAGAGAATCAGCATTTTCTTGCACTGGCTCTCTAAGCTCCATTTCTCACAGGGCTGTGTGAAGAGGGCCAGGTGACTTCCTGTTACAAGGCAGAATCACTGAGGTGGGGAGCCTGCTTTATAATGGGCAGTAAGTATGACTTCTTGCTCTTGCAGCTTTATCTTTCAAGATTTTAAGCAAACCTACCGTCTGCTGTAGAAGGAGACACTAGTGTCTTTCAAAGCTATGCATCCTTGGAAATATTGTCTAAACCAAAGGTAATCAGTGCCTCTACTCACAAGATGGGTGAAAATGCAAAAAACAGTGGAGAATTGTCTCCCATTTCTCCATGGAGACTCTCTCCCTTCTTGGCTTTGCAGAAGCAAATGATAAAGAGGCTCTGAAGGTTTTCTATTGCTTTCTAACAAATAACCACAAGCGTGACTACTTAAAACAGCCCATGCTTATTATTTCGTGATTTCTGTGGACCAGGAGTCTGTGCCCATCTTTGCTTAGTCCTTTCCTCCATGTTTCAAGATTTGCAATCTGAGTGTCTCCCCCACTGCCTTAGTTTTACTCCATATTTTTGTTAACAAGAGTTACTTGGAGCCTCACAAAATTTCTTGCTAATCTCAAGACTGTATTCCCTACTACCTTAAATTTTAATATTTGTGTGAACTAATGTTTAATTGAACCAATATTTGCTTTTGAAGTGTCAGAATGCTCTCCCAACCTTGCCCCTCTTCACGTGAGTCACCACAAGAAGCCCAGTACCCCCAAATTACTCATCTTACTCATCACTTCCTAAAATTCACTATCATTGACTGATACATTCAGTGAGCCCTCAAGAGTGCTCAGTAGCTCTGTATTTTCTTGTCTGTTTGATTTTCCACGAGCTTAGGAATCATTTCAAGCCACTTCTGTCTCCTTCACCTTTCAGCACCTCTCTGGCCGTGACTGCCATGTGTTCAGCCAGGCTTGTTTCTCTCTCTCCTGAGAGTGTGACTATATTTTGAGCAGTGGAATATAAGGAAAAATACTAAACAGCACCAGAGTCCTTACTCATAAAGAATTTGCATCTTCTTTTTGGATGCAAAGGATCCAGCAGAGAAATGGTGAAACCATAGATAGAAGGAACCCGAGCCTCTGAATGACACTGGACTGTGTGTGAATAAGAAGTAAGGGTTGTTGTATTAAGCCTCTGAGATTGGGGGAGGTCATGTTATGAGATGGCGTTACTCTGATACTCATTTCAACCCTCACCCCAATTGTAGCTGTTGAGGATCTTGCCCCCTACTTCCCGGGGGAAAGTGAAGCAATCATCGACAACTTCCACTTGCTCTCCCAGCTGCATTTATCCCACTGACTTGTATATACCACCTCTCTCATGACTGTGGATAAACTATCCATCCACCATCTGGGCTAAGGCCAAATCTTTTACTTTATATACTAGGCTCCTTGTCTTCTTGCCTCTTTTTCTTGGCAGCACTTCAGAATTTTCCTCACCTTGCACTGTTAATGTTCACCTTTTTTTTTTAATCAGCATGAAACATAGCATTGTTACTTAATTAAAAGGTAAAATTATTTGCTCAGTTTTATTTCTCTCTGCTTGCCTTCTATTTTTGTTTCTCTTTATCCCAAACTTCCTTGGAAAGATCTTCAATAATTGATGTCTCTAATGACTCCTTTTATCTCTTAATGCATTCTAATCGGGTCTTCAGCCCACCACTCCACGAACACTGCCATTAATGATGTCACGCCTGCCAAAGAGCACCATATGGCCAAATCCAGGGGCTCAACAGATGAACAAACTCTTTTCCTTGAAATATTCTCTTCCTTTGCTTCCAGATGAGTACCTCTTCTTGTTTTCTTCCTCCCTCTCTGTTCCTTATCAGTTTTAGACTTTTTTAAAGTAATGTTATGAGTCTAGTTGTTAATCTGTATGTATGATAATTAATTTTATAAAGACTTACAAGATAAATACATGAATCTGATGCTGGCAGAAAAGGGAGAATGGAGGGGAAGAGAAAAAAAGAGAATTGAAATGTGTTATGTGCATGTACTAATTCCCCACAATGACTGCAATCATTATGTACTTCAAACATGTGCTAATAAAAATTAAAAATTAAAAAAGAAATAATGTAGATACAGAAAACTACGCAAGACAAAAATAGAGTGTTCACTGATTTGTCATTAAGTAAACAACATTTAATAATTACTGAGGTAAAGAAACTGTTACTGCCAGTACCTCAAAAATTCTCCATTTGCTCCTCCTTCCCATTTGTTATTCTCTTCCTCCCTGTTTTTAGTATCTCTCTTTTGTTTTTATTTGTAATATAGTTTTTCCTATTCTTTCAGAAGCTTCATGTATAATAAATCATTCTGCATGTATTTTTTATCTGGCTTCTAGTCAACATTGTATTTATGAGATTTAATCATGTTGTTGCATGTAGCTGTTCATTTATTTCCATTGCCATTTAATATTCCACTGTATGAGTATTCATTAACTATTGCTGCATTTTTGAATTGTTGACAGTTCTGGCAATTTAAATAATACTGTTAAAAATCTTGTTGGGGGCTGGGGATTTAGCTCAGTGGTTCCACCGCCTGCCTCGAAAGCGCAAGGTCACGAGTTCGATCTCTGGTTCCAAAAAAGAAAATCTTGTGGGGCTGGGAGTCTAGCTCAGTGGTATAGTGCTTGTTGAGCATGTGCAAGTCTCTAATTTTGATCCCCTGCACTGTAAAAAAAAAATGCCTGCCTCTGACATAATTATGTGTACATATTTATTGGGCATATAGTTAGAAGAGAAATTTCTGGATAGTAGCTATGTATATCTTCAACTTTAGTAGATCGTGCAAACTACTATATTTTTCAAAATGATTTTATCAATGTACCCTCCCAAAAGCACTGTATGAGAATTCCTACTAATCTTCCCCAAAACCTGATATGATCCCTTTTAAAATTATAGCCATAGTGTTCAGTAGACAGTGACCTTTCACTTTGTTTTTTCTTTCTAGTGGGTTACTGGCGATAGAACCCAAAGCTTTCACATTGAACTACATCCCCAGATCTTTTTAAAAAAACTTTTATTTTGAAACTAGGTCTCGCTAAGTTACCCAGGCTGGGTTTTAACTTCTCCTCCTTCTACCTCAGCCTTCCAGAGTTCTGGGATTACAGTGTGTGGTGCCACTGCTGGCTTCACTGTGATTTGAATTTGCAAGTTTCTGTTAATGAGGTTTACATATGACCCCTTTGTTGGTTTTGTGTTACAGATATCTTCTCCCACTTTGTAATTAGTTTTTGCATTAAATATCATCGAGCAGGTCTGTTGGTGTGCCACCCACATCTCTCTGGTGCCCGAGGACTTTCTCTGTCCCCAGGAGAGTCTCCAGTGGTTGTTGTGGTCTACTTAAAAGTCTTTACTTATCCCAGTGTCTTGATTTTGATTTATGTTGATGACGAATGAGGACATGGAGCAGCTAATGGCACTGAAAAGGTTTTCTAATTTATATGCCGCTAGAGGAGAGGGCACACCAGGCACACCAGGAGAGGGCCCACTAGGGTCAGGCAGGAGGCAGAAGGAACAGGGGGCAGGCACAGGCAAAGCCTTCATTACTGAAGTACCACAAAGTTGTTAGCTAAGATTTTTCCCTATCAAGCAGGAACTGAAACATGTGTTGAGGTTTGTAGGGTTTATAATACGATTTCTGTGCACCCCAAAAAGCAAGACTGAAGGGGAGATGAAAACAATTTTGGCTTAACAGTTTGGCCATGTGATTGATCGATGCCAAATCATCCATTACAAAAATCTGCAAAAGTTAGAACACTCAAGGCTATGAAGATAGTCTTCTCTTTTTTTTTGGTACCGGGGATCGAACTCCGGTCCTTGCACTTGCGCAGCAGGCGGCGAAACCACTGAGCTAAATCCCCAGCCCTGAAGATAGTCTTCTTTGTTGTATTCCAGAGGTTTTATTGTTTTACTTTTTGCAATTTAGATCTAATTTTTTGTGTGTAGGGTGAGGAAAGGGCCATGTTTTTTCTTTCTCGTACTGATTTGTAATTATAATTCGTAATTTCCTTTTATGTAAAAGTCCTTTTGCCACTGTGCTGTAGTCATAAATCAAGTGATTGTACTTGGCCTTGTTTCTAGAGTATTTGTTCTGTTTCATTGGTCTCTCTGTCTGTCCTATGCCACTAGTACAATTTCTTAATTACTAAAATTTTATTATGAGTTGATTTCAGTAGAATTAGTCCTTCCACCTTGTTCTTCTTCAAGGCTGTATTGGTTGTTTTTTGTATTATTCCTCTTTGGCAATAGTGAAGATAGGCTGTTTTACATTGGGTGAATTTTAGTTATTTTAATCTTCTACTTTCGGAGACGCATTATAAGAACATATGGAATTATAGCTTTGGAGGCTGACATTGTTTGTTAATGATATTTCTTCAAAATCAGGCTATATAATCACAGTAAACTCTTTTTACCAGTGAACTAGGCCTATTATGGCGGGTCAGTGAATTCTAATCATTCTCTAGGCTGGCATCCTAGCTAGGCTGGTATATAAAAATATACACAGTATGTAAGAGGAGGTTCAAGAGGAAAACCTATTCTTGTAATAAATATTTATGGTATCCACATTTCGATTATTTTCTTAACAGGTTAATGCAGCTGAATCAAAGATAACAAATTTAATATACCTAAAACATACCTTGGAACTTGTGGCTCCTTTAAAGGTAATTTATATGTGTATATATTATACAAAATATGTTAGGCATTTAAAAATTTTTTTGTGTAGAAAAAAATTTGAGCTTAGAGAAAGTTGCAGGAATAGTGCGATTTCCCTATTTTTCTCTTTATGCATGTATCGTATGCACATTGTTATGTTTCTTATTAATTCATGTTCAATACCCAAATACTAAAGTATCTACTACAAGGTTGATCAAAAAATATGGTGAATGCTTAAAATTTTAAAAATATTTATGACACTACAGAACACATGGTCATTAATCCCTCTCAGGATATTTCCCCTTGCTCCAGACACACTTACCCATTGTTCTTGCCCCTTTCTGGAAGTCCTCTTTCATGAGTGTCTCTACAAGGTGGGATCACAAATTCAGTGATTGCTGCTGCCCATCCAATCAAAAAGCGGCTCTGAAAAAGATGACCATGTGTCCTCATCCACCTCATTCACCAGATCTGGCACCATGCAACTTCTAGATTTTTGCCAAAGTCAAAATGACTATGAAAAGTAAACCTTTTGAATCAATTCAGGACATCAAGGCAGTTATGACAGTACAAAAACACTCATGAAAAAGGACCTCCAGAATTATTTCAAGAAGTGGCAAGATGGGGAGACAAGTGTGTCCAAAAGGTAGGGGAGTATTTTAAGGGGGTTAAGGGCAATGTGTCTTTGACTGTAAAACATTTTTGTAAATTTATATATTCACCAGATTTGTTGATCACACCTCATATCCTCTACACATACACAAGGATATTCTCTTATATAACAACAAAATAATATTCCAAATCAGAATGTTTCGTCTAGATACAATACTGTTACATAGTGTATATGCCATATTCAAATTTTTTCAGATGTCTTAATAATGTTCTTTATAACATTTTTGTCAGATATGAGGTACAGTCTACCATCATGCATTGTATTTAATGTCTTTCAACTCTTTCAAATTGAAAACTTTCTCCACCTTTCATTCATAATATTGTCATTTTGAAGAAATGAGAGATCAGTGAGACAGACAACTTCTTAAACAGCTAGTAGGAATATAAATTTTATCTACCCATTGGAATATTGACAACACATCTTATGATCTTGTAATACTACATTTATAAATCTGTCTGAAAAAACTATTAAGAAATATCGACCATGATTTATGTCCAATGATGGTAACTGCAACATTATTTATATTAGTGAGAAATTATAAGTAGAATAGATCTTCAGTAGTTAGGGGACAAGACTATTTGCTTTTCACACGGTGGAGTACTATGAATTATTAACAAATTTGCTATGAAAAGTTGCTCTTACGATGTAATAGTAAGAGGGGAGAAAAGAGACATACAGTAATGTGAAGTTTTTATTTTAGAAAAAGAAAATATTTTTAGTGTGTTTATTTTTGGAGCGATAGAAGTAAGAGTGATTTATTTCCTCTGTGCTTCTGTAAACTTTCTAGTTTCTATCATTATGTGTATATGATTTTTTCTATGTAGAAGCACAAGGAAAATGTTACCATGATTGCCTCCTAATCAAATGAAAATAAGAGGAAAAAGGTCAGATTAGCTATGCTTTCTTCCCATCTTTTCTGTTTATTAGTGATCACTCATCAAAATTAAATTCCTGGGCCAGGGATTTAGCTCAGTGGTTTCACCGCCTGCCTCAAAAGCGCAAGGTCCCAAGTTTGATCCCTGGTACCAAAAAAAAAATAATAATAATAATAATTAAAATTAAATTCCTGCCTTTGCCATATATAAATAGAGAAATTGCTATATTTATAAATATACAAAGCACTTTTAAAGCTTAATGTATTTTTGTCCCAAATTTGGGGATTATATGTACTCTAAATGTACAACAGTAGCTATTTAAAAACCTACTACAGTATGTAGTTGAATGTTAACAATTAGTTAGGAGACAAGAAAAATACAAGTCATAATAATGAAGAGGTTGATGACACTTATTAACTATGTGCTCTGTACCTGGAAAATAAGGATACAGTCTGTCCTGACCTAGATACCCAAAATACTTTTATGTCCATAAACTGAGAAAATAAAGCAAAAAATACTTGGTAAAATATAAACTGCTACACAAATGTAAATTGCAGTGTTTGAATAATGTCATAATTTGTTATGTGTAACTATTTTTTATTTTATTCTTTAACAGACCTCTCTGAAGAACTGTAACACACCTTTATTAAAAGCTTACTATGGTTCCTTGGAAGACACAAGGTCACTGTCACTCCAAAGTTAATAAAATAGCAGATTATTCTTCTTCTTGGTCATACCTGATTTTCAAGACTTCTGCCATGTTCTATAGAACAGTTACTTGAGTTTTGGTTAAGAAGAATCTTTAAACCATTCATTAAAGTTTTAATTATACATTCATCTTATTTGTACAATAAATAGAATCACAATACATTGATTATTTGTGCTAAGAGAGAATAGCATGAAAAATCAAACTTCATGGACAATTTTAATATTTCCTTTTATAGTCACATTCCATTGAAAGGCTTGAAAATATAAAAATATATTCCTCTACTTTGATAAATCAAGGAAGTCCTAATGTAACCAAAATTAATAGATATGAATACTGAATAAATATACAGTAATAAATATTTATTAATAGATATTTATTGAGCCCCTACTACCTGTAGACACTGATTGGGGTACTGGTAGCACATAGTGAACATGATAAAGTTCCTGTCCTCACAAAGGTAATTATTTTAGTTTAACACTGTTAAATTACTAGTAATAACTTACCTTGGTTCTTCACTAGAAAGATACTGTTTTATTGATTCAAGATTTATAGCTAAAAGAGGTCACAAACTAAAGTTAATAAAATCAGATTAATTTCAAATAAAATACAAAGCAGAATAAGGGAAACGTTTAGGAAAATAGGTGTTAACCAGATTTCTGGTTGGCATAATCACTGCATTTGATTACTCTTGGCTTTGAGGTTCCTTTTGTCCTGTCTCACAGTATGTGTGAGTCTCTCTCGCCTCTACTGAGGACAAGGGCCATCTGCTATCTTTCTGTGGCTCTCCTCACCTAATGAAGCTCTGGCTACATGTTGTGTTTATTGAGTGTATGAGCACAAAGCCACAATTTTTATAACAGTTCTTCAGGGATATATTTTGTACTCACAGACAAAATCAGCATTATAATTTGGGAGATCTATATATATTAGCAGATTTTAGAATTGCTCTTGGTGGCTTCATACTATTTTTGATTAGTTCTGACTGATGAAGTAGTTTAAAACTGATACAATCACAACTTTAACATATGTAAATTAAGTATTAGTGCTTAATTGTTTCAAAATAGCTCTCAACAAAAATTTGCTATCATTAACATGAATCATATAGTATGATTCATAGTAGAAATTTAAATAGTTATTTGACTTATAATCTATAATTTTTAACTTTAATTTTAGGTTCGAAATCATACTTGAAAAGATTAAAACAGTAATTAATGACGATGTAAGGTACATGAAAGGATACCTAAACATGAGGACTCAGAAGTGCTATGCAGTGAGGTCTAACATAAATGAATTTCTTGACATAGCTAGAAGGACATATACAGAGATTGTAGACGACATAGCAGGTAATTTATTTCAGTATTGTTTTCCCTGATTTTTATAAATAAAACAAACTTTTTAGGGGATCCTGGGTGATAAGGTGCCGTACATATTTTTTTATTCCAAAATAGGAAAGCTAAACACATACTGCTGCTTAAGGAGTCTGCCTGCGCCTCCGCCTCCGCCTCCGCCTCCCCGACTCCCGCTTCCTTTCTCTGTCCTCCCTCCCCCTTTTTCTCTTCCTCCTCCTTCTTCCTCTTCCCTTCTCCTCTTCCTTCTTGTTCTTTTTCTTTAAAGAATAATGTGAGAGTGTTATGATTTCTCTTCTTTTCCCCAAACTTTCTTTCATCCAACATTGTGTATAAATTATATTTAAAACATTGGCTACCAACACCGAAATATTTCAGCAGCAAGAAGTATCAGTTTTATGTGGAATAGGTGAATTTTGAGCCAGTCCAGTAATTTTAAAATTTCTGTTAGTTTGTGTTTGCAGTACATAATGATTGCGTTTATCACGGGGAATTGGTACATGTACATAACACATCTTCATTCTTTTTATGTTACCTTCCTTGCCCCCCCCATCTCTTGGTCTCTTTCTCATTTACAAAAATAATTCTTTTAATAAATATTCATTGAGCTCCCACTACATGTAGGCACAAATCCGGGTACTGGGAATACATAGTGAACATGACAAAGCTCCTGTCCTCATAAAGCTAATACTATAATAGGGGAGGCAGACAATAAAAAAGGACAAACACATTCACACATGCATATATATGTATGTACATATACATACATCAATACTGATAGATTTCTATCACAGATATCATAATTTCACATGAATACAAGATATATGAAGAAAAATGTAGGTTAGAGGGATCTGAAAGTAGAGGCTCTTCCCACAGAAGATAGGAAGGCTTTAGACAGAACAGCCAAGGGAGGAATTCCACCACTAGCAGTAAATCCAGCTGAAGCAAAGGGGCACAAAGAGATTTCAAGAAATGAATGAGAAAATCTTATAGGATGGAATCAGACATTCCCTCACAGAACTAATGAGAGGTGACGAGAAATGTGGACTTGGATCCAGAATTTAGTCTTTGAAAGCTAGGAGTATGAATCCCGCGCCCCCCAATAACAAGAAGAGGTGCTGAGAAGTTTTTGACTTACAGAGTGAAAGTGATCAAAAAATATATTTAATGAACTTGAATGAAGACAAGGAGACCAGTTTAAACTATTGCAAGTTAGCAACATTAACGTTATTTAGGGTAATAGCAATGTACATGAGTCAAGAAGAATGCAAAGGTTGAAGGAAAAACTAATAGAATTTAATTTTAAAGTAGATATGGACATGGTAAAGGTAAATGTAGCATTAGTGCTAAGTGATTTTTCTGCCCTAAGAATGGTAGTATCTTTGAGAAAAGCAGGAAAATCTGAAGGAATTGTTTTGAGTAATGAAGATGTAAAGTTTTTTTCAAGCAATGTTCAAATTTAATGGTCAAAATTAGAAACAAAATTTAGAATTTGCTACTGTGTGTGAAGTTGACAGAAATATTTAGGGGTTTTTTTCAGATGTTTTACTTGGTGAACCATCTATTTATTTTAAGGAATATTTTTTGTTATAAAAATATTTTATAGAAGAACTTTCTTATTATGAATTAATGATTTCAATAATTACTGTGACTTGTTTTATAAAATAGAATAACATCAAAAACAAATGTAACAGTACAAAATAGTACTCTAAAATTGTTTATTATTTTCCTTTCAGAATACCTATCAGTAGGTATGCATTTACTTTTGTGTTTTCTTTTACTTTTGTTTTGTTTTTAAGAATACTTAACCACATCTTTTGAACATTAAAAACTTAAAAAGTAGCAGTATCTTCCTATTTATGTATAAAATGTAAGAAAAAATGGAAACAGTAATTTTCTCATTAATATTCTTTTATTTTATTTTGTTCTTTCTGGTCACTAGGGATGATATCACAGCTTGCAGACAAATATAATCTCCCTCTAAGGACAAGTTTTAGCTCTGCTCGAGGATTTTTTATCCAGATGACTACAGATTCTGCAGTGCTACCCAGTGATCAGCTTCCTTCCGAATTTATCAAGGTTCATTCTAGAGTGATTAGGAAATTATTGTTCCTGGTTCTGTGGTTATGATTGTGTGTTTTCCAGCATTCCTTGTGTTCCATATGCCAAATTTCCGAGTGTGGTGTATATTGCTTCTCTTCCTACCTCAGCTCACCATGTAACAGCTATACCAATCGAAGAGTGATTTAGAAACTTTCCTTGGAGAAAAAACAAAGCTTGCTGTTTCCTACAGTTTAGGAGCTTGGGGTGAGGAAAAAAAGTCTGAAAGGTATTTTTGATAAATTAGGAAAACAATGCACCATCTTTTAAGTGCTTCTCCAGACATATTTGCCTATTAAAGATTTTCAAAAGTCCTAGAGTACAGAAATCTGCTTGAATTTTAAAATCTAACATTTCCAAACCTTTAGGTCATGGAAATATACCTTTTCTTTTTGAGATGAGATAAGCTGGCCTTGAACTCACAGCGATCCTCCTGTCTCAGCCTCCCAAGTGCTGGGATTGTACCACCACCCCTGGCTGGAAATACTTCTTCCTGCATACATCGCATACATATTTTCCACAGTATACTAGTTTGGGAAAGTCTGACTCACTTTGATCTTTGCTTTCTTTGGTTCAAAGGGTACCTTTTCACAAAAACAGTTTAGCTTTCAGATGCGCACACACATACACACAGACAGTATTGCTAAGCAAGAAGGATCGATAAAATAATGGGTTGAATGGTGCTAGTGATTGAGTGAGATTCCGATATGGAGATCCATCATGTGTGTTACTTGGTATATAAGATGTATTGTTTGAAGATGTCTGCAACGACATTTAAAAACTTGTCAGAATACTCATGTTGGCTGGCATAGGTTAGAACATCCTGTCGTATCCTTTAAAATTATTGTCCTTATTTTTCACATATTATTTAGAACTTTATGATAGTATATCTCAAAAATTAAAATGATTAACCCAAATACCCATTTCTACTGTATAAATCACTGTTTTATTTCATATGCATGCGCACATATCTTGACACTTTTTTTGATTTCCTAACAGATTTCTAAAGTGAAAAATTCTTACAGCTTTACATCAACAGATTTAATTAAAATGAATGAAAGATGCCAAGAGTCTTTGAGAGAAATTTATCACATGACTTATATGTAAGAACATTTGAAATATTTGAATATTGAATTAAATTGGTTTAATGTGAGGAACCATAGATAAATTTTATTCGTTGACTCTGTCTGATTACAGACAATTACAGAATTATGAATATTAGGGAGGTAAGGTCTATCATTGTGATAAGGACAAATGTGCCTCACAGAAGCTTCAGGGAAAATCTAATTGCAAAAAAAGAAATACCATTGTAAGTTATGCTCCTCTAATATGCACTTCACCATGATGTAGAACTTGGGCTTCCTTCAGTTTATTCTTTTCCTGTGGTGTGTAAGCCCTCAACTTCTCATACGCTCGCATCTCTATAGCAACATCATACTGGGGACAGTTCTTTTACTGTTCACAAAAGAGTAACAATATAGTTAGAAGAATAGAATATTTAGAATTGATGGCTCAGATAACAAAGAGAAAGTTTGGCATTTCAAAACAGGTTCAAGTCATGAACCACAGACATTATAATATGGTAAGTTTTGGGTACATATTTATCCTTAGAGGGGAAAATTACCTAATATCACAGTATAACCTTACCACATAAAGATTTCAGTATTCATATTATTCAGATAGTGTGTGTGAGAAACAGAAAGAGACACACAGATAAAGGATATGTATTGAAGCTAACATTTGTAAAAACAAAATTATTAGCAGATTAGATCTGTCCAAATAGAGTAAGTACTTGATTCAACCTATATAAAATATTTTTATTAATAAGGGATTTTTCTGAATATTTATAAAAGCAGTCATTTCAAGAACATGGTGCTAATACACCAGAAGGTGGATTCTTTGTCACTGAGTAGCTGTGACGTTGAGCAAAAGCTTCAATTTCCTCAAGTCTGAAATGAGACAATTGAACAATAGACTTGACTTGTACAACTTAACCATGAATATTATTTTACCTCAGGAAAAGAGTTTAATATTGTTTTGTAATTATGGTATGTTATTTTTTAAAAGCATTACATGCTTTACCCAACATGTACTTTCAGGGTTGTGTGCAAACTGCTTAGTGAGATATATGAACACATTCACTGCTTATACAAACTCTCTGACACCGTGTCCATGCTGGATATGCTGCTGTCATTTGCTCATGCCTGCACTCTGTCTGACTATGGTAAGGCACTTTCTTTGGAACAAAGATGTTGCATACTGCAATGTATATTCCATTCAAATAATTTGATATAACAGCTATGAATGTTTTACATACTTTACTTAAAATGTAGTCTTTTGCCTATGGCCTAGAATACACAAAATAAAGAGTAAAATTGCCCTTAAAATTTATTTTAACATTCAAAAAATTACTAAAAAATTGACAAATGAAAAAGAAAAACACTGCAAGAAATTTTAAAGGTTTTTCAAAGAAGACTGCAAAGCTGTCTTCTTGGTGAGAATGGCACTGATCCAAATTTATAAAGTTCACATCTGAATACTCACAGGAACAATGTAACAAATCCCAATACAGTGATACCTCAGTGTCTGAATGGCTCCAAGCTTGAACTTTCCACTCTTCGAACAGCAAAGTTCAAAAACAATCTGCTCAGTGTTGAACTCCTCAACAGTTGAACCAAAACCTGTATGGGGCCAGGCATGGTGGCACATGCCTGTAATCCTAGCACTTGGGAGGCTGAGGCGGGAGGATCACTGCACATTCGAGGCCAGCCTGGGCTACATAGTGAGTTCAAGGCCAGCCTGAACTACACAATGAAACCCTGTCTCAGAAAACCAAATACATACATATATACGTACGTATGTACCTATATGGGCCAAAAGTGAGTCATGTGTCACGTCTCATCACGGACACAAAGGGGTGATGTTTCAGTTTGAATGCCACTCTTGCCCAGACAACATAGTGCAGTGATGGTGAACCTTTTAGAGAAGGAGTGCCAAACTGCAACCCCAAGCCCACCTATTTATCACAAAGTCCCAACACTGCAATTAAACCTGAATACTGAGGTTTTAGTTTCGGAAAAAAAAAACACCACTTTACATTAACATCTTTTGTCTTAAAACCGTAGTAACATGATGCATGCCATAGGTTTGCCACCGATATAGTGCTTGTGTAGTTTTGGGGCCTCAGAACCAATTAGTTGATTTTCCATTATTTCTTATGGGAAAAGCATGTTCAGTTCTTGAACTTTTCAGTGTTTAAACATGAATTTGAAATGAATGGAGTTCAACAATGGAGGTATTCACTGTAGAGAGAAATGAGTGTCCACAGTCAGAATTCTCCTCCACTGACTCTTTAGATGTGCAAATACTAAAATCAGGAATGTGTCATTTACTTCTGTATCCTAAGTATATCCACAGGCCTTGAATACAAATGTTAAGTAATTTTTCAATGTTGAAGAGTACTTTAATCAAGTTAGCCCCTTGAAATTTCTTATCCAACTTATAATTAATAACCATATTTTAACATGCAAATTTATAGCCCTAGTATGTGATTGTGCCTGAATAATTGTAGACTTAATAACATTAAAAACACTAAACTCTCTAATTAAAATCAGAAATACCATTTGCAAATTATTATGTTAATTTATTTTTGTAAGACATCTTACAAAGATTTTTTTCACATTTCCATATTTCTTATGGAAATATTAACTTTTCCCACTGGCATTTTATAGACTGAAATCTCTGAATCTTTTTATCTCTTTGGGGTAAAATCATTACCTTAAGGATCAGCTATTCTAGTAGTAGTTTTCTTAACTATTAAGAGATGGAATTGTTCCATTTTAGTTTGAAAGGGATCATACTTAAATTCCAAAATTATAATGAATGTTTGAAAAGCTCTTTATATTTTTTCCAAACATCTTTACTTTTATATTGAATGCTTTCAAGTTTATCCATGAATTTGATTTAGAGGTATGTAGCATTTTAGTTTTCACTTGTTTTTCCACCCTCTTCCTTCTGCCTGTACCTCAGATGGTGTCCATAAAGACCTGATCATTCTTTGTTTCTATAAATTAGCAGATCTTTTGAGTTTGATTTTCTCTGTCATCTGAAATTTCTTTTTACACAAAGTTTCCCCAGGCAATAGGACAAAAAATTATGTTTATATTTGGTTTTGTCCTATATTTAAGCCTCATTCTAAAAGCTAAGCATGCCAAATGTAAAATAATGTTTAAGGTAGGGTAAGCAAATATTTGTTTCTGGAGTAATCATTTGTTATTTTAAAAATAAATCAATGATTATTTGGCTCTTTTTAATCTATACAAATTGGAAATTTTTGTATGCTGTTTTGGATCCCAAGACAGTGACAAGGAGCTAAATTCACATTCTCTGAAGTGAATACAGTAAAAGTGATTAGAATATATCCATTATAATTTAAGGGAATTTAGGTGGTGATTTGGGATTAAATAATGCCTTAATTTTATTGTCTCAAGTTAGCAATGATAAAATCACTAATGCATGTACACTACATACATACCAGAAAATCTTCAGGAATAAAAATATTAATCTTTTAAAATCATCCTATATTTTTCTTCAGTTCGGCCAGAGTTTACCGATACTTTAGCAATCAAACAGGGATGGCATCCCATTCTTGAAAAAATATCTGTGGAAAAACCAGTTGCTAATAATACCTATATAACAGAAGGCAGTAATTTTTTGATCATAACTGGACCAAATATGAGTGGGAAATCCACATATTTAAAGCAGATTGCTCTTTGTCAAATTATGGCCCAGATTGGTAAGTTATGCTTTTACTTTATAGTTATCAACTCAGCTGCTTTTTCAAATTTTACTTTGTGCCAAGATTTTTCAGTCTAAGTACCTAAGAAAAGATTGAAGTAGATTCTCTTATTTTAAGGTATAATAATGTATCTATTATATAGACCATATCTTTTACTAGTGATAGTACTAAAGCTCCATTCAATTTGGATTGCATTTCCAAATTGCAATAGTGTAATATTATTTTGGAATATTATGGAATTAGAAACTTCCTCACTGTAACTATTATTGTTATATCAGTTGTTAACATGCTGAATAACATAATTATTTCAGGTTTAAAAATGATCTTGTTGTGAAAAAATGAAATAAGTAAGATAAGTCACTGCCTTTAATAACCCTTGTAAGATTTCCTCAAAATTATAATTTTAGGCAGAGAAACTTCTCTTAACTTGAGGGGTACCAGTAACAATTGGGGTATTACATGTACTTACAGTATCTGCCTACACATATGTAAAAGGCTATCATTGGCCCAACATTGTCACACATTACTTGATGTCAAAGCATAATTTAACTCCTATCCCTGCAAACTGCGTTTCCTTCAGTACACTATGAATCAAAAATGAGATTCTTGGCCCTGACACAGTGGCTGTTAACCGAGGGTAGTTTGGATTTCTCACCCTTCAGCCCTAGGAACTTGACAATATCTGGAAACACTTTTGGTCGTCACAACTGAGGGAGATGAGCCTAAGAGTGCTGCTAAACATCCTACAATGCATGAGACAGCTTCCTTCTCTCTCCCTTCCCCAATTCACCAGTGTGTCAGAAAGATCAATGAGCCCGTATTGTTAGTAGAGTCATGGGTGAGCAACCCTGGTCTAATGTTATGGATTACAAGGAAACATAGCAACAATATTTGTAATACAGAGCAAAGTTTCCCTTAGTTCTGGGCAAGAAATCAGAAATCAGAGAATAAATGAATGAAGATTAAGTATCTTACTGAATTTAGATTTTTTTTAGAATTAAGAGGACATCTTAGCTACTTTTCTTTTCTTTATAAGAACCGTCTGGTTCATGTATGACCTAATACTACTGTTTCTATTTGAGTAGCTATAAGGAGCTCTGTCTTTTAAAACATAGGCTGTTCAATGTGTAGAAACCATTCATGATATTGAATTGAAATCTGACTTTCCATAACTCATACTTATTAGTACCAATTATTTCCTTCTCTGTATCACAGAATAACCTAATCTTTCTTTCTGATAGCACCTCTTCAAATATTTGAAGATAATTATTCTGCTTCTCTTGTCACTGCCCATTTTAAACCTCTGAAACACCTTAAAATATATATAATATCTCATAAGGTCTTAGAGCTAAGGAAACAGTGGGACTTGAAGGGCATTGAAGTTAACAGTGTAGACTTTTGGAGGTAAATCTGCATTGTCTAGTTGTTAGCTGTATAATCTTAGGCAAATTACTTATCCTCCTTAAGCCTTAGTTTTCCTATCTGCAAATTAAGATGACAGTACTACCTATTTTTAAGAATTGTTATCAGGACAGAGATGATGTATATAATATGCTATGGGTTGAAATATAACATGCTATGAGAAAGGAGAGAACTTTCCAGAAAGATGTAATATTGTGTCCTAAACCATAGGAAAAACAACAAATAGTCCGGAGGCTTTGTAGTTCTTTTGCATTGTTAAGCAAAGAGAAACTGATTAACCATGAGAAGTGGCACAATAGCTGCAGAAACCAATAGAAATTATATCATGAAGGGTCTTAAATACTTAACTGAGGGAACTGAACTTTATCTAGCAATCTATACAGAGATATTGAGGAAATTTAGCAAGAAAGTGTCATGATCAGATTTCACTTAGATTACTCTTGTTGGTTATAGACTAGAAGCAAAACCCCAGCCAGAATCCTTTGAACACAAAGTGTGATAGAAAGATATGGTTAAAGTTTAAATTCAAAAAATTATCACAGTAAAAGATACATTGCCATTAGTCTGCCTCAAAATTCTCCTGTTCACTTTGAACATACTTAGACCATTGTTCTTGCCACTTTCTGAAGCAGTTCATGAAATCCTCTTTCATAAGTGCCTTCAGTTGCACTGTTGTAGCTGCCTTAGTGTCCTGAGTTGATTGAAAGCATTTACCTTTCATCATTTTGACTCTGAGGCAGACCCACAAGTCACATGGTGACACATCTGATGAATAAGGTGAATGAGGACACATTTAATATATTTTGCAGCTTGTCTTTCTGCAGCATTCATGGTACTTTTGATCGCATCTCATAAAGATTTATGAAAGAGGACTTCCAGAAGTAAGTGTGTTTGAAGCAAAGGAGAGTTATTTTGAAGGAGATAACAGTAATGTTTTAATTCAGCATATATTTTGATCATCTCTTGTAGATAAGAAGTGTGGAAGATCTTTTTGGTGGCGGCTAAGAGAGAGGAGATAATACAAACATACCAATTAATAATATATGCAGTATTTTCTGTCACTTTCACATTTATTTTTTCCTTTTAATATTTCTGGAAATCCTGTAAGAAAGTTCTGTTTATGATATCAATAAGTTTTGTTCTCTGAGAACTGAGTTCATGTATGTTTTACTTACCCCAACACATAATAAACCTTTAATAAATATTACATGTCTATATTATGAGGAAGGTCAGGCTCAAAGACTTTCCGACAATCACTCAGTGTTAGTTCTTTGCCTTAGTCTACCCCACTTGCCAGAATAATCCTGACAATTTACTATGCCAGCACTGTTTTCTGTACCTTGCATATATTACTATACATGTATTGCTGATTCATACTCATAAAAATTAATGTCTTACTCTTACATCCATATTGTAGATCAGTAAAGCATTGAGAAATAATTACTCATTATTATTGTCAATGATCATGTAGCTTGCAATGGGAAGCACCAGGATTCAAACCCAGGCAGTCTGACTCTAGAATCTTTGCTCTAAATTAACAAACTGTCCATACTTCAGAATATTAAAAAGGTAGCAAGTCATTTCTGGTATACAGTATTGGAGAAATAGTTTTGTGCCAGACACTTCTGATTCAAATTCTGGCTCTGTGAATTGCTTCATTATTTATTTTTAGCAAACATTTATCATGTGATTGTGATATATCAGAAGCTGCTTTAAGTTTGTAATCCCTGATTTTAAGAAAATTTAAAAAATAGAATAGCACAGAAGAATTACATCTTACTTGTTTTCTTATTCTGAGCCTTCACATGTTCATTGGTAAAATAAGAATTTTAGCAATTTAAGTGGATTATTTTTGAGAATCAGAGAAAATGATTATAAAAATGTCTAAGTATAGGAAAAGTAGGTACAATCATTATAATTACTATTATTATTACTGTTACTTTTGTTAGTCTGACTTTTGGTTTCTTTTCATGCTAATTTTTATTCCTTAGAGCTGGGCTCTATTCTTCATTCTTCCCTTTGTTTTAAATCCCAGAGTAATTTGGCTGTTTCTTTGCTCCAATTATTTAACCATTTTTAATATGCAGAGTTTTATGATACTTTTTTCTTGTTCAACTGTTGTACTATATATTTTATCATTTTATGATATGAGAATGCCTTTTATATCTCATTATGTAGAGAGATGGATACATTAATCAGATTGATTTGTTTTCAAAAGATGAATATTTTAAGTTAGCGTAAGAGCTTCTCCGGTAAAAGCAGCCTTGTGGATGAAAATTTATCTTTTGTATTTTGATTAAATGCTTTACTTTCATTGTGCTTTTGGATATTTTTGCGTATTTGTAATAACATATTTTCTAGTATGTCTTTCTATAATATTTTATCAATTGAGCTAATAGCATTCCTACAAATTGTCATATTTTATAAGCTTTATTCCCTTCAAAATTTATTTTGAATGTTATTATTTATCATTTAAGAATATCATTTAAAATTTGTATTACATTTAAAATAATCTATTTCTGATGTAAACACTATCTTATTTGAACTTCCAAATGACTTTGTACAGTAGGTAGGACAACAGTTCTCATTTTAGCAATGAGAAAGATGAGACTGAGAGAGTGTAAGTGATGTTCAAGGTTATGGAATTAGTGGTAGAGGTGAGGCCACATTTTAACTCCATATCCATTGCTCTTTCCAACCACACAATTTGAGTAACTAAACTATGAAGTGCAAAATGTTGTTAATACCTATTTTTTAAAAGTATTTCAGTTTATTTTGAGTTTATATTTTACAGGATCCTATGTTCCAGCAGAATATTCTTCCTTTAGAATTGCTGAACAGATTTTTACAAGAATCAGCACTGATGATGATATTGAAACAAATTCATCAACATTTATGAAGGAAATGAAAGAGGTACACAAAATTTTTCTTATGCCAACATTAAAATTTTACATTAATGGTCAATTATCGTGTAAGAACGTTTCTATGTATTAAAACTTGCTGATGAGCTTATACTCCTTCTGAGAGCCAGAGGGCAGTCAAAGACAGCTTCCTGATTTCTGTCTTAGGTGGAAATGGTGGTGAATATTTTATGAAAAATATAATTTTAAAAAGGAAAAACTAGTGTTATTGAATGATAGAAGTGTGCTTACATGTTTTTATATGGAATATTTAAAAGGCTTTTCAGAAAACAATGATGTATTCAGTACCATTTTGCATTGTATCTATTGTCACTCTTAGGCTTGTTTTTAAAATAAAAGATAACTATTAGAAATCTTTAAAAAACCATTCTCATTTTTTGTCTTTAGAAGTTTCACTTTTTTTACCAGAATATATGTCTTTCCCTATTTCTGATCTCAGAAAACATCGAGTAGGCTTGAGGGCTAAAGGAATTAAGTATGGCTCTCGGAACAACTGTATTAAATAGGAATTATTGGGCTATTGTACAGTTGAGTAATTTTCTGCAACTAGAAAGAAGATGCATAAAATTATTTGTCACACAATTTATAAAATTAGTATTGTGAGTGTCTCTGTGGGAATAGAGCAATACTTGAGATACATTTTTAAATGATTCTAGCATTTAAGAAGCTTGGTCCTAGAGAAAGGTAAAGTGTTTATTAAAGTTACTATTGTGTTAGAATATAATACGGGTGGAATTCTATGTTTTATTTTTAAGAGTAGGAAAAATTTATTGAGAGAAACATAGCTTCTGTCTAAGAGAGACAGAATGGGTACTGGAAAATGGGTTGCCTCTGGAATTCTATCTTTTGAGAAAGGAGTTAATATTCTTTAGGGAGGAAGGAGCATTTATGTTAATTTAATTCTTAGTCTTTGTGGTTATGGACTTAAATTTATTTGGTAAACAAAGAATTACTAAGACATGGATACTTAAATTTTCTTTCTTTCTTCATTGGCTATAGAGTGGTAGTAAATGTGATAGTAAATTTGTAAAATGGTTTTGAGTATTTTCATGATAGTGATTTGTGGAGGAGAAAATGACCATCTTTTGCTTTATTTAAACATTTAACACACTGCTTTGTTTTATTTCACTATATCTAAAACATCAATAATTTAGATAATGATTATTTACTCTTTGTTGTCTCATATACATGCGCATATGTCTATAGCCTTTATTCTTTCAGAATTATTAGTAATGAGATTCTGAGAAAGAAAGGCAGTGAGTTATTTTCTGCTCAGCAGGATTTCTCTATTAAAATACATTTCAGATGAACTAATGAAGAGACTGAGTTTCTCCTCAGTTTTTTCTATGAAGTGACAGCTGTTTGGTTATAATGAATAATAGTAAAATTATATTTTTCAGATAGCATACATTCTGCATAATGCCAATCACAAATCACTCATATTAATTGATGAACTTGGCAGAGGTACTAATACAGAAGAAGGCATTGGCATTTGTTATGCTGTTTGTGAATATCTGCTGAGCTTAAAGGTATGCATCCCCATTTATTTTAAGTGGATTAAATTTTAGTCCTCTTTTGATGTATAACATATATATTTATCATGTTGTATCTTCCAGGCACCAAAATAGCTTTTAAAACAATTTTAGATAGGAAATGCATAGTATTTCTATTTTTGGTACTGTAGTTCTCATTGAAGTTGAAATAATACGGCAGCCATGACATAGATAAGGAAAGAGAAAATCAAGAAATACAAATGTAAACATTGGTTGGCTTTAATTAATCAAATTAAATAGCAAAATATGAAGGGATTTTAATAACTTCCCATATATAATAATGTCTATGATGTCACAACATGAATTAAAGCTCTAGGCATCTTAGATAGCTTTGAAACAAGTCTATTCTACATACTTGAAATTGTATTACTTTAAAGAAAACAGTTTTTCACAAAACAATTATATAAAACAATGATTTTTTGCTCTATTTTTAAACTAATTTGTAAGATGATCTTTTCAGATCACTCAGAATACATATACATATGAAAAAGAGATATTTTTTCGTATTTAAAATACCTTAAAATGTCTAAGGTGGAGCTATTTACCTTAAGTGATAGTTTGCAATGATTCATTATATAGAATGAGAAAAAATATTTTATACTTAAAGAAAAATATGTGATTAATAATAAATAATGTTAGCAAATAATGTTAGTTTTTGTGATTTTTGAATGTCAGTTTCTCATTTACATAAGATGCTGCACTACTTAAGACTGAAAGCTAATTTGTATCTAGGATTATTAATTTTATGTGTCAATATGATCAGACCATTGAGTACCCAGGCATTTGATCAAACATTTATCTGGATCTGTCTGTCAGACTGTTTCTGGAAGAAAAAACAGTTGAATTATGTGAGGAGGCTTTAGCCAACATATGAAAAGCCTAAACAGAACAACAAGTGTAATTCTCCAGAGTAAGAAGGAACTTCCTGCCTGACTGCCTTTAATGTGCAAAGTTGGTTCATTTCTACCCTCAGAATCAAACTGAAACATCAACCCTTTCAAGTGCTCAAGACTGTTGGCATTCTGGACTAGAATACATCAAATACATCATCACACTCCTGGATGTAGATCTTGGAAGTTATCAGCCTCCATAATTATAAGCCAATTCCTTACAATGAATCTCTATGCATAAATACTATTGATTCTCTTTCTCTGGAGAACCCCAAATGCAGATTTTGGTTCTGTAGGGATTTGACAATAAAGACACAAAATATTATTGAGTACTTTTAGCCATTTATAAGCAAAGATCCAGGGTGACTAATTATGACACTTTTGAACATTTTTTGGCAAACTAATGAATGAGATTGGCTAGTTGCTCCTAATGTCACTAGACAAAACAGAAAAAGAAAAAGTTGACCCCAAGAATTTGTTATTCCTAGCTTATTGCTACATAAATGACCCCCAAACTTCTGTATGTGCTCTGGAGACTCTTATCTCCCATAGCCACAAGGCTAAAATTGCATAGAATGAAATTCAGACTCTTATCCTGTGACTGCCTAAATTATAGCATAAATTGAACTTTTAGTATTGTAGATTGTCCACTGTTAAAGTGAGGGTACTAGTTGGGAAGGTATGGGACACTGAAAGTTGTAATGGGGATATTTCGGAAAACTTTGATAATGCCTCTAATTTCTGATGTTTCCTTTGCCCATACAAAATATCTCTCCATTCCTGATGGAAGTACCTCCTCATGCAGTCTGAGGGAATTGACCTAATATTACCTGAGGGAACTCTAATGATTTTCTCCAAAGTAGCTTCAATGCAAAAACTGCTAAGTCTCTTGAAGACTCACTCCTACCACTCCTCTTTGCTTCTTTCTAGATGTATATTGAAAGTCAAGACCTAGCAAGTCCTAAAGATGAGGTATAAACTGTGATTCATGAGGAGGTACATTATACTCCAAAAGAACTATTTGAATTTTCTAGTTTTCTTAGTGATATGAAGAGGAGCCTCATTATTATTTATTCTGTATTTAGTTTTTGTTTTGATTTTTTCAGTTCTTATTTTTTTATAAGTACACATTTGCATTACATAATGATTACATTCCTCAAATGACTAAAACTAGAAATTCCATTTGACCCAGCTATTCATCTTTTAGGTATCTTCTTGACTTTTCTAGTTTATACAGATAGAAATTCAAGGAACAGGTATGGGCATGGATATTAAGAATGTATAATAATGGTGGAAAAAACATAAAATTGAGTCATGTGAATTTATGTGTCTTCATTACTTTTCTCATTACTGAGACAGAATACTCAACAGCCAAAGTTAAAGGAAGAAAGGTTTATTTAGCTCACAATCTGTAGAGATTTCATTTCATAGTTGGCTGGCTCCAAGGGAGAGTGACATTGCAGAGGAGAAACAGTTTATGGTGGGCAGAAGGCAGCAGAGTAGTGAAGAAACAAAGTAGCAGGCAGCAAGTGACAAGTGAGAAGCAATGACAACAGCAGGCCTCCTTCTGTCTCTTATATTTTATCCAGGCTACTCGCCCTTAGGGTGAGCAGCACTTACATCCTTAATCCTAGCATCACACCATTGACCAATCCCAGAATCACATCCTTGATCCTAGCATCCCACAGCCTAAATCCAGACACCTCTGAAAAGCCCCACCTATGACTGACCACATCAGGCTTTGGGGGGACATCTAGATACAAGCCGTAACCTTATTGATATGGACTCACTAAATAGAGTTTGTATTTAATGTTGCAACTCAAGAGAGTTAGAAAGGGCTCTAACAGTTTGCTTCGTTGATTGACTGAAACAAACCAACAGGTGGTCCATTATGAGTGAGTTTGAAATACTGGAAGGGCTTTGGTTTAATGTTGAGAAAGAGATTCAAAACTTAGGAAGATTGGAATGTTAAAGTAGATTTGTCATTTGATATCTATTTACCCATTCTGGGTGACCCCAAATACTTTGTACCATGAATGGGAAGTGAATGTATAAGGAGAGCCCTGCCATCCTTGAAAGCTCTATTATTTCTTTTCTCTGTAGGCCAGACCTTACAGTGTGAACTGTGGTCTCTGAATTGGGAAACCTAAATGTAACAGGAATAATTGGATTCAAGGGTGGTAGAGACCAAGTAGTGACACTTAACCACCAAAGGTGAATAAAGTTACTGTATGGACAGCAGAGTCAGAGCAACAACCAGAATAGTCTGACTTGCCCAGATTTATGCCACTGTCTAGTTAATCATGGAGTCTTTAAAAATGAAATAAATAGGAACCCTACTAAGTTATTATTTGGTCTACATAAACAGAGAAGTTCTATGTCAAGTAAACAAAAATCTAACCTGAATAAAAACAACTATAACCACTCAATAAACTTTCTCTTGAGTCAGATTATAGACCCAGAGTCCCTTGAATGAAGGAGAATATGGGTCCTCTTGAGGAAGGACCCTGGTATGTAACCAAAACTTTTTACAATCATCTCTCAGCATCTGTAGGGTACTGGTTCTAAGAAGCCTCAAGAATACCAAAATCTTGGGCCTGGGATTCAGCTCAGTGGCACCACACCTGCCTCGCAAACGAAAGGTCCTGAGTTCGATCCCCAGTACCAAAAAAAAGAATACCCAAATCTACAAATACTCAAGTCCCTTATATAGAAGTGTCATATTTGCATGTACCATATCTCTAGATTATGCACAATACTTAATATGGCATAATGCTATGTAAATATTTGCTATTTTGTATTGTTTAGGGAATTATGATAAGAAAAGTCTGTACATGTCTAATACACATCCAGCCTTTTCTCGTGTGTTTTCTATCTGTGGTAGGTTGAATACATGGATGTGGGACCTGCAGCTATGGAAGGACAACTACTGTTACTCTTTCTCCTAGCCTTCCCCAAAGTGACCCATAGCCTTTACCAGGGCAACTTTATACTGGAGAAAGGAAATAAAATCAGATTTAAAAGAACTGCTACAGTCTGAACTGACACTCATTCAAGGAGACTCAAACTATCACTGAGTCAGAGTAGGGAGCTAGGGCAGTCAGGGGATCAATGGAATTTTAGCTCAAGTCTATCTCTTAGTGGGCCCAGTGTGCCCCCCAGAACATCCTGTGGTTATTTCTCCAGTCCCAGAATGTATAATTAGAATAGATGTGGCTTAACAGCTGGAAAAATTTTCCCAACCTGTGGATTGATGGGAATTATGGTGGAAAAGGCCAAATGGAAGCTAATAGAATTGCTTCATGCTGTGTTTGGTAAGTGTCCCCCAAAGGGCCCCATGTCCCCAGCTCATGGCACTATTGTAACACTGTGGGGTCTTTAAGAGGTAGGGCCTAGTGGAAGGAAGTTCATTGGGGTTGTGACCTTGAAGAAAATATTGGGACCCTGCCCCCACTTCCTTTCTCTTTACTTTCCACGCACTATGAGGGGAACAGCTTCCTCTGCCACACACTGTCAGCATAATGTACTGCCTTGCCACAGGCCCAAAACCATGGGCCACTGATCATTGGCTGAAACCTCTAAAACAGCTTAAAGAAACCTTTTCTTTTTATAAGAATAAACTTGGTTGCCTCGGGTATTGTATTATATAATGGAAAGCTGATTCCTTAGGGTGTCTGTTAGTGTTTTGGTCTGTGACTAAGGTCAGTGGAAACTAGAGCAGCCCAATCCAGGCAGGACTGTGAATGGCCAAGGCTCTTCAGGATGAAAATTTGGGTCACACCACTAGGTAAAGAACTATGAACAGATAAAGTGCTTGCTGAAGCTGAAGGGTAACAGAACATGTAGTAGAAGCAGCCATAGCCACATTATCAGTTACAGAAATGAGGACTTCAATTATGATTCTTTCTTCTTTTTTGTTATAAATGTTTGTATATGTATTATATATTAAGTAAATATTTTTGTTTTCTTTTTGCTCATATTCTCTATCATGGAACTTAAGATGTATTGACTTTATATCATAGTACTTTAGTATTGCTAATGCTACTTTACATTATAGTTTTGTTTGTTTGTTTCTCTCTTTCTTTCTGTGCTGAAGATTGAACTCAGAGCCTTGTGTGTACTACAGTTGCATTCTACCACTAAGCTACATCTCTAGCCCTCACCATAATTTTTAAATTATGAGATATCAAAGAAAAAAATAAGCTTCACTCAAGGATTTTATCTCCTCTTTTGGGAAAGGGGCTAATGCATTCTTGGTAAAACTATGACCTTGTTATTGTCTTCATTTGGAGATTGAGTGGTGTAAAGAAATGTGTATAGGTGTGGATCTGACAGAAGTGGACTTGTTATGTATCAACTTGACTGGGCCACAGGTGCTGGGGCATTTGGCTAAACATTCTTCTGGTGTGTTTGTGAAGGTGTTTCTGGGAGAGATTAACATTTGAAGTGTTGACTGAGAAAAGCAGATGGCTCTTCCCATTGTGGGTAAGTTTCATCTAACAAACTGAAAGCCTAAACAGACTGACTCTTCCAGAGTCAATAGACACTCCTGTCTGACTGCCTTCAATCTGGAAGTTGGGTTCTTTCCTGCTTTCAGACTGGAAAATCTGCTCATCTGCTCTTTCTAGACCTGAAGCCTGCTGTCATTCACACTAGAATTATGTCATTGATTCTCCTGATCTTCAGCTCACAAACTGCAGATCTTAAAACTTGTCAGCTTTTATGGTTATGAGCCAACTTCTTATAAGTTTGTTTATACAGATGCGCGCGCACGCACACACACACACACACACACACACACACATTCTTTTTCTTTGGAGAACTCAAATAGTATATAATATTTCATCTCTGGTATGATACAATAGCTAACAATAATGGTTTTCGTGAATATCTTTTTTGTAGTATAAATAATACAGTAATAAATATCCAATATTGCTACTTTTAAGGATCTTGAAGTTTACTATTTTTCTAACCTAGTGTCCTTAGATGTCAACACAATACTTGCAATGTATAGACACTGAGTAACTATTTGTTAAATGGAACTAATATGAAATAGGAGTTCAAAATTTGGTTTGATACATAATTTGGGAGGCCACTACTGTGATTGAATGTGGTCCCTGGCCTCTACATAGTTCACTCCAGAGAGCAAGAATTGCCAGTCTTGTTCTTCTTATCGACTTGACCTCGTGACAACTCACTCCATGAGACGGGCATTAATTCCTTCCAGGAGCCCCCCCGCCCCCCGCCCCGTGAGCTAATCACCTCCCAGTAAGCCCCATCTCTTAAAGATTCATTATGTCTCAACAGTGCCACACTGAGGACCAAGCTTCCAACAGTTCGTCCATGGAAAACATGCTCAAACCATATCCAAGCCCTAGCAAGAAGATAGTTGAGAATTTTCATTTTTCTGTCATGTATATAACACCTTTCTTGCCTTTGCTTCTAGTCTTCTATGTTGAGCTATTTTGCCAGGAAAATATCTTCGTTTTATAGTCTTAATATTTAACTAACAATTATCCATTGATTTAGTTTCTCATTGGTAATGTCGTAAAACATCATATCTCTGTTTTCTTTAGTAACAGTAAAACTTTGGTGAACTTTGCCCTGACTTCGACCCCCAGTACCATCAAGTGAATAAATAAATGATAGAAAACAAACAGAACTCTCCCACAACTTTGGGAATTTCAAATACCTGATATAACCTGTTGATCACACTTTACAAAACTTCTTACAGGGAGGGAAATTACTTTCAAAGTGGCTTTAAAAAGTTGAAGGAAATATCAGGATTATGTTTATATGTGTGTGTGGAATACCTTTGCTAATAAATGACTGCCTCAGTTAATAGCTTTATATGTCTGATAAACTTGTTTTCATATCTTAAGATATATTTCTTATGATTTACTTTTAGATTTATTCTTTCCTACAGTGTAAATTTGTAACTGTCCAAACGTAATCATATGTTACTTCATTACAATGAAATTTCAAAACACTTTAAAATGGATTGATCACGTTAGCCTCCAACTGTAGTTTTATTCCTATGTTTCTGCCAAGCTACTTGGAAAATTAAAGTTTTAGGTCTATATAATAGCTGAGATATAATTTTCTAGTTCATTTAAAAAGCACTAATATCCATTGTCTGTTTCATGTTCTAGGCATTTACACTGTTTGCTACACATTTCCTGGAACTTTGTCATATCGATGTCCTGTATCCTAATGTAGAAAACATGCATTTTGAAGTTCAGCATGTAAAGAACACCTCAAGAAATAAAGAAGCAATTTTGTATACCTACAAACTTTCTAAGGGACTTACAGAAGAAAAAAATTATGGTATTGAATATAGAAATTATACGTATACCTTGGACCTGGGGCTGTAGCTTAGTGCTATATCACTTGCCTAAGCATGTGCAAAGCCTTGGATTTGATCCCCAGTGCCACAAAACAAAGGAATGTTGAAACACTACATGTTTTCCTAAGACAAACTTTCTTCTCCCCTATATTGCCATCAATCTAAGGAACTCTCATTTTTTCTATATATATATATATATATGTGTGTGTGTGTGTGTATGTATATATGTATATTCTCAGACTATATTTTCTTGTCAAACTCACATTTTATAAACATATATGTTGGTGCCTGAATCCATTCAAAGTATTTTCGTTTTATAGTCATTTTGACCTTAGGGAAGAGACAGAAGTCACATGGTGCCAGATCTGGTGAATAAGGTGGAAAAAGACATACCGTAATATTTTTGTTAGAAATTTCCATGAAACATTTGATCAACAAAGGGTGACCAAAACATACGCTGAATGTTTAAATTTTTAAATATCTTACAGTTAAAGCCACCATGCCATTAATTCCCCTTAAATATTCAAAATATTCCCCTTGCTTCAAACACACTTACCTATCATTCTTGGTAATGTGTCTTTTACTGCAACAGTTTTTAAAACTTATCATTCACCAAATCTTTTTATCACCCCCCCGTGTTGGTAAATACTATATAAACTGTTGACACTCGGCAGAAAGCCTATATGGCATTTATACAATAAAATTAAATTCCAAAAATGCGAGAATAATTGCTGATACTTTGAATTTGCATAAAGATTAGTCATCTACCATTGTATCTTCTGAGAAATCCCAGGCTCATTGATCTGCTAGACAGAGAATGTTCAGCTGTAGGGCTACTTCTACGACTATACATTCTTCTCCCCTGAAAACTAGCACAGTAAACCCCTCTACCTTCCATTAACCAGTTGTATTTGCAATTGAAATTTTAATGTCATTTTACCTAACTTTCTTTCTTTCTTTCTTTCTTTCTTTCTTTCTTTCTTTCTTTCTTTCTTTCTTTCTTTCAACTCAGGTATTTTGAGAGGTAATTTGCCTTCTATGTTTTAGACATGTAATGAAATCTAATATTTGGTAAGTTTTCGAAAACGTAATTTTAAAAATTATTGAATTGTTTAGAAATGCTTCTAGAAGGGAAATTCAAATCTATGAAGATTAATATTTGTTGAAACAAACAAAAAACTAGCAATAACAATATTGAAATTTTTAAAATATGATTTTAGGATTAAAAGCTGCAGAGGTGTCATCACTTCCACTGTCAATTGTCTTGGATGCCAAAGAAATCACAACTCAAATTACAAGACAAATTTTGGTAAAAACTTTTTAGTAAGAATTGTTTTAAAGGGGCCGGGGATTTAGCTCAGTGGTTCTGATACCTGCCTCACAAGCACAAGGTCCAGAGTTCGATCCCCAGTACCAAAAAACAAAAAACAACAACAAAAAAAGAATTGTTTTAAAATTAAATTACCTTCAGTGAACATTTTATGAAGTTTGATCTAAATATAATAATTTATAAACCTAATTCCTAATTTATATAGGCAAAGAAATCCCTTTTACATTTTAAAACTTTTTTTGGCTTGGTCTATTATAACTCTTCCTAGCAAGACAGCTAATAAGATAGGAGTTAAAAGTTAAATTCAATTTCCTACAGTAATTCTTGATAACTATTTTTAAAATGAGAAAACAAATGTATTTAAAATAGGCATTTTCTGGGTGTGGTGATGTACACCTCTAATCCCAGCAATTGGGAGTCTGAGGCAGGAGAGTTGCTGTGAGTTCAAGGTCGGACTGGGCTACATAGTGAGTTCAAGGACTGCAAAAACAAAACAAAACAATAAATAAAATGGGCATTAAAATAATAATCTCTATGCACAACATAATGCATAGTTTTTTGGGGTTTTTTAGTAGTTGTCCAGGCTCTTCTTTCCATTATCATTTGGAACCCTCATATCTCTTCATGAAGTAGTTAGGCCTTTCTAGTAAATAGTAACTAATAAAACTGATATTTTTATTCTCATGTTTACCAGTTCACAGACATTAAGTGATTTGCTAGGAAGTCATGGGCCCAGCCTGAAATCATATCTCTTGATTCAAAATTTGGAAATCTTTTTTCTAAATTAGGTTACTTTATAGTGTTTTAAAAATCCAGTGTATTTAGTAAACTGAGGTAGGTACAATATGAAATTTTCTTCAGTAATAGTCTTTTTCCTCCTTTGTTTTCCTGGACTGTCTATGTGACTTCTCATGCATAACACCAATTTGAATCCCTTCTTCAGCAATTTTGACAGTGCTCGTCTTCAAAGTACTGCTCATTACCTAATTCTTCAGATTTCATCTTGCCAAATTCCAATTATAGGGCACCTCTCCACTAGTCTCCTAGGCTTTGGCTTTCCTAATGTTGTTAAAAAATATTCAAAACAAGCTAATTTTAATCTGCTATGAATTCATAAATTCTCACTTTAGATGAATTATTTTTTGTACCGGGAATTGAACTCGAAACCTTGTGCTTGCAAGGCAGGTGGTGGAACCACTGAACGAAATCCCTGACCCTTTGGATGAATATTTTATTGGATAATTGTTTCTCTTCTCATTGATCTCTATGTCTATTTTATAGCATCTCTTTCTTTCAAAACATTTCCACTCTTTCTGCCCTAATTCTCTAGATAGTTTACTATACTTTTTAAGAAACTTGAAATTATCTCAATGAGTCCTTTTGCAGAATTCCTGCAGAATTTTGTTTGGCAAATTTCTGTTTCCCATCTTTCCTCCCTCCTATCTTAGGGCAAGAAATTGCTTTTTCAGTCATTTTAAGGTTAACTTCTTTCATTTTCCATTAAGACATTATTTCTCAGTTTCCTTCTTTTCTTTTTCTTCCTTATTTTCTTCACTGGATTTTCCTTTTTCTGTGAATATGCTTATGTTTTTTCCCCAATAAATCTTTCTTTTTTGCACCTTACTTTTTAAACTGTTATCCTATTGCTGTCTTTACTGTAAATGTAAAGCTGATCTGTACTTGCCTATTCCATTACCCACTTGCAAACTTAATCTTGTCATCCCCCACTGAAACTTTTCTTCTTAGATCCCAACTAGTCAAAAGCTCTTGTAGCCCCCTTGCCCCTTTTTTTCTCATTTCTCATTTTCCCTAAGCTGTGGCACTGGATGTTCCCATTCTTTCCCCTTGCTTAATTCTGCCCTGTTTTGTCTGCTCAGGAATTATTCTTTCCTGGAATTTATCTTCCTACCTCATTGATTTTTTTTCTTCTTTCCCATCTTTACCAGTGCCTTTTCTTTTTCCACTCACTACATATAAGTGTTTCTAAGATGTTTACCCTTGTTTCCTTTTTTTAAAATCTGTGGTCTTGATGTTCTCATTCTTTTCATGACTTCCATTGTCTTTTTTTCCCTGAACTCTCCATATTTCTCCTTGACATCTTACTCTTTTTTTTAGGTCAAAAACTGAATTTTCATTCTCTGAAAAAGCCTTCTAACTCTTCATTTTTAAGTCTCCAAGTGACTCATCAGAGTCATCTATATATACTTTCATTTAATCCCCTCTCATTAGTGCTACACAGTAAGTTTTCTCTCTTTTCCAGTCCCTCCTACACACTTCTACCAGACTGTTCCCAATATATAGTTCTTGCTGTTTGCCTACTTAGAACAAATAAGTGTTGAAATCTTTAACATAGTGTTAAAAGTCTTCTATAATTATTTTTTGAACTATAGTTTTAGAGCTACCTACATTAGAATCACCTAGGATACTGAACCATCCTATATTTTCAAAGTTCTGTTGTGGCTCAGAATTTGTGTTTTTCCCAATTCTCAGATGACTCTAACATTAGTTAATTTTTGCTTGATGATCACCTCTACGTCACTCCAACCTTATATCACATCACTTAAGTTTTGCATAATTTACATTTCTGTTACATTTAACTGTCATTTTATCATTTCAACCTGATTGTGTACCAGGCTCTCTAATATGTGTCTTCTAATTGTTTTTCTTTTTCATCCAGAATACCCTTCCTTCTAGACTCTTCTATCCATTGGGTTTATTCCAAATACTCCATTTTATTCAAACCTTTCTTGATCTGTGCTGGAAGTGAGAGGCCCTCCTGTGTGCATTAATATCTCTCTTATGAGAGTTTTCATAAATACTGTAGTCAGTTGTTTATAAACAAACCATTTTGCCAGAAGATTGTAAACTCCTTGAGTTCTGTTACTATGTGAAGTATACAGTTTTCTACCCTCCAGAGACACATAAAAACACAAACTTGGTGGCCCAGCACATAGATAATAATAGATATTCAATAACTCTAATAGAAATAATGGTTAAATTGGTAATTGATAAATGTATCAAATAGGTGAAAGGTGAATATATGATAATGTTTGTCCACCTCATGAAATCATACTCATTTTTCCTATAGTGAAAATAGAAAAATATTCAGAATTGCTTGCTATTGAGAAAGAGTTGATGAGATTATATTTATGGGAAATTCAGTAAGATTTTCCACCAATAGTGAAGGTTGAAAATTTTGTCCTCTATCTAGCTCAGACAAAGATATGAATTAAGAATTTTCCAACTGTATTCCTAATCATGATACTCTTCAAGAACTGCATATCTAAAGGCCTTCAACATTCCCATTTTACATATTATTTCATAGGTATCGTTAAGTATGGGTTGTTAAAATTAAAGGCATACTTTCAAATAGCTATTTATGTTTTTAGTTTTAAAATATATTTTACCCTTCAGACAGTATTTCCTCTTAGGCTCCAACAATTGCCACACACAAACCCTCTTTAGAGGTAAGCAGTTTTCAATTGATCTGTTCTGTCCACCAGTTTATCTGATAAGAAGTTAAAGTGGGAGATAACAGAGTAGTATCCTTGGGTGACATTTAAAATTATGATCACTGTGTGGCAACAAACTGTGCTGCTTTCTCACACCATTTTGAATGAAAGGTTTTTTTAAGAACCTATCTCTATTGGATTGTCTATTATTTTTGGTACAGTGTTGAGAAATTTGGTATTGTGATGTGGAATTTGGCCTATTCAGTGATTTTTTGTTTGCAAATAATTGATTTTAAGTTATGTCATAAAGTAGTAAGGGCTCATGAGGAATTTTATTCACACAAATATAATTTCTTCCAGTTGTATTTTTTGCTAGTTGGATTGAACTGGTTTATCTAAAGGGATTACTTAATCCTTGAGTCCCACATTTCTATAAAAGGAAATAGGATAGTGCCAAACTGTGATGAACATAAAAGTCACAGTGTTTATTTTTAAATTTGCATATATTTTTAATAACAGCACAACCAAAGGAGTACCCCTGAGATGGAAAGACAGAGAGCTGTGTACCATCTAGCAACCAGACTTGTTCAAGCTGCTCGAAACTCTCGATTGGATCCAGACAGTTTACGAATGTATTTAAGTAAGCTCAAGAAGAAGTATGAAGAAGATCTTTCCAGGGCTGAACAAGTTTCAGAAAAGACTGAAGAATAATAATTTACATCTTGTACTATTGAAATAATATATTTTAATATGAGGAAACTAGAATTTATCTCCTGAGAGCAAAAGACAATATTTTCTAAATTTTATATTTGAATTAAAAATTATATTAATATCAGTATTTTCATTTGTGTATATATCCTACATGAGAATATTTGTTATTATTACTTAATAAATAAGAACTATTTAAAGAAATATCTTTTGGGGTCGGGGATTTAGCTCAGTGGCACCACGCCTGCCTTGCAAGTGCAAGATCCTGAGTTCAATCCCTAGTACCAGGGGAAAAAAACGTGTAGAAATATCTTTTGTTAGGAAAAAAAGTATAATGCACCACATTTTTGTCATTTATGACAGTTCACATTAACTCTTAAGTTTATTTATACTTAGAAGTTATAGTTCAAAATATTATTGTAAATACCTTAATTACCTTACTTTTACAGTCTGGAAACTTAGTTGAGGGATTTGTGTGTGTTTTATATTATCTTCTAAAGTAACAACATCCTATGATTCAAAAATTTCTGAATTATTTACCCCCAAATTCCAACACTGAATGGTTCTAAAGTTTGTTAGAGTAATCCTGGGCATTAAAAAATAACATATTCAGTGTGTTTCTAAAGGTTGAAAATAAAGAAATAGGTATTTTGTAATGCAGGCAGTAATCCTGGAAGACGGGGTCATCACCACCAACCCTTTCAGTTTTTCAGATACTGTATCTAGGAGATCAATTGTCTAACCCTTGACTTCCTCCTTTTTCTTAATTTTCATTTTTGTCTGTTTTTATTAAGTAAACAAAGGCAGCAGAAAGACAACATTGATTTGATTTTTTGGCTCAGTTGTTGGTTCACAAGGAAGCATTTCATAGAGCTGTTTGTTTCATAGGCATGTGAATTATATCACTATTTCAGTTTAGTGTTTACTCAAGGTCATTCTTGCTTTGTAAATGGGCAAAACGAAGCAGAAGACCACCCGTTATTGGGTAACTGGAAAGAGCTTTTATTTTCTCAAACATCTTCTATAATTCCGTTTAGTAGGTGACTTACTTGCATAAACCTTACTCTTTTTTTTTTTTTTTTTTGGTACTGGGGATCGAACTCGGGTCCTTACGCTTGCGTAGCAGGCAGCGAAACCACTGAGCTAAATCCCCGGCCCCTATAAACCTTACTCTTTTCTTGGGCAACTAAGTATCTGGAATTTAGGATATACATTTGAACTATTTATTCAATAACTATAGTATTCAGAGTAATTTGGCCAACAAAATTATTCACAGACTGATTAATGTTAATTTTTGGTTAATATATGCATATTATATTTTACAACATTTAATGTTCATATTTATTGACTTAAACTCATTAGCATTGTACTATTAGTCACTAGATATATTGAAAAATTAGAATGGATATGACATACATGCTTTATGAAAAAGTAAATGTGTTTTACATTCAATATATGTTAAATGTCTTGTTAGAGTACTTGTATCCCTTATTGTTATGTTTTAGAAAGACAATATCACTGGAATATCACCATTAGGCACATTTTAATGCACAGCTTTTGCGATGAATTATACTTCATGTGTTGTTTTTAAAACCCACTAGATAACTGGGGTTGTGGCAAATTTCTAGAAGGCACTGATTAAGAATGAGTCGTGACATATTGGGAAATAAAAAGGAGAAAACAATATAAGGCAGAAGTGGAATAGGCAGTAGAAGAAAAGCAGGCAAGCAGAGACAGGTACCAAGTGTCAAATATGCTAACATTTCCCCAAATACTACATTAACTTCCATTTAGATTTAATCCCAGTGTTGGATTTCATTAGACTTTTAAGAGTTTTTCATCAATTCAAGCATTTTTTGCAAAAATTGCAGCCAACCAATTAATCCTTTTTATTTTATATTTGAGATTCTGAAATAAAAATAAGTTTATATCTTCTTAAAATTAAAGTACATTTTCTTAAACTTTTAAGTGTAGCAGAAACATACAAAAAAGCAAATCAAATAAAGACGTAATTATTATGTCATGAACAAAGGTGAACAGTAGGGAGAAAATCCATTCAATTTTAAAATCTGTTTACTTTTCATTTTTTTCTTTGCCTTTCTCTACTATTACAGATCATTATCTTATAATTCAGCCTCTCAACATGAATTCTGTAACGTCTTAGAAAACTTTTAAACTTTCTACTTCAAAGCTATTTTACTTCTACCTTTTGCTCACGGGATAAGATCCTACATGAAAGGCAGTCTGTTCATGTCTGGAAGTAAAGCATATGGAGATGGAAGAGAAAGGAAGCTTATTTTCATGCCTAGAATGTACAGTCATACCTTGGTACTGCATGCAAATTTTGACCCACTGCTAGTCATTCGTTTGGTACTTGACACACACGCTACAACTTGTCAGTGTGGACTGACTCATGACTCGCTACCCTTTCCAGCCCAACAATTTGTACTCATTTTTGGTACTCAGCATGCCTCCTAGAATCAATTAAAGATGAGTACTTAGGTGCCACTGTTACACATTTACTTTAAATTGTATATATAGTAAAATTAACTTTTTAATGTCCAGTTTTATGAATTTTAGCATACCTCTGTAATCATAACCAGCATCAGGGTATGAAAGCATTCCATCATCGCAAAGGATTACCTTGATGTTTGTCCCCAACTTCAACCCACCATTCACAGATCTGCTTTCTTTCACTGTAGTTCTTTCTTTCTCCAGTATGTTCAGTGGATGGAATCATATGGTATACAACCTTTGAAAAAGAGTTTCTTTCACTTTTAGATTTATCTTGTTGTTGTGCCTTTTTTTTTGCTGATGTGTTACATTGTGTGGATATGCCAGTTTGTTTACCATTCATTTGTTGAAGGACATTTGAGTTTTCAGTTTTCAGTGATTATGAAGTTACTATGATCCTTACTGTACAGGTTTTTGTGGGAGCATAATTTTTCATTTATCTATATTAAGTAGGAATAAAATAGCTATGTCATTTGGTATGTATATGTTTAACTTCAAAGCTCCCAAATTGTTTTCCAGAGTGGCTATACTATTTGACATTCCCATCAGCTACATATAAGCGATCTAGTTTCTCCTCATGTTCACTTATACTTGGCATTGCTGGTCTTTCCTTTTAATTTAGCTATTCTAATAGGTATGCAATGAGCAGTGGTTTTTTTTTTAAATTTAAAGCTGTTTTGATAATTCTTTAGCCAATGGTGATGTTTTATTTCTTCTATTCCTGAATTAGTTTTTTAGTTTCTTTTAGCCTACTCTCTCTGGCAGCACATTTCTGAATCTGTTCCTTCAAGCAAAAGGTTTTAGATATGTCTTACTTTTAGAAAGCTACAAGCGAGTCTAGTTCAATGAATATTTATTATGGACCAGGCAACATATTCGATGTTAGAAATACAAAAGATGTGATGTTTAACTTTGATGACCTCAGGTGTAGTAAAGAGAAAAAAAAAATATATATATATATACACTAGGATATACACTAGGATATACTCTATTATTTACATTCTGTTCTTTAGAAACTGTGACAGTCATGCAGTTTATACACTAGGATGTGTAATAGGTAATTTGTAGGTCAAAGAGAGTATAAAGAATTAAATATGTCAGATGCATAGGAAGAAAAGGGCATTTTTTTTGCTTAAATTCTTTTATTGGTACATTTTAGGTATACAATATGTTTACATTTATCTTTGGGTGCTTGTACCTGTACATGATGGATCTTGGTTCTTATTTTTTTCCCATTCACTGTGCTCCCTTCACCCCCTCTCCACCTTTCCCTATTTACAAAGACTTTGTTTCCCTTTTTTCCTTTTCTCATAATTTTTACTTTCCCTTCTTTCCTTTATCCTTCCCCTTTCTCTTGCCCTCCCCCTTTGGACCTTTTCTTCCTATTTGAAATTATCAAATATTCATTTTAATAATTTTAATCCTTATTTACACTTTCAGTTTCTCACACTAGAGAAACTATTCAGTATTTATACGTGTGTCTTATTTATTTTACTTAAGAGTATGGCCTCAATATGCATCCATTTAGCTATAAATGTCTCTAGTTTCCCATTCTTTATGGCTGAGTAGTACTCTATTTTATAAAAAAAACACACACACACATCTTCTTTATCCAGTTTCCAGTTGATGGGCACTGGGGCTGTTTCCAAGCTTTAGCTATTACAAACTGTGCCACAATAAACATGGGTGCACATATATCGCTGTGGTATGATTCTTTTAATTCTTTTGGGAAGATACCCAGCAGGGGAATATCTGGGTCAAATGGGACCTCTAGTCCTAGTCCTTTGAGGTATCTCCATACTGATTTGCACAGTGGTTGCACCAGTCTGCATTCCCACCAACAATGGAGAAGGCTTCCTTTCTCCCCACACCCAAGCCAGCATTTGTTATTGGTTGATTTTTTGATAGCAGCCACGCTTTCTGGGGTGAGGTGGAATCTCAGTGTTGTTTTTATCTGCATCTCTCGAATGACCAGTGATGTTGAACATTTTTTCATAAGTTTGTTTGCTGCTTTTACTTCTTTGTCTGAGAAATGTCTGTTCATTTCAGATGGAAAAGGGCATTTTTGATAGAAGGATCGTGTATGTAAAAGCAGAGATGTGAAGCAGTTTGGTTTCACTGGAGGGCAAAGTGTATATGAGAGTAACAAAAAGGTGAGCTAGGTGCTTTGTAGCAGTTTCTTCTATAGACCATTACTGTAAAGTTTCAGGTGTTTTTAGTGTTGAAGAGTGGGGAATGTGTGATGGTAGTAGTAGCAGTGAGGGTGTGACTTGGTAACTTGATTAGACTTGCTTTTGTTTAGTAAGCTCATCTGGGTGGTAGAAGGAACGATTTTAAGATGAGTTTGAAACCAGAGTCAAGGACACCAGATAATTTAAGAGACTAGTTCGGTAGAGTTGGTGAGGGTTAAGTGTAGAAACAGTGATAATGGGACAGTGTTAGTGAGAGGAGACTCCAGAGGGTAGATTGGCTGGTGAGGGAGAAAAGACACTGGGCTTGAAAGCTACTGAGGAGACTTAGTGACTGATTAATTAGATTTATGGCTGAAATGATTTTTTAGTAAAGGAAATTGGTTATGAATTGAATTCCCCCCCTCCCCCAAAGATATGTCCAAGTCTCAATCTTCAGTAACTGAGAATGTTACCTTATTTGGAAATATAATTGTTGTGACTGTAATTAGATAGGATGTGGTCACACTGAAGTAAGATGGACTGCGTAATCTGATGTAATAGATGTCCTTATAAGAAAATGGCCATGTGAAGACATGGAAAACAACATGTGCAGATGGAGTGTTGGAGTGATGCATCTCCAGCCAAAGAATACCAAATACTGCTAGAAGCTAAGACAATTGTGGAATCTAGAATAATGCAAGGAAGGATTTCCCTGTACTCTATAGAGAAAGCAGGCTCCTAAAGATACCTTGACTTTGGATTTCTAGATTTCAATATGTGAACTAAGAAAATTTTGGTGTTTTAAGCCACTCAATTTATGGTACTTTGTTGTGTGTGTCTTTTTTGTTTTGTTTTGAGACAGGCTCTCACTACGTAGTTCAGGCTGTCCTTGAACTCACTGTGTAGTCCAGGCTGGCCTCAAAGTCATAGCAAACCTCTTGCTTCAACCTCCCAAGTGCTGGGATTACAGGTGTGTGCCACCAGGCCAGCACTATGGTACTTTAGGAAACTAACACAGAAGGAAAGCATTAAATGTGATTTTTGGTGACCGACCATGGTGAAAAGTATAGAAGTAATCAGAATTCCATAGGAAGAAGTTCATAAAATTTAGATGCTGCTTATTGTCCACTCTCTAGAATAGGTATGAGCCACGTTCAGTGAAAGTGAGGATGAGACCACATTCAATAGGCTCTCATAAAGTTGGAGATGTAAGAAGAGAAGGATGAAACAAAAAGACGCAAAGTAGAGAGCAACTATGAAAAGACTTGCTGAACTCTCTTCCCAGGCAATTAGCCACATACAGCTTAGCAACTTTATATTTATATAGGCTAGGGTAAAGGTAGCTTTTTGGATTTCCATATATTGACACATATTTTCAAACAAAATATATAACTAACTTGCATGTTACTAGTAAAGGAAATATTCACGTTAATACACTGTGTAATGATGAGCTTCTTGATGTTTGAGGTTAAACATTTTCTCAGTTTTAATGATTTTCATTAAAGATATAAATAAACATTTCTATCCTTTAATCCTTTAACATATTTGTATTACAAGTAAGAGAAAAGGAAAGGAAGTAATCTAGTTATATCATTCCATCTCTCTGTTACTCTATTGTTTACCTTCTGTTATTTAGAAACTGTAACAGTCATGCAGTTTATTATGTAATCATAAGACCAAAGTGAACATTTTCCATGAATTGTGAAAAATTTTGATTCCACCCAGATTGCAAGGGGATACCGAAAATCGCTACTACACATCTGGCATAATATACTAAGACAAGCCCTAAATATACTACGCTGCGGTGGGGACAGATGCACGTTGTGAAGAAGTGTGAAGTCTTGAGATTTTCGTCCCATGCAGAATAGCAGTTTAGCCTTCCACAGTCCTGGGTCAGAACACAGAACTTCCTTTCCAATGACACAGCAAGCACCACGAGCTTTGTGCTTGTGTTGGCTGCACTTGCACTCCCCACCAAAGACGTGGAAGAGTTCAAGGAGACGTGTACACAGTGCATTTATGTCACAGTCGAGGAGCCCTGAGTGTGGGAAATTCCAATGTATTATAATGAACTTTAAGGTAAAGTAAAACCTGCCCAACCTTTTGCCCAGGGTACAGTATTACCTTTATTGTACTAACAGTAAGCAAACCCACTCTCTTCTCCAGAGAGACAGTCTGTCTGTCTTCCAAGGCTGCTCACAGTACAAATATCCTTAAAAATCTAGTCCATAACAAACGACTGTGACTCTGCTTCTGAGACAGGTAGAAACATCAGAGACCCATATGGAATTGTCCTCTAATTATCGTCTTTGTTTTACAAGCCAGACCTCATAGTTATAAACAGAAAAGTCTGGTGCCATTGGTATTTGAAAAGATCTAAAAATTTGTCTTTTCATAAATTTTATGTCTTAGCTAAGTTTCTTTGTAATGTTAACAATTTAACAGACAACATTTTCACTTTGATGTAATGCTGAATCAAAATATCTTTTCTGTTTGTTTTATAACACATGTCATTTATACCATTTTATAGAAGGAAATGGCCAGAGTCACATATTGACCAAAAAGTGATTGAAGACATCATGTGAAAATATATTTTCTAATGGAATGTTCCATCCAATAAAAACTTAGATGAAGTTAATAGTTTATTAACTTCTAAGGCATACAATGGTGAGCATCCTTGAAGAACTTGGGATAAAGATGCATATTAACTTTCTAAATTCAGGTATTTCTGTAGACGAACAGGAATTTGAGATGAAAATATACCATCTGGGAGCATATTGTTGGTTAATAGTTGAGTCCTAATGGTTATTCTACAAAGATGTGATAGTTCACATGGATCTTTGTATCTCATTGGAGGAATGTATTCCAACCAATTTGAAATAATTGGACGCCTTCCCAAACTCAACTGCATCTGAAGAAAAGGAAAATATTTCAGCTTTTGATGTTAATCATTGAATTAGTTCAAATTATTAACACTTATTTTTTATTTAAATTCAGAAAATAGATCTTGATATAAACGTTTAACATTTTTTCCAAAACATTTTCACTTTAAGGAGGTAAATACCTTGGCTCATGAAGGCTTTTATTTGCAAACAATTTGGTTTGCAAACAAAAACATTCAGCACAGCTTTGTTTCCTTTTGCAAACTACGCTGGGTGACAAACAGAACCACAGCCATCTGCTCCACACAGACACAAATGCAGCCACCTCCCCTGATCACAAAACAAATTAAATTCATAAATTGCAGAACCACTGTATTTTATTTGTTTTATTCTTACGATAACAAAGTTTAATATGTGTAAGAACACAGAGCAAAATTGTTTTATAACTGTGAAAATATACCCTATATTGGGTAAGTTTTAAAATTTAGATGGATCATACACATACTTCATCAGCTGCTCTTTCTACAGTTGCTATTGTCTATGTGTCATACACTGGAATTATCTGAAACTGTAAAAATTGCCAACACTCAGCCCCCAGCCCAGAAATTCTGATTCTCTTGTTCACAGGCTGGGTACAGTATAAAGGGTGAAAATTCCCCAGATGGCTCCAACCATTGTAGTGTGAAAGTTAACAGACAAGAAGACCTGACTTAAGGTCTGTCCAAATGAAAAAATGTCTTTTAAGATTTCAGGAAGCTGCCTTTAAGGATTGAATTCTAGAAGCCAATGTCAACAAATGGACTTGGAAAGGATATTGCTGTATTGTAGAGATGTTTTCCCAGTGGAACCTGAGTTCCCCGGGCTCCATAACACTTCTACTTATCTAGTTACATTAGATATGTGTATACGCATTATTTATCCAGTCATCAACTACTTAAAGAGTATCTGATATATTATCAATGTTGTGGTAGATGCTCGGGATAATTGGTAGGGTGTGCAGAATAGTTTCTTTTTAATTTTTATAAGTACATGTTTATAGTACATAATGATTAAATTCATCATGTGGAATTGGTTCATGTACATAACACATCTTAATTGTTCTTTTCATCCACTTCCTCTCTCTGTCCATCATTTCTTGGTTCTCTTCTCTTTTGCAAAAAATCTATTATCATATTATCTATCTTTTATTTATTTATATTTCAGGTTTTTCATATAAGAGAAATAATGCAAGATTTAAGCTGGTTTGATTTATTTCACTTAACATTATGATATTCATAAGACCTATGGTGTAGGAATAGAGATACCCAACTATATATTTACAATAAAATCTGTGTGCTATGATAGGGAAACATTGGGAAGTGTGGAACTGTAAGGTAGAGAAAGGCCTTTAGAGCGTCCTTCAGGCAGCTCTAATGTGATCATTTACCTTCTTGTACAGTGTAGCTTCTCTCTAGTTTATTAAACTGCAATTGATTGGGCTCAGCTAAAAATCCTTTGCCACTCAGGTAGGTGACTTTGGTTAACTCATTCTATTTTAGTACTTTTCTACTGTTGTTGTACCTCAAGAATAGCACTTAATGGAACTGCTTGAAAATTGGTATTCTGTAATAACTGTGCAAGACCTACACTGGACAATGACAAGCAATGTTCCTGGAGATACAAACAATTTAGTTTCTGTTTTAAAAATGGGTTGCCAAAATAATTTGATCTAGTTGCTCTTCTCACAGCTGACCCAAGTAGTGGACCTTCAAGTTACAACTGGTCTGACATACAAACAATTTGTGTTAATCAGATTAATGGAAGATTCATCTGCCTCTGTTATCTATAATGGGTACCCAGGTAAACATCCAGATCTCAGTTGTATTGACTTACAACCAACTTGAGTTATGAACAGCCCTCAAGAACTGATTGAGTTCATAAGTCAAGGCTTCACTGTGTTGGTATTCATTAAGGCTTTAAAAAAACTGTGGAGTTATATCTTTCACGAATGTTGAAGTTATACCTTGAGAGATCAGAACTGCTGCTGTTTAGTAATTCAGCTGGTCTGAGTTTGTGTAACATCCTCTCTATTAAGCAGTTACTTCTTGTTACCAGAAGGCATCAAACAATCTGGTGCTGAAACTTGCCGTTCATTTTGAAGGGTAAACATTGCTATACATGGCTGATTTCTTTTCTCTAAATTTGGTTTATTCCAAAAATCTTATTAAAGAAAAGGTTGGAACATTTCTGAGACATATTATCAATTGAACAAATAGTTTAAGCCTTTATATTTTTTATAATGTATAAAATTATTTTGGGATTTCAAATGGAAAAATCTATTTCTTAGTATGTGATTGTATTTCTGGGGAGAAATGCAGCCATCATTTAAAAATATTCTATTGGAAAAGAGGTCTGTCAAATTTTTAATTTATTTTATTTTTCAGGGACGGAAAATAAATACAGCTTATGTTACTGGAAAATAGTAAAATATATCTACTTAACAAAACTAAGATAAATTTAACTTTTAAAATTCTTTTATATTTAGAAAACTAAAATTCTGAAGTAAAGGACTAATTTTTTAGATAATTTGAATTGTCTTTTATTTTAAATTTATAATCATACACTCAATGATTGATTTGTCGCTGGGTACAATCTATACCTTAAAAACTAACTTAATTTTTGCATCCTCAGTTTTATCTTAACATTCACCCAGTGTTGAGTGCAAGCCCAGGGAATGATGTTTTGCTTACCTTTGTTTCCTTGATAGAAATGGCAGAAAGCACTCTGGAACATAGCACTAAGCATGTTTTGTCATCTTCCTCAATGTCAATCCGTTCGTGATGAACCATTATTCTCACTCGTGAAGGGTAAAGTAATATTATTAAGACAATGTTGAGAGGGTCTTTTTCTCTCTCCAAGATGCCGTACTGCAGGAGTATTTTTAAGATACTAGACTGGCTTGTCTGAGCTACATAAAGTAGAGGTGTGATGCTGCTGAGTGGGCTTGGGCAGTAAACTGGTGTGAAAGTTCTGCGAATCAAAACAAAAAACTCATTGAATGTAGAACTAAGGAATGTAATAGTAATTTGAAAATAGTAACGTTATTTTAAATATTAATATATAAGTCTAAACCAAACTGAAGATTAAAACTCCAACTAAACATTTAAATTCTCCTTTACATTTACAAAAATAAGCAAACAAAAGATTTATAATGCATGGAAAATGATTACTTTTAGTCATAGCAGATCTATGTTTATCATTTGAGAAATCCATACTGATGAAGAGAATGATATAAAACTCATGAAGCTCTGGAAAATCTAAAATGGAAAGAAACATCTTTTGTATTTCATTTTATTAATAGAATTATGTATATGTTTTGATATCTTTTTTTTCTTGATCATATATCAGACAGGAGCCTGAATTAAAATTAGAGATTGAAAAAAAAATTAGAGATTGCATGAAAAAGAAATACAAAGACCTTAATTCTCTGAATGAAATTAGAATTGGTATTCATGAATTTAAGAAATGTAAATGATGGTTAGAGCTATAGCAGATCCCTCGAGGGCAAAATTTAATTTTCCTTTTTCAAGAGTAAGTTTTGAGTCTCCTCTAAAAGATTCCTTTTCTCAGAATGCCACAAGGTGGCTAGACTTGAAAATTTCTCCTCCCTTAAGATAGAAATGAAAATTTTAACTTTTCTAATATTATATGGTATTTACAGTCATTTTATTTAATGCTTTTATACTTAAAATTGAGCGGGTCAGTTGTAAAGTAAATGTGGTAGTGGTATTTCTGGCCACAGAGACTTTTAAGCCTTAACTTTGCCAAGTAATATGGTTTTTACCTCTAAGGGAAGGGAAATTTGATTAATGATCCTTGTCTCTGCAATTCTCTTGATTGGCTTCACAAAATACTAATTTATTCTGCAAACTAGCATACAAGTATAAATATTGGTTTTAAACTACTATGCTGAGAAAAGAAAGGGGAATTTTAGGATTGCATACTTTAAGTTACACTATATTTAATTAAGGTGGGAGGCAGCATGGTATAATGGCAGAAGAACAGGTTGGCATTCTTGGCTCTATGTTTTGATTCTCCTGACCAGCTCTGTGATCTTTGAGTATCAGTTTCCTCATGCATTTGTGTACCACTTTGCTTACTCTTTTATTAACTACAATAATTTATTTAACATTTCTTTGTCCAGAGTGTGCTAAAGAATAGCTATGTAGAAAGGAAAGATGTAGTCCTTGATTACTATAGTTTAGGAAAGAAAATAGACAATTTATTATGATTTGGATTGGTGCTCAGCTGAGGAAGCTATTGAGAGGAGGTGGGAATGTTAGAGTGGACCTAATTGGAGGGAGTAGGTCATTAGCAAGTGCATGACCTTGAAAGGAATATTACAACCTTGGTCCTTCCTTCTTGCTCTCTGCTTCCCAGATGCTATGAGGTGAGCAGCTTGCTCTACCATGTCCTCCCAGGCATGACATTTTGCCACACCACAGGCCCAAAAGCATTGGAGCCCATTGATTATGGACTAAAACCTCTGAAACTGCGAGCCAAAATAAACCTTCCCCCTTTTAAGTTGTTTATCTCAGGTATATTGTCACAGGCAAAGCTGACACATAATTCAACATAGTAAATATGATGTAAGGTGATAATTGTTAATGATTAAAGCATGCTTGAGGTATCATGGAAGCACTGAGGGGAGTGGTACTTAACTCCACCTGGAATAGTCATTTCCTGTAAGTAATCCAGGAATGAAGACTTGCAGGATTAGTAGGTGTTTTCCAGTAAAAAGTTTGAAAAGAATGTTTCAGACATAAGCATAAACCTGCATTGGAGGACTGTTATACGTGGGCCAGCTACAAAAAATGTTTTGCATTATATGAGTTATTTTCAAACTTTTTATCTGAAGAATTCTGCAAAACTAAGAAAAAGGTGCATCTATCATTGAAGTGGATAAGGGTCCTGGTGCTCTACCCCTTACTAAGCCCTTGGTTTAGGGCTCCAAAAACGTCTAGTTGGAAATCACTAGACCAACTAGTTTATCTCTAAAGCTTCATTTAGCTCTGAAATGCCAGAGTCTTACAATTTTAAAAAATATTATGGTGTAATGCAAAGGGCCATTTTAGAAATCAACTGTCTTAACTCTGCCACTGGTATTATATGTACATATGCATGTATGTATGTATGTACCTGTGCATTCATCCCTACACTCTACTCTATCCTCTTTTTCTCCTGAAATCATCTGCAGACCAGTATGGTCCTGGACATCTCACCCTTTTCACAAACACCTCCAATAAATATCCAAAATTGGCCTCTTAAACTACTTCTCCTGCTGAATTACTATAACTGGTGTTCATTTTCCCAAGTCATCAAGCTCTTTAAATTTTTTTATTCGCTTTGTATATGTTCTCTTTTTCTCAATTCTGAGACAAGTGATGCTCATTTTAGAAGTCCTTATCCCATAAACTCTTTTGTGAAATCTTCTTTGATCACCTTGGACTTTCTTTAATCCTCATGGCACTTGATACATACCTCCCTGTGGAGGATTAATTAATGGTCAGCTTAAGTGGGAATGCCCAGCTGAACTGGGTCAGCATGGTTCCGGGCATGGAAGATCCACCTGAGGGATGTTACCAAAATGACATAAAAGGAGAACTGGAGAGGAAAACTGCACGCTGATGATTTTCCTGAAGAAGATGCTTTTCAGAGGTTTTTTCTTCAAAAGAGCTTTGGCTGCAGCTGCCTTCCTTCGAGAGAGCGTCAGTCCTCATCTTCATCCTGGATGTAATCTCCTGGCTCCAGTGCGGATCTCTCAGCCTTCGGGTACAGGTCCTTCACTCTGCGGGGTCAGGCTTTCTAGCTTCCCCCCTGGCCCTTGGGATTTTCCGGTGCAGATCCTCGATACGGACTTGCCCGGGGCAGTGCAGAGGGCTCCAAGCCTGCAAATCCTTTGGGTCTCCAGCGTGCACACTTGCACTCTGCTACGTCTGTCTCTGGTAGCAGTGCCTATTACTCTCCCTTAAGCTCTTCTCCTTTTGGAAACCTTCCTTATTACCTGTGTTTATTTATTTATTTTGTTTGTTTGTTGTCTTTGTGGTGCTAAGAGTTGAACCCAGCCCTTGCCCTCTCAGCAGGCTGTACCCATGCTCTGAATTACACCCTGGCCCTTAATATTTTTAAACTTTTATTTTCTCATCTTAAAGAGAAAGAGTTAAATAAGATGATCTGTAAAAGTTTAAGCTCCAAAAAGACAATAATTTTCTTTTACTACTGTATTTCTGGGTGGCTAGAACAATGCTGAGCCTATAGTTGGCTCTCAAATACTTGTTAATTAGAATTTCCTTTCAATTCTAACAAGATTTTTGGTGGTGCACAACCATTTAATCTTTTCAAAGTCAGTGTAATTTACTTTGTCTTTCCAGTTCTCAAGGTATTTGACCTAGTCTTGTAAGTATGGGGATTCGGGAAATTTAGGGAACAAGATATACCATAAATAGTCACTGCTAAGATTTAGAGATGCTAGTGATTCAAAGATATTAAATCGGCATTACCTTTAAAAGATATAGAATGAATACTGAAAAATGTTAAAAACATGACTAAAACTCAAGTAGGTTTAAAAATGAGATTTAAAAGTCTAATCTGTATCAACCTGACATATGATTAATACTCGTATTTAAAGAGTATAGTCTATAAACTAAAATTTGCTTAATCTGTACTGACAGTTAATTATAACAGTACTTATGTGGATGGAATGAGGCAAGCAAAGACTCAGTTTTTAAATGTGAGGTTAATGAGCTGAACCCTCTATCTTAAAACCTGTCATATGCACTTATGAAATGGGGCATAATATTTCCATATAGACATGCAGAGGGATGATTCACTTTTGTAGCTATAGTTATTTTGAATTTTTTCTATGCATTCTTCTTTGGTTTCCAGCTAACAAACTTAACGGATGCTTCTCCATAATTTTTCCTCTGTAATGTTTAATACAATAGACTTGGCTTGCAGCTATGTTTTCCTTTTACTCAGACAAGTCTCTCCACATTACCCACGATCTTTTTGGCTGCTCCTTCTCAGTCCTGCACTTAACTCTGATGTATGTGTGAACTTTTGATCAATTTTCATTTGACTAATTATTCTCAGGCAGTTTCACCCATAATCATAACTCCAACTACTCTCTACTCATTTATTTCAAGAGCTACTGAATACATAATACATGCCAGGCACTGTTTTAGGTGTTTGGAATATATCAGTGTACAAAAAGTCTTTGTTGTCTTGCCTGTGTTATAGTGTGAGATGACTATAGATAATGTATAATAATTATATATATTATATATGTCAGAGACCAGAGGGCAATTGAGGCCTAATTTGCATCCTCTGTGAGCTCAAAGGAGAAAGGCTGCACTCAGGGATGATTGCACATTAGGGAAAACTTAAGACAGCTCAGGTTAAGTTGTTTACCAGAGCATGTACTAATGGATAGTGGGAAGCAGATGAATCTTGTGTTATTTTGATTGCTTGTGCCTGTGTTTGGGTAATGAAGACAAGATGAGCCAGACTCTGGGGGCTCCTCTGCCTACTAGAGAGAAGAGACCCTGGCTGGTCACGTGTTAAACTGACTCCATGTCCCTGTCATTCATCCTCATTCACCCCTGGGTCAGGGAGAACCAAGTAGAGGGTCTTGGTCCCCCACAGGTGGCACCTGGGTGTGGAAAGCTCTGAAGGGTGAGCTTGCTCCCCACAGGTGGTACCTGGGGACTGGAGGTGAAGGCTGGCTGAGTGGTCGACTATATATATATATATATGAATGAACATGGCAAGCAAACAAGTGCTGTGGAAAACAAAAAGAGCAGGGTAAGTATGGCCATGCTGGGAGGGGCATGAAAGCATTGTTCATTAAGTAGGAGAGGGCATTACTGAAAGGTGACATCTGGAGAGAGACTAAAGGAGGCTCAAGGACTCAAGGAAGAGAATGTGTCTGGAGTGAAGAATAAGGGCGCCCGTGGGGCTGAAAGGGTGAAAAGGATGGGAGTGGTAGGAGGAGGACAGGAGATGGGATGTCACATCATGAAGAGTCTTTATGGATCAATGTGAGAACTTCACCCTTCACTGTAAATAGACGTGTCAGCATTGGAAGTTTTGGGTAGAAGTGTAATGTGACCTGTCCTTTGCTGAGAATTTGCTGTAGAATGAAAGGAAAGAAACCACTTAGTTTGGAACAGGGTGATAGCAGTGGAATTGGCTATATTCTGTAAATTGCTTACAGATAGAACCGATATTGTAATAGAGTAGATCTTGGATATACTACAAGAAAGACAAGCTGGCCAGGTGCCACATGCCAGTAATCCTAGCACTTGGGAGGTTGAGGCAGGAGAATTGCTGTGAGTTCGAGGCCAGCCTGAGCTACACAGTAAGTTCAAAAACATCCTGAACTACCTAAGGAGATGCTGTCTCAAAAACAAACAAAACAACCACATCAGGAATGTCAATATATATCTAGCAATCTACCTTCCTCACGTGTGTACTTGGATAATTTTTAGGCAATGCGAACTTCTCTATCTGAAGCTGACTCTTGTGATGTGGGTTCTGTTTGATTTTGTTTTGGTAGGACCAGGGATTGTGTCCAGGGCCCTCCCACTGAGCTACATCATCAGCCCTTTCTTATTTTTTATTTTGAGACAGGGTCTCCCTAAGTCAGAAAGTTCCCAGGCGGGCCTTGATCTGGCAGCCTTCCTGCCTCAGCCTGCCAGAGTTCTGAGCTTATTAGATGTGTTCCACGGTGCCCATCATCTTGTGAAATATCTTCATAAGCTTGTGACACAGCCATTGTCACAGGCTAAATATTGCCCCTCAGTGTGGCAGAAGGGACCTCACAGGTGTGATTAAGACAAGGATCTTGAGATAGGAGATTACACAGGTGGCCTCTGTAATTGCGAGAGTTTTTAGAAGTGTCAGAATGATGGATACAAAGTCAGTGAAGGTGGCACAAGTATGAGGACTTGTCAGGAGGAAACTGCCAAGCGACACAGGTGGTCTCTCACCGATGGCAAAGCAAGGACACAGTCTCCCCTAGAGCTTCCAGAAGGGACCAGACCTGATTTTAACCTTGTAAGACTCACTCTGGACCTCTGACCTTTAGAATTATAATACATTCGGCCCCTAGACATGTGGGGATTTGTTGCAAGAGCAACAGGAAACTAAAATAATCATCAATCCATCTCCAAATTTAGAGATCTGAACACTGGTGCTCCCTTCTCTTTGATTCTTCACTTCTAATCCCACTGTCATACTGTTCCATCTTTATTCTTCTGTTACTGCTTTAAGTTCTCATAACTTTCCTCCATAGGTCTGATATCAAAGGGTGGTAAAGGTCAGGGAAGACGGTGTCTGAGCAGAATTATTTCTCCTCTCAGAACTATTATAAACACATGTATAAGCAAAGCAATCACAGCATGCATGCTGTACAAGTGCAACTTTGTAATTCTTCTAATCACCTCTTTTAAAAACCAGATTACTTCTATATAAAAGTGATCTTTTATTTAGATCCCTCCTATATAGGCCTCTTCCTATACAGAAATTCTGGGCCTGCTATTGTACTTAGAGTGTTGAGTAGTCTACTAACTAGCTTCCCTGTACCCCAGTCTACCTTCCCACAGTTCGATCTTCAAATGGGGGCTGACAAATCTTTCCATTGAACAAGTTTGACCTTCACTGAGTATCACCATGACAAATTTCAAATTCCTCAATATGACCTAAAGTCTTTCAAGGTATCATTTCTTGCTACTACCTGATTCTCATCTCACTTTCTAACTATTATTAAACTTATATTTGGTTGTTTGAATGAATAAATAAATGAGATCAAGAAAAAATAATAATGTACAAACAGATGTGCATTTGTTGGAAACAAGTTTCCTCTGGCTTTAGCCATGCTCTCCCTGCCTAGATTACATTTTTTCTTCAAGGCAAAGAAAAGGAACTCTCATCTTTTAAAGATTAATTTAAGGGGGGAGAAGGAGGGAAGAAAAAGGGGATGCAAAAAGAATTAAAAAGTGTGCACGTGCCAGTTCCCCACAATGAATGTAATCATTATGTACTGCAGACGTGTAGTAATAAACAGAAAAATTAAAAAATCAGTTTAAGACAACCCCTCTTCTAAAGAGCCTTCTCAGATACATATTCTCCCTCGTAGTGCTAACAATTTCCTTTTATGCTCTCCATAACTCTACATGCTTCTATTTTCACTCTTAACAATATAATTAAGGTTTTTTTACATTCATGTCTCATTATTGCCCAAGCTCTCCAAAACCAGGAAATGTGTTTATCTTGTTTTTGTATCTCCAAAAAATAACATAAGTCTTGGCATTAGGAAATACTTAATAGATGATTATTGCTACTTTAACCAATGATATCTCTCTTTACTACTTACAGTCTGTCACAGGGTGGCATTTGAATGTTTGTTGCAGGTCTGTTGTAAAAAAGGAACAAACAAGTTCCTTTCTCTTAGTAATTAATTCTCTCTCTGCCCCAGGGACTATGTAAACACTTCATCATTATAATGGGAAAATTATCAAACTGTATTATATACAAGGGAAGGTGACCAAAAAATGATGATGTTCTTTAGAAATAAAGAACAATAGATAGTAGGAAAATTAAGGTATTTATTATGAAGACATAATAGCTGTGTTCAAATATTTGAAGTTTTTGTGTAGGAGAGAGAGAAAGTAGACTGTTCTTTATAGCTACAGGGGCAGAACTGGAGAAATGGAGGCAGATTTCAGCATACGATGAGGAGGAATCAAAGGAAGATGTATCAAAATTCACTTCAACAAAATCTTAGGTAAGCACTTACTATGTACCTGGCATGGTTCTAGGCACTGAAAGTGAAGTAGTGGTCAAAGTTCCCGTTCTCATAGAATTTACTTGTGAGAGATAGTGAACAAATAAGTCAATGAAAAAAGTGAACAGCAATTAAAAAGATCAGTGATCAGTGCTATGCAGAAAATGAAAGAAGTCTCTGGTAATGAGAGTAACTTCTTTAGACTGGGTGACTAGAGAGGGCTCTCTGATGATGTTAACACTATAATCCAGCTGATTGAAAGAGCCAGCCATAGGGAGGTCCAAGGGAAGAGATTTTCAGTCTACAGGAACAGTTAGGATAAGATCTCAAAGAAAGAATAAAACTTTAAAATGTCCAAGAAACACTTGAAAAGTCTGTGGAGCTGAACTACAAAGACCAGGAGAGAGTAACATGAGACCAGATCTGTGAAAATATTGAGGGGCCATTTATTTAGTTTTATTAAAAGGGGTATTTGATACTATTCATAGTAGAAAAACTGGGGGATTTTAAGCATAGGTGATATGAGCTATTTTATATTTTTCAAAGTTCACTCTGATGTCCAAGTCAAAAATAGGTTATAGGGATTGGGAGACGTTCAGAACCTTCTGCCTTTATTTAGGCTTTGCCTAAATTAGAAATGCAGGAGATGAAAAGAGGAACAACTAATTGGGATATGTTTTAGAGATAAAGGCAAAAGGACAACCTGCTGTGTTGGTGAAGGACAGAAAAAAATCAAGAATAAACCCTAGGTTTTTGCCCAGAGGTTGTTAACCAGGTGGGAAGTTCAGGGGAAGGAGCCGATGGCAGGCAGGGGAGGAGTTAGGTCAATGTTCTGTTTTGTTTCTATTAAGATTGAGATGGAAGGTGGCGATGTCAAGCAGACAGTAGGAGTCTGGAGCCAAGAGGAGAGGTTCGAGCTGTAGATAAAGATCTGAAAGTCACTTGCATGTACAATAAAGTCCTGGGACAGGGTAACTGGGGAAAGTGTATAGCTGGGAAACAGACTCCAGGCAAAGGATTGATTTATCTCAGGAAACAGTTAACTCACGACTACTATAGTTGTTCAAGCAGGGACCAGTGAGCATCAGCCAGAGATACTCTGCAAGAGGCTGCTACCCAGGATAAATATTTGCCAATGAATTCTCAGGCTCCTCTCATATCTAAAATTCTATGATTCTGAAAGATCCAAGTTATGTTGTGGTACAGAGAACTGGCCTGTAATGAATTTTACCTTGTAAATGCATCCAAGTCAAAATTTATTAACTTTAAAACTGTCCCTTAAAATAGTTATTAAAGGGGGCTGGGAATCCATGCAGCTGTAGTTGTAAAGGACCTGCTCCTGCGTGTGTGAGGTCCTGGTTTCCATGCTCAGCACCCATCGCCCCTCCAAAAGTTATTAATGAGCCTTTATCCTGTTCCACTTTTTATTTCTTTCATTTTTTCTTTCAATTTTCCCTCTCCCCCTTCATACTTAGTTCTTTCAATTTTCTCTCTGTCTTACTCTATTTTCTTTCCCACAGGTTTGCTGAGGCTACACATCATACCCATTACTGAGCCCAGGTAGTGACATTTGGCTTTAGAAATTGCTGATTTCTGGTGCAGTTACACATATGATGATTCCTTAAAACAACAAAAAGTACTATTTGGAGGTTTTATTTCTTGATAGTTCCAAGCCACAGCTATCAGTCCATGTACTTGGGTAATCCTAAAAGAATACAATCCACTGCTTCTCCAATAGCACAGTGATACATAATTAAGAAATATCTGTTTCAGGCAGAACCTAAGCTGGTGTAATCTTTCTCTGATCCTATCTTTTGTTTTTCTTTGCATACCTACTCCTGACATTGTGCTTAGTATAGTGCTGTGCACATAATAAGGTAATAAATATTTAATAAACTAATGAACAAATGTACATCTTTTCTAATTACACTAATACCTAAAACCAAAGAATAAATTGGAGTTGATGCAAACTAGGTAACTTCAGAATGTACATTAGAGTCTAAAAAGATGTCATAGTGAAGATTTTATTTTCATAAGACCCTCAGTAGTAGTTGGCAGATTGATAGGTGAAGACATGTAAAAATTTGCCCTTATAACAGATTGCAGTCTTGTTTTGATTTTTCTCAATTTTAGAGAATTTGGAGTCAAATTTGTCCATGTTTAATCTGCAAATTGGGAACAATTGAGTTTAATAAGTATTATTGGGCAAAGATATATATATTCTGAATTGTGCTTTGAAGGTCAACTTACACACTATGTATAGGCTCCGTGTTCTCAAAAGAACAGAGCAGAGAATTGCACAAAAAGAAAGTGGCTGCAGAGAAACCTGCATTTTCTAACATGGCATTACATTTAGCACTGACATGTAAACTGTACAGCAAAGAACCACTAATGATTTCTTGGTACACAATAATGTGCTTATAAGTAACATTTAGTGAATACACAGTGATGGAATAAAGGAGTGAACAAATGAGAAATTAAGTCAGGATTCCTGACCCATGCATCGCCACCATAAATATTAGTTGTAGAAAGAAGTATTGTAATCCCCTGAAGATAACTTTTTCTTTCTATGGTAAAAACATATAAGCGTATTACCTCCATATCAGTGCCAAGTGACAACTTCTGTCTTGAAGATAGTTCTTTGTCTTCTTGAGAAGCAGTTGCACAAAATCAGGATTACCTTTTCTGACAAAAACCCAGTACAAAATTGTATTCACACATATTTCATGAAATTCAAGATGAAAACTTAGTTCAAAATGGTATCCTGATTTTTCCACAAATGCAATATAATCTGTGAGAAGCAAGTCAAAGCTATCCAAGTTGATATACCTCAGAATTTTTGCCAGTGTTCTGTAAATCCTAGGTTCATAACAGTGGTATCCCCACTGACCCAAAAGTTGCAAAGAGAGTCTCTTAATAATTTTGTCAATGAGGTGGCAGAACAGGTTGCCGTTTGGAAAAGAAGTCTTATGACATAATTTAAAGTGTTTACTCATTGCCTCTTAAGGCAACAGTATTAAGAAAAATCACAGGTAATTTTGTAGTAATCCTTCAGTTTCATATTTTGATAACATGGTAGGCTTTACTCCTCAAAAAGTGCTCTTTAAACTGTAGCCTGAGAAAAGCTCACATGAAACATTACCATGAAGTTCTGGATGACATCACAATAGATGCAGTTCAGTCATCAGCTTGGGTTATTGTATATAACGGGTGACATTTGAGAGAGACATACTGGACAGAAATGGTATTTGAGAGTGCTAAGATACAGTAATTTTTTTAACTTCCCAAGAATTCAGCCCAAGCTCTCTGTATGTTTCTCAAGTGCTAAAATCACAGTCTATGGATGGCTGGACTAAGTAACATGAATAAACATTATTTTTTGTAGGCTATCATGTAAGCAAACATAACCAAGTACCATTTTGCTCATGTTCTGCATGAATTATTGCCTATTCTTTAATTCTCATGGGTTATTTTCCTTATTTTACACTGAGGAGACTCATTAGATTAGTGAAGTATCTCACAATTTGGCACCAAATTCATTCCCAGAGAGAAAGGCTGGAATACCATATTATTTTCTAAATTTAAATTTTATTGGTACAGTTTAGATGTACGTAATGATCACATTCATCATAGGGAATTTGTACCTGTATGTGATGTATCTTGATGGAATACCATATTAAACACAATTCTGAAATTTTGTTTTAGAACTTTAAATCTTACAATCTATAAACCAGGCAGAATATACATAATTTTGGAGTTAAAAGTACTTGAAACTTGGTATGACATCCTTGCCCCAGTAAAATAAGTTACAGTTGTTTGATTATTTAGTAGTTTATGTTTTAACCACTTTTCTATGTCATTCACAGAGTGATTGGTCTGAGATGTAACAAGCTTGGATGTATGTGTTATTGTTGTTCTGAGACATGATCTTGCTACATTGCCAGATTGGCCTTGAACTCTCAAGGTCAAGTGCTTCTGCTGACTTTAGCCTCCCCAGTAGCTGGGACTACAGGTATGTACCACCACACCCAGCTGTGTGTATTAGCAATTTCTTTTTCCTGTGTTACTGGGGATCGAACTAGGGGAGTATTGAGGTGCACACCCACGCCTTTTCTGTTTTTATTTTGAAACAGTATCTCACTAAAGCACCCAGGCTGGTTCCTGACATGTAATCTTCCCATTTCAGCTTCAAAGTAGCTGGGATTATAGGCCTGTTGCCACCACCACCCCTCAAACATTTTGAAAAGCAGTTAAATGTTCTCTTTTTCCCCTTGTATATTTTTCTTTAAATCATGTGAATGATTTCTCCATATAAGAGGAAATTATAACTTTGAGTTTACTGTAACATAATTGTACCAATATTGTAAACTCTAAACTCTTTCTTACCATGATGACCTACCTAATAACTAACTATTGTCATCTTTCTGAAAACCAAGGATTTTGTTGTTTCTCTGTTTTCCTTCTTTTTTCATACTTTCCACCTCAAAAGTATATTTTTAAGTTGAACCATTTTATTGATTTCTTAATAGTACAATACATAATTATATTTAACAACTGAAACATTATAAAGCCAGTAGAAATTTCTCCCTGAGATAATCACATTGGCAATTTTACATATAGCCTTTCAAATATTTTTGTGCTTCTGTACAGATATAAATAGATATATTATTATATACTTTTTATACAAATGAGTTAAAATTACACTTATTTGATTCTATGAGTTGCTTTTTTATGTAACAATATATTTTGGGCATCTTTGTATACCATATATAATAATAGCTCTTAAATACCACTTACTGTATACAAGGCATTGTTTAAAGTACTTTGTATATTAACTTCTTTAATATTATGATTTCTCCAAGATACAGAAGCTGAGGTATAGAGTTTCTTGGGAAAGAGTGGATTCCAGCAGGTTGGGGCTAGAATCTTCATCTCTATTCTCTTGCTGCTCCACACCTCGAGAGCTATCTTTCCATTTTTACGGCTAACTTCTGAATATAGGTCCTGAAACAAGAGGTCTGCAGTGATATATCAACAAAACAGGATATTTGATAGAATAATCCTATTATCAAATAAAAGTGTTTCAGAATAGACATTAAAGTAATAATAATATAAATCTCTGGGTATTTAAATGAGTTATTTCTCCTTTTTCCTTTTATGATTTTCTTTATGAATGTCAGTAAATATATATTTTCTGTAATCAGAAGGAAACAAATCATATTCATTTTGAATATAATAACCAAAATATAGTCAAAATTGGTGCTGCAATACTTGTTTAATTTTTTTTTTTTTTTCGGTACCGGGGATCGAACTCGGGTCCTTGAGCTTGCAAAGCAGGCGGTGGAACCACTGAGCTAAATCCCCAGCCCCAATACTTGTTTAATTTTTTAAAAATTACTGATGATAAAGCTAAAAAATATATTTAGTAGACAATTTACTGGTTAACAATACTAGTTAAGATATATTGAGTTCTTTATGTACTTACTAGGCAAGTGCTTTATTTGCCTTTTTTCATTGAGTTTTCGTAATTCTCTACTATGATCCACATTTTATGATTAAGGAACCTGGGGTTTAGATGGGTTAAACCACTAGGCAGAGGTCCTACAGCTAGTGAGTAGCAGTGATTTGAACCATTTGTGTTCTTTGCCTTTGGGCATAGCAGCCTCATACTATGTTGTACTATGACATTTGTCCAAAGCAGAGTTTATACATCTCATGGTCATTCAAAGGTCCAGTAAAATCCTTAGAATGGCACTGCAAATATATTCAACAGCTTTAACAAATACTCTGGCTTAAAAAGGTTGCATAGATGTTTCAGATATTTTGTAGTAATGACTGAGAAATAGTAAGTTTTAACTAAATGTCTTCATTTTTTTCCCCAGTATTTAAAATCGAATCACCCAGGCATGGATTTTGTGTTGGCCTTTGAGGCCTAGGTGTTATCTGGATGACTCCTACTTGAAACTATTATTACTCATTAATCCTTGAGATAATTAATTTTTATTAGATGCCTAAACCTGTGACCTGGCTGACCCAGGACAGCTACATTTAATTAACAAGGAAGCATATCAGGAAAAACTTCAAAGCAATAGCTTAAGGATTGGGAAAACATAAATGGTGTGACACGACAGCCCTACACAGCCAAAAGAATCACCTATGTGTGGAGAAGTGTCGAGGACAAGTGGCTGGCTGAACACTTTCACCAGAGATGAATTTCATAGGCAAATGAGAGGTGAGTGACAGATCATGTAGTCTCAGCCAACTGCAGAACAAATGTCAGCACGTAAGAATATCCTTCTGATGGGTTCAGCAATACAGGTTTTACATAATTATATAAAATTATAAAGTTTGCAGAAATTCTGCCTACTCTTCAGCTTGTATTAGCCCTTTCCCCAGGCTTTGCCATTCTCAGTACCATCCATCTCTAGTATTGATTTAGATATTTAAAAGAAGATAAAAATTTAAAGCATAATTGAGAGAATAAAGGACTTCATAACTTTTAAGTATGAGTAGGGATCAGTGTATATTTCCAAAGGCAAAAGGGAGAGTGTGTGTGTATATGTATATATATATATATATATATAATAGAATGCTTTCATTATATGTTAATAATTCTACATCAATTTTAAAGAATATCTGAAGTTACAAAAACAGATACAAAAATCTGAATCTTTCCAAACTGAACTTTTACTGTTCTTATCATGGATTGAGACAACATTCAGGAAACTGAGTCAGAATTTTTGATTCCTCAGAACTTTGGCTTGCACAAGGTCAAAGAAATGTTGATCAGACTTGTCTGTACCTCACAACTATACTCAAATTAGTAATTCAATTTTTAATTCAATTTTCCCTCAAACCATTTTTTTTTGCAGTATTGGGGATCAAACTTAAATCCTTCTCACTGACATATCTCCCTAGCCTTTTGAGACAAGGTGTCCCTAAATTGCTGAATTGCCTAGGCTGGGCTTGAATTTGTAATCCTCTTGCCTGAGCTGCCCAAAATGCTGAGATTATAGGTTTATGCCACCATACCCAGAATCAAAGTTTTGAGCCCAGCTGTTTTAACTCATAGATCCCTGGCCAATTTACATATGAGTTTTTCTTCAGTCTATCTCTTTGGATTAGTCAGTTGTGGCTAGGGAAGGCAGAGACTACAAATATCTAATATCACAGTTAAATTTTTAGAACAAACACAGAGACTATTGATATGAAGAATATTAGAAATGCTTACGATTACTTACAGAATATAAGCACATATATGAATATTTTAATTGTTTAAAAACCAGAGTCTAAATCTATTCTTTTTAATTTATACTTAAAATTTTCACCACAATTTTTATTCTGGGATTGTGAGGAGCCTATAGCTTCTTTGTCACTCTTCCGTTGAGGTGTGCAATGCTCTTTGAGGTGAATTCCTAAGGCAGAAGAACTTTAAAATCCAGATTTCACTTTTATATGTGGAAATCATATGGTCTTTCACCTAGGTAAGAATATAAGTAAGATTCTTTACTTCCTCCCTCCTCAATGAAATATTAACTCCCCCACTTCTGCTCATGCTTTCTTTTGTTTTCAAACACGAAACCCACTTTCATGATAAACTTAAGTGTATAGTACAGTAAGGATAATTATATGCACTTTGTACCACAAATACCTAGAAGTTTTTCATCTTGCATAACTGAAATTCCATGTCCACTGAGCAGCTGCCTCCCATTGCTTCTTCCCTTCAGCTCCTGGAAATGACCCTTTTACTTTCTGCTTCTATGATTTGACTACTTTAGGTACTATATAAAAGTAGGATATTTCTTCTTCCCTGACTAGCTCATTTCACTTAGTCTAATATCTTCTAGATTTATCAGTGCTGTGGCACAAGGCAGTATTTTCTCTTTTATTAGGCTGAAAACTGTGCCATTGTATGTCAATTCATTGTTAATCATATATAGTATGAAATTTTCTTATGTTTAACTTTTAAACAGATTCATATATGCAAATTTTCTGAACTTTAGCCTACCAACTTTGCTCTTTATGCTTAGAAAGTCCATTCTCAACATCTCTCAAAATTATATGAATATTAACTATATATATTTAATATGCTTTTAATTTAAATATCTAGTCCTTTTCAAAACTTTTGGAATTCATTTTTGGTTCTACGTGAAGTAGAATTCTAATTTTATTTCCAAAATGTTACTTTTAGTTATCCTTTGTTTACTAAAATAGTCCCTTCGTATATATTATATATATGGATCTCATAAATAAACATTTCTGGACTTTCTACTCATTAGATTTATCTATTTGTGTTTTAGGGGATCAGTACTTCACAAAACAGTTTTCTAACTGGCCATAGGGATGCATGCCTATAAACTCAGATACTAGGGAAACTAAAGCAGGAAGATTTTAAGTTCAAGGCCAGCCTAGGGTACTTAGCAAGACCTTGTCTCAAAATGAGAATTAAAAAGGGCTGGGGTAAAGCTCTGTAGTAGAGTGCTTGCTTAGGATTCACAAGGTCTTGGGCTGAATCACTAGTACCATTAGCAAGTTTTCTAATTTTATGTCCTCTAATAATTGGCAGTTCAAATTCATACATTCTATGATTAATTTTTAAATATTGTTTTTATGTCACAAACAAATTCTCCCATATTGGATAGAAACTGTGCTTGGAGCATAAATTAACATGCAGAGGATAAATGTTTTAGAAAATGTTTAGATATTATATCTTCCCATCTAGAATCTTGAGATGTTAAGTCTCCTTTTAAAGTTAATAAAGTTTGTGTTTTCTTCATTGAGAATCTTAACACATTGAATAATATGTGTATTCCTAGGAATTTTATATTTTTGGGTTTTTTTCCCCAGAATTTATTACAGGAATATAGGAAAATTCTTGCCTCTTACATATGTATTTATAAGAAATTTTACTGCTTTCTTAATAGTTTTATTTTTCTTTTTTTACAGTTTTCCCTTCATGTTTAGCTGGAAATGATACCATCTGAGAATAAATATAATTTTAATTCTTTGTATACAATAGTTACAGATCACATTTTTGTTTCCTGCCTTGTTTATTATACCAGCTACAAATTTTAAGTTAGTGTTAAAGAATTCCTGCTTGGACATTTCTTACTTTCTTCCTACCTTAAAGGAAATGTTTACATTACAGGAAGGTTTTCCTCTTGCAGAATTCCATGGCAGAGTTTGATCTTGGCACTGTTTTCTGTGGAACCATGAAGAAGTGTGAGAATTCTTCATATAGTTCTTCAGGTAACTACCATCAGTCAATTGAAGATGGCAAGAAAAACACCCTATATGATATCTTTTCATCTTTCTACTATTAAGTGTGAACTTAATCAAATATTTTGAATAGCAATATACTAAATTTGATCAAAAGTCATTTTTTGCATCTATTGTTTTCATCATATGATTTTTTTTCCTTTGACCTACTGAATACCATAGCACCAGCCTTCTTAAATCTTTCACCCTCTTTAAGTTCCTGAGAAAAGCCCTACTTAAAGCCTTGGTACACTGATAAATGAGCTTTAGTTGTTAAGATTTTTTTGTATTGTATTTGTCATATCTAGTTTACAAATGTAGATTATGCTAGCTTTATAAAATTATATTTATTTGTTGAAAGCTTAAAGGAATTTTATAAATATTATATTTCAAACATTTTAGTCTCTTTGTTGTTGGATTATTTTTGTGTTATTTTTATGCACTTCCAGGAAATTATTGATTTTCCCCTATTTGGGATGTTTTCTGCCATTACTTCTGTGAACAGTTTTTTTAAGTCATCTGCACTCTCTCCTGTTTCTTCATTGACTCTAATCAGTCTGATGTTATTCTTCTTTGCATCATCTAGCGGCTGCTGGATTGATTTCTCATGGTCCCTTACTATTTTTAAGAAATTTTTCTTTTCCTGGTCACTAATTGCAATCCTATCTTCTACATCTGAAATTCTATCCTTGCATTGGCTCATTCAGCTGCGTAAACTTTCAATGGAGTTTTTAATTTCCTGGAAATCTGTTTGCATCTGTTTTATGGATTCCATTTGTTTCCTATGTTGGAATTCCATCACGTTCCTCAGCTCCTCTATTTTTTTTTTTTATCTGTGTCTGCTCTAGATTTATTAATCATATCTTGCACTATGGGAACAATCTCTGCTCTTATCTGTGAAATTATTTCTGATTTCATTTTTTCCAGATCCTCTTTTGTTGCCAGTTCAGAGAGTTCAGGTGGTTGAGTATCAGAGTGTTCCATCTCATTTCCCTTTGGGGTTGCTGTAGGTGATCTGGAAATCTGATTTTGAGACTTATTTACATGTCTTCTTATTTCAGTAGATGCAGCCTGTTGTGCCTTTGTTGAAGTGACTTTTTGCTCACCCAGTGGTCTTGAATTCTCAGCAAGCCACCAAGCAGCCTTTACTCTGCTACTCACCAGTACACTAATTCCTGGGTTCAGAGTGGTGGCTTTCTGGATTCCTGAGCTGACCTGTTGTCTGGGTGGGCTTCTGACTGGGGCCTGTGTGGACTTGGGATGGTATCTAGGTGTGCCTCTCACTGGGGCCCCTATGTACCTGTTGTCTGGTAGGGCCTTTGTCTGGGGACTGTGCAGCCCAGTTCCTGTTGTCTGCACAGGCTTTGGCTAGGGTACCCACACACTTATCTATGGCATCAGGGTGAGCCTTTGGCTGTTGCTTGTATGCCTGTGTAGCTCTTTTCCAGGTTGGTCCTTGGCTGTGGCTGATGGTATGGTGGGCCTCTGGCTGAAGCTTGTGTGCCAGTGCAGCTCTTTCCTGGGCAGGCCTTTGGCTTGGGTGGGTGTGCCTGAGGCTCTGGGGTCAGGGTAGACCCCTGGCTGGGATCCACTCACAACTGCACAGGTCTGGACCACACAGCTGCTCCCCAGGATCTCCACGTAATTACCAATGGAATGGCATGCCTCTCAAAATTATTGATTTTAATGAGATTTTAAAAATTATTATAGTGGGTTACCTATAGCAATGTAGAAAATATTTTTCTGACAATATAGAAAATCAAGTTTACATCTGTTATTTCCTTTTCTTGTTCTTTGTGTACTTTGGTTCTTTTTTAATTTGTGGATTCAAAATTTTTTTATTGTATTTACTTCCAAGACTACTTCTTCCATTCATTTTTTCACTCATGCATTCATTCAATACAAATCCAAGGCCCTGTTATTTACAGAGCCCTCAGATGGGCTTGACAGGGACAGTGGTGAACTGGACAGATGTGGTCCTTGCTCCAAGGGGCTTACTGTCAGGGTGTGAAAAAGTTACAGCACTGTGAGTCCAAGGTGCAAGAAAGAATTCATATGAATATCAAGGAAACCCCTCTAAAAAATACTGTTTAAGCCAGGACTCTAAAGAATGAGAAAGTATTATTTAGATGAAAGGAGAAAGGAATATTTTTCCACATTGAGGAAATAGTTTATGAAAATACCTTGAGGCAGAAAATGGAAACTAAAAGAGGTCTGGAGCATTAAAAAAAATTCTAATGTTTTATTTCACTCATACTTTGATTTCTGATTTCACTAATATTGTTTTCTTTTTCTTTTTGCCTTAATTTTTAACAGCTTTTTGACTGCTAATTTTTCCTTCTTTTATTATCCTTATAGTTCAATTTAGTAAAAATATGTGGGGTTTTACTTTTTCCTTTGAGTGTCACTTAATCTATAATTTTTTTAATTTGACATATTCTTGTTCTTTTCTAAATTGTCTCTATTTGTTGTTTTGATTCCCCTTTTGGAATAAGAAACATTTAGTGAATAATTTAAGGCAATATATGTGTTGTAGGACAAAAATAGTAATATCTTTCCTCACCCATTACACAATTCATGGCTGAGAATCCCACAGGAATAACAAGAGAAAATCATACACATTCATTTAATATAAATTTTATGTAACAAAGGAGCCTTCAGAAATGAAGAGTCAAAGAGTCAGGGAAATCTGTTGTATTTTTATGAATAGTTCCACAGAAAGAAGTGCGATTGGAGCACAAAACATTACAGTCTAGTGTAGTGCTCGCTTCGGCAGCACATATACATTACAGTCCAGTGCTGATAAAGAGCAACTCAGCGAGGTCTATGTGTTCTGTGTGTACAACAAGAGACCTGTCATTCTAGGGAAGATGGGAGGAGGATGTCAGAGAGTGTCCTGCCCAGGCTTTATGGCATGCTTTAGAAAAGATGGCTAAGGGGAAGGTCAGTGGGCACACTGCTTCCCTTCACCCATCTTTTGGGGCCATACTTTACAGTGGTATGTCCTGAACCCTGTCAGTGTTATAAAGAACTTGCTATGAGGAGGTTTAACTTGCCTAATGTGGGAAAGGTACTAAATCTACCTAAAATAGTTGTAAAAAGAGATCTCTCTTTAAAACTATATATTTTTTCTGAGATGGCTTTACTTATGTTCACAATTTATAATTTTAGACTTCCAAAAGCTTTGGTCTTACCCCCCTTAAATAATTGTTAACTACAAATGTTAATTATTGCCAAAACAAATAAATACTAAATTAAAATTTTCTCCATTTTCATCACATTCATTTATAGTTACACTGATGTCATACCAATTTATATCAGTAATTAGATAACTATACTTTTTGTAGAGAGAAAAATTGTTATATAGATGTAAAATTAGTGGACTGTTATATATCCATGAATCATTGTTTCCAACTGTAAGTAATACTGACTCTCCTTTTCTACTACAGATGAAAAGAGGTGACTTCAATGCCTTTCCTATTATAATTCTGTGTGAAGCTAGCTTTGAGCTATCTTTAAATACAACTCAATGTGATGTGCTTGCCTAAGGCAACTGACATTTCAAATTGAGATTATTTTCACCCCCAAAGCAAGAAAGTCTGCTCTTTCCTGTAGTTACAGCTGTATAAATGAAGTTAATTTAAGAGGTCAGAATCTACCTTGTGACTTCTCAGATTTTTTCATTTCCATTACAAATCACTTGAGAGGAAAAAAGAGTAACTGACTATAAAATATATTGAAGAAAGAGTAGAGTAAAACATTATTAATTTAAACTCCCTTATTTTTGAATATCTGATCATCCAGGCTGAGGGGATTAGGGATTACTGTCATTGGACAAAATAATTTGCAATGAAAATCAATAAGAAATAATGATGGAGATTAAACTATTCACTTGAACAACCTTTTTGATCACTAATTGTTACAGGAGAGTACCAGTTACATTATGAACAAATCACATCTTGAATGACAATGCCTTCCTACTTTCTAGGATACGGTTGGAGAAGTGAGGCTATGAGTCTTGGTCTCAGGCAATGATTCTGTTGTTCAGCATCACACACAGGCTTAAGCCAGATATTACACATTACCCTCCCTCAAACAAATATAAAAATTTTCTAATTAATTTTTTCCTAATTAAAGTATTTTGTCAAAATAATCGCTAGTGTACCAGTTCATATTAGAACACAGGACTTTTTTTGGTTCTAGTTTCAACAAAGTGAAATTGGATATTTTCCCCCTGTGGAATATGAAAAAAAATTTTGAAAAGGAAGTTAGAAAATATAGATCCTCCTCTCACCCTACACTAAAATTTTGTGCAGTACAGGACTAGCAATTTTAATCCTTTTAATCCAAACTTTCCATAGCCCATCCCAGAGCATACCTTCCTTAACATCCACCTATTGATAAAACAGAATGTTGGATGCAAATGACCAATAAGGGGTCTTCTAGTGCTAATATCTTATGTACTACACTGAGAATGGAATCAAGTAGAGCCTGCTTATCAGCTTTTGAAAAATTTATTTATTTTGGTGCAGACTTCAGTTACTAGATTCACATCAACTGATCTTAAGAAAACAGGAAGCTTAGTAAACTGGCCAAGCCATCAATTTCCCACTTTCTCCAACTCTGAACTTCCCAAGAAAGTTTAGTAATTTTATCTTATCCACATATTTCACTTACTGAGTTTAAATTTTCAGTTATCTCACATCAAAACCTTTATCTCAGAGATTAAAAATGGCAGAGTAAAGCTTGGCACCAAAATATCGCCTCTGCAGGACCTACAATCAAGACACCTGGAAAACAACACTTTGGTGAAGAGAAAAAGAAGTAGAGCTCCGGGAATCAAGAAAGAGCTGAAGGAAAACTGGAAACCACAGAGAAATCGGAAAGAATGAAACAGTCTGGAACGTTAATCCTGGCTCCCTGGGAGGAGTTCCTTTCTGCACAAACCCTCTGGAGAGGGTGAGCACCCCCAAGGAGAAATAACAGATCCACACTTCTAACCCACAAAAAGTCCACAGTTATTGTAAACTGCAAATTCAGTGTGAGATTTTACTGTGAAAGTGATTTGCCATGGCAGGTTAGAGTTGGAGAAGAAATGCACAGCAGCACACACCATACTTGGGAGTGACTAATCAGAAACCATTTGGGAAGGGGTTTGTTTTTGAAGACTGAGCTACTCTGGGAATCAAAAGTCACAAAACAACTACCTTTCAGCATCTCTGGGGTCACCCTACCCCAGTGACTGAGAGGAAGATGGCCACAAAAGATAAAAGACTTTTATTGGTTCTTATGATATGTCAATATCTGGTTTGCCTCTCTGCTTCCTGATCACCATGATATGAAGTTTTTCTCAGACCTTTCCACCATGTCTTCCTGCCTTGGAGCCAGCTGATTATGGACTAAATTCTCTAAAAACCCTCTCAGCACTGGTCCCAGATCTGATCTACACATTCACCATCAACTTTACTTGATCATGTAGTCTTCCTGGTGCCAGCCATCTGGTGAAGTTTTATACGGAGAATTAAACCAAAGAGGAAATCGAATTTGGGAACTTGGGCTTGCAAGGAAGGTGGTGGAGCCACTGAGCTAAATCCCCGGCCCTTCACTGACTTATTTTTAATTGACAAAAACTGTATCATGTACAACATGTTGTTTTGAAATATGTACCCACTGGGGAATGGCTTATATCCAAATTTTAACAAAATGTAAAATGAAAAGCAAAACTCAAAAAAAAATCTGGTTTGTCTTTGACTCTAATATTATTACTGATTTATTTTCTATTAATGATATATGGTTGCAAAGTCGTTGCTTTTTCTTGGTTTGCTATATGCCAATGTCTGGTTTCTCTTTGTGTCATCAGTATTACTATGATTCATTTTCTCTCTGTGTGGTGCTGGGGATTAAACCTCAGAGGAAGGTTGAACACTAGGACGAACCTCAAATATGATACTGAAAAGATTGATAGAGGAGTGAGAACACCAACACATAACCAAACTCAAGGACACGTTACAGGGAGACAGAATCTAACTAGGACAGAGTGTCAGAAACAGAAAAGGTGGATGTAGTAAATTTTAAACTCAGTGATATCCTAAAAGTGTTGACACCATGCAAGCAAGATCCAACAGCTGATGACAAGAAAGAGGATGAAGTAGATGACACAGTGGAAGTTAGAAAAGGAGTTTTTGAGGTTAGATATTAGGACCAGGGAAAACAACCAACTGGATGGAATGTGTTAAAGGTCATAAAGACCTATGGTTAGCAGGTTGAGTGAGATGTTTCCTAAAAAGAGGGGACGTGCACAGAACATGGGACCCAAAATGACATCAGTCTTATGGCTGAGCACTGTGTGTCAATCAGAAAGTGCCAATCATTTGCATCTGGCACCATTTGTAGAACCAATCAGAAAATCCTCTTTTCAATCTTTCATTTGGCTATGGGTGCAACCAAAAGAACTGAAATAATTCTCTCCATACTGTTGGATCATAGTGGAAAGATGATAGAAATAAACAGCAGAAGAAGCCACAGAAATTATATAAACACATGGAAATAGAACAATATGTTATTAAATAGTCATGGCTCACAGACGAACTCAGGGAAAAAAATTAAAAAGTTCCTACAATCAAACTTCAGTGGAAGTACAACATACCAAAGCCTATGGTACACAATGAAAGGAGTTCCAAGAGGGGAGTTTATAGCGCTCAATGCACACACAATAAAGTAGAATAATCCCAAGTGAATAACCTAATGATACACTTCAACGTCCTAAAAAAATGAGAACAATAAAAATCTGAAACTAGTAGAAATGAAGTATAAAAAACAACAATTAATGAAATTGAGACAAAAATACAAAGGGTCAATGAAGCAAACAGCTGGTCCTTTGCAAGGATGGGAAAGTATATGAGGATGGCGGGGCGGGAGTGAAAGGGGAATAAAGAGGACCAAGATGCAATACGTGTATGTACCGGCTCTCCACGATGAGTGCATTGGCTATGTATCACAAGGGCGTACTAATAAAACACAGATTAGAAACCCTTTGTCTCCTACATTGCATCTTTCTGTTTAAATTTATTTTTAATTGATACATAAAAATAGAAGCTGGGTGTGACAGTACCTCCCCATAACCCCAGCACTCTGGGAGGCTAAGGCAGGAGAATTGCTATCTTGAGCCCAGTATCGGTGAATTAGTGACTTAGGGAGACAATTTCTCAAAATCACCACAGTGATATATGTGCACCCATGTTTATAGCAGCATAATTTGTGATAGCTAAAACTTGGAAGCAGCCCAAATGCCCATCAACTGAAGACTGGATAAAGAAAATGTGTTTTTTTTAATAAAATGGAGTACTACTCAGCCATAAAAATGAGAAATTAGAGACATTTATTGCTAAATGGATGCACATTGAGGCGATACTCTTAAGTGAAATAAACAGGACACACATGTGTAAATACCAAAGAGTTTCTCTAGTGTGAGAAACTGAAAGTGTAAATAAGGACTAAAAGGTATAACAGATAATGTGAAATAGGAAGAAAAGAGGCGAAGGGGAAGGGGAAGTGGGAGGAGCAGGGGAAATTGCAGAAGGGAATGGGATTAATATAAGAAAATGAAAAAATGGAAACAAAGCCTTTGTAAATAGGGAGGGCACGGGAAGGGGAAAAATTAACCAAGAGAGATTATGTAAAGGTGCAAATTTCCAATGATGAATGTCATTATGTTGTATACCTAAAATGTACCATTAAAGTAAAATTTAAAATAAAGAATGAACCAAAAAAAATTAAAAATTAAAAATGGCTGGGGATGTAACTCAGTGGAAAGACACATAATTCAATTCTTAGTATTGCAAATGAACCGACCAATCAGTCAATACACTGTACATATTTTGGAGCTACCCAAAATATATTTTGGTATACATGTACATTGTATCATTTTAAAACCAGGTTAAACATACCTACCTCCTCAAACATTTGTCACTTATTCCTGTTAATAGTGAGACACCAGGCTTGAATCTCTGGTCTACTTGGTGAATATAATTGAAATTTCCAGGATAATTGTAAATTCAAATGTTTGAACAGAGCTCATATTTTTTTCTTTATCAAACTGTTGTGGTATTTTTTTCTTTTTTGTTTTTTGTTTCATTTTGTTTTGCTTTGATTTTTTTGTGTGTTGCTGGGAATCAAACCCAGGGCTTCGTGCATGATAGGCAACTATGAAGAAACTTAACAGGAAACTCCCACACACTTAGTGGATTCTTTGCCCATGTTATTTTGAGGGCTGTCATCACAAATTATCAGTCTGGTTGGCTACAAAGGAGAAATTTGTTCTTTCACAATTACGGAGGACAGACATCAGAAATCAAGTGGCCGCAAGGTTGGCTCTTTCTGAGGGAAGATCTGTCCCATGCCTCTGCTCTGGTTGCTGACAGTCCTTGGCGCTCTTTTGTTGTAGATTCATCACTTCACTATCATCCTTATGTTCCCACGGTCCTGTCCCTTAGTGCCTGTGAGCGTGTGTCTCAGTTTTCCTCTTATACAGATCTGAGTGGATTAGGGACCTCACCAATCCAGTTGAAACTATGTTTTAATTGATCACATCATCTGCAAAGAGCCTACACAAGTTCACATTCACAGATACAGAGATTTGGGCCTTTACCACGTATTTTGGGAGCATGCAACTCAACCCACAATAGCACTCAGCCCTTCCTTTGGTTTTTTAATCGCCTATCAGGAAACCCCTTTTCTGTCTAAGCATATGGATCTGAAGTTTGCCTTCTTTTTTTTTCTTCTTAGTGACCACCTTCCCTTTATATGTTCAAAATTTTTCTCCTGGATGTTCCTCAGCAGGTAAACACAATCCAGTTACCTTCTGAAAATATTAAACAAATTCTACCTATTAATCCTATATTTCTTTTTATCCCTTACCCTCTCTTTTCTGCAAATCTAACATGATGTTTTCTATCTATGTTTACACTATACCCTCTTCAATTCTTCAATCCATACAAACTGACTTCTGCTCATCACTGATACTCCTCTTGTTAAGATTCTAATGCTACTTTTGTTATTAAATCAATGTATGCTTCTGACTTCTTACATGACTTAATGACTAACAGATTTTTTTATTACTCCCATCATCTTCAATTCCTCTCAATTTCCATAAATTTTGCATTCCAGGTATTTCCTAAGTCTCTGAATGCTTAGCTGTCTTAGAACACTTTTCTTGCTCTGTTCACTACATAAATTTTGATGTCCCTCTAGGATCCATTTGTCTTATTATTCTTACTCTATAGACTTTTCTCAGTTAATCTCATTTCCTATCTTCCATATGAGCTCCCAGCATATATATCTCTGCCCATATTTCTCTCCTAAACCTTAATCTTACTGAACTCCAGTTAACCAAGTGAGAAACAGTGGACTCACCCATAGTTTCTCTATTTTCCTCACCCCATATTAAGTTTTCCTTTACATTATATTTCCTTATAATGCCTTCCAAATTCCTCCTCTTTTCTCCAATATCACTTGTACTGATTTAGATTAAGTCTCTATTTTTTTTCTGGGTTCCTCAACTATTACATTTTGTCCGATCCAAAACACTCTCCAATTATTCCTAGTTTGATTTTCCAAAATACAATCTGATGATGATATTCCACTGAAAATTGTTTTAAGCCTCATCATAGCTTTCAGCATAAAGCTTCAAACTCCTATTCATCTCTTATATAGACATCATCTCTCACTATTTCATTTCTGTAAACCCCATTCATGCTGAATTATTACATCTGTGTAATGTGACATGTACCTTCCTCTACCTGGAAACCTTCCCTACACTTTACCCAATAATTCTTATTCTTCTTCCAAGCTTCTTTGGCAGAACGTCTTCCTTGACCCTAAACCTCTTTTTTTTCTGATTTTGATTTGGCAAATCTTTTACTTATCCCCCAACAATCCTGTATTTACTTGTATTGCAGGAACATATATGAGGTCTAACAGATTGTCTAAATTTTCCACTGAACTATAAGCCACTTGAGGATGCAAATCAGGTTCCTTTTTTTGGTATTTCCAGAAATTAGCACAGACATGTGGTCTACTCCGAAATATTTTAGTGAAATTATAGGTGTGAAAGAGGTTAGCATGCTGAGTAGTAAAAGAACGTGACAAAGATTAGGGGACGACAAACGCTTAAGAGACAGAGGAAGAAACTAGATAATGGAACCCGAAAGATGAGCAAAGAACAAGAAGAGAACTTCAGAGAGAGAGTGGTGGCTCTTGGTCATACGTCCTGGTTTGCCTGGAGAGGGGCAGAATGAACACTGATTTAAAAAACTTACTTCAGAAAGTATGAACTTTCCCTCCACTACGCATCAGTCAAGACGCTTAGAACTCCCTGAGGCTCTGAAGACCTGTTTTGTAAATCACCCTTCGCATTCCAAATTTAGACTTTATTTTCAAACAGATTCTCCAATTTTTTTTTTTGCTTTATTCAAAATCAGCTTGAAATCTTTGATGAAAATGTTTAATGATAGAACACCACAATCTCCAAGTTTTCAAGCTTTTGGAAAATGACAATTCTTAACAAAAACTGCACAGTGGAAGGTGTTAAATTTTACCCTCACAAGCAAAGGAAGTGTGGAGAAAATTAAGATAGATTATTGTATGGATTTGTTTTCTAAATTCTTTAATTCCAGTTTATAAAATCTTGACTTGTAGAAACTTTTTAGCTGGATAAATTTATCTTCAGTCTGTAATGAATAAAATTTAGGCTTGGGTTTTGTAGCATCTAAATTTGGTGAAATATTGAAAAGAATCTAATTGAAGGTGTTACCATTTCCAATTTTTTAAGCATAAAATAAAAATTTAGTATCCAAAGTAGTATAGGATTCAGAGTGAAAGGAAGTGCTAAATAAATTAATATTATATAAATTTTGAGTTATTTGTTGAGTTCTAGGCAAAGCCTTTTCTTTCAAAAATGAAATTCTTCATAAATATTCAGAAATTATACTGATTAAGGTACATGTAAACAAAATTATATTGTAAAATACTTTATCATTAAAAATAAAACAGTGATAATTTTTAACACTTTCTGAGAGTTACCTGTTTCTGATACCATGTCATTGAAGGGTTTAAATCATAAATATTTGTTCTGTACTCTGCTCTCCAAGTGCCTAAGCATTTGTAACTGCACTTCAAGGACCAACACAAGGGCAGGTGGATGTCAATAAGGTTGTGTCTGCCTTGAACTGAAGGAGCCCATTTCATATATTTTATGTGTTGGTCTTGTTCAAGCTTTGTACTGTACAAAATAAATACTGCTAAAAATATTTCAAGACTACTGGTCATGTGTTCTCTTGTATTTAAAAGCAAACAAACAAGCCTCTAAAAAATTCTGATTATATTTTGGTGTTTTACCATGTAAGCTTTCAACTCTTGGGTTTCCTAAATCTAAATTATTTTAATGTTTGTACCGATCTAAGCAAGATGAGGGGGAGGACTATGAAATGGCTTTTTTCAGAGAGGAGATTTTCCTTTTAAAATAGTAATATGTAGTTTGAAAATGGGAATGTAGTAATAATGAAAAGATAATAGGTACCCATGAAAATCAGTATACAAGACTAATGATGATGTTATGTTCTATTTAAACAAAATGAAATTAGAAAAAAATCCAGACTTCTGTTGTAAACATTCTGTCAATTTATTTTTTCTTGTGGTGCTGAGGCTTAGACGCAGGTCCTTTGCACTGAGTTACATCTCCAGACTTTTAAATTTTTTTCTCTCTTGTAAACTTTTTTGAGGCAGGCTTTTGATAAACTGTCCAGGCTCTACTGGAGCATACTATCCCCTTCCTCGGCCTCCCAGAGTGCTGGGATTATAGCACTGCATTGCCTTGTCCAGCCTGTCAATTTAAAAAAAATTTCATTAAGTTTATTGGTACATTTTAGGTACACAATATAGTTACATTCATTATTGGGATCTTGTACCTTTACATAATGTATATTGATTCGTATTTTTCCCCCATTCCTCTGCCCTTCCTATTTACAAAGACTTTGTTACCATTTCCTTTTCTCATATTTTTTCTTTTCCTTTCTTTCCTTTCCCCTACTCCTCCCATTTCCCCTACCCCTTTAGACCTTTTCTTCTTATTTCAGATTATCAATTATACATTTTGATCCTTATTTACACTTTTAGTTTTTTACACCAGAGAAACTATTCGGTATTTACACATGTGTCCTATTTATTTCACTTAAGAGTATGCCCTCAATGTGCATCCATTTAGCTATAAATGTCTCATTTCTCATTCTTTATAGCCTGTCAAATTTTGATTCCAAATGGTGCTTAAAATAAGCAACAAGCTGGGGGTGGTGGCACACTTCGGTAATCCCCACACTCTGGAAAACTGAGGCAGGAATATTGCAAGTTCCAGCCCAGCCTGGGCCATTTAGTAACTCAGCAAGACCCTGTCTCAGAATAAAAAATTAAAAACAGCTGGGGACGTAAAGCAGTGTAAAGGCCCTGGGTCAATTCCCAGTACAGCAAAAAAAATTTTTCGTTAAAAAAAAATAAATATTGGGCCGGGGATTTAGCTCAGTGGTTTTGCCGCCTGCTGCTCAAGTTTAAGGATCCGAGTTCGAACCCCAGTACTGAAAAAAAAAAAAAAAGAAGAAGAAACAGTACAAGTATGTTTTATTACTAAAGTACTTTTTAAAAATGTGTATGTGTAGATTTCACAGAATAAGAAATACAAACAGCCAATAAATATATGAAAATTGCTCATTATCTTTACTCCAACTATTCTGTCTTATTCCAGTAAGAGTACCTATTATTAAGGACTCAAAAAGAGTGCTGGCAAGGTTCCGGGGTAAAAGGAACACTTCTGCATTGTTGGTGATAGTGCAAACTGGTGCAAACCACTATGGAAATCAGTTTGAGGATTCCTCAAAAAGCTAAATATAGAAATTCCATTTGACCTAGATATACTTCTCCTGAGTATCTTCCCAGAAAAGCTAAGTCATCCTTCTACAACAGCACATGCATACCCACGCTTATAGCAGCACAATTTACAATATATAAATTACTGATATGGGCAATATGCCCATCAACAGTTGAATGGATAAAGAAAATCTGGTATATATGCATACAATGGAATAATACTCTGCTAAAAGAAGGATAATTTTAAGTCATTTTTAGGAAAATGGATGGATCTTGAGTCTTAATGTTAAGTGAAATAAATCAGGCACAAAAGGTGAAATATCATGGTATCTCCAATGTAAGTGACTCCAATATAAACAGAGCAAAATAGGGAGCCATGTTAAGAAACAGGGAAGTAACCTTGTTAGAGATGGGAAGAAGATCTGGAGAATGAGGGAGAGGAGAAGGTGAGGTAGGGGGAAGGAGTAAAAAATGATCAAAATACAATATGTATAGGTAGCAAACACCCAAGCTGAATGTAATCACTATGTATCACAAACACATACTACTAATAAAACATGTGAATGTACGTATATCAATAGAAAAGGCCTGCTACACATCAGAAGTTAATGCAGGCTAGTGCTTTGTAGTATAATTACTGGTGACTTTAATTTCATTTTTGAAATCAGTGTTGCAATTTTCCTGTTATATTGTAGTATACAAACAGACTTGACTGAAATAATCAACAGTGATGTCTAGGCCAGGTTTGGAAGAAAGACAGATCAGGAAAGGGGCAGATGAAGAAAATGTACTAAATTTCCCCGTGGCTAAAGAGTAGCTGAAGCAGAAGTGAAGGCCTGAGGGAGCTGGGAAGATCAGAAGTCCTGATCAGAGAGTGGATTGTTAAAATTTAATATATCTGAGGTGGAAAAGTTCTGAAGACAAGATATATGCTACAAGCTAAGAGCAGTGTTAAGCTTATTGCAATTAAAGTGTACACAAATTTCATGATTAAGTTATTATATGAGTTGTTCATGTTGATGCTGGTGTGCCTATTACAGAAGTTTGGGCAGATGAAGAATAAATAAAATTCCAAAATCTTATTAATAAAGGGAAGTTTAAGGAGATTTATATAGGATCACAATGAAGAGCATTGCAATGACGTGGCTTGAGTGCTAGATGAGTGAATTGCATATTATATACATTTATATTATAGGTAATTAGTAAATCTATTGCGCTTACCTGTTGTTATTCACATATCAATTCATAAAATATGAAGTGTAGATATAGATTATGTGAGACCAAAGCGACTCCATTTTGCTAAAATCCACTATTCCCCTAGTCTCTATTGTCCTCACAAATTAATGGTTAAAATGTGCCTGCTCTGGGACAAAAGACACAATCTGTAACGAAGCAAAGTTCCTAAGTTAATTACTCAACCCTCTGTGTACCTAGGAAAAGAACGTTCCGGGCCCCCTATCCATAGAACAATCTGTAGATGTGCTGACTGTCAGTACGTAATGGTCGTGACTAATAGTCAGTGTGTCTGCTGACCATCAGTACGTGACAGTCGACCACTAACCTTTGTCCCTCCTTTCCCTCGTAAAACCTACATGTAACCGCCCCTCAACCCCCGATGAACCTAGCCAATCAGAAATGTACACTTCATGCTTGCTAAATGTTAACCAATCATGTAACTGCTAAGTGAAAAATCTCCAAACCTTGCTGTAACCTCTATAAAAACCCCCGCTAATTTGAAATTCGGGGCTCTCAATTCTGATCCGCTGCGTCGGTGACGGTTGGGAGCCTCTGCTCAAGCTTGAATAAATGACCCTCGTGTGTTTGCATCGGAATCGGCTCCTTGGTGGTCTTTGGGGACTTCGCGATCTGGGCACAACAGATTATACTTGACATCAAGTATTAAGGGCTGACCTTTTTTCACATTAACCTAATCAAAGCAACACATAATGAGTGCTACAAAATATCTTAGGGCCTTAGACAGAAATTAGTTGAACGTTTCTTAATGAAATGAATGTATATTTCAAAGTTTTTAACTAAAGCATGTAGCATATTAGAAGTAGGACTTAATAGAGATGTGTGTTAGCAATGTGGAACCCAGCGTTTTCTGGGGGGTTTTCTTGAATCTGAGTAACATGGACATCACTGTAAAGTGTTTCACTGCCTTTTGTTAGATTTCATCAGACTGTGTTCCCTGTAAAAATCCTCTTTCTTTGCTCTAATTCTATGTTTAATCAGTCAATGCTCCAACTATGGATTCTACTTGCAAGCAGTTCTGTGAGAATGACTGGTTTGAACATGTGGATTTAGCCAGGCATGGTGGCACAGCTCTGTAATTCCAGCAGTCTTGAAGGCTGAGGCAGGAGGGTCACAAGTTTGACTCCAGTTTCGTCAACTTAGGCTCTGTCTCAAAATAAAAAATAAAAAAAAAAGGTTGAGGAGGTAGCTCAATGTGAAAATGTGAAACCCTGGATTTAATCCCCAGGGCCATAAACACACACACACACACACACACACACAGAGGTATGAATGTGTTCCCAATTGGTATATGGAGAAAAACTTGGAGCAACTGAATTGTGAATTTTACATTTACTTGTGTGTGATTTCATCCATGAGAAAACACTAGATCCTCCTCCTAGACACCTTCTGGCCCCGATCCACATCACATCCCTTTCATAAGCAACTCTCACCTCTCTTTTCCCTTAGGACTGCCCCGCCTACAAGTCTTACCTCATTACAGCATCAGTGCAGAACAATGGCTCTCACTGTCTACTCTGGCCCAGGTGCAGATGAGGCCCCTTGAGTACTTTGCTCCTCTCTCTGAAAACCTGTAAGTCAAAGAAACTATTTCTCTCCTCTACACCCTCCTCCCCACCCATGGTCGACATACAATGGCAGCACAAGCCTTTGTAGGCAAAGGAGGAAAACAACACACACAGTTGGACCATAAATCCATTGTACATTTGTTACCATTTTCTCTAACAGGACTCAGCCCTACAAGCTAGAAACTCTGGGCTCTTCCCTTAGAGTCATAGCCCCACTGTCTGCGTTTTGATCATTCTACCTTTTCAGTAAGAAGGGCTCTGCATTCTTAACTGAGTAAATCCAGCTGGTGCCTGGTCATAGTAGTTCATAGTACGTGAAAGGGCTCTTCTCATTTCTCAGCATCTCACTTTCAATTAAAGCTGACAAACTCTTTGAAAAATTTTGTGTGCTTTTTGTGTACCAATTTATGCTCCATTTCTTTGTACATAAGTCTCAAGCACAAAGGATTTTGAGGTAAGCCCTTCTCTACTTTGGGCTCCAAAGAGCATTCACTATATAGAAGACACTCAATAATCAGGTGGGCAAAATACCATATTCTGTGTATGTTGCTTTCCTCGGCTGCCTTTGGGCTGGAACCATTAACAAAGTGGCTCTAATGGGAGGGATGAAGCTTGAAAATATATTTCTCCTAACTGACGCCAACATGTTGAGGAAGATTTCGCTTTTCTAAGATGACCACTATGTTTTAAATCCTGCACACTTGTCTTGCAAGATGACTTAATACTTTTCACATAAAATGTTGGATCTATGTAGCCTCTTCTTGAACATGGAAAGATCTTGGTGATTGCTTTGATCAACTGATTGAAACAAAAGTGACGCTACCTGGCTTTCCAAACTTGATGGTATAAAGTTCTAGTTTAGATTTGCCTTATTATATCTTTTATATATATATATATATATATATAATCACAGTTATATAACAATTTCCTTTCTACATGTATTCATTAAACCATTACTTTCTCTAGAATTTACAGCTGTATTTTAAACAACTGCATTTACACCAACAACTGTATACTGCATATATTTGTTTCAACACTCACTGTAAGATTTTTTAAATATTTTGTCCATCTTGATTTCTTTATTTGAATTTTCTTTTTAATCTCTTGAGTAAACTTTCAAGCAATTATTTTGGAAGGTAATTTTAGGACTATATGTCTGAGTCTTTATATAATTGAAAATATCGTTCTGTCTATACATAAAAAACTTGTTTGTGTGTTGTATTACCTTTCTCTTGCAATATTTCATCAATGCTGAACTGTTTACTTCTGAAGTTACTTTTATGGGAACATTTTTAAATAACATTTTTTGTTTTTGTATTTTAGTTTTCTGAATGTAGGATCTCTTTCTTTATGCTTGAAATTTCATTTACTTATTTATTTTTTTTGGTTTTTTGAGACAGGGTGTCACTTATGTAGCCCAGGCTGTCCTCAAATTCACAGTGATCCTCCTGCATCAGCTCCTGTCTCATTGTTTTCTACAATTTTATTTTATTTGGTATTTCAAGAACCTCCTTAAATATGACCTTCACTTTCTGTTCAGCCAATATGTACTGAGTGCCCACTATTTGTCAGACTAGTTTGTAAGAGTATGGGGCTTTGGGACTAAAGTGAGCAGGACAGACCTGGTCCTGTCTCAGGATTCTGGCCTCTGGCAAGGAAGGTGCAGGGATGGGCAGAGTTCTTCCTTCATGTCCACAAAGACATGATGTCCTTCTAGTCATCTGAGGGGATATTTTGTACAGGGATGCAAAAGTGGAATTAGGTGTAATGATTTTACAGTCTTTTTGCTTATTCAATCAGTCTACTTTAGGATTCCAGCTACATTTTGCTTTCTGGAAAATTCTTAGCTTCCAACATCATAAAGCATTGCTCTTTTTTTTTTCTCATTGTTACATCATAAAAAAGTTGGTTTGGGGCAAATCATTTACTTCTAGCTAGGTTTAAATTTTTTTTATTTTTGTACCAGGGATTGAACTCATGACCTTGTGCTTGGGAGGCAGGTATGGTGCTGCTAAGCTAAATCCCCGACCCTAGCTAGGTTTAAATTTTATACCTAAATCTCCATTTTTTCTCCAAAAATAATAAGACTCTGCTGTATTTTTGTTCTGTTACTCAGTGTTCCTGTATGACTATATAACAATTGATATTTTTACTTCAGTAATAACTCTAAGAACAATTAGGAACAAATTTGGATAGCCTATTCCTGAGACTCAAAGTTACAATATGATACGTTGGACCAAAGAAGTTTTCTGAAAATAAAAACAGAAAGTTTAAATATTTGCAGAGCTATGACTAACCCTTCAGGGTGTTGGACATAAATCTGGGATGTTATTTAGGCTTTTGATTCTTCTCATTTGTTTCTCCAGATCAGCTTTCAGAAATACTAATACTTATTGACTATTGAGGCTGTATCTAGCAGAAAGCGTAAACTAAAGTCAATATATTTGGATACCTTCTTGAAGCTAATTTTGTTTTTAAATTACCTATTTGGTCAAAAAGCAATTGAAAGGATTATTTTGCTGGAAATATCACTGAATTTTGTCAATTACTGTCCTTTCAATGCTTCAATGAGAATTGATCATGTAAGTGTATTTCTAACAATTTTCTTAAAAACAAATGGAAGAACAAAAGCTTTGTTTCTCTTTCAAAACAATGCAGTAACTCACAAGTGAGTAACTAACAAAAAAGTATATCTGTAGCCCCATTCAGCTTTCTAAATAGTATGAAAAAAGAGGGCTTTGTTAATTGTAGAATACTTTTTGTCTATGTAATACTTTTTGTCTACCTATGTTGAGTAAATCTATCATACAGTGGATAAGTATTTATGTACAAATTACCATTTTCTCAGTAATAAGAAGGACTGAATATTGGCTGTGGAGAGATATATAAAGACAATAATGCACCCAAACCACGAAAGTATTAAGTTTATGGATATTATACATCTTTATTCTCATTCAAAGATTTTCTTACATTTTTACTTCTCTGGGAGGCAGCATACAACTTTATAATAAAGAAGAACAAGATAGAAAATTTGTGGTTTCTGCTGTGGTGGAGCAGTTGTGCTTCTAGTATTAGCAATACATGGATGCAAAGGATCGGGGCAGAGATGTTTCTCACTAAGAGGGAAAGTGGCCAAGCTCCACATGTCCATTGAGCCAACTGACTCCATTAGTAAAAGGTAACCGAGAGACAGCATTTCCTTCCTTAGGTCTTAAATATTCAGTTATTTTTATTTTCATATATAATAGACATAATTATATGAGTAGCTTCTATTGCTAATAGTAAAATGAGTTTCATATTGGAAATTAAAAAAACTAATTTAAAACATGGAGCTTGGGCTAATTAAAAGTGTAATTTTGGACAAGTCACTTGGAAACTCTCTGCACCTTAATTTTTACATGAGCAAAGTAAATATGTTGTAAACTCTCCAGTTCATGTCTAAATCATCTGATATTGAGTTCATATCAAATTTCTCCATAGGCCCTACAGTGTGTCTTTAGAGATTTTAAACTAGGAATCTAACAGAAATTCATACATTGCACTTAATTAATGTCTTTTTGGACTTTGAACCATTCTAAACTCCTCTCTTGATACTGATTCCATCATGAGAATTAAGTTCTTCTTTTTTACAATTTTTATAATCTAACTTCATTATATTTAGTACAAACATTTTTACAAGATTCCCACCTACATGATATTGAAGTATATTTTTATCAGTGATGCAAAATTTAACCTTTGATTAAAATACTGATCAACAAATTATTCAATTTTTTTCTTTCAGCTCTTATATTTTATATTTTTTTGACTTTCAATGCTATATTCTTGAATTTCTCAAATATAAACTCATGCTATTGATAGCTGCCAGATATGTTTTCCAACCATTTTCATAACCTTCTTGGAGCAGGTGACTGTTACTATGCAAAATCCCTAACCTGTTGTGATAACACTTAATATTTTATGGTCTCCCACAAAGCTCCTTTCTGTTCCATCCAAATTAATTTGATTTTGTCTTTTAGATATGCTATTGCCATTCCAACCCTTTCTTTCTACATCCTATTTCCTTCTTCCAGGATCACTTATGATTACCCTTGGCTTATGTTTATCACCTCCTTTATGACTTATCCTGTGCCACTACACTCATTCCCTACATTGTTTTTCTCAGTGATCACATGTTTAAATTATAGTAGATACATTTATAATTTCAAACACAATATTTCTACTGGAAGTAGTCACTTTTTTGTGTAGGAATTGTATTAATTTAAAGTTACAGTAATTGGAAAGGTTGGAATAACCTTTAAACTGTTCTAAAATTGTTTAAGTAACTTTTCTTTTTATATCCAGCATGGCCATCATCTGTTGGGTGAGATAATGTGTCAGCATAATGATAATGAATGAAAAGTACTGTTCTTATAGAGTCAAGGAAGCCACCTTGGGAAACTAGGCTATCATTCAGCAGTGTTTTAAGTTTTCCTTCCTAGCTTTAGGTTAGGTGTGATTATTATGTGGTCTGTATTTCTGCAATTGGGCAGTTTGTTCCACATGGAGCTTTTATGAGTATGGTTTGCTAGAAAATACTGTCGTGTTTGCAGATCATTCATTCGTTGATAAACTGAATTCACTTTCCCATTTAATTCAGGGTTTTTTTTAGTGTGATATAGGGAGAGAAAACTGGAGTTGGAGTCAAAAGACCTGGTATAAGTATTTACTCCACCACTTACCTTCAGTGTGACCTTGAGAAAATCTTTTAACTTCTTTTCACATTACCTAATGTGAAAAAATTCTACCATGAGTAGTTCATATATTTGTTACAAGACAGAAATTAGATAGCATTTTAAAAAGTCTATTGTGATTTCTAAAACACTATCCAAATTAAAGTATTATTATTTATTTTTTCAACTGAAAGAGATTAATAGCTTTTTTCTACTTCAAAACTGCATGTTTATCTGATTATTTTTAAACAGGAAAAATAGATTTAATTGGTGGGTTTTACTTTTTTCCTAGAGTAATAAGTAAAGAGAGAAAAGAATTTATTTTTATCTGAGTTCCTTTTTATCTACTCACTTTTTCTGTTATCTTTATGACATGGTGGGCATTGAGGGATTATGTTAAAAAATATCTTGTAATATTTTTTACACTGATTTAGCTCCTGATGTTAGGGGCTAACTTTACCCTGTTGAACCAACCTCTCTGTGATTATGTTCTTTCCTCTTGATATTTTATTGTAAATCATGTTAAGTTAGTCAATTACCAATAAATATTGATGGTATACCGGCTATATAAAAAAGTAATGCTGCTGTTATCAGTGTAAAAATTTTAAATGTATAATATCTATCTATAATTTCATTTTCTTGGATAATAAATCATATTAATTTATGTCATTTATGCATTGTTACATAAAAATGGCTGCTAGTCTCAAAATGTCCTCGTGTTTGGCTAGAGACAACAGTAGAAGAGATCTTAACAATAAAACTGTGGATACAAAGAGAAGAAATGAAGAATTTATAGAGAAGCATTCACTTATAAACTGTTCTGAATGAAGGGAGAGATCATTCGCTGTAAAATGTGCATTTAGATTTAGATTTAGAGAGCATTTAAGAATATTATTGTGACACTGGGGAGGGGATTCATGATCACTGTGCAACAAATTACACAAGTGTGTAGTGGAAGTCATATTCTTTCTGTTCTGCCATATTCTCCTGGTTAGAAATGAGTCACTAAGTTCAGCCCACATACAAAGGAAAGAGAATCAGACTCTATGTTTTCAGGAAGAAGTATTAAATAATTTCAAACATTTAAAAACCATCACAATCTGCCCTCTCAACAAAAATTATTTACTCATTCACACACATAACATATACTCAGTCATTCCCACTACAGTGTAGGTGAGCAGCATTCAGCACTAGTACACTCAGGGCAGGGAACCCAGAGAAAGATGCATCCATCCTACTGTTTCTACCACATGCTCTCTCAGATGTGTGACTATCCTAGGTAGCTTGCTACACCTCTAAGTTCACCTCCAAACTGGTGCCTCTCTTAGTTCATCTCCTAATCTTCAGCACCAAGAAGTATGGAGACTGTGTTTCCCTTTCTTGCAGCCACCCAGTATTCTTCTTTTACATAAGGTCCTTTCTGTGAGCCAGCTCTCAGCAAGTCCAGGCAAGAAAACAGGGCCTTGTCTCATATTCCAGAGTGATTCAGATTTTGATTGATGACTCTCCTGAGAGTTTGAGAATTTTCCGTATCTTCTTCCACTAACAAGAGAATGCTAAACTAGTGTAAAGGCCAAGTGTGAAATTGTGAGGCCTCCCTTAACCCTCTTTCCCTTTGCCCATTTCTATCTTTCTTTATATAATGATAAAGAAAAGATTGCATCAAGCAGATTCAGTGAAAGACCACAATATAAGAAAGCGTGTGGTATAGAGTCTAGACTACTGAACTTTGAAATGTGAAGGAAATGTTCATTATTCTTATCAATGAGATGCTATCCCAGTACTTGATATTTTTGTATTTGATTGATGTGACCCATCTAAAGTCCTCTGCATGTCACTGAAGATCCTTTATTATCTGAGCACCGCCTACTCCTCTGTACTCTTCCCCACCTGTGGCCTGCTTCGGTCATGGTCTTGGAAAGCCACACGTCATGCTCTTGCTGTGCTTTGGGACCCTTCCTATTCTGTTCTACTCCTGAGACCAATCACTCTTCAGCCTCCACCCTTTTCTCTCCACTCCTATGACCATGTTGTTCTTCACTGCATCCTTATCTTCCAGGTTAAGCTGACTTCTTCCTCCTACCCTCGTACAACTCTGGACTCCATGTTGAATGCAACATAGAGTAATGTCCTTGATGGAAGAAAGCACATATGATTCAATTTTATATTCCTAGTATCTAGTATCAAGCACAGTGCCCAGCACAAAATAAGCGTGCAGTACTAGTGAACTGAGTTGGTGTTTGAGGGTGATACAATGTATCCAACTTGTTTATCACTTTTATAAGGACCCCTGTATTTATTCTTCTATTTTACTTGGAACATTTATTTTGCAAACAGGTCATTTAAAGTGTCATGCATCATGTTCTTTCTGTATTCTCTGATTGCATACTTTCACAAAAATATTTTATAGAAAGTAATTCTCTTGTCATTCTTATGATGTAGGTTAGTATCTCTGTATTGATTGAATAGCTTATTTATTGACTAGTTTTTCTAACATATTTGTTCTTTGAGGAAAGTAGTGCTTTATGAGATGAAGGATTTAAAATATCTGTATATAAGGCAAGAGAAAAGAAGTAATTGGCTTCTAAATTCCTGACACTGTAATAAACCAATTTTCATAGCATTGATTTAATAACTAACTCAAGATATGTTTTAAAATCACCCAATCTGTAGTTGCTTTAAAATAAATAATTCAGACAACAAAAGCACATGAAAAGAATGATAAGCTAGGGTGATCAATACTATGATATTCATTCTGTCCTGACTCCAAGAGGACAATGCTGGGATATTTTAATAAAGGATCTAAAACAATTTATGTTTTGAGACTTGAGAAATGCAAATGGGCAGTGGTTTGTGCTGCTATATGCCAGACACTGTATTCAATAACTTTATTTCATTGCATCATTTAGACCTTGTGATCCTATTGTATTGGGGTTCTGGAACCTAATGATATGTGTGTGTACATGTTTGTACATATAAGCAGAGTGAGTTAGGAGGTTGGAGACCCCAGAGAACCTACAGTTCCACTCCAGTTTAAAGGCCAGTAAACTTGGTGACCCAAGAATGGCCAATTTCCGTTTGAAAACAGAGACAGGGAAAAGGCTAATCTCCCAGCTCAAATGCAGTCAGGCAAGACAAATTTTCTCTTCCCTTGGAAAAGGTCAGCTTTTTTGTTCTATTTAGGCCTTCAATTAATTAGATGAGGCCTGAATTAAGGAGGGTAATCTGCTTTACTAAATCTATCCATTTTAAGTGCTCATTTTGCTCAAATATACTATTACAGAAGTACCTAAAATAACATTTAGCCCAATTTCTGAGGACCCTGTGTCCCTGTCAAATTGACGCATGAAATTAACCATCATATCACTTTTATTGTGGGTTCTGCAACTATTTCTGCTTTTGAGATGGGGAAAAAGAAAAAAGTGCTGGACCTTTCCTGTCACCTTTCTTTTCTGGTAAATGCCAGATAATTGGCTCCAACCCTATTGTAATGGACAAATTCACTTTGTTTAAAAAGGCAATTGGGGTTTGGAATTTTGAAGGTCCTGGGGTTTTGTGAGAATTAAATTTTTTAAAACAAATATAAAAGTATGTATCACTGTGCATGGCACATAGACTCCTTAAAGATGATGTTAGTATTAGTAGCATTAATATTAAAAGTATTATTAGTTTCTTAATGTAAACTTTGGAAATGGTATACTTGATAAGTGAGGCTCCCAAAGTGGATTTTAAATCAAAATATATTTAAGCAATATGAATCTCTCTTCTTTCCTTGGTTTTGTGGTATAAAGATAAAAAATTATGTCACTATACAATTAATTTCTCCAATATATCCTTTTGTAAAGATAATATTACTTTTGGCAGAAATATGCCTTTTTCCTGCTGAGGTCATCAGAAAATGCCAAGGTCATCCCAAATGAGAAATTGACAGCATCTCTGTCTTTTCAGTTTTTAATAAATATTGTCAAAAGAAATAACAATCAGACTGGAACTTGTTTGTCCTTGAAGTGTCTTTTTAAAAAGCCTCCTAGCAAATGTAAAGTAAAATCAAAAGAAGCTGGGAAAAAGTAGAAATCACTTAGCTATACTTGCTTATTCTATGCTAGATGGTAGAAGTAAAATACTCACTTTCAGTGACTCAAACACTGGGGCATTTGCTTCCTCTTTTCCCCCCTAAGGTGTTGGAAAACATAATTAGCAAACATTAGAAACATAATTAAGGATCAACTGTGTTAAAAAGAACACCCAAATCAGAAAGTTTCTCAGCAGAATTTCATCTAATAAAGAAGAGAGAACTGTATTTTTTTTTTTTGGCACCGGAGATCGAACTCAGGACCTTGTGCTTGAGAGGCAGGTGGCGGAACCACTGAGCTAAATCCCTGGCCCAGCTCCTTGATTCTTTTTTTTTTTTGTATTAAATTCTTTTATTGGTACATTGTAGGTATACAACACAATTACATTTCTCATTGGGAATTGTACCTTTACATGATGCATCTTGATTCTTATTTTTTCCCCATTCCTAGCCCTCCCTTCACCCCCTCCACCCTTCCCTATTTACAAAGACTTTATTTCCATTTTTTCCATTTCTCAGCATTTTTCCTTTCCCCTCTTTCCTTTCCCCTGCCCCTCCCACTACCCCTACCCCTTTGGACCTTTTCTTCCTATTTTACATTCTCGATTATTCATTCTAGTCATTGGTACATTTTAGGTATACAATATAATAACATTCATCATTGGAAATTTGCACCTTTACATAGCCTCTCTTGGTTCTTATTTTTCACCCTTGCCCAGCCCTCCCTTCAACCCCTCCATTCCTCCCTATTTACAAAGATTTTGTTCCTATTTTTTCATTTTCTCATATTAATCCCATTCCCTTCTATCCTTTCCCCTAGCCCTCCCATTTCCTTCTCCTTTGACCCTTTTCTTCCTATTTCACATTACCTATCATACATTTTAGTCCCCATTTACACTTTCAGTTTCTCACACCAGAGAAACTGTTCAGTATTTATACATGTGTGTCCTATTTATTTCACTTCAGAGTATCGCCTCAATGTGCATCCACTTAGCTATAAATGTCTCTAATTTCTCATTTTTTATGGCTGAGTAGCACTCCATTTTATTTAAAAAAACCACATTTTCTTTATCCAATCTCCAGTTGATGGGCATTTGGGCTGTTTCCAAGTTTTAGCTATTACAAACTGTGCTGCTATGAACATGGGCCCACATATATCACTGTGGTATGATTCTTGTAATGCTTTGGGGAAGATCCCCAGCAGTGGAATAGCAGGGTCAAATGGGACTTCCAGTCCTAGTTCTTTGAGGTATCTCCATACTGATTTCCACAGTGCTTGCACCAGTCTACACTCCCACCAGCAGTGGAGCAGGGTTCCTCTTTCCCCACAGCCCCGCCAGCATTTGTTATTGGTTGATTTCATGATAGCAGCCATTCTTTCTGGAGTGAGGTGGAATCTCAGTGTTGTTTTCATTTGCATCTCTCGAATGATTAGTGATGTTGAACATTTTTTCATGTATTTATTTGCTATTTCTACTTCCTTGTCTGAGAAATGTCTGTTCATTTCAAATGCTCATTTTCAGATTGGGTCTTTAAATTTGGGAGGTCTGATCTTTTTAAGTTCTTTATAGATTCGAGATAGTAGACCTTTGTCTGAGGAAGAGCAGGTGAAGATTTTTTCCCACATTGTGGGTTGTCTCTTCACACTGCTGGTGGTTTCTCTTGCTGTGCAGAAGCCTTTTAATAAGAAGAGATCCCACTTGTTGATTGTTCGTGCTACAAGAACTGTATTTTTAAACTAGTCAAGACATAGGAAAATACGGGAAGTCCTCAGATTTATTTGATAAACTCATTTCATTTTATGAGTTCAGCATAACTTTAATACTTAAAATTAGTCCCAATAGCAAAAATTTTCAAAAGAAAAGGAAAACTTTATTCAATTTTAATTGTGACTATTGAAGTTGCTAATGTGAGGGTGAGGAAGAGAAGGATAAGGAGCCATTGAGACCATCTGCTGAAAATAATAGTAGTTTCTCTCTGTTCTTTGTCCATCAGAACTACATTTGATGATTCTGTGTGACAGGACAGCCAAAATCACAGTGGCTTAAACATTGTAGAATGTAGCTTTACCTTTCACTACAGAAGGCAAGAACGAGGTTGCCTGAGGTTGGGATGCCAACTCCTCCAAGTCCTCAGGGACTCAGGGTGTTTCAGAGCTGCTCTGTGGGCTCAAGAGACCTCGTTCCCAGAGTGCAATTCGGCTGTTGAAGCTCCTATGCTCATGAAGTCTTTAGCAGCAGCATGGAGAAAGGGAGGTACAAAAGGCACATTCCAACTATATATATATACATATATATATTTTTGGTACCGGGGATCGAACTTGGGTTCTTGCGCTTGCGCAGCAGGCGGCAAAACCACTGAGCTAAACCCCCCGGCCCCCTCCAACTGTATTTTAATGTGGTTTACTTGAAACTGCCAGCCAACACTGCTTTTTACAGCTTACTGGTGAGAGTTTAGTTTATTTCCGGTTCTACTTACAAAGGATGGTGGGAAATGTAGTTATTACCCTCTTGGCCAGGTGCTCAGTTACAAATCAGAGGACTAATGAGATGGAAAGAGAAAGGCAGAGAGCCGGGGCGGGGAGGGGGGCGATGAGAACAGGTACTGGGATAAAAAACTACCCCTGTTCTAAGATCATAAAGAGCAACTTGCCTCCCAATTCATAGCCTAAATGTAACAGTTCAGAGGGCAGTGTGCCTCCGTATGGTTGTCAGAAAGGCATTTCAGCCTCATGTTTTCTCTTTTTTTTCCCATTAAATTTATTAGTACATTTTAGGAATAAAATACAGTTACATTCATCATTGGGATCTTGTACCTTTACATGAGTATCTTGGTTTTCATTTTTTTCCCCTTCCCCTGCCCTCCGTTCACTCCCTCCAACCTTCCCTATTTGCAAAGACTTTGTTTCCATTTTTTCCTTTTCTCATATTTTTTCTTTTCCCTTCTTTCCTTTCCCCT
>NW_004624742.1:21023800-21041167 GCF_000247695.1 Heterocephalus glaber | reverse complement strand
CTTCTCATTTCAATGCGGGGGGGGGGGTTGCTGCTGGTGCCTCCACAGCAGGGCTTACCTCCTCTGCACCAGACATGGTATGGCCGCCTGGGAGCCTCCTCCTCGGTGCTGGGAGCAGATCATCTCCTCTGCTGGGGTGGTGGTATGGTGGCCCAGGCCTCATGTTTTCAAAACAAAGCATTGCATTTATTGGCATCCCTCCCCAAACCTGTTCCTTCTCACTTCACCTCTCATGAGGTGGTAGCATCACCTGCCCAAGTTCTCAAACCAAAAACCTTAAAAATTACTTTCTTTTCTACCTTTGCCTTCACTATTTCCTCAGTCTCTTCCTTTCAATGCAGTAGACCTATCTGAAACTGTAACACAGGCTTCTCACTGCTTCCTTTCTCTACTACTACTTCCAATCCTTGCCTCAGTGACTTACATTACTCACATTGTTGCCAATATCTCCTACCTGTCCTTCCAGTTCCCAACCTCACCAGCTGATTATTATTTTCTATATTGTGAATTGAAGGGTCTTTTTAAAGCCATTTTTCACTTGATATTTTTTAAATTATAACTCATTTTATTTCATTGGAAAGAAGAAAAACAGTACAGATGTGTATAAAGACAAATCTAGTCATCCCCACATTAGCCCATGATCCCCTGAGGTAATCTATTAATTAATGGCCAGGTTTACCTTATCTTTTTCCTCATCGATTTCCTTGTATACATGAACTTATACAAATAAATGCAGATTATCAGGTAAATTGATTTTATTTAAGATACTCATTACTCTGTTAGCTTTTATTTTTATTTTAAATATCAAATTATATCATCTCCAATTGCTGCTTAAAACACTTCAGAAGAGATCAGGCACATTCAGGGTGGGATGGATGTAGACTTAAAAAGGCTTCAAAGGCTTTCCACAACATTTAGAATTTTTTTTCCAAAAGATTGTAGACCATCTATTTAATTTGGTAAGTAAGGCAAGTGTAAGGATAAGAGATATTCTACAATATTTTACATATTGTTGTATTGAATTGAATTCAATATATGTATATAGAATATATATTGAGTTTTCTATTTTAAAAACCATTTATCGAATACTTGCTAAGCCAATGCATTCAGTTCCACAGTAATCCCCTGAGGATTTCACCCTCATCTCCTCTGTTTTGTGGGTGAGGAAGCAGGTTGGAAGCGGAGCAGGATTTGCACCATTCAGTAGATCAATCTGACCGGTAACCAGGTTCCTTTACGGCAGCATCTCACTGTGCCTGTGTCTCATCTCCCAGGCCATACTGGAAGTTCTCCCTGGGAGGAGACTGATTCCTTTTGCATACCCCATGGTGCTATCTATCATGGTCCTCTGAACACATCTCCGGGCTAAATATTTGTTGAAAATGAATTGGCTGAGAGCCACTTGATTTTTGTTTGTCTTAAGGTAAGGAGGACTTGGATGTGTTTCAAGGAATCAAACAAGGGCAAGTGTAGTTATTGGAGATGTTACAGAGGGAGGAATTATTGTGGTTTCAAGGTTAACTAATCAATAACTTTATTGACTGCTTTTTCCTGCTGAGTATATATAGAGATCCAGTAGGAGGCCATAGGAAAGTTTGGCTTTACAGAAATGTGGAAAGTTTCCCTTCCAAGAGCACTGGAGCAAGCAGGCACCACACAGAGATGAAGCAGGTATGTAGACGTATACATAAAATAGACTGGAGTCTCAGCACCATGGGCCTCCCAGGCTGACAAACCCAGTCCTATTTCATTAGGTCCTGGGCAAGAGTTTACTCTCAATTATTACCCAAATTTTACCATCCTGATGGTGATATTGTATGTGCTACTTTATGTGCCATAATATGGATGCTTTCTTAATTTTACCACCACTAGCTTTTACAAGCAATGTTTACCACATTATCACATTGCTTATGTTATATTACAAAAAATCTGACAACATCAGCAAGACCATCATGTACTCATGCTCAGTATTTAGCAGTAAAATTTAAGTGTCTGTAAGTACAATAAAAATGTAAAAATTATATACCCATGTAATGCTTAAATGTGTGTTCCTCAAAGAAGTAACTACCATTTTAAAAATGGTGTAGGGCGGGGGATTTAGCTCAGTGGTTCTGCCGCTTGTCTCACAAGTGCAAGGACCTGAGTTCAATCCCCAGTACCAAAAATAAATAAACAAATAAAAAATAAGAAATGCTGTAATAATTTGTCTTTATGTTTTTCAAATAGGTGAGCATAATATAAATAGGAGCACCCTTGTGAATGTAGCATTCCAGCCCCTCACACAATCTTCAACAATTAAGGAATGGGAAGAAGTATGTAGAGTAAGTATGAAAAAACCTGTATCTCCCTCTGTCCATTCTTAACCAGGACAGGGAAAACTTGATACAAGAACAGGAAGTCTTACTGGTATATCCTCAAAAGAATATTGGGCTGATCTCCAGAATCGGTAGACAACCCTTGTATTGGACTGATTTGGGGTCAGGAAAGTTCCTGAATGTTCCTCCTCCCTATTTCACTGCTGAATTCTCCATGTATTTCCAAATCTTAAACCCAATGTCTTCAGTTTGATTTTTTTTATGTCCTAGTATGGCATTGATTTCCTCTTTGACATTTATGTCCCACTTTGAACATTAAGTTTACAAATATCCTAACAACAAAGCTACGAAGGGAGTTTAGGCTTTCTGAGCAAGTTCTAGGTGTTTCACACATTATTCCAGTGAATATTTTGATGCTTGGGAATTATTGTACTGCCAAGTTTTGACTACAGAAATATAGGTTGAAACTGACTTAGAGGCATCTTTACACTTGATTTACACTTAAAAAGGGCACATTTTAGATGAAAATGTAAGAGAAAGCTCTTATTTTTAACAGGTAAAATTAAGCCTCTTATAATATGTATTTGCTCAGCTGGTATAGGCCAAACTAGGAACTAAGAAAGTGAATGGCTGAATAGGGGATGAGGAATCAGTGAGCTAGCAGTCTGCCAATCTCTTAACAAGCTGTCAGTAAATAAGGGCAAGTCACCTACATTCAGATCAATTTCCTGAACTAGAAGAGACAACTTTCATCAATGCAATTGTATTTCACAGCTTTCCTATGCGTTTATGTGCATTATGATTTCCTAAGTGAACACTCCAAAGATTATGACAACTTACATTCTCACCAGTATTTTGTGTTGTCCTTTTTCCTTCATCTCTGCTAACTTTGGGTGAAAGTGATCTATTTGAATAAATTTTCACTATTCATGTTTTTAAAAAAGGACAGGAAGCTGAAGACAGCCCATCTCATTATCAGGATTTAGAGGAAATAATTGAAGGAATATTTTCCAGACTGTCAGACTGCATCTTTCCTAGTTAGTAAAAACCACAATTGAAAACTCCACCTTATATGAAATTTCCATTTACGTTTTGGTCTGGGAGCAGAAATGAGTTTGAATGGGCCCCTGTTTTATTTGGACAATGTGGGGAGTTCCATATGGGAGTTCACTGATAGGTCATATTTGGATAAACTAGCCAATTCCCCACACTTTAAAAATGATTATTAGACATTGAAAAAGAAGTAGATTTGGAAATGACCTGGAAGCCAAAATTGAGAAATACTTTGTGCCAGTTTTCAGATAAGCATGACTGTCCATTAGTTTCCCTGGTCTTTTAGTGAAGCTGAGCTATTGCCCATGAAGCTTTCTGTGCAAGGCCTATGGAGAAATGATTTGAAAGCGCTGCATGGTTGAATGAGCTGAAGAGTAGAATGTCCATCGTGTACATGTCCCAGGCTCATCTGCAACATCCAGTTTTCCACCTGACCACACAAAAATGGCTTAGCTATAAATTATTGTTTTAGTGTCAGCAAATAAAGTTTTCATGGGCCGTATTTCTTTTTTAAAAATATACTACAGTTTTGATTAAAAAAAAAAAATCTTTGCATAGTATTTTTCTTAGGGTTTTTCCAGTGGATCCTGGAAGGCTTGAAATGAATAACTTTCCTCTATAAAGCCTTTTTAAAAAATTCCAATTTCTTGCTGCATTTTTATGAGTGTCCTAATATCCTAATCTAGTCATAGTACAATCATTTTCATTTATACTATTAAATTGTATCCACAGTACCAAATTAAACTCTTCTTTTAAATGAAATCAGTGGTTAAAAATTAACCTTCTGAATAATAAACATGCATGGTTTTGATATACGTAACAATTAGTATGTGTTTGACAGATTACAGTTTACAATGACTCTTTGGAATACTTTAACCACTATCACCACAATTCTTCAAAGTAGCTGTTATTTTTCTTCCTATTTTGCAGGTATGAATTGAGCCATACCAAGAATAAGTGACTTACCCAAGGTCACACACCAATAGCTGGTGGAACTGGAACTTGCTCCATATTTTTCAGATTCTAAATTCATTTACTCCAGCATTCAACAATCACTAAAGAATGCAGGGTTGGCACTGTGCTGTCTTTTGGAATATAAGAAACAATAGGACACAGTCCCTGCCTTGGTAAAGCTTACAGTCTAGGGTGGGGAAGATAGTCAAGTAAACAAGAAACAGTAATACAGGCTTGGCTATGGTTTATTAAGGAAATTACCGGGAATGATGGGATCGCTTGAGGGACCCCAGCCCAGGGGCACAGAGGCAGTGATGAGTGGTCAGCAAAAGCTTCCTGGAAGAGAGGTGTCTGCTATGAATCTAAAGACATAAGCAGAATTTGTGGTGCAAAGTGGGGAACAACTTTCTGGGCTGTGGGGATACCGTGTGCAAACACAAAGATAAGCTGTGATGGCCAACCCTACTCCATCTTGTGCCTCAACGCCATTTTGTACCTGTGCTTGAACAAAGCACTTGCACTTGAACAAAGCATCCAAAACCCCCACATCCTGCTTGGCAGTAAACTTGCTGCAGTTGCAGGACACTTTGTAGCTCACCTAATGTGTATGAAACTTCCTTGTGCCCCCCACTAACCTGGCATGGTTCTGCTGCTATAAGATTCTGCTTGGTCTCCCCTGAGCCCTCCGCAACTGAAAGCATTATTTAAAAGGAGAAATCAAACTGCTTCCCATTGCTGAGGAAACTTCTGGGCACTAGCCCCCCTTGGCCACCGGCTATAATAAATGGGCCCAAATCTGGCAGAGTGTGGTGCATGTCTATTGTTTGAACTCACTCGTCCATAACAAAGCCATAGTCTTGTCTGAGGAAAAGAAATGTTACACAGGCCAGAATGGCCCAACCACTGAGTGAGGATGAGAGTTCAGGAAAACCAAGCAAGCTGGACCTTGGGACCATGTTAAGGCTCTTGTAGACGTTCATGTTGGAGAGAGTGACGTGTTAAGTACTACAAGTAGCAAAGCCAACACATCAGGGTGTTCAGGGCACATGAAGAAATCCCGCAGGCTCAATGGCTTAAACAGCAGAAATGTATTTCTCATAGTTCTGGAGGCTGGAAGTCCAAGATCAAAAGGCCAGCAGAGTGGGTGTCTGAGGGCTCTCTTCCTGCTTGTAAGAAGCCAGCCACCTTCTTGCTGTGTCCTCACGTGACATTTTCTCTCTTCCCCCCATACACATATACATGGAGCATGGGGAGAGGATATCTTTTTCTTTTTTTAAAAGCACATGACTCATCTAAGGCACAACCCTATGACCTAAATTAACCTTAATTACCTCCTTAAAGTCTGTATTCTAAATATAGTCACATTAGGACATCAGCTCATGAATTTTGAATATGTATACAGCATATGAATTTGGAGGGATAAGCTACATTTAAAAGTCCAGTCTGGCAGGAGCATAAAGAATGGATGGGAGAGAAAGCGAGACTGGCATAAGTAAGGATAGGACATTGAAAGAGGTGATGGATGATAGTGGCCTGAACTGATGCTGGTGACCAGATATGTAACAATTCCATTTGGTGACCAAAAGCCAGGCCTGCCTGACTGTTATCTAAGATTAGCAAGGCAACCGAAACACTTAGAGCAACCCTGCAACAGCCAAAGGACCTCCAATTATGCCAGTACTGCCCAGTTGGCAGCTAGTTGTCTTTGAATTGCCTTACACTTTACCTTCTCCCGATACACAGAAGCCCCTTTTTGATAGTATTCTTCCCTGCTTAGTAAAAAACATTCTACTGACACATGGTAGACACCATAGCCACCCTGACTTGTTTTATTTGAGTCAGTTATAGTTATCTGAGGATTAGACAGATATTGATTCATGTCATGCTGTATGTCTTGGATTCTCATCTAATCCAAACATTGCCAAAACATTGTCTCCTAAATGCGAAATTATTCAGCGAATAAATCACAGTGTGAAGCTTTCAGGCAAGACATGTTTAGGAAATGAAATTTAAGTAGGAAAAAAATCACAAAAGGGATAAAGCAAACAATTGTTATTCAGAAAAGAATCGCTTATCACCTGGTACATGACCTTGTACCAATCATGTGGCCAATGAAAGGGAAATGAAAATTGAGGAAGTCTGCTCGGTTAAGCACGATATCATTTCTTGCTATTTACAGAGGATAAAAATCTAATCACCTCAGCATGGGAAGAAAGGTCTTTCCCTCCCAGTTTGATCAGTCTCCTATTTTCCCCATATAAACATTCCTCTCCTTGGAGTAACCTCTTTATTTGCCTGAGTCAAATTTCTGTTTATTCCACAAGTCTTCACTTAAGCATAACTTCCTCTTTTTAAAACATTTTATTTTATTCTATTTTATTTTATTAGTACATGTTTGCAGTACATGCAGCTTACAATCATCTTGGGGAGTGGGTACCTGTACATACCACAGCTTGGTTCCTTTTTGAACCCCTTTCCTCTTTCCTTCCCTTCTCCTCCTCTAATCCCCTAACCCAACTTTCATTCTTATTGATATTTTTAATCTTAGCTCACGTTATGGAATATAATGTTTGTATTTATAGAGGTTATTGAGTTTCTGTGCACAGTTCCTTCTTGACAGATTTTCTGCTCTTCTACATCCTTAACCCACTCCATTCTGATTTCCTTCCCCTCCATGTCCATTGTACCACAGTGGTTGCCCATGATGGATGCTGTCTTAGTCCATTTTGTGTTACTATAACAAAATAACCAAGGCTGTGTACTTTATAAGCTAAAAAGTTCATTTAACTCAAGTTGTAGAGGTTCAAGAGCATGGTGCTTGCATCTGCTCCATTCTGGTGAAGCCCTAATGGCTGATGGTGTCACAGTCCTGGGAGCACATGCAGAAGATATAACATGGTGAGACAGGAAGCGAGAGAAATTCAAAAGAGGTGCTAGGTTTGTTTATAACTTTCATGGGAATCCCTGCAAGAGCAAGAACACACTCCCTGGGAAATTCATTCATCCCTTTTGATACCTAATCACCCCTCCAGCCACCATCTCCTAAAGGTTCCAGTACCTGTGAACATGTCCATGCTGGGGGCCAAGCATCTAGCACATGAACCTTTGGAGGACAAGTTCAAACCATGTCCAAACTATAGGAGAGACATATACCACAGTTGGCCCTCATTCTGCACAGATTCTTTATTTCAAACATGCTAATTGTTAAAATTTTTGTGACTCTCATTGTGGCACTTTGACAGCCATTTGGGTACATGTGCACAATGGCAAAAAGTTTGTGTCACCTGACACATACTTCCAGCTGAGGTCAAACAGAGTGACATTTTGCCTTTTTCTCCCAGCTCTCAAGAGTACAAAGAAGTGTCCTCTCATGGCCTGTTTACTGCCTTATTTTCTCATGTATTTTTGCTGGTGATTTCACTGTCTAAAATGGCCCACAAGCATAATAAAGTGCTGTGTAATGTTCCTAAACACCAAAAGCCTGTTTTACCTTAAGGAGAAAACACATCTGTTAGGTAAATTTCATTCAGACATGAATTATAGTGTGCTATTTACTGTGAGTTCAATGTGCATGTCTTTTAACTTAACATTCTAAAATAAAGTTACATATTGATCGGCTGATTAAAAAACTGTTGTGACCAGAGGCTCACAGGAACCTAATTCTTTCTATACAGTATTTCCCTTTGAAGCAATTTAGTTCAGTATCAGACAATCCAGTATTAAGAGTAGCTTTATAAAATATAACTTGTAAATAGCAAGAATTGACTATATTTGGTTATTTGTGTGCCTGTGGAATTCTTTGAGAAATGGTACCATCATTTTTGTATACCTACCATTTGTAAAATTATTAATATTGATGATAATACCAAAGGATAGTTCATTTAGTAAATTGGTCATTGCAGGTTCTTCCTTATTCCAACTTCAGCAAGAATGCCTGTTCAAAGGCCAAATGATTATAGGTCACTTTTTAATACTAGCTTGAGCATTAGATCTTAGGGAATTGTTAATGGTTTTGAACATTTATTTACTTTAAAAGACTGTAGGATTACTGGGCTGAGAGTTTTGGAACTTTGGGAAAAATCAAAATATATTTAGTATAATGAATTAGAAAAGCTCCTTAAAACAAAACTTGCTAAAGCAGTGAGTTTCAGTGGCAGCCTAGGAAGTTTGACTTTTAAGAAGGACATTAGTGATTATGATGTAAGATATTCACAAACTGTACTATGAGAAACACTGCCATATCAGCTGCTCCTTATCTGGCTGTCCTTTCTGGAGATTCCCAAAGTGAACTTTAACTGTTCTTTTTGGAGAAGAATAAAATATTTTTTGGCAAATGATAGGCTCCATGAACTATAAATCTTTTCCAATGTATGTGTATTTACAATAAACTCTATTAGGTCTATTTCATTTCTTTTTCACTAAAGAGTAGGTGATGATCAATTTGACTAAGAGCAAGTTCAGGTTCCTTCCCATTCATGATCTCTTTTAGGTATTTCTTTGTGCTCTTATCCCATGAAAGCATTATGAGCTTCTGTTTTGGGGGCTCTCAATGCTAAGCTTTAAGGTACCATCAGAACAGGCGAGATTATGCTGTGGAAACACCAAACACTCTGTGTTTAAAAATATAAATGTTTATTTTTTCTAAAACTATAAGTCCAACTTGTAGTGGCTGGGGACAATGGTCATTAACGTTCATCCAAGGAGCCAGGCTGATGGAAGCAATGGTTCAAGGGGGCCTGGCTACTGCTTAACCTGGAGACAGACCTTGACATGCTCGATGTGATGCTGATTTTACCACCAGGAAGAATGCTAGAGTTGTGGAGTTATGAAAGCTCCCACCCAAAGGAGGACCTAGGAAGTTAGGCAAGGAGCCCCTGGGAGGGCAGTCTGTGAAGCTGTGGGAATGAAGCTAAATGTGCAGTGCAGACTCCAGGAAGTGAGAGATGCTGGAAATGTGGAAAGCTGCAGGCCATGAGTAGAGCCAACCAAAAAGAGGTCATCTGGTATGCAACTGGTGAGGGTATAAGAATGGGGCTGCCCAAGCCCTTTACAACCACATTTTACCACCATGTTTTCTACATGCTCTGTATGTAGCTACCAGACCTAATGTTTGCCCTGCAGGGTTTCAGTCTTGCTTTGGTCCTGCTTGTTCCTATCTCCCTATTCTTCTCTTTTGGAATGGGAATGTTTACCGTGTGCCATTCTTGGGATTATGTAACTTGTTTTTTTCCTTTTAACAGAGATTCACAGTTAAGTCTGTGCCTTGAGTCTCAGAAGAGACTTGGACTTGGACTTTTGAAAAATGCTGAATTACATAGATATTTGGAAAAGGATTATTGCATTTTCAGTTGTACACAAAATAGGTGCATCGTGTTAGGCAGAATTATGATTTTGTGTTTATTTGGGGGTTAAGAATGATTTAAGGAGATTTGGGTTTCAAGTTGACAAGGGGTGGGATGTGACAGTTAAATTTGATTGTGTCAACTTGATTGGCTTAGAAGCTGCCCAGGGGATTGGTGAGGTACACTTATAGGTGTGTCTGGTGGGTCGTGGTCCCTTACCCTTTCTTCTCTGGTGCTGCTCTCTTGCTCTGCTTCCTGGTTACTATGAGCTAAACAGCTTTGCTCCACCATGCTCTTCTGCTATGATGGTCCTGCCTTGAAGCCAGCCACTCTTGTACTGAATCCTCTGAAAACATGAGTTACAAGCTGAAAATCCTGTATAACGTACTAAATATTCCAACAGAAGAACAAACAAAATGCAATGTGTTCTCAAACAAGGGAGTAACTTGGGTCTGCCTTAGTGTTAAGATTCAGATTAGTTGCCATGGTGAGTGGGCTGAACTGATCATCAAAGTGCAGTTTGGTATTTGTTTACTATGACCAGCTAAATCATGTTTACCCTAATATTTGGGAATGACCAACTAGTTTTGATTTGTGTCAAATTACCTTGGCCTTAATACATTTTATAACAGTGGGATAACCTGTTACACCTATTTTGTTTTTCTACTGGCCTTGTCTATAAAGAACTATGTATAAAATAAAATAATTACATTATATGTTGGCATCTGTGTGTCCCTGATCAAAGACTGTTCAGGATTTCACATTTCTAGTGTCTCTTCCTCAGGGATCAGAGATGGATTGATTAATGTTCCATATCAATTTGCTTTGCTTTTCATTGGAAATGTAGAAATATATATTATTTTGACATGTTGAATTTGACCTTTTCCAGACCAGTTGTTTCATTTGTCTGGGACAAAGGGAGTAACATCGACTGTAAAACATAGGTCAGAGGGGGAAATGACTGATAAGAAGGCAAGCTTGATTCAGAAGGGATGGTGGCATTCACAGTGTTTTAAAAGTACTTACATTATTGTACTCTCTCAAGAGAATCTGTACTCAACAAGCAAAGACAATGTTAGGAAATTGTATGACTCTTGGAAACAGCTCTCCATCCAAAGGTGTTAAGCGTACCATCTGAAAACATGAACAAGGGAGTTAGGTGAGGAATTAAAAACAAATGTGGGCTAGAGTTCAACTCAAAAATAAGACAAATTTGACCCAGTACCTCATAACACAAAAGCATACACTAGGTCTTCCCTGTCCTAGGTGGAGCAGCCACACGTGACTGCAGATTGTCAGGTACAACATCAGGGTCCACTATCAACACATCACCATAGTAGATCTGTGCATTTATGATTTCCTGGTAGAAGGCAGTAAAGTGTCTAACAAGTGACTGTCCATGTGCTTGGACAATTTTCAGAGAGGTGGGTGCAAGTGTTGTGGGAAAAGGGTTTCTTTTCTAATTTGCATAGAAGTACTTTATGGCTCTTGAGAGCGCTGGCTGCTGCTCAAAATGGTGAATTCAGACATACTCCTCATGGAGGCCCATGTCCACTCTGGCAGGATTGTGTCATCATGCCTCATTCCTCCATTCACTCCTTCATTCAAACAGCTAATTGGGCGTCTGCCACCTGCCAATTACTGTTGTGGCATTGGCACACAAAGAGAACAAAGCTCTGCCTGTAGGGAGCTTTCCTTACAATGATAACTTTGAACTGCAGAGTTGGGAAGAATGGAGGATAAGGAGATTGGTGCAGAGGAACAAGATCAGATTTTGAAGAGAAAAAGATCTGGCCTTTAATCCTAGCTCCATAATGGCACGGTCTCAGGTTATTTGACTCTTCTCACATTATTCTTCAATAGAAATGATTAATAATACCTTCCTCATTGGGTTTGTTGGAAAGTTAAGGGCAATACATAAGAAAACCCTTTCAATGTGGAGCTTTATAACATAGCGAGCCTACAATTGATGGTACCAATGATTATTATTGTTGTAACTATTAGCTTAGTAGGGACATTAGCATGGACAATCCAATCCTCAGTCTCTCTCTAGACAGCAGCAGCTGATGATCGTGGGTGCCCTGAGATGCAGGGGAGGGTTTTAGAGTAGAAAGCTTTATTTTCCTTTGGTGGATTTATTTCTCTTCCTCACTATGTAAAACTTGTTCTCTAAACCTCACTGAAGAAGTTGAATACTATGGTGAAAACAGGACAGACCTCATGATTTACATGAGAAAAAAGACTTAGCAAGAACTAAGACCTTAACGACCTATGTGGGAAGTGGACGTTGAAATGAGATTCATCTGAGAAGCCAAGGCCATGCTTAGTTATGTTTCTATGTGCCGCCAGAGGGAATGAGTTTTATGGGAAGGAGATTGAATCAGGAGATTGTCTCAGGTCAGTTCCGAGAGGCCAAATCTAAGATGAAGATTTGCATGCAGGAAACTTGTTGGATGTGCTACTGAGATCAAGATCTATAGAAAGCAGAATTGGGCAGAAAGGGATTGAACTTGTCATACACTGAAACAAAAGTGTCAGCCAAACTTACAGGAGATCTGGAGCTGAAAAGACTCAGCTTGGGTAGCATTGGAAATTGGAGTGTAGTGGGGTAGGTATCCCCATCATTGAATAGTTATAGTATGTGGGATGTCTTTAGAAGGACAGTGGCTGTAAATGAGCTGTTCTCTCCAAAGGAGCATGAGCTGTATTGAGGGACTCGTCTGAGGGCTGTCAGCTGCCAGCAATCTCAGCAGCTAGGAAACAAATAATTTCTTTCTGGGGGTTAGAGTGAGATCTGAGCTGGACATCTATAATGGGGGTAAAGACCTTCTAAGGAAAACCCATCCACAAAGAAATCTGCCAATAGATGAGTTTGTAGTCCTTTTTAATCTTTTCCTCATTGTGCATATTGAAAATGATATTTGTATGGTGCACTGGGTTGCACAGATTAGGCTGTCTGTGGTCTGGGGTGGCAGGCTCGGGGGCCTGGCTGTTACATGGCCACCAGATAGTTCTGAGGACTGAGAGGGCTGGTGTCTAGCAAGTTCACTCACATAACTGGAGTTCAAGCACACTGCTCGGGAGGTGGTGAATTAAGGTCTTAAAGGGAATGTCTTGATGGGTGCAAAGATACAGGAATCATTTGGGAAAGGCACAAGGTCATTAACCTATAAGGTGTAAGCATAATTCTTCCTGTCATATTTGTAGAAGGTTCACTTTTGGCTGAGCTCCAATTCATATTTCCACTTTGAAACCTCCCCACCTCCAGGCCCACCTATAACAAAGGATTTGCGACCCATGAAGCTCCCTGGGTCCAAGACATACATTTCGTTTCTTTGAGGCTGCCTATTATTTTGGAACCAGAATTCAACTATTATATCTAGCCTCATCAAGGCATCCTTAAAAGGCCTTACTGATTGCTAATGATTCTTCTCTTTCCTTTTCCTACCTACCTAATAAACAAATAATATAATGTAGCTTCCACCTCTGTAGCTCATTACAATAGAATGAGAGCAGGAGAGTCATGCTATGCCTCATGGACATAATCCCACTGCTGCTGTCCCTCACAGATGTTCAAGTCAATCTCTTGTTCACACCACTGTTATTAAGCATGTGTCAGACATCACAAACTGGCATTGCATTTAAGTTTTGTTTAGCCTTCATAATGTCAGTTCATAAAGTGTGTATATATATATATATAAAAGTATATATATAACATTTTATGAACTCACAAATTCATAAAGTGTATATACTTGTATATACAGATGTGTATGCATATATATTCTACATACATTATACATATATAATATTAAATTGGTTTTAAGCATAATATAAATTGAAACATTTCTGAAAACTCAAACAATCTGGAACAGATGGGCCCTGGTGTGTTTCCACATGGTGACAGTGGGTTCAAGCTGAGTTTTGTCTGCACCTTCTTCAGATGAGGTAGAGACTCTTGTCTGACTTGGTTCCCACCATGTCTAGTGCCTGACTACGCAGTTGCTTCCATTATTCATGTTACCTCCTGACCCCTATGGGTATAAGAGTTTGACAATTGGTTTACATAAACTGTAGTATCCTCATGAGACTTCTAATATGCAGAAAAGAAAATGGTCAAAAGTAGTCTTGGGGACAAAATCGGTATTGTAATAAACTGATAGGACTTTTATCCATCAGCAAGTGTAAAGCATGGCTAAGGGAAGGGTAAGACAGGATCTTTCCAACAAAGGTCAGGAGTGAAAACTCATTGTAAAGAATAGGCATATATGAAGCTGCTAATAAAAACTAAGAGTCAGAGAGTTTAGAATGTGAGTCAGTGTGTGGGTTCCAGGAGCCCAGGATGTGAGCGCATGGTATAGAAAGCCACATGCTTATCTCTGGTGGCCAGGGTTTCCCCAACAGTGTCTTGTCTCCTTAGTGTATCAGACTCTGCCTGTGGTTTCTAAGAGGACATGGGCTTGGCTGCTGACAAGATGAGGAACTCATAGAGCTGATGAACAGAAAAACATCTGAATGAAAACACATATAATTGTTCCAGGTAGTGTTCTGTTCCATCCCAGTCCTACAGACTACTAATATGTTGACTGTTACTGTATTATTTATGCAGGCAATATAAACACAATAACAACTAAAATTTCTAATTGGGTAGCAGTTTGTGGAGTAGCCATTCTGGACCAGCTACAGGAGAGATGATGGAATCAACCCACTTCCGATGAATATTGCATGGTGTCATGGACTCACTAGGAAATTTACCTCTCTCTCTCCCTCTCTCCTACACAACCCTATTCTTTTCATGAATTTAAGGAGTTTTAAGTTCTGTATTATCTCGGAATTTGTAAAATTCATGAAGTTGGATAGTCCTGCTTTCTACAAAAGTCTGTAAATGCCTCAGGAATTGTATGAAGGAATGGATCTGCCATATGTGTCTTGTGACAATAAACACTGCAGAAGTCTTGTCATTTATGTTGGATTTCTGATTTCTCCTTGTGTAATAATACTTCCCTCCATCAGCTCTACACCCAGCTCTGCTTCTCTCTCCCTGCTTCCCTCATGCTCCCCCCGATTTGCTCTCCCTGCCTTCTTCTCCTGCCAGCATGCACCCTTTCTGTGTTCTCACTTCTCTTCCATTGTTCATTTCCTGAAGCTTTTGCTGACAGATGACTGGTTTTGTTTGTGTCTTAGTTACTTTTTCATTGTTGCGACAAAATATCTGACACTCACAAGTTAAATAAGGAGAGGTTTATTTTGCCTCATAGTCCATAGAGGTTTCAATTCAGAGTTGGGATGCTCCAATGCAAGGTGACATGACAGAGGGGCATGGCAGAGGAGAAACAGCTCATGTTATGGTGGCAGGAGGCAGTGAGCCATAAAGGGAGAAAGAGGGACAGATATATATCCTGCGAGGGCAGCCCACAGTGATCCACCTCTTCCCACCAGGCTTCAGCTCCCAACATCATACCCAGCTATAAACCCATCAGTGGACGAATCCAGTGATCACATCCAAGGTCCAGTCACTTCCCAAAAAGCCTTGTCTATAGGGGCTTTGGGGAAACATCTAGATAGATTTCAGGGTTTCATCCTATCTGGTGGCTTTCTTTTCTCTGTTTGTAAACCTTTGACAAGAAAGGCAGCCCTTTAAGTCTATTAGTTGGAGCTGCAGAGAGTGAAGTTCTCATCTCAGCCTAAGGGAAGCTCTTCCTGGGGAGAGGAATCTCCCTCTTTTCTGTGGTTTTTGAGGTCTGTGCCTGGATTCTGGGGCATTAGGCTACAGCTATCAAATTACTTACCCTTCGATCCTTTTGCACTCAAAGATAGATGGAGTGATAGAGTGTGAGCTAGCCAGAGTACCTTGCCAACAGGTGAAGCCATGACGTCAATGTGAGGCTAAGTGCGGACATCTGAAGGGTGACTCCGGCCGGCCAGCTGCCCCAAGGAGACACGTAGTTTGCATACAAAAACAACACAAGGGAGGCAAAACCAGCTTGAGAAACACCGGGCAGGAGTGCGAAATCAAGATAGGGAGGAAGAGTCTGTACCAAAAGAGAAAGAAAATTAGATTCAAAGGTGTTTCGCGGCCTTCTTAGCAAGAGCAGCTCCCATGTTGTTCCCATTTGTGAGCTGCTAGTGGCCTTAATGACAGTAGAGAGAAACCACTCCTGATTCACAGGAATCAAAGAAAAGGATGCTGTAAGTATTGCAAGCTCAAGCCTTAGCTGTCTGGGCATTTGAATAAGGTCACATTAGAACTAATTCCTTAATTGCATTGATTCCACACCTGCCTCCACTGTGCAAAGTCCTTCCCTGAACCTGCCCCCCACCCCTACTTAGGGGAGTCCTCAAGTTTTATGTAGGTCCAAGACTATAGATCAGCCGAGGCAGCTATTTGCTGCCTGCCTTGTTAACATGGTAACTCCCAGGTTATCTCTGGTGTGACTGCCCCTGAACCCCCGGGCCCATTCACCTGCAAACAATGCGTTTGTGAGCCACTGTCTCTGGGATCTACTAGCTGAGCCAATGCACACAAGTGGGCAGATCCAGGCCCCTTGTTCTGGCACCGGTTGTGCTCTGTGAGGTAAGGGAGAAGCAGCTCTGTCCTGTGTGGTGAAACTCGGGTGTATTACTGGAGTGCAAGCAAAGCCAAACTCCTGAACATGAGAGAAACTTCCTCCAACTTGCCTGCATGTTCTTGCTTATATTTTTTCGCAGGATTTAAACTTTTTTTTTTTTTACATAAGGCCTTCAGCCTCTACGAAATCCATGAGTACAAACATAATCTTGGAGCGATACTTAGACATATGCAGGACTTATATTAGGCCCAGTCTTGAACAAAAGGGCCAGTGACCATCATATTTAACAACCTTGAAGAGTAGCTTGAGGCCCCGTCAGAATATTCATCCTAAAAATGGAAATCTACTTGCTCTTACCCTTTTTATCTCTGTTTTTACTCAAGAACCGGAGTTCAAAATCCAAAACTTGAAAATCTATTTTCCTAATTTTGCCTTATCACTACTTTGTCAACTGGTTATAATCATGTAAAATCCATGGTAAATAAGACCCAGAGTGTATTAGCCTGTTGCTTACTCTACATGTGTTAGAGGTTTACACGGAAACTATTCTTTGTAACATGTTTCGATCAATTAATGGATTCAAATTTTCATCCTTATCAATGAATTTAAGCCCTTGCTAAGAAAATTTTTTTTTCATTTTTTTTCTTGTATAGTAAGTTGACAGTGTAAAACTGTATTTATGGGTTACAAAGCGATGTTATGATTTATGATTATAATGTGCAATAATTTAAGTAATTAACATGTCCTTTATCTCCAATGCTTATCATTTTTTGTAATGAGAATATCTGAAATTTACTCTCTGCAATTTTGAAACACACAGCACACTATTGTTTTTTGTTTTTTGTTTTTTGGGGTTTTTTTATAATTCCTTCTGCTTTGCAAATAACTTTTAATAAACTTCCTTTCCTAGGAATTTCAGATATATACATTTGTGCTGCAATGGCAAATATACTTCACTGAAAAATCTTGCATCTTATATGTAAAGAGTAGCAGTTTTATGGTAAAAACAAGATTGGAGCTATCCAATCAAAATCTGTGAAGCTTTGAAACTGAAACTTTGGCCCATGGTAACTTCACTCAATCTTTTTTTTTCATTTCTTTCCCATTTCTTTTTTTTTTTTTTGTATTAAATTCTTT
>NW_004624742.1:20999349-21021549 GCF_000247695.1 Heterocephalus glaber | reverse complement strand
TTTCTTTCTCTTGTCTAATTGCTGTGGCTAATGTTTCCAAAACTATATTGAACAAGAGTGGTGATAGTGGACATCCTTGTCTTGTTCCTGATTTTAGTAGCACACTATTGTTAACCATATTCACCACCTATGCAACAGACCTCAAAACAAAACAATTACTCTTTCGGTCTGCTACAGTACCCTTTGACTATTATTGCCCAATTCTTCCCATTTTCTGGCCTCTGAAGAGTTACCATTCTAACTCTCTGCTTTTAGCTTATTTTAGATGAACTTGTAAGACAGAACATAGAGTATTTTTCCTTCTATTCCTGGCTTATTTTCCTTAGCATAGTGTTCTCTAATTCTATGCATTTTTTCACAAATAGAATTTCTTTTCTTTTCAAGGAGTATTTTGTATATGTTTCATTTCTTCTTTATCCATTCATCTGTTGATACACACTTGGGTTGATTTCATTAACTTAGCTGTTGTAAACAGGGTTGCAAGAAAAATGTCAGTACCCATATCTCTCCTACCCACTGATTTTATATCTTGGGGCAGGTACTCATAAGTGGGGTTTATGGATCATATGGTGATTTGCTTTGGTTTTTTGAGTTTTGCATAATGTCTGTACTAATTTGTTTTTCCATCAACAGTGTACAAATGTTTTTCTTTCTCCACCTCTTCACCAACACCCATTATCTTTTGTCTTTTTATAAATAGTCATTCTAAGAGGTATGAGATGTTATTGTGATTTTAGTTTGCATTTCCCTAGGGATTAATGATATTCAGCATTTTTTATATGTTTGTTGGACATTTGTACGATTTTGAGAAACTTTTGAGAAACTTATTTAGTTTCTTTGGTCTTCCACACTCTTCTTTCTTTTGACGGAGCTGGGGATCCAACACAGGGACTCATACACACTAGATAAGCACTGTACCATTGAGCTATATATATTCCCAGCCTCTCTTTGCTCACTTTTAAATTGTTTTTTCTTTTTTTATCTCTATCGAGTTGCATGAGTAATATATATTTTGATTAATAACTCCTAATTAGATGTATGGCTTGTAAATATCTTCTCTAAAACTGGAGGTTGTCTCTTTAAGCTGTTTTTTCCTTTGGTGTGCAAAAGATTTTTTAGTTCAATGCAATCTCATTTGTCTATTTTCGATTTTGCAGGCTGTACTTTTAGGGTCAAATTCAAAAATTTATCACCCAGACCAATATCAAATAGTGTTTTGCCTATGTTTTCTTCTATTCATTTTGTAATTTCTGGTCTTATGTTTAAGTCTTCAATTCATTTTGAGTTGAGTTTTGCATATGAAATGAGATAGGGTATAATTTCATTCTTTTGCATGTTGATATCTAACTTTTAAAAACACTAATTATGGAAGAGACAATCATATTCACATTATGTATTCTTGACATCTTCATAAAAAATTGAGTGTACATGTGTGGGTTCATTTCTGAGTTCTCTATTTTATTCTATTCACCAATGTGCGTTCTTTTTAGAATCACACTGTTTTAGAGAGGCCATGTGGGATGCAAGCAGCAATGCCACAGGGACAGGGATGCAGTGTTTCTGGAAAAGAAGCAGGTGGGGCCGAGGAGAGTGTGGTTACTCTCCAAGCTCGTATCTCACCACCAAGTGCCCTGGGCACTGGACATGGGAGGGACAGAATTTAATGTTTGTCCTGCTGGGTTTTGGTCTTGCTTCCACCCTATTATTTTCTATTCCCCCATTCCTCCCATCTGAATGGGAATGTTTACCCTGTGCCAGTGCATGTTAGAAATATTTAACTTTCTTTTTGATCTTTACAGGGACCTCCTGCTAGGAGTCTGCCTTAAGTCTCAGGAATGACTTTGGACTTGACTTTTGAGTAATGCTGGGCCTGTTACCTTGGGCAACTCTTGGAGATGGACTGAATGCATTTTTCATTGTGAGGTGGACATGAATCTTGTGGTGTTTGTTCCTTCTATGCCTAAAATTTTGAGAATGTTTATCATGAAAGGATGTTGAATCTTATCAAATGCTTTTTTGGGATCTACTGAAATAATCATAAGATTTTTATCCTTTTATTGATGTGTTGTGTCACATTTACTGATTTGCATATGTCAAACCATTCTAGCATCCCTGGGATAACTTCTACCTGATCATGCTTTGTGACCTTCTTGTTATGCTATTGAATTTAGTTTGCTAGGAATTTATTGACAATTTTTGCATCTGTGTTCCTCAGGGATATGGTTATGTAATTTTCTTCTATATCTTTGGCTGGTGTCTTAGTCACTTTCTCATCACTGAGACATAATACTCAACGCCTGCAGTTTAAAGGAGGAGTGGTTTCTTTTAGCTCATAGTTGGCAGGCTCCAAGGCAGAAATGGCATGGTAGAAAGGCCTGTGTGGAGAACAACTGCTCATCTATGGCAGCCCAGAATCAAAGAGAGAAGTGAGGAGCCAGGAAGAGAGATATGCCGTTTCAGAATATGCCTCAGTGACCCACCGCCTAACAGCAAGTCCGCTACCCACGCATGGTGGACTAATCTGCTGATGGATGAGTACGGCATCCTCATGATCCATTCACCTTCCAAACATACAAGGCTTTGGAGGAGTATTTTATATCTAAACCAAAACATCTGGCTTTGGTATCAGGATTTCTTCCATTTCAATTTTTTAAAATAGTTTAAGAAGAATTGGGATTAGTTCTTCTGCAAATATTTTGTAGGATTCAGCAATAAAGACACCAGATCCTGAAATATTTTATAGGAGTTTTTTTCCTTACTACTTTAATCTCTTTAAACATTACTGGCCCATTTAGATTTTCCGTTTCTTCTTGACTCAGTTTTGATATGTTATATGTGTTCAGGAATTTATCCATTTTGTCTCTTGGTTTTCTGTTTTTGTAGCAGTTCAAGGTAGTTTATTAGGACCTTTGCTACTTCTGCGATATCAGCTATAATGTCTCCTTTTTCAACTCTCATTTTATTTCTTGGTTAGTCTGTAAGTAGCTAAAGATTCATCAAATTCATATAGAAAAAACCTAATTCTGCTTCAATGATCCTCTGTATGTTTTTAGTTTTGATTTTATTTATTTCTGATCTGGTCTTTATTTTCTACCTTCTGCTAATTTATGGCTGGCTTGTTCTTGCTTTTTGAAGTCTTTGAGGAGTCTTATAAGTTGTTTATTTGAAATCTTTTTATTTTTTGGTGTATGAATTTATTACCCTTGACTTCCCTTTCAGACCACGTTTGCTTTATTCCACAGATTGTGTGTTCTATTGTCATTGCCATTTATTTCTAGATATTTTTATTTCCTTTTTGATTTCTTCAGTTATCCATTGGTTATTTAAGAGTATGTTATTTAATTTCCATGTATTTGTATACCTTACATTTTGTTATTGATTTGTGGTTTTATTCTGTAGTGGTCTGAGAAAATGCATGGTATTGTTTCAATTTTTAAAAATGTATTGAGATTTGATTTGTTTCCTAGCATACGATCTATCCTGGAGATTGTTCCATGTGCTAGTAAAAAGAATGTGTATTTTGCTACAATTGTATGAAATGTTCTGTAAATGTCTTTAGATCCATTGCTCATCTTGAGTATTTCTTTGTTTGTCTGGGTGATCTGAGCATTGAGGAAAGTAGGTGTTAGCCTCCAACTATTATTGTATTAGAGTTTATCTCTCCCCTTAATAATATTTGCCTTATATATTTGAATGGTCACGTTTTTAGTACATATATTTATAGTTATTATATCTTTTTGGTGAATAGATACTATTTTAAAAAATGTGATTCAATGTCCACCAGTAGCTTTTCCAAAAGAAACATGCTATAAATAAACAAACTATATCTGCTTGCTGATATGTGTATGGACTCCCTAGATGTCTCATTCAGTTTTATTATAGATCACACACATTAGTATATTTTTAATATAACCTGTGACATGATGTTAAGACATTCATGGAAGGTGAGAAGTACAGTAGCAGAAATATGTCAGAGAAGGACTGAGGACCAGATAAAATACCCAAATTCTTGTTTGCATGACTCTTTCAGACATACCCAGAAGTTTGCTTTGTTAGTCCCCTGGGTGGCTTTCAACTGAATCAAATTGACAATTCAGCTTACCTGTCACACTGTTGATTTGTAATTTTACTCCATTGTGGTCTGAGAAGATACATGATACAATTTCAGTGTGACTTGATACTTTTCCTCATTTTAGAATTCTTTTTTTACCTTGTACTTTTGACATTTTGAATATCATTTTGCCTTGGTTAAGGCCTGCTTTGGTTGAATTTAGGTGAGATATCTTGAAGTTCTTGAATCTGTATTTTTTTTTTAAGTTTTGGTAATTTTTCAGGTATTGTTTTGTGAAATATGTTTTCAATGGTTTTCCTCTTTTCTTCACCTTCTGGGATTCCCATAATGCAAATATTTATTTATTTAGTGGTGTCTCATATAGGCTTTGTTCATTCTTTTAAATTCTATTTTCTTTTTCTTTTTGTTTTATTAGGTTAATTTAAAGGCCTGTCCTCAAGTTCAGAATTATTTTGCATGTTTATTCTGTTATGAAACTCTATTGTATTTTTCATTTGATTCAGTGGAGTTTTTAGTTCCAAGGCTTCTGATCAGCTTTTTAAATGATTTCTATCACTTTGTTTAATTTCTGATTATATAGTGCCTTTTATTTTTACCATTTACTTATTTTGTTTATCTGTATTCTCTTGTATCTCACTGAATTTTCTTAGGAGCATAATTTAAAGTTCCTTTTCAGCCATTTCATACAATTCCTTCAAATTGAGGTCTGTTTCTGGAGAATTCTTTTCTTTTGGAGTTGCCATGTTTTCTTACATGTCTCATTTGTCCTTACATTGATATCTAAGCATCTGCTTTAATGTGACTTATTTTATGAACTAGGTTTTGCAGGAAATTTTGTTTCATGTAGATGGGATATAAGATGTCACGTGGATAGGTTGTTTCAGTTAGATTATAGGAGAGCTCAGAAGCAAAATCTCTGATATTTTTCATCTTTGATGTCAAAAGCCTATCAGTGCCTTAATAATCTAGACAGCAGCAGTTTATGCAGGTAGTTGTGTGATATTGTAGTGTATATAGGATTCAAAAAGCATAGGTCTTCAAACTTCATAGTATTGAACCCACTGGGGCTTGTTGTGAGTGTTACCATAGTCTCAGAGGTCCAGGATATAGAAATAATTGTCTTCAAGTCCCCCAGGGCAATGAAAAGTGATGCTATAAGTTGTTGCACTAATAGTCACAGTTTCTAAGACATAGGATGTGCAGAAAACCTTCCCCAAGACTCTCAAGGTGAATGTGAATATGCTTCATGGAACTAGAATCATAGTTTTGGGGCCACGGGATAGGATAGAGCCTTTCCTAGGTCCTTCTGGATGAGTTTGGGTGGTTCTGGGATCTTCAGAACTAGTAACCATGGACTAAGATTTTGGGACACAAAAGAGATCTTCCCTATGTCCTGTGGAGTGATTGCAGTTGGTATCGGGACTTGTAACACTATTAGCACTTTCTTTGCTAATTTCCAGAGTTCTCCTTCTCTCACTGTATTTGAAATACAGTTTCTCCTTTGCATCCTTTTCTTTGCAGCATTCATGTCCATAGTACCTCTATTCACCTATTTTGGTCCCCTTCCTATGTCTTTGATTTTAAAAAATAATTTAATTAGTATATGTCTTGGTTTATCAGTCAGTGCTTACTAGACAAAATTATTTACTATAAGATATACAAATATGTAAGAATTTACAAGATTGGCTTACAATGACAGCCCACAATCAGATGTGGAAGAGTGCAAAAGATCTGTCTCTGCACTGGAGAGCTGAAGGATCCATTTGAAAGCCTGAAGCCCACTGTGGTGGACTATGCAAGTCTGTATTAGAAGGCCAAAGAGTCTGCAATGGAAGACTGAAGGGTCCATACTGGAAGCTAGAGTCTGCGTTGGAAGCCAGGAGATAACATCCAACATGAAACAGCAGCAAGCCTTCCATTTTCATTTCCTGTTTGTATCATTCTGGAGACAATCCTCCACAGGTTGGGTCTTCCACATCCAGAACTACACTGATCCAATTTAGTTGGGCATTTCTTACTCAAGTTGACACAATCAGTTAACTGCCACATGTAGTGAACTCTTCTTTGGATTGAATTTGTTTGGAGAGCTCTGTTCTTCTTATACCTGGGTTTTGGCCTCTGCCCTGAAATTTGGGGATTTTTGAGACATTACTTGTTTAAATGTGTTTTCTGATTCTTCCCCTTCTTCATTTTGTAACTTCTGTCATGTAAATGCTTGATCTCTTGTTGTCCAATAATTCCTGTAGGTATTCTTCATTCTTTCTTTTTCTTGCCCCTTTCACTTGATAATTAAAAATGCTGTCTGTACCTCACTGATTTTTCTGCTTTATTGCATCTACTATTGAACCTTTCTATTGAACTTTTTCAGTTCCTTCATTGTATTCTTAATCTCTAGGATTTCTATTTGATTATTATTATTTCTGTTTCTTAGCTAAATTATCACTTTTTTGCATGGTTTTCCAAATTTCATTTAATCATTTGTTTTTTCTTTCAGTGCACTATTTTTAATTTTTCCTCAGTAATTTCATAGATTTCCATTTTTCCTCTTTGGGTATGTGTGTTGGGGGAGGTATATGTGTGTCAGTGAGGGTTGAGCCCAGGGCCTCACATTGGACACATCCCTGAGACTTCTTGTTTTTTATTTGGAGACCAAGTTGCCCAGGTTAGACTCAAACTTGTGATCCTCCTGCCTCAGCCTCCCAAGTAGCTGAGATTACAGGTACACAGCACTATGACTAGCTGGATTTTCATTTCTTTCAGGTCCATTATTGGAGCTCTATTAATTTCTTTGAAGGTGTCATGATTCCTTGATTCTTTTCATAATCCTTGGATCCTTCCATCTTAATATGCACATTTAAGAAGACATCCTTCTTTCATAGCCCTTATAAATATTCTTTGGAAGGGATAAAAATTCACTCTTTATTTTAGCCTGGACCCTGGAAGGGTCTACTGATAATGACACTAGATGGGAAGAAGTTGTTATAGATTCTCTAGTTTGCTGTATTTCTGTCTTTGCTTTGATAGCAAGTGGGCCTGATGGCTGGACTCTACTGTCTGGTGAGACTGCTGCCTGAACTCTGCTATCAAGTAGAGCTGCTAGCTGAGTACTATGATGGCTGTTAGGCTGACCATACAATATATTTGGGGCAGAGGTAAGGCAACTGTGCTCTTTGGGATTTGTAGTTGGGTTGAACTAGAGGCTGGGTTCTGATATTAGGCAAAATTATCATCTAGGATTGGCAGGACCTACAGGAAATGGAGATAGACTTTGTGGAGATAGGAAGGGGATCTGGAGATGGGAGGAGATGGGAGGGAAGGAGAAGCAAAAAGATAACGATGTGATATGTATATGTGCCAATTCTCCATGATGAATGTATTTATTGTGTATTCCAAACATATACCGGGCTGGGGATTTAGCTCAGTGGTTCTGGCGCCTGCCTTGCAAGAGCAAGGTCCAGAGTTCTATCCCCAGTACCAAAAAAAAACCCCCATGTACCCCCAAAAAGGAGAAAAAGGATTGGTAGAAATGCATATTGAGGATTTCTTCTCTATCACATTGGAGCTGAAGGGTGGGCTTTTGGTTGAGCTGAGCAGCTATTTGACTTGCCAGGTCAAGCTGGCCTGGTTCCGATGGTTCTCGGAAAACCATGGAGAAAGGCATCTCCTTTCCAGGGTGGGGGCATTGGTGTGGCTCTGAGGCTTGGTGCAGAAACTAGATGTCAAGATTCTTAAGCTAGATTGAACTTCTCACCATTCTTCTGAAAGCCACCAGCTCAGCCTTGCAAATGAGCTATTGTATTGCATGGGAGCTCCAGTCAGGTACCCCAGCTGATCTGTGCACTGGTCTGAACCTCCGCCTCCATTTTTCTTTTCTTTTTTTCAGTTCTAGGGATTAAACTAAGGGCCCTGCATATGCTTGTCAAGTTCTCTCCCACTGAGCCACATCTGCAACAAATACTTCCTTTCTTGGTCTCTACATAAGCCCGACAGTCCAACTACGCTGTTACTCCAGTTTGTCCCATGAGGTAAGACGAGAATAGTTTTCCTGGGAAAAGTCTTGAATACTGATGATGCTAGATGACTGCCTGTAGTATGCTCTTCCCCCTGAAGAAACCATGGACAAAGAGAAATAATCTATGTCTGGTGTTGTGCCAACTTTGGGGAGGGAGAAGTGTGGCATTGTCAAAGTGAGACCATTCTTCCTACCCTTCTATTTTGATTTTCATTCAAGTCTGCAGACAATGTGGCTATGCAGACTTTTTTCCAAGTACTAAGGCTTTCAAAAAAGTATGTTCTGGATGTTGTGGCCTGGGGCTAGTTGAACTTTCTGTGAGGGACAGTAGAGCCTGCATCTTCTGATCCTGCCATCACTAAGAAAACTTTAAGTTACTTACAACTACTGTATCATATTCTTAGGAAGTATCTGAGAAAAGAGGATGATTATTTCCAAAGAATGAAAATAAAATTGTATTTTTTCTTTCCAACATTTAGCACTTTCCTGTCTACCAAATCTTGTCAGTTTTCTTCTTTAGGAACAAAACAAAACAAAAAAGACTCAATTTTAACCATATTGTTCTTTGCTGATTTTTTTCCACCTCTTTTCAACTGCTGAATTCCAGTAGTATCATTAGCACTCATTGTTTTCACTCCATCACTCCCACTCCCTCCTCAATCTCTTGCAACCTGAGTTCGCTCTCACTGTTCAATTGCAACTGTTCTTTAAATGATCTAGTTGCCAGATCCACAGACCACTTATAATTCTCATTTTCCTGAAAGCATTGCTGAACACTGTGTCCTCTTTAATTTCCTTGATGGTGTGTTCTGCTCCCTTACATTTCTCTGACCATTTCTTTCTGGGTTATTTTCATCCTTTGTCCATTAAATATAGAGTTTTCAAATATTTCATACATATGAAGATACATAGAGAACAATATAATGCACAACATGAATCTAGCACCCAATGTAAAGAATAAAATATTATACCCACAGTATAGCTCCACCTGTATTACAACTAAAGTGCCACACATAGCATCATGATTGTTTTCTTTCCCCACTGAAGAAGTAACCAATGTCCTGAACTTTGAGGCTATCATTCCCATAGATGCCTTTATACTGTTACTAAGCTTGGTTGGTATAATATTTTCTTGTCCATTTGGGTAGCTTGTGCTTGCATGAGTCTAGGGAGACACTATTTACAAGGCTAGGATAGGGAAAATGTTCTCTAAAACTGCACAGTGTACAATCTGCACAAAAAGATGCAGGGCCTTTATTGTTTTGCCTTTGTATGAAGGGTACAATGTTGTATGTACATGTGTATGTATGTATGTATATAATTTGCTTTTCTGCTTGAACATTATTGCAAAGTTAGGGAGGAGACATTGAGGACCACTCTCACTTCTGACACCAATTGCAAGTTTAGGAAAGTCTGAAAACCTCCCTTACATTTGGTAATTTGTTAAAAGAGTAACAGACATCTTTGAAAGCAGCTATAGTCACATTTGTGGCTTATTATAGAAAAAAATTAAAATCAGTCACAGGAAGAAATACACAGAGCACAGTTCAGGACTGTGGACTTCTGGTCATTTCTCCATGGAGTCATGGACAGTGTTTCTTTCCAAAAAACAATGTATGACAACAGTTTTACTTTTCCAGCAACATGATATGATGATATACAGGGAGTGTTAGCAACCTGGAAAGGTCATCAAGCCTTGGTGTCCAGAGTTTTTATTAGGTCTCCATGTCTGACTGCCTGGGCGACTGAACACTAGCCTTCAGGCCCTCTGAGGGTAGAGTTGGAATTGGGTAGTCTAAAGCCCCCGTGACAAATCACATTATTAGATTACCTTCTGGCCAATGCCCCTAGGCAAACAAGGACACGTTCATGTTCATCCGGTATCAACTCCCATTAACCAAGGGCAAAGGCCAGACATCCTTCATGTAAAGTTAATTTTTCACGACACATGTGTTTGAGAATTGGCTCATATTGTGGGTAGCTGAAGTTTGTTTTATTCTTAAAATGTTGAGTTGTTTCCAGGTTTGGACTGCTAAAAATTGTGCTGCTAAAAACATGTATCAGGATCCATGTATCCTGATGCACATATGCAAGTGTTTCTTTGGGGTACATACACACAAATAAGGAGGAAGTTGCTGGAGAATAGACTATGTTTCTTCAAATTTAATAGACAGTGACAAGCTGCCTTCCAAAGTGGATCTACCAGTTTATACTTCCACCAGCAGTGTATGAAATTTACAGCTGCTCCAAGCCTCACAGACATTTGCCACTGTCAGATTTGATTATTTGCTTACTTTTGATGGGTAGGTAATAGTATCTCATTGTTTAAATTTGCATTTAATTTCCCTGATTATTAACTAATGAGTTTTACTTTTTTGAGAGAAAGAAAAGTTTTATTACTGAATGAGCATTAAACTAGAAAATGACGTGAATGACAGGAAATCTAACAGATTGCAACTGTGCAAAGAGATATCACCTTTTTGTTTAGCTAAGTGGATTCAACTCATTACTGTTCATATTTTTCAAGGTAAAATTGCTAATTTTGTCTTATGCTTATGATGGGAGGTAGATTTTTAAATTTAGGGTCAGATGATAAAGGACAAATTTCCAAATGCCCCCGGGGCCAATACTGTGACCTCGGAGGTCCATACCTAGATATGAAATTTTGAAATTAAAACGTGATCTCACCTTCAACTTCATTAGAAATAACAATTGTTCTCCAGAGACTCTGTTGACTTACAGACCCATGTAGGATGAATTCTCAGTTCAGTTGCTCCATGTAAGTTCACAGCTACTTTTCATAATGTTATTCTTCAGTGAGCTTCCCTCTCTAACAATTGTCTCTGTATTATTTGCTCTTTTGTCATTTATGTTGTCTTTTCTCTTATTTTTCTGCCTTTTAATATCATATTATGGGTACCATACTTTTATAGTTATGCAAATTATAAATAGATATACTTTGCCTACCTTTTCATTTTTATAGTGCATGTCATAGTTAATTTTCTTTTGTGGCTGAGACAAAATACCCAACACCCACAAGTTAAAGGAGGAAAGATTTACTTAGCTCACAGTTTGCGGAGGTTTCAGTCCATAATTGGCTGCTCCACGGAGGGGTGGCTTGGCAGAGGGGCATCGCAGAGGAGAAACTGTTCATGGCAGGCAGAAGGCAGTAAAAGCAAGCAAGCAAGGGAGAAGACAAACCTCTTTCTGTCCCTTATATTTCATCCAGGCTATCAGAATTAGGGCAGTGTCAAACCAATCTGTGTAATGATCTATTAATTACACACCCTTAATCCCAGCATCACACACTCTAGATTCAGTTACCTCTGAAAAAGTCTCACCTATGACCACATTAGGCTTTGGGGGGACATCTAGACCCAAACCATAACATTCCACCCTTGGACCCCCAAAGACTCATGAATATCCCTTTACACAAAAGGCGGTTAGTCCATCTCTTAAGAGTTGCCAAAGTCCTAACAGTTTCTGCATTACTGAAAAGTCCAAGTCCCGAGTCTCCTCTGAGATTTAAGCAAACTCTTAGCTGTGAGCCCCTGAACAAATGAAAAGAAAGTTAAACACTTCCAACAGTCAATGGCACAAAATAAACATTACCATTCCAAAAGGTACAAATAGGGGGATACAAAGGAATGGGACCAAAGTAAGTCTAAAATCCAGCAGGGGAAACATTAAATTCCACAGTTCCATTTCCAACATCCCCAGCAATCTGTGGCAAGTTGTGAACTCCAAAGGATTTTGGTGGTTCCACCCCTTCAACACTTTTGGTGGTTGTAGCTCCCATGGCTCTTCTCTTGGGCTGGCTCTGCTCCCTCCTTGCAGCTTTCCCCAGATGATCTATGCTCCAGGCTTCTCCACACTTCTGGGGTCTCCACTGCACCTTCACACCCTGCCCTCTCAGGGGCCCCCTGCCTGGCCTCCCAGGCCTTCTTCTGAAACCTGGGTGGAAGCCTTCAGACCCCACAACTCTTGCATTCTGATGCACCTAAAACCAGCACCACGTGGATGATGCTAAGGTCTGCTGCCAGCTGGAGCAGTAGTAAGTAGCCAGTCTTCCGTCTCTCTTGGCTGCAGGGGCTGAGTGTCTGGATTGCTGAGCACTCTGAACCCAATCCTGAGGAAGAAATTCTCTAGGCTGCCACCATTTTGGAACAGCTTCCCTAGGCCACCACCATTCTGGAACATGGTGTGGCTGTAGCCATTTTGGAACCTAGTTCTCTGGGGCTTTTTTCTCAAAGCAAATTCTTTCACCTTTATAACTCTGAGGCTGCCAAGTGTGGAGTCCTATTGCTTCCTGTGATGCTCTCGAACCATCTTTTCTATTTTCCTGTTCCTTCTCAGTAATCAAGATCTGCTCTGTTCTATCTTTGCAGTCCACAGCTTTACTGGAGCATCCTTTCTGGCCCAACTCAAAATGTTTTAAATCATTCTGCTGGGCTTTTTGTTTCTGATTCTCAACATAGATCTGGCTAAAAGCCCCCAACAGTAGCCATGACACTGCCTCAATATTCAACTGCCTTGAAATTTCTTTTGCAAGATTAATCAGTCCACCACCCTTAGTCTCAGGCAAAGTCTCTGGACACGAACAAAAAGCAGACAAACTTTCTGCCAAGCCATAGCACACATCATCATCTGGAGTCCAACAGCCAATGCAGTCCTTCTTCCTAGCAGAAACTTCCCAGGCTTGGTCTTTATAAGCGTTCTGGTCTTCTGATCTCTGACTGGAATCTCCCATACAGAGCAGCCTAAGGCATTCCAGCCCTACTTTTTCAACTGGTAGCTTTGAATCTTCCAGCAAAGCCTCTGAACACAGCAAAATTTAGACAAACTTTCTGTCAAGTCATAACAAACATCTTCCAGAGTCCAGCAGCCAATGCACTCCTTCTTCCCAGGAGAGACCTCCTGAGCCTGGTCTCTACCAATTCTGGTCTTCTCAACTCTGACCATAATCTGCATACAGAACATACAGAACAAGCTAAGGTGTTCCAGAGCTGCTTCTGTAGCCAAGGTCTCTGGATCTTTCCCAACTCTTCTCCTTCCCACAAGCCAGTTCCAAAGGCTTTTGAGCCACATGGCCAGGTTATGTCACACCAATGACTCCACCTCTCTGATACCAAATTTCTGTGTTAGTTACTTTGCTCTCATTGCTGAGACAAAATACCTGACACCCAAAGTTAGAGGGAAAGGGTTTATTTGGCTTACAGTTCATAGAGGTTTCAGTCCATAATCGGCTGGCTCCAAGGCAGAGATGACAAACAGGCATGGCAGAGGAGAAACAACATGCACATACAAGGCAGCAAAGGGCATAAGAGAGTTAACAGTGTCTCCCTGCCCCTTTTATCTTATGCAGACTACTTAGGGTGGTAGCACTCACACCCTTAATCCTAGTGCCCTTGAGCCTAGCACTGCATCATGAATCAATTCCAGCTTCACACACTCTACATCAAGCCTATGACCACATGAGGCTTTGAGGGATGTCTAGACCCAAACCATAATAGCATGACATGTGGAATAATTCATTTTTTTCAATAGTGTCCTGTGATACTACAGGTTTTCTACATTAGGTTTCTAGACATATGTAGGTCAGTTTCTGGAATCTCTGTTCTCATGCAATGGTCTTTTATCTATTTCTGGGCAGCATTACTACAGATGAATAATAAATATCAGTATTACCTGGGACAAATCCCTCAATCTTGTTTTTCTTCTTTGAAATTTTTATATTAATTTTTGATCTTTTGTTTTCTCACACACATTTGAAAATGATACTGTTAAATCTATGAACATGTCTGCATTCTTAGCTGAGATTACATTGAATTAATGAATGAATTTTAGGAAAATTGACATCTTTCTAATATTCAGTTTTTTAATCCTTGAACAGCATGCATATCTCCATTTATTTGGAACAGCTGTAATATCTTACAATATATAAAATTTTTCCCATAAATATCTTTTGTATATTTGGTTTTGATTTACCCCTCACTGTCCTATATTTGCTTCTATTATAAATGGAAATATATATAGATTTATATAAATATAGATTTATACCAATATATAAATAGATATATATATATAGATAGAGTTATGCAGATCTTTTTAAAATTACATTTGCTACTGTTTAGATATGTAATTGGTGTTCATATGTTGATCTGCAATTTTGTAAGAAAATTGTTATAAATTAATAGTTTATTGATTTTAAACAATTTCTATATATGTATGCAAATATGTATTTTATATATTATTTTGTAATTCTTTTATTTCTCTTTGTCTCATTGCATTGGCTTGAACATTTAGTGCGATGTTGAATGGAAATGATGGTGGAATGAATGTGTTTTTGTCTAGTTTCTGATTTTAAAGGGAACACTTCCCATGTTATGCCAGTGAATATAAAGGCTGCTATATATTTTGATAGACATTCTTCATTGTATTAAGAAATTTATTTTTGTTTTTTTAAGAAAATAAAAGAAAATTTCCCTTCTTCTCTTTTTACTAAGGGGCTTTAAAAATATATAGTGAATGACTGTTGAAACCATCAAATGTTTCTTTTGCATTTATTGTTCTGGTCACTTTAATTGATAATAGGGTAAATTATACTAGTAGACTTTCTATTGTTAACCCACCCTAGAACTCATGGAATAAATCTTAATTAATCATGACATTTTATCTATATCTATTTACTTTTATATACATACATACATTGTTAAATAAGATTTGCTAATAGTATTTAGTATACTGATTTTTCTTTTCCCAAAGTGAAAATGATGAGGAGGCCATTTTGTTGTCTATCTTCATTCATCTCCCAGAAGAACTTCACATCATTGTCTCCAGTCCTGTCATTACTCCTGGGCTCCAGAACACCCACTTTCACCTGAACACATCACAGGCTCAGAAAACCACCTCCCTCCAACGGCGTCCTTTTCCTCTGACTTCCTTCATGGAAAAATCACCTTTGATCCTTCTTCTTCTTCGAGTCCCATATCCAGCTAACTTCTTTGGTCTATTAGTTCTGCCATGTGACATAGCTGTACTCTGTCTCCTTGTCTCCCTCCTGACTATCAAATCCAGATCTTCATTTCTGCTTCTCTACACTATTGTAAGGACTATGTAACCAGTCTTTCTCTATGTAGATTTGATTCCCACATTCTGATCTACAAACTGTGCCCAGTTTAAAAAAAAAAATCACATGTCATTAGATCGGGAAATGCCATGGCTTGTCCTTGTTTCTGTGATAGGCACATGCTTTCTGCTTCAGACTTGACCCTCTCTGCAGTCAGAGCTCCCAAGATTGCCCTCAGAACCTACCCATCAGTCATGTGGCTTGCTGTTCCTCAACATGTCCTAGCTTGTCCAACCACAAACTTCCCCCATGGAGTTTAAAATGTCTCTGGCTCAAAACCTTAAGTCCATAGCTCACTGCTCATATTTACTGAGTATTTAATATATTCCAGGCAATGATCCAAATACTCTATGCCCATCTCATTTCATTATCACCGTGCTTCTGTGGTGGTAAAAATGCTACAATAACTTAGTACTTCCGTGTTCCAAGAACTGTCTTAAGTATCACCTTATTAAATTCTCACAGCAGCTCTACAAGGTAGCTGCTATTATTATCACTCATATTTTATAATAAGATATAGAGAGCTGAAGTATCTTCTTCAGAGCTAGACAGTTGGTAGGGGCAGAGCCAGATTCCCATGTTTCCATGAACATTCCAACAGCTCCAGGTCGAGATTTAGACAGGTGGAGCAACATGCCCTTCTGTCCCGGGCTTTGAGTGGATTGGTTAATGACTGATTCTCTGCTCTCCCATATAGAACTGCACTTCCCAGGGTTCTCCCACATTTACTGTAAAATCTAATTCCTGTACTAAATCTTTTATTCCCATACTGCAGTAATTGTACCCAGATTTACACTCTCACAGTTCTTTCCAGCTTTTATATAACTTTGATAGACATGATCTTGTTTACTCCAAGACTTCCCTGAGATTCAAGTTATTATTAGTTATTATTGTTATTATTATTATTTATGAGTTGCCCCAAACAAAACCAAAGCCTCTAAGAGTGCAGATGGCAAAAGAGAAATGCTCTTCCTGTAGTGCTCTCAAAAGTCTTAAGTGAGAAAATAGATACAAAATATCAGAGTCACAGCTCATGCATTTGCCAGGTGAAATTAATTCTGAACTTCCAGATGCTTTATCAAGAAGGTGGAGGTTTGCACGTCTGGAGGACAGCTCCTGGAGAGTGAAAATAAATTCTGTCACTTTCCGAGACTTTCATTTCCTCCATATGTTTGTGCATTTTCTTTTCTTATGTTTGTGATTCATCTCTGGCTCGGGAGATGTGTGGTGCTGAGGGATTGATGGCTGAGAGGCCTGGGGGCAGTGTGGACTGGTGCTGAAGCTTGTGATGGGATGCAATTCTTGGCATTTGCACAGAGATGGAGAGTGCAGACAGCCACGGTGGCGGAAATAGCTCCAGAGCCCTGACTTTTACTGGGGAATCACTTGATTTTAGATGAGGCCAAGAGATCACAAAAAAGAAGATTGGGAGCGAACTTTTCTTAACAATTCAGAATAGCCATGGTGATGCATAAACACCTTTACTCCCCAGAGCAAGGCTTTCTGGTGCTTGCTGCACTCATGCCCCTTAACGGTGTGAAATCTCTTGAATCCTGCCCTAAGTGCCACTTCCAGAACATTGCACGGGTAATAGAAAGGAGAGCAGGCACCCCAAGCCAGGGCCCGTTGCTGCAGGATGTGGGAACAACAGTGCCCTGTGCAGGGGCCATGCGTGGTGCCTGGAGTCAGACAGATGTGAGTTCTCTTCCACAAGCAGGCACTGACTGAGTCCCTGTTCTGTAGTGTGTCAGGGAGTGATTGGATCACGAGGGCGGTAACTTGAAGGAAGTTGATTCCCTGCTGAGATGGTTCTTTGATGGCATTATCGAGAGGAGAAGGAAACAGGTGATGACCTAGTTGAGTGGAGCAGGTCATAGGGCTGTGGCCTCGAGGACCATCTCTGCACCCTGGCACCTTCCTCTCTGCCTCTTCCATTCTTTCTCTGCTTCCTGGCTGCCTTGAAGTGAGCAGCTTCCTTCCCCAGCGCCCTAAGCCATGTTTCTGCCTTACTACAGGCCTAAAGGCAACAGAGCTAGCTGAGCATGGACTGAAATCCATGGATCTGTGAGTTCCATATTTACAAAATAAACTTTTCTCCTTTAAGTTTTTACATTTTTTTTTAATGTTAGGTATTTTGTCACAGCTTGCCAATTAACACAGATGTCCACTGAAAAATGTCTACTTTAAGCCCTGACATTTATCAGCTGTGTGACCTTGGGAAATAATCTGTCATCCTTGAACTTTGTTTCCTAATGGAATTGTAATATCATTCTCACAAGTTGAACCTCCTAGGTTTAATGTGTCCCCCATGAGGTTTGAACAAAATAATCTACCCAGAGCATCAAAGCATAATTCCAAGCTTAAGCAGGCTCAGGTGCCCACTAATGTGTCTACCACTAGCAATCAGCTGATTAATGGCAAAGCCAGAAATAATACCGAGAACATCTGGCTTCTATTCTGACGCCCTTTATACAGTAACTTTTTGTTTAAAAACATTAGTTATGTTACACTGTGATCACTCATATACTGCCCTTAATCCCATATGGTTAAACAGACACATGCATTGTAACAGCAATATCGGCTGGAGCCGATCTTCCTGGTTCTATTTGTTACATCCCAACCTTGCATCTTCTTCAGTCTTCCTCTTTGCTCCATAAGTATCTTTTTACCCTAACAGCTTTTCTTCAACAGGGTGCCTCTTTGTTGTACCTTCCTGAAGTGGACACCAGGTGGCGCCTGGCGTCAGATTTGGAGAGTCAGTTGTCAAGGGAACCGGGCTCCCTGCCAGCTCGGGCGACAGGCTGACGGTCCTCCTGCCGGGATGCTAATCCAGAAGGGAGAGGTTGTATGCTGGACGCACTAACCTTCAAGAATTCTCTCCCTCTTGTCATTTGGAAAGGAATTTTAATTATTTTTTTTTTAAAGATTAATTTCCAATTTGACAGGAAAGTCCATCCCTAAACCAAGTCTTATCACATCCAGCTACCAAGTAATTCAAAATTGAGAGCTTGATGTCCGAGCCTGCTGTTTTCCGGGAAAGGCACTTCCGGAAGGGCCCTTTTCTGTGGCAAAGGGGAAGGAAGCAGAGAATAGGCTCCACCAAGAAAAGTAGTCACTCAGGCAGGGCTAAGGAGACTCTAGGGGAAAATAATTTCAGCCTTGAATGAGAAATATTACCATTTTCTTAGAAATTTAGATCTTTCCCCATTGTTTTACTCGCACTAGGAAAGAAGAAGACTCCTGCCATTTCAGTTAAGTGGAATTATTGGTTGTAAGATCCAAGCTGATTTCAGACATATTAAAACATGAATAAAACTTTGTCATCGAATCAGTAATACAGGGTAAGTCTATGGACAGCGTTCAGAACCTGTTATGGTCGGTGGTCTTAGCCTCCCCCTTGGTCTGTCTTTGTCCTGCTGTATTGAGGACACAGACTCAGAAACAACCAAGCCCACTGGATTGCCAGGAGAACGTTCCTGTCCTAAGGGAAATTAAACACACACTGGTTCCTTCCTTCTCTCCTTGGAGAGGTCAGTGAACCTCACAATAAGTGGGTGATTCACCACAGCCACTAGACCAAACTGGCTCTTGGACCAAGTCGAGCCAAAACCCTAAGTATGTACAGAGAAGGAAGGCTTCAATTTATATATTTATTTTAATTTTCACAGGCTCATAATAACCACACTGTTCATGAATATATGTGCAATAGATATATCAACCACAGGTATTAATGTGCAATGATAAAGTCAGGATCATTAGCATATCTATCACCTCAAGTATTTTCTTATTGGTCTCTGAAATCTCAGTTTTGGGGCCACAGGGCTGGAGGTCTCTACTGACTTCTTCCTCAGAGCCATATTTATGAGAAATATCATTATGGTTATATCGAAATGGACAGCTTTCTCAAGCCTTTCAAAATAATGTTTTATTATTTATGCCTTTAAGGATGCTTGTCTCAATCCTTCCTTTATTAAAAAAAAATCAACTGTATTAAGAAAGAAGTTCTTTTACTGCAAGAGACTATATGAGTAGATGAAAAAGGAGGTAGACACATCGAGGTGGGGTGTGGTGCCCTAGACTGAGAGGTGCAGTGCCATCCATTCTTACAGGGATCATGAGCAGAGGTATTATTCTCAAGGCTGTCATGTACTGGACCTTTCTTGGATCTGCAGTGTGGCAGTGTGGCATGCGGCATTCAAGATGGGGAACAACTTTGCTGAGTCCTTGCTGTCTATTCCACCAAAGCAGCAACGTGTCCCGTTCAGCTCATATCCAGGAAAAGATCCACACTGAAGTAACATCTGTGACAAATGAAGTCACGAGGTCTTCCATGTACTGCTCTTTCCTTGTCTCAAGCACATTCATGTTAGAGGACAAAACCTCCCTAGAAGCAGCCAACCGAAAGGGTTTTCTGATGGGAGATAATGTTGAACATTTTGCTTTGTGACTTGAATTTACAATGTTCTGTCTGGAACTAATTATTAATTGAAGAACTTTATTTTTTGCCTGTTTTTCATGTTCATCCAGAAGATTTAGCTCTGTCTCAATAGATAAAATATTCCATACACTTATGCATTAAAAATATTTTAATTATTGCACAATGAAGAGAGTTGAAATTCCTTTTCTAAAAAAAACCCAGATGCTGGTCTGTTTCATTTTAACCTGGGAGAGAGTTGGATGCTTTGCTTTTCTACATCCACCTTGGGTCTGTGTGACGGGGCCTTTGTCCACATGATGCTGGGCCAGTAGCCACTGAGAGCAGGAATCTGTGAGTATCATGGGTATCTGGGGGTGCCACTCAAGGTGCCTCTCCATGGTAATGTAAAGAAGTGTTATTCTGATAGATTTGAGACTTTCTAGAGGGGGCATTTATACTAAAATCAGTACAATGGCGATCATGGGTACCACCGTAGAATATAAAGATATAATTTATTCTTATATAAGCTCTCTGCAACTTATTGCACATTTAAACCTTTCTTTTAATATCACTGGACAGAAGAGGAGACTTCATAGTGCTTTGGGTTAAGTGCCAAGAGCACTGTTCTACACTTACAACTCCTACTGAGATTGTAACTATTCTTTATAAAATATATAGGCTAACTGTATGTGCATGTATGTACACGTATGAGATACACAGACTCTGCAGCCACTCTTTCCAGGTATTATTTGTGCCCTCACATAACCTGTTGGGTTGTATATATTCTTCTGTTTCCAGAGAGACAGTGACCAGTATCTAGTCACATACTAGCTAGTGCTAATAACCCATGGATTCACCCTTGTCATTTTCATATTTTACTTTTGCAAAGGGCCACTGTGGTTAGGGATCTGGTATTACAAGCTGTTACTGGGTGGACATGGTAGATGGTCATTCTGGCATCCCTGGAATTTCACCCTCTTCTTTATCATATTGGCCATGCACGCTGGTATGACAGATATTTCCTAGAAGACTTAGCAGAATTGCAGGCCACGTAGGTCAAGCTTAGCGTTTTGGTTCTGAAGCATTTTGTCACATTGACTGTTGTCGCAATAATATTGCATCTGCGAGATAAAGATTGCCTACTTTTGTAATATTTTTGCTTATTGTTTGGGTGAAGAGGGAGTGGAAGAACAGAATGTTAGCATTTCCTGAGATATGTTAAATATACATTTTCTTTGGCTAAGGTTGGTGCTAATGTTTCATGTTTGGAAGTTATCTATTATTAGGGTGTCATTTAACATTTTCTAAAGGCTGAAAAATGATCTTAATGGAGACCCCATCTGCAATCATGCACATAGGGCAAAAGCAATCTCATTTTTTGAGCTCTAGTCACATATTTGAAAATTATATAGGTTGGCCTTAGAAATCAATTTAGAGTGTCATTGTATGAATATGACATGTATTAGATTTTTCAAAGGAAATGTGTAATCTCTGTCTTTAAACTCATTAAATCAACACCCCTATGGAGAAAACTGGGTGAAAAAGCAACCAATCACCAACTTAGCAAACTGCAATGCAAAATCTATACTCAGAAAAAATATTTTTTCTTAAACAGTTTTATATGTAAATAAGCCAATCAAATGGTTTGGCTTAAAGGCCAGTCATAAGCATAATTAACCCCTCTGTAGTTGTTGAAAATTGAGAACTTGGCACTCTAGAGAAATTCATTCTCTCTCTCCCCCTCTCTCCTTTCTCTCTCATCAATGATACTGTCTTTCAACAAAATTTACAAAAGCCAGCCCTTTGGTTGTTATAAAAACCCAGTGGTTATTAATCTTGCTGAATACTTTCTGGATTAATTTTCTTGTTACATTTTGGACTTTTAGTTCTTCCTCCAAAGTTTGCTCTTCCTATTCTTGGAAAGGCAAACATTTTGTCTCTGTCCAATTTTAGTGAGCTCTTGCTTTCTTAATAACAAAGTAATTGCATATGCATAAGACAGTGAAAATATGCATTTTCCTCCTCAGGGTGCTTTCATTCATTTGCTTTCTTATCTCAGAGGTTGTCAGTGCTGATGGAACTTAGTTGTAAATCAACAAAACATTTGGCTTGTTATTGCAAAAGGCCACACTATCAGAGAATTCCTGACAGAATTCCAAGTGGTATTTTTGGCCATATCTTAGAGGGATAAGAGGGCCTGGAAATAGCTGTCATGATGTTGGTCTTTGGAGATTTAATATCTTAACTTTCTTGTCATTTTATTTCCAGCTTCCCTCTGCATTATTTTGCCTAGATAAAATTCACCTTTCAGTCAAGAAACATGTAAAGTAATAGTTATTGTCAGGGAATCAACTTGTTTCCAGGAGATTCTTGAAGCATTTCAATTTCTTTAAGTATTCTAAATTGATGGGAAATGAAGTTTTCCTCTCTAGTATGCAATTTACTAAATATTTAAAATTTGTCAGTAAGTATGAGAAAGCTTTATCATTTGTGGTCTTTTAACTAGATCTTTCCATTGCTGAGAAAATATTAGGAGAGCATAATACATACAATATATGGTATATAAAATA
>NW_004624742.1:20879951-20982476 GCF_000247695.1 Heterocephalus glaber | reverse complement strand
GTCCAGTGTCCTCTGCATCTTTGTAGTGTGGAACCAGGTGGCTGTACAGAGGAGCTGGGGTGGTGGTGTCCAGTGGATTGCTGCCAGGGCATGCGCTGATTTGGCATGTTCCATGTGACTCGCCAAGTCTATCCTTCTTTATGGCAGAGTAGTGCTCCATGGTGTGTAAATGGCACTTTAAAAAAATCCATTCAGCTGTTGATGGGTCTATGGGCTGATACTCAGATTTAGCTATTATGAGTTGTGCTGCCATAAATATGGGTATGCATGTATTTCTGTAATATAGTATCTTTAATTTTTTTGGGAAGATACCTGGAAGGGGAATAGCTGGGTCAAATGGAAGTTATAGTTTTAGTTTTTGGGGGAATCTCCATACTGATTTCCATAGTGTGCTAGTTTATACTTCCACCAACAATGGAGAAGATTCCCTTCACCCCAGGAGCCTCTCCAGCACTTGTTATTATTTGATTTCTTGATGACAGCCATTCTTTCTTGGAGGACAATAAAGTCTCACTCTTTTAATTTGTATTTCACTGATGACAAGCTCTGTTGAGTGTTTCAGCCTTTGTACTTCTTCTGTGAAGGGTCTGTTCATTTCACTTGTCCACTTTTTGATTGAGTCTTTTATTTGAGGAACCTAATTTGTTTAGTTCTTCATATATTCTAGATATGAGTTCTCTGTCTGAGGAATTGCTGGCAACTTTTAACAGGATTCCTTAGTGTTCTTGAGTGTAGGAGACCATTTTAAGATGATTACATTATTATGTCAGTAATTATAAAACTATTTAGTATTTTTCTTACATATACAGTACAAATAATTTTATAACTAACATTATTTTGCATTGTACTTTTTTTTCCTTAAATTCTTTTATTGGTACATTTTAGGTATACAATACATTTACATTTATCACCTTTACATGATGTACCTTGGTTCTTGTTTTTTCTCCATTACCTGTGCACCCTTCACCCCCTCCACCCTTCCCTATTTACATAGACTTCATTTCCATTTTTCTTCTTTTCTCATAATTTTTCCTTTCCCTTCTTTCCTTTCCCCTTCCCCTCCCATCACCCCTACCCCTTTGGACCTTTTCTTCCTATTTCAAATTATCAATTATTTGTTTTAATCCTTTTAATCCTTAATTACACTTTCAATTTCTCACACTATGCATTGTACTTTTAACACCATACACAATGTTCTTTTCTTGTCCCCTATGATTACCCTATGGATCATCATCTTGGTGTGCTTTTTTAGACTAATTCAACGGTATCTTGTACTTTGTTTAGCATGCAGAAAATAGCTAATGAATGTTGAGTCTAATTAAAGTAAATTAAAAGGCACAGCCAGTCTTTTATGTTCTAATCTAAAAGGTTTTCAACCTCAAGACATTAATTTAATTCTACAAAGAACTATAGAAAATTGATGCTCGATTCCATAACTGCCACAACTTAATTAGCATCTCCAACCTAACCAGGGTTAGCTGATCAAGAGAGAGACACCGCTTACCTGTCACTTTTTCTTCTGTGATAGAACTGAAAGATCACAGACACTTAGTTCTCAATGGACTTTTCAAGGCTTCAAGGGCTTGTACATTGCTGAACCCAAACTTGAGCCCTGTAAGTTCATGCATGAATCTGTAGATTTTAGACAGAACAATGGATTATAAATCCATGATTATTCTATATAAACATAAAGCTCTTCACAGTGTAAACTGCATTGGAAAAAAAACAAAATTAATTTTGCAAATGTTATTGAAATGTAATTAGCAGCATATCCTCAATGGGGTATGAACATTCACAAACTTCTTTTCATTTGAAAAGCAAGACCTCAAGTCCAAAAGACAAAAGCAAAAATGCAAACAGTTCCACTATTTTTTGTTTGTTTGCAGATGTGCTTAGCATAGGTTCTGTCAATCCTTGTTCATAGAACCCAACTTGAGTCATACTATGTAAGTTGTCAGCACAGTCTCTCATATTGTCTACCAAGAAGTAACCATATCTTTGAAATTGTTCTACAGGGTTTTCTCCATCTTCTGCTTCCAACCTCATACTTTTACCTTGAAATTGATTCCAAGAAAGCATCCAGAAAACACACCCCTGGAAAGTGTACTCCGTGCCAATTCAGGTTTTCTAAAATGTAGGCAATCTCTACACTTTGAGATTCTGCATGGCCTACCAGAAGTACCTGTGGCCAATGCTACTGTGCTTTTCATTTACACTTCTCCAAGTGTAAGGTTGGGGACACTCCATCAAAATCACGTCACCAACTGGGACATTGACAGGTGATTAAATATATGTCAAGGTGTCTGTTAGTTGTATATCCAGAGCTAACTGTTATTTCCCTAAAATAGCCAAGAAAGAAGTTGAAAGGAAGGGAGGACGAATCTGTCCTGCAGCTGAGCTATCTTGTAAGAAAGATCGGTCTGGAGTTTTAAAAAATTTGGATTTGTCTACATCCTCGCATGTGCTATCTGGAAAGAATTTTCTTTAAAAGACCATCATAAATGCTTTCACTTCCCCAGTATTGTAAATATAATGAATCTTGTATGGGTTCCTGCCCTGCTTGTACTTGCAATAAGCTCTATATTTGATCACATATTCCAGTATTTGTTAGAAGACCCCGCAAACACTATTTCTAGATCTAGGAGTATCAAAACTCTTTTTTTACACATATATATTAATGGCTTTGAGTTCACTTATAACCAAGTATATAATTCCTCCTGCAATTTACATAGCCTCTTGATGGTTTCTACAAGCACCTCTCCCTTTAGCCACGTTATTTTATTAGGCAAATCAGAAACAGCCACTCATCTTCAGTAAGAATGGGTTTTAAAGTCAAAAGTTCAGAACTATTTAATGAGTGTACTTGCAAAGCTGCAAAGTAATGGGAATCCTTGGAAAGACTCAGGCAGTTTGGCTTTGCTTGGTAGGGGTGGGGAGAGGCGCCGAGTGGCGCCCTCTGCAGGTCACTGTGGAATAGCAGCGCACTGTCTCCCTGACGGGCGGTGTCTCCGCCGCCTGGGTCCCCCTCACAGGAATCAATCCTGACCCTGGACCCTTGACACTCATGTCTTAACCACATCGAGGATCTGGGAGCAGGTTAAGCTACTGAGATGAATTTTGAGGTGCTTGAGACTTCTCAGGAAAAAGCTATTTTATGGGCATTGATCGCTGCATCAGTGGAGAGGAGCACGTGGCTGCGGAGGTCAGAACGGTTAATAGTGTGCTCTGCGGAGAGGAGAAGGGATAATAAATTAGAGAGCACTTAATATTGGCATCACTGGAGGTGGTGTGGGCATTGACAGGTCTCGGGTAAGGGAAGAGCTTGTGCCACTGCGAACAAACCCCCCAAATTCTCCAGCTCTCTTCCCAGGATGCTGTCCTTTGGATTGAGCCTGGGGTCTGATCTTAGCAAAGGACGGCACCTCCAGTCCTGTTCGGCCGGGCTGTTATTTGCCCCTGCAGTGCACACTGTAGGTGAAGTTTGAGGGATGTGTTGATGTCCCCAGCCACTCAATGAGCATCACGCAGGCACGCATTTGGCCTGTGTAGCTCTCGCACGCTGGGAAGGCTGATCCATTGATCCTCCTACTCTGTACCGCAGTGCACCCTGCTGCTTATGGGGCCGAAATGCCATTCGAACTCACAAAATTCTCTGGCTTTCTCCATTAGTCTCCACCTGGATGCTTCTCATAATTGCACGGTATTTAAGGACCCTGAAGCACAGAAGGTCCAATCCCTATTGCAATTTCCCTGGACTTTCTAAATTCATTCTATTTCACCCCCTAGGTAGAAGCCTGTGAGTCCTCCTGGACTTCTCCCTCTCTACACCTAGCCCTACCTAATTAACTCTTGATTTTGAATTCTTCCTGACAACTGACAGCCAAGCCCTAGTTCGGAATCTTATTTCAGTCTCTCTACCTCCTAGCACTTTCATCCAATCCTTTTTTGGCACCGTTGCCAGTGTGATAGGTTTTGTTCAAATATAGCCATGCTAATTCTTTATTTAAATGCTTTTCTACCAATTTTTAGTTGCATTTTTCTACCAATTCTCTACAAGGTGGGTTTCTCAATCCTTACCAGGATGTAGCTCCAAGAGCTCTCACCACCAGCTGCTTCCTGCCCATGTTCCCAATACAGCTCTCTGTGTTTGCCACCCTCTGCCGTGGACTTTGTGGGCAGCAGCACTGAATGACTGGTAGCTCCTTCTACATATAGTCTGACGCTTGTTTCCACGCTCCTGCCTGTCCTATACCCTGTCCTTGGCTGCCCTTCCATTCTTACCACTCCTGAACTTGCATTTACCCCTGTGAACTCCTCTGTGACAGTCACTGGGAAGCCTTTACCCGCCCTCTGAGTTAGACATTCTTCCTTCAAGATCCCAGAGGGCTCCAGAGTCCCTTGTCATTGTTTTTTGTTTATTCTCTTGTTAGAATTATCTACTTGGATTTGTCCCTCACCTTCTAGACTTAGACTATGAGTTCCTTGAAATCTGGAAAGGTATCTTTTTCAAATTCTTGTTTTAAGCTTAGTACAAGGTGATTATAAGTGAGAAGAAAGATAGTAATTAAAACAGTGATATATGTCTCCAATATGAGATATGAAGCATTTATATGCTTTATCTCATGTAATGCTCACAACTACTCTGCAAGGTGGTTCTTTTATGCTCTTTATACAGTGAGGAAAGTCAAATTCAGAGAGAGAGAGAGAGAGATAGAGAGAGAGAGAATGAACATCAAGTTACCTGGCCAATGAGTGGCAGAATTAGGATTGGAATCTCCCTTTGTCTGACTGCAGATCACACATTCTGTCCTCTGCAAGCACGTATGAGGTCCCACAGGAAGTGCTCTGCCTGCTCAGTTATACAGTTGGCAGGTGAGGAAAGGTAGCACAGTGCCCGGCTGGTCCCCACCCCAGAGACAGTGCAGCATTTCATAACTGTGCATTTCTGCCTTGTTCACCCAGGTCAGTCCTATGGTCGTGGACACTGACAGATACTTAATAAACTGACCTACTGTAAGTGTAAATTGTGCACAGAGCAAAGAATGGCATAGAGATAAGCCATTCAGATTTTGGTGATGTAAAGAAGCCAAAGGCATTCAGGACAGAAGCTCCTACAGGCCCTGCTTTATTCAGAATTATTTTTTCCCCTGTGATTTGTGGATTTACTAATATCAAGAGTTCTTCATTATAAAATTAAGTCTACAACAACAGATAATTACAAACTTTATTTTAGAAGAAGCAAAAATCTCTGGAGTCAGGAGTGTTCTAGAAAATGGAGAAACTATGAACATTTTATCTTAAGAACCATCACCGTATAGTGACAGTGTTACACTGATGGAATCTGAGCATATTTCAGAACAAAATTTCTGTGACCTAAATTAGCATCTGTCACTCTGACCGCTGCAACCATTCCCAAAGCTTCTCATCTTCCTGTGGGGTCTAAGCCAGCCCATTAGTCAGAAGCAGATTGAAATCCCTCTCCATGATGCAGGCAAATAGACTTCATTTAATTGAGGAAATCCAACTTATATTTTTTGAACATCTGTTTTGAGACCTGAGCTGGGCACTGCAGAAGATACAAAAATAGCATAGCTCTCTCTCAAGACTCTTACAAAACAGTCACAGACTAAAAGATAAATCAGGATACAAGGTTTTATATGGGAATTGAGTGGCACAGACAATGGATGTGCAAATTTCTCTTACTTGGCTTTATATTTCTTTAGAGCACTATTTTCTGAAGTCTTACTATATAAATAAAATATGTGTATATTTGTGTGTGTGTATATATCGCTATTTGCTGTTATTGTGACTGTACTTGTCTTCCCACTAATACTTTGAGTTCCACAAGGCCCAGAACTTGGTGTGTCTGGATCAACAACGTATCCACAGCAATGACAACTGTGTGTAGCACGTAGTAGATGCTCATAAATATTTGTTGAATGAATAAAATAATTTGGAGATGAGAAGAATTACTATAAATAGATGAAAGAGCAGGCAGGATCTGATGTACTTCTTGATAAATGAAGATAGTTTGGGTAAAAGTAAAGAGGCATCTTAGGGATGAGTTAGAAGAAAGGCAAAGGGACTGGGGATTTAGCTCAGTGGTTCTGCCACCTGCCCCCAAGCGCAAGGTCCCGAGTTCGATCCCCAGTACCAAAAAAAAAAAAAAAAAAAGGAAGGCAAAGATTTGGGACCTACTTAGACCTACTTAATCGGAGCTGTTACCAGTTGTGATTATTTAGCCAGAGGATTAACTGGATCTAAGGTGACCGAGTAAAGTGTTTCCTTGGAAACTTATACACTAGAACTGTTTGAAAGTTACTGACTTCTGTCAAAGCAATAGCTGTTTCTCCAAATATGTGGCAGTCTGTCTCTGCTTGCAATCACACCTCATTGTAGCTACTGGGTCTGCATGTTCATGGTCTTGCCCACAGCAAATGGCTAACAAGACCCGTGTGGGTGGACTGTCAGTACTGATGGGACAAAATGGTGCACTCCACTGAAAATGACACTTTGCCACCAATATTTCCAGAGAAATCCTTCAGAGAAAATGTACTGGCTCTTTGGGTATGTTTTCATTTTTATAATCCTCCCACACACACATACACACAGGGTGGAAGATTCATCTATTTTGATTTTTCTCCAAAAGCCCCCAGACTGATTGATAATCAGTGGTTCAGAATTCAAAATCCCAATTCTCCCCTTACCAGTCCCCAGATTTGTCTACTTGAAGACTCAGACACATGGTAGGCAGAGTGACTTTGTCTTTGAGGTCGTCTATAGTGGGGATTGACTTTTAATATTTCCACTTCTGATAGCCACTGAATTAAAACAATACAAAGGAACATAGTAAGCTCTGTAGTGTAATTGCCCCTGCTGTACCTTACTGCCTTGACAAATTATGGCACCAAGAGCATGATTATTCCCCGGCAAAACTCTCCCTCCATGCAGTGCTGGGAGTTTAAAGTGAGAACCGACTGCCTGGAACATGCCCTAACTAAATATTCAGCATCCTAGCAACAATGGAAATGATTCTCATGAAAGAAAAAGAATCTTTCGCTTGCAAAATTCAGACCTGGGCCTTAACGTTTCAGTCCTTTAGTGCAGATCCATAGTCAGCCTACAAAACAAACGATGGAGCTGTGTTGGGAAATATGACACTGCCCTTTGTTAACCACCAGGAGCTCTATGAGTTAGGAGTCCCTCTCCTGCACAGGTGGTACATGTGGTTATGGAGACTGTGGGAGGAGACTGCTCTTGACACATCTGTAGGACAGGGTTGAATTAGGTTTGGCTTTTACTCTTTGATCACCTCCAAAAGTCATGTGCCCTTCATGTCACTCACAGGGACATTAATTATACTGTAATGCCTCAGTTCATGAATGCTTCTGTTCGTGAACAATTCAGTCCACAAACAGAAGCTTTCGGCAAAATTTTGCTTGCATTTGCAAACTCCACATCCAGTGATGAGCACGACCACACCCATCTTCCCCAGAATTGTGGGACAAATTAAGTTCATGAACCAAGGTACCACTGTATTTGAAATTATAACCCCTGATGTAAAAATGCTAGTTCAAAGTAGTCACGTAAGAATTTACCAAGAAAGCATATCAGTAATTAGCTTTGGGGAAGAGAAGCCTGTATGTGAGGGGGTGTAATTGGAAGGGTAAATCACATGACCCACTAGATTGGGAGAAGAAATTATTAGCCTATATTTAAATTATTATGGTATTTTTATTTTTTCTAATTTTGTATATTTTATTATATACTTATGTTATTGTAGCACCACAAGTACACAATTTGTGAATATAGACCAATATATGTATGGAAGTATGATCTTGAAAGATTTTACCAATGGGATATGAGAACCTCTTCATTTAGCTTTCACTACAGAAAAATTAGTTTGCCATAAGGTTAGAATGAAGTCTTTAGCACCCATCAGAGCTTGGTTCAAATCCCAGCTGGACCACTTCTGTGGTTTGAAGGGCCTGTGTGTTAGAGGACTGGCCCTAGGTGTGGTGATGGTATGGAGGCTGGGCCTTGTGGGGGCTTCATAGCTCCACTGGAGGCTGCTCTCTGAAGGGACTGTGGGATTCCAGTTCCTCTCTGGGCTCATGTTTGCCAATGCATTTTCTTCCTCCTACACGCTGTCCTACCCCCTTGCCATACTATGGCGCAATGAAGCCAAGGAGGGCCCCATCAGAACTGAGCAGAGAACAGCGCCTTGCCCTTGGACCTCCAAAACCATGAGCTAAATAAGCCTCTTTTCTGTATAAAGGTAGCCTGCCCCAGTTATTTCATTATAGCAACAATGAATTTAACCACTTTATCATTGCGGCCATCTAGGACAAGTTTACAGCTCTGAGCATCACTTTTTCTCTTCTGTAGAAAAGGGATAATAATTTCATTACTTTTGCAATAAAAGGTATCATTTGTAAAAATCCACCATTTGAGTGGTCAACCAACTTGCTACATTCCCATCTGTCCATATAATCCGGTTTTTATATTACAATACAATATAAATAATACCTAATCCCTATGACTTAGAAAGATGTAATAGATTTTCTTGTCCTTTTTGACCCTTGGGCCATTATGGCTACATCCTGCCTTTATTAGGTCTTCTATTGAGAGAGGAGTTTCCTTGATTCTTGTCTCCAGTGGTCTGTGTTTGGGCTCCCCGATGGCTACATTAACGCACGTCCACATCCACATTACAAAATTCATTAAGAATGGAAAAGTCACCTCACACTGTGTGTTAAAGATAATGGAAATTTGCATATTGGAAGTCTTCTGGAGAGAAAATTTCTTAATTACTTGCTTTTGATTAAAATGAAGGTAAATAGAAGCGATTCTGAAATGAGCCTTGTGATTGTGTTTTCCCGAACATAGTGTGGGAGTCTGACAATTAGGAAGGAATTCCATGCAGTGCTCCTACATTTGTCTGAGTCTGGTACAGCTTGAAATCCAACTAATAAACAGGGGAATCACCTCACATACTTTTAGAAAATGATATGTGAAAATAGAGTTTATAGAGAACAAATCACATTAGATCAGTGTAAGACTTTTCACTAGGCCAGTTAGTCAACAATTGCTGTAGACATAATGGGTCTGATTTCAGAAAAGCATTTACAGCATTTATTGAGGCAACTTTGTGGCCAATACAGAAATGATCTTGATCATACCATGTGTGGCATGTAGGATTGTAATCCAGTCTACACAGGACATAAACGATTATGTAGCAGTGCTTTGAACAATGATTTGAGGGAAATAGTTAATGATATAACATTTTTGCACAATAAGGAAATTCATTTTTAGTTTAACTATAAGAAGGAAGTGATTCTTCTAATTTTAGTGTTTAAAGTGTTCCTCAAATTACTACAGGCTTCAGAAAACTCTGCTTCAGAAAAAATACACACACTGGGAAAAAATGCAGACACACAGACAATTCAGACAAAAGAAACCCCAACAGAAATAAACTGTGCTATCTCCAGACAATGTACTCAGCACTAAAAAGAAATGAGTGATCAAGCCAGGGGGATACTTAGAGGAATGTTGAGTATTTCCAAGTTGCAGACACACTCTGATAAGGTTGTATCTGTATGGTTCCCACTTTATGGCATTCCAAAAAGGACAACACTGTGGATAAAGTGAAAGGAGTCACGGTTGCCAGAAGTTTGGGAGGGCATGAACGCATAGGGAGAGCACCGAGGACGTTTTTAGGGCAGGGGAACTCTCTTTATAGCACTACAATGTGGATAAAGGTCAGAACACACAGGTCTATACCCATAGGATGTACGTGGACATGGATCTGTCATTGACCTGTTCAACACCAAGAATGAACCTAATGAGATTATATAGAGTTTGAGTGATCATGACATGTAAAAAATGTGCCATTCTAGAGAAGGATGTGGGAAAAGAGGATATATGGGGTATCTCTATACTGTCTGCTCAATTTTACTGGGATCAGAAAACTGCTCTAAAATATTAAGTTAATTTAGAAAAAAAGCAAATATATAAAAACAAACACAAAAGAGCTACAAAGTGACATCATGATGCAATCATTTTGTTTATGAGTACAGCAGAGGGTCAGATTCTTCCATAGAAATCAATGGACAAAAAGTAGTTCCTCTAGTTAAAGGCTGGGGAAAAGACTATGGCCATTCTTCTAATTAGCAATCAATGTCTTAAGGAGTGGCAGGCTATGGGAGGGGGATCGATGGGGGGAAGGGATAAAATAAAATAAAATTTATTTTAAAAATGAATAAATTTGAAAAAAAAAGAAAACCAATGTGATACCATAGAAGTAAATACCTCCAAGTTCATAGATAAAACAATTTGGAAGTGATGAGTTTAATAGTGTTTGTGTTTCCTTTTTAAAAAATACTTTCATTTTAAACCTTTAAAACTCTTTGAAACAATTTTTGATTCATGTAAGACTTGAAAAATAGTACAGAGATCACAATATTCCCTCCACTCAGCTTCCTCTAAGGCTAACACGGTTCCTAACCATAATCTTTTACTGAAGCCACCAACAGAACACTGGTACAATGCTATTCTGTAATGTATAGACTTTATTTAAATTTCACCAGTTTTTCAACTAATAACCTTCTTCTGCTCCAGGACCCAATCCAGGATATCATGTTTTACTTAGTTGTTAGGTCTCCTTATTTTTCTCAGATCTGTGATTATTTCCTAGATTTTCCTTAATTTTTTCAGAGCCTTAATGATTCACTTAATTGCTAGTATATTTTTAGTTGGCTACTTTATAGGTTCATAATCTTATTAAAGTATAATACCTGGAGAGTATGATCAATGTGTACGGTGGAAGTTTCCAGGGACACACCCCTGAGGACCTGTCACTGATATTTTCCCTTCAACTATTTTATTAATGATTTTAAAAAGACTACTGCTGCCATGAAAATTATATTGGCAGGTGATAAAGATCTGAGAGTATAACTAATAGGTTGGACAATAGTCCGGAGAAATCTAACAGCATGGTTTTGTAAGGACGGATGTATTACCCAACATTTGTGTACTGGAACCACCCCCATAAATATATACCTGTGGAGGTGCGATTTAACAGAGAGCAGACGAAAAATATGGCAAGGGCGTTTAGGTTATCAGGGCTCCTTTTGTGAACAGAATGGGCACCCTGGAGCCTGATGAGAGATAATCTGGAAGTTGAGTTCAGTTTAGAAGCATGAGGAGTTCTCCATGTGAGAAAGATAAGGGTATTTGCAGGGACTCACCAGTCCCAAATCAGATAACTAGTCTGAAATACCACGTGATTACAATGAAATAAATTTCAAGGGAGAGTGTGATATTGCAAAGTGCCTCGGCCTAGGGAGGTGTGGAGAGGACGTGGGAAGGACCGAGTCCCGCGGGCTCACATCAGGTGGCCCCTTAGGCCTGGGCTCAGGTTTCTGTGTGTCCTTGGGTTCGAAGCCAGTCTGGAGTAAAGGAAAGAGTGACAGCAGGTACAACCCAACCCAAAGATGTGAACTGACTGCCAAAACCTCTTTGGCTTACTCTCCTTGTGCAGACGCAGTGTACTTAGCTCACAAAAGCTGATGGTCTCATTTGTATCTGCACTGATCAGCCAGATCTGAAGCACTGTGGTCAAAAACTCTGGACAGCAAATCGCTACAGCATTTCAAGGAACATGAACTGAGTGATCAGGGACTCTAAGCAACACCATGTGAGGAGTGTGTGAAAAAATCAGGGAACGTTTCACAGAGTAAAGAGGAGCGGAATCTGAATATCTGAAAAGCTCTCTGTCTTGTGAAAGCACAATTAGATATAGATAGATGGGTAGGCCCTACAGAAGGACAAATTTTAGCTCCACATGCAGAAGAGCTTTTAATCATTAGAGTGCTCTAAAAGTGGAGTGGGCTACCTCAGGCTGAGGTATTCAAGTAGAAGCAGGATAAACACTCAGAAGAAATGAGGTCTGGAAGACTGATTTCAGACCCTTATGCTATGACATATGCTCCAAATGTGACTTAGCTCCTATTCAACTGGGCACTAACAAAGTGCTGTCAGGGAAACACAGACATTGCGTTGCAGCAAACCTGACTTTCCCCAACCCAGTGTGCAGTACCTCAAGTAACCATGGCTGAGTGTAATTCGGCCTCACATTGCTGAGCCCAGCAAGCCATGGGGAGCAATTTGGATTCCTTGTCTTTCTGTTCAGGTTCCTCTTGGGTCAGTTTGACCATGGATTCTTATTTAGAAGTGTGTGTTGTGGAATTCTTCCCAATCTTTGTGATTTTTAAATTCACTAACCTTAAACTTTCTCATACTCTCATTATGTTAATTTCATCTTTTTTTTTCCTTTTTAAAAGGCACTTAACATTTGTAAAGCCAAGCTGCTGTTTTTCTATTACTGTTTTCTTCTTTAATGGTCTTGTTACCCAGTCACAAATGGAATTGTCTGCATTGAGAGAGTGATGGATTTAGCAATTTTTCACAATCCTGATTGCAAAGCATCACCTCCTGTGGACCCTTAAAAATGTCAGGCCCACATCATGTGTCCAAGGGGTAGGACTGATGAGACTGTATGTTTAACAAGCTACCTTGCAGCCAGGTATGAAGCTGTGATTTGGAATCACTAGGCAGACGAGCTCTGGCTTCACAATTCTGTGTTGCCGCCTACCTCCCCTGTCATCTATTAAGATGAGACATACACTATCCTTGAAGTAGAAAAGCCACAAAATAAGCACTTCAATGTCGACATCATCAGCTGCCCCCACTGGAGTGAATTGTAGGTATCGAGCACAGTACGCATGTTAGAGCCACGGACATTTTGCAAGATAAGCATCTCCAGTGGAAATAGCCTTGAAGTCACAAAGTCTTCATGTCACTAAATTTTAGCTCGCACAGAACATTGTGTTGATTGGGCAAATATAATATGCAAGTTTATCTTTGAGCCAGACAGTCAGAAATTGAAACAGATGAAGACCATTCTGATGCCAGACTGCGAATCCAATCTTCGGCTGCTCTCGTTCCAGCAAACTCCGCATCAGCACAGGTATTCTGACAGTATTGACATCTTTGCTTGTTAGTAAGATAGGAAGGGTGGGTGGGTCAGCATGGAACTAGGTTGACTCTGCAGCTGGTCATGAGTCTGGGACTTGCTCAAGTCGATTTCATAACCATTCATTTCAATGTCCCCCTTATAAAATAGACTTCAAAGGTCACTTAGATGACGTCTACTCCCCATCTCAGTCTTGGCTTTTCCCTTCAGGAAATGTAATTTCCATGATGACTGCCTAACTGGCAATTTTAAGCAGGCAAACCTTGAACTTTCCACGGTAAATAGGGATCTAACTTTTGAGAAAGTTATCTGTAACAGTGAAATGTTTTCTCAGTCTTGTGCTGAAGCATAAATAGGCAGCTGAGTGACGGGCCTACTGCTGTTGAATCTTGATAAGAGAAAGGCCAGGAGGTTTGAAAAAGAATAAGAAATACTTGATACAAAGCTGTGCCTCAGTACATTCAGCAAATTATAGGATATTTATAACCCATATTTATAACCATGGATTTATATCCCTGGTTGTCTCGGGGGCAGCAGGCTTATTGTGGCAGAATGGAGACTACGTCCTCCCCTGTGTAATCCAAGGTCTAGCAAAACAAATTCAAAACAGAAACCTTAACTCACACATCAAAGGTGAAAAAGTATTCCTCTGAAACATTTCCTTGAGATGATGAGGCCCGTTCAATAATCACCGGCCAAAGATTCAAAACCATGTTAGGACAGGGAGGGATACGAAGATTTGCAGCCACAAATGCTGCACTTCACAGCCGCCAACTCCAGGGTCTACACCACTAACCGTGACTTCATGGTCCTGTCGTCTTTATAAAATGAATCAAATAGAATGTACCTCTCCAGTCCTCTTCCAGAATAATATGCATATGAAATCACTTTACGGGGCACATTTCTAACAGTGAGATAGAGAGCTGAAGAGTCATCCAGATAATTGGAAATTAATAATAAAATGGGAAAGGTAAAAAGAGTGAAATGAAATCCATGGTAGAAACCAGAATCCTTCCCATGATCCACCAAGAAGGTGTGGTAAATAAAGAACTTTTACTGAATTCTAAACTCTTTCAAGTGAGCAAGACTTAATTTGGACTTTTGTTAGTTTCTGGGTTACTTTTTCGTTTCCTTTTTTCTTGTGAAACAAAGATCTCACTATATTGCCCAGGCTGGCCTTGAACTCCTGGGTCCAAGCGACCCTCTTGGCTCAGCCTCTGAACAGCTGGATACAGATGTGCATCGCTGTGCTTTAGGCTACTTCTTAAATGAACAAATGAAAGATTTTTACAGCAAGGTTCTTGAAAATGTAAGCAAGAAATTAGAGTAAAGGAAGAATCAAGAAGGTAAAAAGAGAAATAACAGAAGATAGGGATAGAAAGAGAGGGAGTGTTTTGTACATCTATACCATGTTTCGTACCTTGTGTATCATGTTAGGCACTTTATGTATTATATTTAGTGTATTATATGCAGCAACTTCATTACAAACATCATTAGAAAATAGCTTCACTTTCTAAAAAAATCACAGTAGACATCAAAATACATTTTTAGTTTCATTACTCTACCCTGAGTTCCCACTATGGTGGCTAATTTTCTAGAGTACTATCGTACACCTAGCTCAGGAGATGCTCAAGAAGCTGGTAGAGGATGAAGCGCTCTTTCCTTTTTATTTTATTTATTTCACTTTTGAGTAAGAATGAAATGCACATGTGTTTTGGGCTGAATTGTGCCCCCATAGCTCAAGTCCATGTATTGAAGCCTTCAGCCTCAATGTGACTGTATTTGGATATAGGGACTCTAAGGAGATAATTAGATAAGTAGATAATTGAGGTCATCAGGGTGGGGCCCTAATCTGATAGAATTGGTGCCCTAATAAGAAAAGGGAGGCAAGGGAGTGCACATGTGCACAGGAAAGGCCATGCGAGAACACAAGCAGAAGGTGACCATCTGCAGGCCAGGAAGACAGCCCCCACTGGAGACCAGCCCTGCCAGAACTTGGCTTTGGACTTCCAGTCTCCAGAACTTCAGAAAGTCAATTTATGTTGTGTAAGCTATCCAGTCTGCAGTAGTCTGTTATGTCAGCCTCAGGGGGCCGCAGCAACAGTAAAGTTTCTCTCCTACTCCTGCCTGTTTCTCAGATGACTATACCCTTCCCTGCCTTTAAAACAGCAGGCAGAATACTATTGGGTGGTTTCCTTTCACATGATGAATATATCCATTTGTAAGAAGGTAGAAACTAACAGGCTGTAGTACAGCTTTGTCCTTTAGACCAGCCCTGACTGTGGCACATTTCAATTTTTGAATTTTTAAAAATATATAGCTTAAATATTTTATTTCTCTGCCAGGCTATCAGCACTGGTACCTGTTAGTGTGCTCACCACTAATATCTGTTCCTTGTATGGCTGGTGACCAACTTTGTTCATCTTGTTTATAAAATAGGAACCTGTAAAATCTAAGTAAAAATCTGGGCATGGTGGTGCATGCTTACAATCCCAGCACCCTGGGAGGCTGAGGCCGAAGGGTGGCGAGTTCAAGCCCAGCCTGGGCAATTTAACAACTTAGTAACACCGAATCCCTAAAGGAGGAGGTAATGTAGCTCGGTGAGAAGGCCCTGGGTTCAATTCCCATTACTGCAGGGGGCATAGAGGGAGAGAGAGAGGGGGAGAGAGAGAGAGAGAGAGAGAATATGAAGTAAAAAACAACTTTTTTATTTTCATGTAAGGAAAGCACATGAGCTTCGATTTTTCTTTTTCCTTTTCAGGAATCTTTTGCCTTTATTTTCTACTTTCTAGTTATGTTTGGCAACTTGAGATTGCCAGAGAAATAATTTAGCATGTTGCATTCATAACAGGCCAGTTCTCTATAATTTCAGTCTAAAGTTGACTTCAGGTAAGTTGATATTCAGACAGAAAACTATTTTGAGCAAATGTTACAAATTAGAGCAGGAGCCCCCTTTCTTAAACTCTGAATTTTCCAATGAACACGCATGTGATATTATCTGGAAAGCATTTATCCCAGTGGGAAGGGCTCCGGCGAAGACTAGGCTTTTGGGGCCTGGACACCAGGCATGGTCACTGTTACAGATCACAAGACAGAAGAACATTGTTCTTCAGTTCTCTCTCCAAGTCTGGAAAGAAAGAGCAACTCTCTTCTCCAAAGGTGTGGAAGGGGTTCAGAGCATCGTGATATTTCTTCAGACATCACTGTTGCAGAAATCTTGATTTTTCTAAGCCCCGTGACTGCTTAATAGTCCCAAATAGAAAGCAAATGTCTTTCCTCCATTAATTTTCTCAAAGATAGGTTACAGTATGTTTTATCATTTGACAGCCCTAAGAAAATCTTATCCTAAAGCTGTATATGTTAGAGTTTTTGACACATTGAAGAATAATAAAATATTTGGAATCTTAAACTTCACTGTCTTCCTACTGTACATTCAAAAGGACAAGGAAAACTTCTGGGGCCCTTTTACCCATTCCCCAGGCCTCAGTACTTAATTTTGCATCAGGGAATAGATCTCCTGTAAGAGAAAAACCCAATCAATATTCAAGACATGTCATTGAGTCCAGGGTCTCAAGGATTAGCAAATGAAACTTCGTACTTAGTCTGAAGTGAAGCGGGGGAACTAACACTTACTTTAGTGCCTGTTCTCCACGGATAGGGCCACCTCGTAGGTGCAGGGTACCGTGTCATGGGAGCTCCATGCAGAGAACAAGTGACACTAGCGTGGAGGTGACAGCAGCAGGGCGGAGGCTCTAGGACGCAGCGCACAGAAGATGACAGCTCATCTTGGCTGGAGATGGTTTCCAGCATTTGAAGGCATTTTGGTCTGTTTGTTGCACACAGTAGCTGATAGGAGACGTAAGTGGAGACAAACGAAACTCCGATCATTTATTTTCCATCTCCTGTGGAGATTTGACTTCTGAGAGTCCAAACTGGCATTTTTAAGGTTCCATTTCAGATCCTGATGGTTTTCAACTGGCAATGATCCGAGATGTCCCTGATAATCTTTTATACTTTGGTTAAACATCACGATCATGCCTCCATTGCTACTGCAAATGGCCAGACCATTTGCCAAATGTGAAAAGTAGATCATGAATCCAGAGGGCGTGCCATTGAGTTCACACACGATGGAGAATTTCAAATGTAATTTTAGCACTAGATTCTTCATCTAAGACAACTTGCCAGTACCATCTGCATAATTTAATAGTTCAGATTATTTCAAAAGCTCACCAGTGATCCAATAGTGCCACTGCTCTGATTACTGACTACACACAGACATCAGTACCTACACAGATCCTAGTGAAGACATCCATCTGAGATCTTGAAACCATTGGACAACCCTGGGAATTTTTAGAGAATGGTTAATTATCTCTCGAGGTGTTATTTCTTCTACTTCCTTTCTCATGTCACCAAATAATGTCACATTAACTATAAGGATGCAGTCTGTTTGCTCCACCAGGTCTTTTATCTGTAGTATTTTGAGGCATGGTAATTCTGCTGACTTTGCTCTGAATAATTTCTGTGAGCTCACTTAACACAGCCGTAATTCTCTCCCCATCTGACTGAGGAATGTTCTTAGACTCCGCTAATCATTCCAGGCTGCAGTTTTTCCAGTACATCAGCAACATGGCTGTAACGCTTGGTCCTGCTTCCTAATTTGAGTTTATCCTGGTATAAACAATGACCACCTTCCATGGAGTGGATTACATTATGGGGTTTAATGTTCAACTATCTCATTTGATTATATGTATATATGTGAAATACATACATATATAGATATGTATATTTATATATTCACAAGTAGTGTTGAAACCACATTTTAAGGGCAGTGATCTGAAGTTACTAAACAAATGAGTGGTAAACTTGGGACCAGATTCTCTGGTTTCCAAAATGTATTTTAATTAGATTCATAAAGTAATTCCTTGATTTAGCTAAAACCTTTGCTTATTAACATAAATCACTTTAAATTTATTAAGTATACTAATTTGAAACATTTTGATTACTAGTAATTTTTAGAAACCTACATCAAACCAGTTTAGTAAGAAATGGAAATTTATTGGTTCGCTTGTCTGCAGGAGGCATTGGGAAGTGGCTGAGCACAGGCACCCAGAAATCAGCAACTCTTTCCTTCCTGGGCACCTCTTTCTTTTTTTTTTTTTTTTGTATTAAATTCTTTTATTGGTACATTGTAGGTATACAACACAATTACATTCCTCATTGGGAATTGTACCTTTATATAATGCATCTTGGTTCTTATTTTTTCCCCATTCCTAGCCCTCCCTTCACCCCCTCCACCCTTCCCTATTTACAAAGACTTTATTTCCATTTTTTCCATTTCTCAGCATTTTTTCCTTTCCCTTCTTTCCTTTCCCCTGTGCCTCCCACTACCTCTACCCCTTTGGACCTTTTCTTCCTATTTTACATTATCAATTATTCATTCTAATCATTGGTACATTTCAGGTATACAATATAATGACATTCATCATTGGAAATTTGCACCTTTACATAGTCTCTCTTGGTTCTTGTTTTTCACCTTTGCCCAGCCCTCCCTTCAACCCCTCCAGCCCTCCCTATTTACAAAGATTTTGTTCCTATTTTTCCATTTTCTCATATCAATCCCATTCCCTTCTATCCTTTCCCTTAGCCCTCCCACTTCCTTCCCCTTTGCCCCTTTTCTTCCTATTTCACATTACCTATTATACATTTAGTCCTTATTTACACTTTCAGTTTCTCACACCAGAGAAACTATTCGGTATTCACACATGTGTGTCCTATTTATTTCACTTAAGAGTATCACCTCAATGTGCATCCACTTAGCTATAAATGTCTCTAATTTCTCATTTTTTATGGCTGAGTAGTACTCCATTTTATAAAAAAAAAACCCACATTTTCTTGATCCAGTCTCCAGTCGATGGGCATTTGGGCTGTTTCCAAGTTTTAGCTATTACAAACTGTGCTGCTATGAACATGGGCCCACATATATCACTGTGGTATGATTCTTTCAATTCTTTGGGAAGATCCCCAGCAGTGGAATAGCAGGGTCAAATGGGACTTCCAGTCCTAGTTCTTTGAGGTATCTCCATACTGATTTCCACAGTGCTTGCACCAGTCTAAACTCCCACCAGCAGTGAAGCAGGGTTCCTCTTTCCCCACAGCCCCGCCAGCATTGGTTATTGGTTGATTTCATGATAGCAGCCATTCTTTCTGGAGTGAGGTGGAATCTCAGCGTTGTTTTCATTTGCATCTCTCGAATGACCAGTGATGTTGAACATTTTTTCATGCATTTATTTGCTATTTCTACTTCTTTGTGTGAGAAATGTCTGTTCATTTCAGATGCCCACTTTTGGATTGGGTCTTTAAATTTGGGAGGTCTGATCTTTTTAAGTTCTTCATAGATTCTAGATAGTAGACCTTTGTCTGAGGAAGAGCAGGTGAAGATTTTTCCCCACATTGTGGGTTGTCTCTTCACACTGCTGGTGGTTTCTTTTGCTGCTGGGCACCTCTTTCTTTCCGTTCCTGGTCTTCCTGCACATCCGCTACATCCCCATGCCCACCCCCAACCCCTCCTTCATGAAATAGGAAACCAAGATCAAGGCAGGGTCCTCACCCGCTCCACATCACCTGGCCATCTCTGGGATCATCAGTTGTGTCAGAATGGGTGGGGCCCTATCACATTCAGCCTTCCTCCAACCCACCTCTGGCCTGGAGTCAGGAAGAGAGAAGCTTCCGAAAAGAAAAGGGCTGTCGTGCGTGCTTAGGAAGGCAGCGTGACCTGTCACGTGAGAGACTTTCGTGAGACGATTGCATTTCAAGTTCCTATCATATTGTCCCTAATTTTAGGAGATCCTCCTTGTATGATTATCAACTTACCTATTCACAGGGATGGATACATTTGCCAAGTCCCTAACTTGGATCAGAATTTGTGATTTGCTTAAGTTCTCCCACATTGCTTTGTGTCACACTGCCCCTAGCACGACACTCGGCACCTAGATGTTCAGCCACTATTTTTGGAAGCATAAGTACGTTTCACCATTTCTTACCTTCATCTCACTCCTTCCCTGTAGATGTTTAATGCTCGCTCACAGGCCTTCTACAAGTCTATAACGAAGTTTAGTGGCTTGTGAAATCAAGCATTCAACATTATTATCCCTGTAAAACAGTCTGTCAAGGTGGTAAGAATTCTGTGGTTCTCTGGGGAAGACCTTTCTGTCATCGAGCTGTTCAGCTACAGCAGTCCCAGCCCGTTTTCATCTCAGCTCTGCAGTTCCCAAGTGTCGTCAACTTCCCAGCATTGTGGATGGATGGCAAGGGGTGTGAATAACTGCAACAAAAGCCAGGAAGAAAGTCTCAGAAAGAACTCAGTCCATGAAGCAACAGAGATGAAGAACCATTTAAATCCTTGTTGGACTCCTAGAAAATACTCGTTGATCTAATGCATAATTCCCACTGCATTTCTATTTGTCCCTCCATTTCTCTTATTCATAACTAGTTCCGTGCTGCTTAGTAAATGTCTCCCGGGGTCAGACCTGCTCCTGGAGTGGATGCGGTTCCTCCTGAGCGCGCAGCCCTCGTGCGGGACTCTCAGCCCCAAGCTGAGCCCCAGCCACGCCGGAGGGGCTTGGCTCCCCTGCGTGCCCCTCCTTCCCAAGGTCTTATTTAATCCTGCCCATTGTTTTAGCTCTTTCTAAGGGAACTCTTATCTTTAGGCATGAAATCCAGTGACCCACAGGCAGCTCTTATCTTCCCTGAGAGTTGCTGGGCATGGGGACAGGGAGGGAGAGAGAGCTGCCCTGCCTGGGAAGGGTTCACTGGGTTGTGTTTTTCAGTAGATAAGGAATGTGTCTGTGGGAAGTGTCATAGGGCAGTCTGTAACTAATACATTCTTCTTTTGACTATGGGAATTGGGTTTTTTTTAAGTTTTTTTCCTATGTTTTAGAGACTGAAGAAGAGGAAGGAAGAGGAGGAGGGGAAACTGTAAAAGGAAATAAGAGAATAAATCTCTGAAATGAGAACAAGGAGAAATTTCAAATTCCATGTCACTGTTCTCCAGATTTCTCTCACCTCATGTCACCTCGCTGAGTGCCTGTGTGCTTCCTCCTCTTCCAGGTGGCTCTCATGAAGACTACATGGTGTACATTCCTCTTACCATTCTTCACTGCTGAAGACACAAGTGGAGTTCTGGAAAGGCACATAGAGGGGGAAACTGGTTAAATGAGAAGGAGTCACGGAACCAGTAAAACACTTACAAGGATATTCCAGGTTTTGGGCCCTGAGCATTCTCTCAGTCTGTTGGAGCCTGATCTAATAAGTCCACTTGGTTTTCCTCAGCCAGGCTTCTCCAAATAACCAAAAAAAACCAAAACAAAACAAAAAACAAACAGAAAACCAAATAAACACCTTTTAAACAGGTGGTTGTCAGGTGCATTGATGCAATCTTCAAGTTCCATTTTTTGAAGTCCATAGACATTTCTTTCCATGTACATAAAAAACATGTTTGGGTTCTTAAAGAGAGTACATCTTTATTGTCTTTATTTGAAAGAAGCACATATTGAAGTTGTGTAAGGATGAAAGCAGAACTGTATTGGAGCTGATGCTAAAGCAGTGTGAGGAGATCTTTTTTATTTTCAAATAAAAAGCAAAAACTCCTGAGACTCAGGAAAGATGTAATAACACGGTGCCTATAGCTGAGCCTCTCAGATCTTATCCCAGGGTTAAAGATATTAGTGAAAAGCTCACCTGGGCATCAGAAATCTCATTTTATTGGAAACTTTTGGAGGAGTTATAACTGGATGACTGGGACTATAGTTTAGCTACAGGCATCTAAATCTGGGAGAAGGACCAGGTGGGAAGATTGTATAGTATGCCTGCCCAAAATCTCATCATTAGATTTTTCTTAATATCTTCTTATTTTTGATAGTTGCTTAATTCCATCTGAGGCAGTCTTAAACTTCTGTCTAAAATGAACTGGCATCTCCAAGTACCTTGGCATCACTTTAAAATCTACTTATGTTAAGAATATCTGAATGTGAAAAACAGTGTATATGCAAACTTTGGGATCAGGCAAATTTACTGCAGGAAGTCTGGACTCATCTATCTATAGCATTTGGCAAATAACTAGCTGTCACTAAGAAAAGATAGTGAATGTTCAGATTAATCTACTTGAAGTCAGATTTATTATTTTTTTCCAGGCTGATGTGGAAATGAAGCAGTTCATATTTGGGCAATGAGAGAGAAGGGATGTGAATGGAGTGTTCCAGTGATTTAACTTAATTTCATATACTTTAAAATTTACATTGAACATTAGAGAATTCTTCAAGCAAATACTGGCTATTAGTCTGTTATTTAACATTAGCTCCAATGTGCTTACGTCTTCAAACTAGATTGTGGTTAGACCAGACATAAAATAAAGTGGCCATTCTTTATTAATAAGTTCTAATAGCCAGTCCGCAGTTCTTCTGTTTTTTAGGGCATGAATAACCGAATATTAATGCTCAGCTTTGCTGACTGAGCTTTGCGGATCAGGAGTCTACGGGCTCTGAGGTATTGAAGTAGGGTAACTTGGAGACATTGGATACAGAGCTTGTGAAAATGCCATAGGCTGAACCCGTGCTAGAATTTGCTTCCCTGTGTCTGAAATCTACCTGTAATGAACAGCTTGCGCCTTTCCATTTTCCTACACTGTATCCTTTCTTTTTCTGTCCTTCCTATCAGAAGCCCGATTTGTTTAGATATCTCTTTCTTCCCCCTGAGGTTGTGTGTTTCAGGGGAAGAAATCCAATCCGAGCCTAGGGGCGGGCCTGGCTGGCAGAAGCGTGGGTATCATCCCCTCGCTAACATTTGGTTTGGTGATGGGCATCTGACACAGCTTTGACCAGTGATCTAGAGGCAGAGCCTGCTGGCTGTGGGCAGAAGAGGTATTCTAGGTGAGACAGCCGCAATGTCTGGATTTGCTGCAGCCCTGTTGCTACCAGCCTGAGCATAAGGCCCAGCAGGTTTGAAAGGAACCTGGCTTCTCGATGACCATGCTGAGCCACCGAATCACTACTTCTAGACTTTTCTCTTTGTGAGGTAATAAATTTCCCTATTGTTAACACCACTGGGTATCTTTACTGCCAGCCAAATGGACCATAACTGATAAAATGGTCCAAGGGGATTTGGAGCCTGGGTTGATTCAGTGCTGAAATAGCTTTTAAGTGCCGGAACTTAAAATAACATAGGATTTAACTGTTCTGTCAAAGATGAAAGCTGTATAAGACAGGTAAGTTGAGTCTGTGCCACTTTAGTGTAAGCATCAAAGCGAATCTGTGCGATTTGGAGTGATCCAACAAACTTCAGTGTCACTTCTTAAATTGGGCTGAAAGAACCTCTATTTCTCAGGAATGCTTTCAGGATAAATTCCATTATATAGTTTAAAAGTACTTGTAGAAGAAAGATATGTCATGAATTCAAATGATAGCCTTCCTGACATGTCATTAAATCCACATGGGAATAAAAGCTTCTAACATTTCTATCCTCCTGCGTCTACAGAAGAATCAAGCTGGTACGCTATTGCAATTTCAGTGGTACCAAAGGAAAAATTATTTAAGGGTGTCATAGAGAAAATCATTTCAGAGATTTTTTTCCCAGGTCCATTTCCATTTCACTAGGACCAAACATCCACACATAAGCAACACGCAAAGCATGTAGAACTACACTTGACACCTTAGCATAGTACTTATTCTGTGACATGCAAAAATCAGCAGAAGGGTTTTTCAAAGCCAATGTGAAGATGTTATGATTCAGTTATTTTAAGAGGAGAACCATACCATTCTGTGGGTAAAAGTCCTAAAACTGAAACATGCTAAATTTTCTTGAGCAAAAGAATGTGTAACTATAATGGAATGTTATGTAGTGAGAAAAATTAACAAACCTGGTGTTCATGCATTCACATAAATGGATCACACATATGGAACAACAGAAAAGGCGTGTTATAGAAGCATGTACATGATACGATTATGTTAATGTAAATAGAGAATAATATAAAATGAGATTATCCTTTGAGATCTGCATGTTGATAGCAAGTATAAAGAAACTCACGCTGTCAATAATAACTGCATTCAGGATGAGTGTGTCTTTAGGTATTAGGAAAAAGAATGTGGTCACAGGGAGAAGCATAAGTTATAACATTTTATTTCCCAAAATGAATAATGAATAGATGAGTCTTTGCTCTGTTATTTTTGTAGGTTATTTTTCCACCTGAAATTTTGAAATATTTTAAAAACAAAAAATAGAAATCTCAGTTCTCTCTCCTTGATGGATGATACAGTAGTGCCAACACTCTCTTCACCATGTGAGCATGACAGACTCAATGTGGACAAAGAAACTTTCAGGGGGTTGCCCATTCACTGCATTGTTCTCTATGTTTGTGGAAGTTCCTGACACTGGTATAAGAGCTAGACAAACGTGAGTATGACCACAGTCTCTGGCTGTGTACTTACTGTTTTTCTTCTGATGCACTGACATGTCCATCTCTAGTGCACTAGATGGTACTCTAGCAAGCAGGGTACGCTGCCTGGGTACTCTTCCTCTTGCAAGGTAACTGAGATGATTCATTTTGTGGGTTAACTTATCAGAGGGTGCTCAGATACCTGGCTAAACATTATCTCTGGGTTTCTGGGTGTGCCTGCAATGAATCCTCTAGAAGAGATTAGCATCTGAGTGGGGGGACTGAGCAAAGTAGATGTCCCTCCACAGTGAGGGTCGGTAGCAACCAACCTACTGAGGGCCCCAAATGACCTCATTATTCCCTCACAGTCTCTCCCCAGCCCCCCAAGCTAAGAGTCTTGTCCTCTACTCTTGGACTAGAACTTCATCACTGGATTTCTGCCTTGAAATGCCTTCTCAGCTTCTGTAACCCTGCTAGTAGATTCCTTATAGCAAATCATAAGTATATATATGGTACTCTAGAGAACCCTGGGTGACTAAAATAGTTTTAGCTTCTGTTACTTTGGCCTATTGTCCCACAGCTATGTTGCAGTAACTTGTCACTACATAGCTCTCCTTCGTGGCACTTAATGCAGTTATATTCATATTATTGGTATGATTATTTGATCAATGTCTGTCTTCAAGTCAGGACTACAAGCTCCCAAACAGCAGCAAATATCAGTGTTACTCCCTCTGGTATTCCCAGAGCTTAGCAAAGTGTCTGTCAAGTGTTCAATAGCTACTGGTTAAATAGACTGAATAGAATAAAATAGGATCACATCCCTTTTCGTCTTCACCACAGCCTATTGACATCATGACCATCTCACATCTCCCCTGTGATGTAAAAAGGTCATTTACTGTCTTTCTTTCCATCAAATCTTTCTGTTTTAATCACTATTTAACTATTTCATTTTGTTTCCCCAACTTAAAACCTGACTCGGGTACAGGTGATGTCAGGAAGGATGAAGAAGGGAATGAAGAAATGAGACAATACGTGGGAAATGCTAGAGAAGGAACGCGCTGGCTGGCTGGCCTTCATCCCCTGCTGTAACCCAAGGGAGAGGACTGGGTGAGGAACTGGGAACAAAGCATCCAGGAGGAAGGGTTGGTTAGGTCAGCAGCCAGCACCTCATGGCGTGGCACAGTGTGCCGAGCTGGACTATGGAGTCCGTAGCCACACACCTTTTGGGTGCAAGTTAGAGTTGTGCACCTACCACTGCACCTGGGCCATACGTAACGGAAAACCTCACCTGGGAAAGCTTAAAAAATAGGGAAACTTAGGAGCATAACTAGAAAGTCAAGGTAGGATCGCCTTCAGGACAGCCTCATCCAGAAGCTCTGTCTTTTTTCCTATTTCCCTCCCTGGAAAAGTCCCTGTCCCTTCCTTTGTCTGCTTTCTTTGTCCCCAGCCTGGCTGTCCTGTCAGGGACTCTGCACATCACCTTCCCAATAACAGCCTTCTTACATTTTCTGAAAAGTTTAGATTTCGTCAGGTATTTATTTTTCTACCTATTCAAGGAAGACAGATCCTTTAAAACTTAAAGGAAAATATTAGTTGAACCAAACATGGAATCCTGTGCTTCCCAGAAATTGGTTTTGTCATAGGCATATAATACAACCATGGTTAATGAGAAATAAAGGGAATCTCCTGAGACCTGTTTTGGGGGATTTGTTTGTTTGTTTGTTTGTTTGTTTTGGTACCAGTGGCTGAACCAAGGTCTTTTGCACTGAGCTCTGGGAGATACTGGAGAAGTTTTCTCTAGAATGAAAGCAGATGCTCAGGAGGAAATGCCCTACATCTCTGAGAAGATGCTGTCGCATCTACCTGTGACACTTGGAACTGTGGGATCAAGTCATTCTGCCAAGCACAGAGGAGAAGACAGAAAACTACGGCACAGTTATGACATTGCTGCCCTATAAAATAAACCCCAAACCATCTGCTTACCTTCAAAGCTTTTCTTTGTGAAATAAATTCTCCCGCATGTATAAGCTCTTAGCTAGGTAACATTATTTGCTCCCCCAAATGATCCTGATACCATGACAAAAGTCTTTCGGTGCAAAATTTGTATCTGCAAATCACTCTGTTCAGAGAAAGAGAGGAAAGTTCCTATTAGGGCCGTCTCTTCCAAGCAAGGAGACTCTTTTGATGGGACCTAATCAAGCTTCCTCTTGGTGCCTCATTGGCTTGACTAGGTATTTCCCATTCTTGAAGCAATCTCTATGTTTAAAGGACTGTCATCTGCCGGTTGTCATAGGCCCCGAACCAATTACTATGTTGGTTGGTAGTGGAGACCGGGCTGGAGTGCAATGGAGTACACTGGAATAATGGTAGGAAAAGGGCGGTGAAGTGGGCAGTGGGTAGTAGTAACCAACAATGTCTCATCTCCAGACCACTTGCCAAAGGCATCTATAAAATGAGGACCGTATTTGTGCCACCTTCTCATAATTGTTGTGTGTCTTCAATGAGATAGCTCTCTGGTGTTAAGTGAAGTGCTCCACACATTTTCGTCATTGTCCTCCCTGATGACATTCAGGAATTCTAACCCTTTGCGCAGTCCTTTGGTATCTGCTGGTGTTCAAATAGCCCATATTTTTAGCCCACATGGTAGCTCAGAAAAAATATACATTTTCGGGCATGGGAGATTATCCCTAGGACCTTCATGATAGGCTACATCCTCATCCCTTTTTTAACTTTTATTTTAAAAAGACAGGGTCTTGCTAAGTTGCTAAATTGACCAGGCTGGGCTTGAACTTTCAATCCCCCTGTCTCAGCCTCCCACAGTGCTGGATTTATAGATGTGTCCCACCATGCCCAGCTATAGGTTAGCAATTTTAATAATAAGGAATGGAGGGTCTTTAATTGTGTGTTTCATAAGAAAAAGGAGGTTTAAATAAAGGACATAGATAATAGGAAAGTTATGGCTCTCTTTTAATTTGTGTTCTTGCTTTAACAATGTTAATTCTCCTTGAAGCATTGCAAATATCTCTTGTTGAATATGAGAACAACTACAAAGAAAATTAGGAAAATAAAGCAAATCAATGTGTTTGGGAACATATCATCCTTGCCACAGATATCTTCGATACAAGGAGCTGAAAAAAGAACCTAGTTGATTTGATTATCATTTTGAGCTATGTCATATGGATTAGTGATTCTCTTTGTTAGGTGGCCCTCGGGTACAAAATCAGGTATAGGGGATTGAATTACATTATCCTCATACCTGGCAAATTCTATGGGATTATAAATACAGGAGTAGGCATGACAATCATTGTGAAGCTTTCCTAGGCATAAATTTCAAATGGTGGTCACTATTCCTTCAACTCCTTCTGAGGATGCTTCTCATTGGCTATCACTCAGCCATTCCCTCACCACCAACAGGCCTACTTCTTCCTTGCTGAAGGAGCGGATTTCCTCCAGGAGATGGAAACTGGAAATTCCAGTGTTTTCCCAGCCCAGGCTACAGCTACAGTACGTGCATATGATCCTAAAGTGGGCAATGGCACCTGAGCTCTGTAGCCAAGGTCTAAGAAAAATTTCCTTCCTAATGCACACACACACACACACACACACACACACACACCTTCTCTTTTTTCTTACTAGAATTTGTTATATTTGAGTACAGCACCTACACCTGCAATAGCTATTGTATAACCCCAAAGAGTGAAGGCTGATGATATGCTGAATTCTGAACAAAAAATATGGGAAAAATGACTCCTAGGCATTGTTGAGCCTCTGTGTCAACCTTAGGACTGCCTCGCCTCTGGGCTTTTGTTATGTAATTAATTAAATATCTTTGTTTTATTATCAATGATATTTTTAATATGACATTTTGCTCCTTGAAGCCAACTTCCTTCCCTGTCTTTACAATCTACTTATACCATTCTACTTCATGCTATGCACTGGTATGTGATTCAGGCTCCTAGGCTGTTCCACCCCAGAGTTTGAGTCCATTGTTTCTGCTTTCCCAGACACAACTTTGGTCCATGGTTCCAGCAATGTTAGCTGAGCACTAGTGATGTTTGGGTTTCGTGTTGTTGGCTGGAGATGAACAGATGTATAAGACAGAGGCCTCATCTTTGAGATTTCTCTGCATTGGAAGAAACCGTACCCCAAATAAACCAACTCAAACTAATATGCCAAGCATGTGATGGAGTTATACAGCAGGGAATATGGGGCCAGCAGACCTCAATGATCTCCTTCTGCCTTTTCCGCTCGTAACCCTTGTGTAGGCAGTTGTTACTGGTGAAAGTTGATAAACAGACACCTGTAAGGTCATTCCACATCAGTGAGTCCTTCACTGCTATTTGGAAATCTTTTCATGTCTAGAAGAGTGTTTATTTCATTGTTTTGAATAGTTGTGGAAACCCTTTTCCATTCCTTAAGCCTTGGCCACATCGCTGTCCTTCACCTTAACAAAAGGCCTTCACATTCCTCTGCCACTCCCTTGTTTGTCCTCTGCCCTTGTCAAAGTGCTTTTTTCGCCTACTAAAGATTCATCTTTCCTCCCACCTCTGTACCATTCCTTCAACAAACATTTCTTGACCATCTACTACGTGTGAAGTATTGGAAATAGCGAGGCGAAAAAGATGTATCTTTCAGCTTCAGACAGTTGGTATTTGTTTCCAACACCCACCCTTGATCTGACACCCAGGAAGTGCATGCCTTGAATCTCCTGTTTCGCCTGCACGAGTTCAGTCTCTTTCTTTCCACTAGCCTCTTCCCCAGAGTCATGCTCCGGTTTCCTTTCCTCCTTTTCCTTGACCGTGCTCCCTAACGTCCTCTCTGAATCCTCCTCCTTTGATGCGGATCTGTGCCCGTCAGCTTCCCCCATCCCCATTCCTCCCACCACAGCCCTTCTCATGCTGTCGTCATCACATCGTGCCTGGCCTGGGAGTTTTCTCTTCAACGTCTTCTCACCTCCAGTAGCCCTTTCTGCTCCATCCTCTGCTTAAAGCGTCTGTCTGACCATGTCATTGTCTGCTCAGTCTTCAGTGGATTGCGATTCCTTAATTCTGTAATAAAACCAGTCAGCTCAGACTTATTTTCTGAGTCTTCTACTACGTGGCTCTCAACTGTCCTTGCAAACGTGCTGCACTTTTCTCCGGTTGGGCACTATTCTGGACGTCTACCCTCCTTCCTCCTTCTCTGCATTTTAAACTCCATTCACTTATTCTTGTAATTCACTTATGTCCCAATGGTTAAAAAATCCTGATTCTTTACTCTCTGAGGTGCATGGCTTGGCTAAGAGTGGAAAGGTGGGAAATCCCCGCCTTCTGGCAGGATAGTGGAGGTACTATTTGAGTTAGAAAAAATTTCAGTGCCTTTCATATCTAATAGTATGTACAGCCCTGCATAGGGAAAGCCAGCTATGAGGAGCTGTAGGGAAGGAAGAAGATGGTAGAGGGAAGGTTGAGAATGATGAGTTAGAATTGGGCGTTTCACCTGATAAACCCCAGATTTATAAACAATATCACTTGAAGTTCCATTTGTGTTAAATTTGCATTGAGTTCTAAATTAAGAACCATATAGGTGTGGGAGTAGTGGCACACACATATAATTCCAGCACTCTGGGAGGCCAAAGCAGGAGGGTGTCAAGTTTGAGCCCATTTGAGGGAACTTATCAGCCTAGTGAGATCCTGTCTCAAAATTTTAAAAAATGAAAAAAGGTTGGGGTATAGGTTAGTGTGAAGGCCCTGGGTGCAATCCCCAGTACAGAAAAAAAGAAAAAAGAATCACACACTTCTCTGATGTGACCCACATTATATCTCACTGTGCTGTTTACATTGGCTAAAGGTGATCAATTGCAGCTGCTCTTGAAGTCTTTGGAAAGGCGTATGTGTAGTATAAGCACTTGCAAGTCATCTATTGGATATTTACTGCGATATTATGGAAAGTTTAGTAGGAGGAGGTGTGAATAAGTGGAGAGACTAATTTTCTTATGTAGACTACTGCAGCCCAGTTTCCTTTATTTTCTAGCAATCTGAAGTTTGGCCTACGTGGGAATTGATAAGTTTATAATTTTAAGGCTAAAGATATTTTTTCAAAAGGTTTCTTTATTTAAAAAAAAATATATATATATCATCAGAATTTTGAAAATACAGAGAATACAAAATTAAGTTATCACCAACACCACAAATACTCATATCTTAGAAAATCTTTAGTAAGTATGAATGTTTATATATGCATACATATCTTTAATACATCTATGTGTATGGATTTGCACACATAGCTCATAAAGTATGTTAAAACAGTTTGGGTTTTATTTATATTCAGTTAGTTTAGCCAGATTTCATCTTTTCTTGCTAGATATGTATTAAGTTTTCATAAAGATGAGATTTTTTTTCAGAATAAATTTATATGAAGTTTGTACAGTTGTTTTAATCTGCATGACCAAGTCATGTCTTTTAGGCAAAAGCATTAAACCTAAGAATTTTTCTTGCAGTGGGGTTTCATTTTAGTTGATAGCTCTTGTTTTTACTTAGTATAGCTACCTGGTTTTAAAAAGAATATTATGGCTGTGGTTTTGCCTTGCTTTATTTGATGTTAGATTGGAAAATAACTTGCCAGGAGCCATCCTAAACTCACATTGAAATCATTTCCTCGCCTGGTGACTTTTATGTCAGAAGAGTTCTGTGAACTCTATCCTATCTACTCCCTAGTGCGATGTTACCGAGATGTCTAGGGAGCTCCTGTAAACGCACATTTATGAGCATCAGGATGGTAAATTGGTTGTGGAGAATTCCCTTTATACAGACAGAGGAAATAGTTCCTAAGAATATATGCATTCTAAGTCTAACACAGCCAAAGAGATGGAACCCCAAACCCCTAGTTTGTGCAAATGCATAATTATCTGTGAAACTAGATCTCTCCTCTCTCTCCTCTCCTCTCCTCTCCGCCCCCCCCCCCCTTCTCGTCTGTAAGAGTCAAGATCCAGAGCTCGGGCCCTATCACCTGCAGGTAATTAACTGGGATTTCAGGGAGCACCTGGACATCTTTCTAGACATCAGTCTCTGTTATGCAGAACAAATAAGGTTTTGCAGCCTGAAAACAACCCCCAACTAACCTCATTGAAACAGCAGTAGCACACACAGCAGCTTTGCTTTGATTAAAAATTAATGGTGATGTGGGCACTGGGAATTAATTATGAGCTGTGAAATCTATGTCTGATACGTTTAAGAAAAAATGAAGACTATGACTGTTCAAAATAGACTCTTTTCAATGCATTTCAGATGTTTGTGTCATTCAAAAAAGATTTAATTAAATTTGATAGCCTTCTTTTTGCTCTTTTTATTAAAGAACTCACAGGGCTAACTGCTTGTTTTGCTCTTCTATGATTAAAAGAAAAAACTCAAATAGTATTTCTTTCAAAATAATTCTTTCTAGCAAAACTGGCAATTCACTCTTAATTTTACTGGTAATTTGGGTACAAGAATGTTTATGTCTTATTGAAAGCTTAGAACAATGATAATGAAATCAGAAGAGATTTGTTGTTTACTGCTCGCTGTTACTTGTTTGATATTTGTTTCTGTTCATTATTTGAATTACATGAAAGATGTTTTGCATGAAATATTTTAGTATGAAGGAACAGATGCTTGGGAAGATAGAAAACAATCCTTTTGCCTAGGGATTTTTTGTCTCCCATTTTTCATGATTTGGTATTTGGTGCTTTTCCAAGGTATTCTGGGTACTTAATGAGGTCTGCTAAGGATGAGATGCCAGGCTCAAAGAAAGCGCTACTTTTTACAAATGGCTTCTTGCAGGGTTTGCCCTCAAGATTTTACTGCCCTGTGTTTCCAAAGGCAAACTTTAAAGTACAATTCTTTTTTTTTTTTTTTAAGTACAATTCTTATTCGTGAAATATCTGTGAGGCCCTTTTTCCTCTGTGCTTCCTCCCTTCGTTCCTTCCTTCTCATCTGTTTATTCATTCAATTATTTCTTTTTCCTCCAGTCTGGTTACCTTAGGTGCTACTGCACTTGCTTCTCTGCAGGAGGGGACAACACAAATAAAGCCCCGAGCTCTGGTTTAGGTCTTATAACAACCCTATGGGTTACAGTTATTATTATTTCCTTTTAAGAATCAAGGCAGGGAGATGTTAAGTTCTTGTTTGCCCAAGGTTAGGAATCAAGTACCTAAATGATAAGTCAGGGTCTTTTTCCTGCCTCCCTTGGAGCTAGCTCTCTCCCTGTGTGTCAGAGCCACCTCAGAACCACAGCTATTGATTTCCATAACATAAATGCATTCTCTATTTACATCTGAAGATAGAAAAATATGAGGAAGAGGAAGAATGATTTTAAAATTGAAGCATGATTTAAAATTTCAACTAAAATTCAGAAGAATCCATGATGATAAAACGTTCAGGAAGTTAATGAATAAGTAGCATTTATTGAGTACTATTATATCTAAGAAATATTTATATTTACTGACTTCAACTTTTATACTAGTCCTCCAAGGGCTGCCCCAACTCCATTGGGAAAATTGTGGCTTAGTTTAGAAAGGTTAAAATCACAGTTCTAATAAGAGGTTGGGGATTTGAAGCCAGGTGTCTGATTTAGGTTCTTTACCTCGTGATCTTGGGAGGATGAAGTCATGGCGAGCAATTTAGTGTGGCAGGGTGGAAGCAGCCAGGCAGTCTTTTATATATTCTCTTCCTGAGTGATGGAGACATATAGGTTCTGCGTCAAGTCCACAAGCTGCAGTGACAGGGCACACACAAACCCTTCCCTCACAGAGCCTCTCTCTGATCCTTCTAACACTGAAATCAAAACTTTTTTTAGCCTGCCGCCTAGGAGCCTATTTCTTACATGCTTATCTATTTTGAAGACCAGTGGTACAGAGTAGGGTCATATTTTTGAAAATGTTAATTAGGAGATCAGTTTTCTACTTTCATTAGGGACAAGCGCTCTTTGCGAGGAAAGAGGAGAAGCTTTAGTGTTTCGTGAAGCGCTGACCTGCGCTAATCGAGAAACTTTAGTGTTTCGTGAAGCGCTGAGCTGCACTAATCACATCCCCCGGGGAAGAAGTTCAGCTGTGGTGTAGAGGCTGCAAGTTCAAGTGTTCGGAACCCTCTCATAGAAAAGTCTCTCCGAAGTTGCCATGGTGACACTTTATTCACAAAGCTAAAAGAGTTGAGAAAGTGAACTAGATAAATAATCAAAACAAGAGACAATGTTTGCCAAGTGCCCACTGTGTGCTGTGTACCTTGCCACATGCCCACATATATAATTTACTGTCTCCCTCACCGCAGCCCTAAAAGGTGATGGTAATATGTCCACAGTGAAAGGGAAGAATGAGGATTTGAACCTAATAGTTTACAATCCAGACTGATCAAATGGATTTACCAATGGCTCATGTGTACCTTTATTTTCCTCATGTGATACAGTGTAGTATTCATTTCACCTAATGCCAAGCACAATTTTACTCCAAACCTTCTAAAGTGTCATAATTATTTGTTGTTGTCACAAACCATTGATTTAGCACCTACCATGTGCCTGACCTCACACTGAGTAGCCAACACCCACCGTGTTTGGCAGGTGCTAAAGTAAGGTTTATCTTGCCAGTTTTCTTTCTTTTTTTTTTTTTTTAAATTCAAGTCCCTGCAATGTTGTATCTCTTCATAATCTTTCCGCAGAAAATTACAAGCTGGCTGCAGAATACCAATGAGTCATTCCTTTCTGCTCTTTTGTGTAAAACCTAAGTCAGGTTATAGAAGGGACCAATTTCATAAACCCAAGTTAGGTGAGGCAGCATAGAAACATGTGGGAATCATTCAGGGTTTGTTTTTACAGCTTTCTAACATCCATGTGCAAACTCCAATGTGCCTTGCTTTACTTTTGTTTTTTTTTCTGATGCATGAGGAGTGAGGTCACCAAAAGCAAGGCTCCATGAGGGCTCTGTGCAAGGCTCTAGTTATGGTGGTGATGGGCAGTTGCAAATGAGGAAGCAAGGCCCAAGGGCCTGTCCTGCCTCTCCCTGCAGCAGCCTGTGCGTCGACCCCGAGCTGTCTGTCTTCAGGCTGTTCCTTGTGGCTTCTGTGTGCTGATCTGTGTGTCATTCCCAACTCTGACGGCCAGTGCTTCACTGTTGGACACCCTGCTGCCTCTCCCTGTGATTACAGGGCCACTTGCAGGCAGACAGGGACAAAAAAAGCCCTCTTGCTTCTCTGTAGAGGGAATGTTTTACATGAGAAATAATCCAGCTGAGTCTGTGGCCCCAACTTTGAATAGGAATGAAGCGGCCTGTGGTTTAGCAGGGGGTCAGGTCAGAACTGTGCGGGGGGGCTCTCAGGAGAACAGCGCATTCACATGGGAGCTGGGGAACACCCCAAACTTGGGGTAGACGCCTTGTGGCTTAGTACAGTTGGGTGTTGATCCTAGAGTCACACTCACAGTCAAGTTGTGGTGTTGCTACTCACTAGCACCTCTTTTGAGTTCAATTTCCCATTTCATGAACTGAAAAAGTGAAGCACAGGCACAGTGTTTAACGTATGGCCTGACACAAGCTGAGCATTCGGTGAGTGCTATTTATTATTTTTGTCGTTTTTGTCTTTATTTCATCCAAAAGTAAGCAGCCCACTCACTTGTGGATTTTCTTTTCATTTTTTAATTAGTACATATTGGCAATGCATAATGTTTACATTTATTGTGGGAAATTGATGTGTGTACATAACTCATCTTCATCCTTTTGTTCCCAGCTCCTTCCATATCTGGGTCCCCTTCCCTTTTGCAAGAGATCCATCTCCCTATTTCCTATTATCTGTCTTTTATTTTGATCTTTATTTATACTTTGGGTTTCTCATGTATGAGAAATCGTGTGACATGTAAGCTTGTGTGTCTGATTTATTTCAGTTAACATTATGGTCTCAAGGTGTATCCATTTTCCTACAAATGACTCAAATGTATCTTTCTTATAAAGAAGTAGAATAGTACTCTATGGTGTGTAAATATCACACACTCTTTATCCATTCCTCTGTTGATGGACAAGATTTAGCTATTAGGATTGAGCTGCTGTACACAAGGGAACACAAGAATTTCACGGATTACTGCAATACGATGATGACTTTAACTCTTTCGGGAAGATACCTAGAAATGGAATAGCTGGGTCAAATGGGATTTCTAGTTTTAGTTTTTTGAGAAATGTTCATACTGATTTCCATAGAGGCTGTGCTCGTTTACATTCCCACCACCACTTCTGGTCTTCTATCTTCCACAGAAGCACAGTTCCCAGTCATCTGAACTCCATGCCAATCGCCTTCCCCGACGGTGGTTCTTCTAGTGGAGTGGGCACGACTGTGCTTTGTAGAGGCCTCCAGCTGGCGGAGGACTTCCCAGCAGAGCCTCCACCCATCCTCCTTTTCCCCATCTCAGCGTCTTTCTCCCCCATCTTCCATACCTTTATTCCCTTCTGACAGCTTGATCTATCCATTCCAGAGAGAAGTACTTTTTAAAAACTTGTACTATGACAGTGGATTTTAAGATTTTTCTTTGTCGGGCCGGGGATTTAGCTCAGTGGTTTTGCCGCCTGCTGCGCAAGCACAAGGACCTGAGCTCAATCACCGGTACCAAAAAAAAAAAAAAAAATTCTCTTTGTCATTTTGCCAGATTTACTTAAAATGCTTTCTGCTTGTATTGTTAGAAGGATATAAATTCATACTTGCCTTACTCTTGTGATTGGCTTCTGATCATTATATAAAGTCCCTTCTAAACCCCAATACTACTTTCTGATTTAAGCTTTCTTTTGTCTGAAATTAATATTGAAGCATCAGTTTTTCTTTTTATGTATTATGAAGTATTTATTTCTCAGCCATAAAAAGGAAGGAACCAGTGATACTCAGAACATGGATGATTCTCAAAAAACACTAAGCAGAGTGAAAGAAGCCAGATGTAAAGATTACATGAAATATAATTCCATTTAAAAAAACTCTAGAAAAAGAATCTAATTTACAATGACAAAAAGCAGATCAGTGTTTACGGGGGCCAAGTGGGATGGGGAAATTGACTGGGAATGGAAGAGGAAGGCCTTGAGAGTGATGAAAATGTTCTGTACCTTGCCTGTAGTAGTAGTTACAGGTTGTATTTATTTGTCAAAACTCAGTAAATGGTACTGTTAAAATTGATGTGCCTGATTGTATGCAAAACATGTTTCTCTAACAAAATTTATGATGGGTTCTTGAAACATGAGTGGATATTGCTCTTTCTTAAATGATGACTCAGTAACACAGATTTTTAGGTAAATAATATTTAACAGATATTATTATTATTATTACTATCATCATTATTTTGTGGTACCAGGAATTTAATCCAGTGCCTTTGCACTGAGCTATGTCCCTAGCACTTTAATTTTTTTTTTTTTTTTGAGACTGGATTTCAATAAGTAGCTAAGCTGCCCTTGGTAGACTTGAACTTGCAATTCTCCTGCCTCAGCCTTCCAGAATACTGGGATTTCTATTATCTTTCTGCTGTTGCTGGTGAGAAGTCAGTCAAGCAGTCTAATGAATGAGCATTATTTTCCTCCTCTATTAGCTTTGAAGATAAATGTTTTATTTTAGATATTGTGCATTTCCCCTAAGATATGCCTAGTTATGGATTTAAAAGTTAATCCTGCTGAAGATTTGCTGTGATTCATAAATCTAATGACTTCTTTCTTCAGAAAGTTCTCAATTATCATCTCTTTGGATATTGTTTCTTCTTCCTTCTCTCCACATCTTCCTTTTATGAATTTCTATTATGTGTATGTTAGACTCTTTTTTTTTCTTTCCTTTGGTACTGGGGATCGAACTCAGGACTTTGCACTTATGAGACAGGTTCAGGCACCACTGGGCTAAATTCCTAGCCCCTGTTAAACTCTTATTTTAACCTTTTAGTTTCTTAACATCCTTTTAATATTTCATACTTTCTATACCTTTTTTGTGCTATATTCATGCTGAAATTGTTTCCTTAAGTCTATCTTACAAACAGTTTCTTAATTCTATTTCCACTGATTTGGGAATTTTAATTAATCTGCCTCTTCCCGCTGCATTTTCAATGTCATACTTTTCAAACACTCCTATTTGCTTTCTGTATTGTCCAGCTCTTCCCTTATGACTCCACTTCCCACCATTAGTTCTTTGTGCATTTTAAATGTGTTTCTTTCTAAGTTTCTTTCATTTTCCTGGATTATTCCAGGTCATAGAGTTCAATGCTGTTTTTGTATGTGGCTTGTGATTCTGATCACAAGCTCATTTGCAGTAAGGTTTGTTTACCATGTGACTCCCAGAAGGGCTGAGCTACGGAAGTGGTTTTGAATTTGTCTCTGCCAAGGCCCTAGAAGTTTCCAGCCTGTTACGTGAAACTGCAACAGCCGATTGTATGTCCAGAGCAGGCCACCTTCCTCCCCTCCCAAAGGCTGTCAAGGGGTGGGTTCATTTCCTCTTCCCCTGATTCTGGGTTGCCTGTGACTAATGTTGACCTATAGAAGATGCTAAGAATAATACTGTGTGACTCCCAAGACCGACCTTGTGAGGTTCTCAACCTTTGCCCTCACCCCTAGGAACTCTCCCTCTCGGAGTCCAGCCATGGTGTTGAAAGATTGGCCACTCTGAGCTCACCATGCTGTGACAAAGCCCACACTTTACAAAGGGGAAAAGAAGCCCAGAGGAGGAGAGCCAATGCAGGGAAACATGCAAGGATAGATTTCTGGGTCCTTTCAGCCTCTCTCAGCCCAGCTGAGCTGAGTGTGAGGGAGTGAATGTTCCCAGCTGCCAACAAACAGAAGAACCAACCAGCCAAGGTTGGCTTGACTTTCTGACAGATCGTGAGCAAATAATTGGAACACACCATACAGCCTTGGGATTCAGATTCATACAGCTGACACTTTCCATTCCAAGTGTAGGCCAGCAGCTAGCTCTCCTATCACTCCCTTAGTCTAGGGGGTGCCGCCCTTTCACTCCATCTGTCTCGGGGGCCATCTGTGTCACATCAGCTTACTTCAAAGATTGGAAAAGCAACTTCACTCAGCAGGACCCAGGCTAATCCTTAACCTCTCTGGCACAATTTTCTGTCACCATCATGAGGAAAAAAATAAATAATTGTGTCTCCTCTCATCACAGCTCACTGCTCACAAACAATAATGTTTTCTAATTTGCTATGAAGTGAAGGTTCTGTTTTTTAAATTCAAGATAGTGTTATCCAGTGACAATCCCTTTATTCCTATTTATTTTTCATTGCATATCTGTCTCAGTAAGACTGAGCCCCTTCCTCTTTTTTTTTTTCTTTCTGTACTAGGGATGGAACTCAGGACCTTGTGCTCGTGAGGCAGACACGTGCCACTGAGCTAAATCCCGGGCCCCGCCCCTTCCTCTTTTTGCATGTATTTCTGTCCCCATGCTCCATCCCAACTTCTGCTCTCATTGTTCTCTTTGTATGAAAAATCCAACCCTCTGGAGCTTACATGTACATAGAACCTACCTATCAGGCCTGCCTAAAGTGCTTCCTCTTCCATGAAGTCTTTTGATAGCTCAAGCTATTATCTATGTATCTCATCTATAGGTGTCCTGTGACATCTATATTCTTGTGACTATAAAACATAGTGGTTGAGAGCAGAAGTTGACAAATGACAGCCCACAAGACAAGTCCAGCCCAGTGTCTGTTTTAGGGAATAAAGTTTTACTGGAAAATAGTCACATTCACTCACTGATCTATTGCCTGTGGTAATTTTCCCATGATAGTGGCAGACTTGATTATATGTGACAGAGACCGTATGGCTTGCACAGGCTAAAATATTTGGTATCTGGCCCTTCACAGGGAAAGTTTGCTAATCCCTGGTTTAGAGCATGAGAGTTGGACTTTGCAATCACCCCGTAAATTTTACCAACAGCGTGATCCTCAGCTTGCTGTGAAGGCCAAGTGATAATAAGTGAATATAAATGGCATATTTTGGAACCTTTAAAGCCTGAATATAAAATATGACCATTGCAGTTACTTTTGCCCAAACTTAAAGCATATTATGGTTTGCCTCTAACTGAATAAGCAGTATTCAAAGAGAAATGGAAACAAATTAGAAGATGTGTGACAAGGTGTTAGGTATTGCATGATTTTTTATAATGGTGCATAGATAGGTATGTACGGGTGAGGCGGCCTGGACACGAAGTTTAGTAAGCCAATACCTGGCTCAAGCTTAGAGAGAGAATTGTCCCTCTTGCAGCTCTCACGTGGACACGGTGGCCAGAGCAGTCTCTGGTCAGTGTGTACTGGCAGGTCCTCTCTGGGTGCTTCGTGCAAGGTGTTCATCTGAAGAGGAGGCTGACAGAATGAACACATTGACGTTGCCATTTCTATCATGAATGATCTCTCAGTTTTTGTGTTTTTGCAGCAGCAGCTTTAGGAAGATGGAATGTCCAAGATGGTTTATCACAGAAATGAGAAGCTACCAGAAAAATAACAATGAGAAGAGAGGCAAGTACATACTGATAGTTCGGTGATTGTGCCGAAGGGAGACCTCTTTCTAACCAGATCCCCTAGGCCAGTGGAATTTTAAAAGAAGGAATGCATATCTCATCAGGAAATTTTGCCTTCTTATCCCTTCTGGGATGTGATTAAATTTTCTTCTACTTTGGAGACCTGAGCAAGCTACAGATTGTTTTCTCTACTGTTTGTGCAGTGAAAACAGTGGGCTGGGGGAGGGTGTATAAGGAGCATTCTGCCGAGCATCAGGGCCTTTTTAATCAGCGAGAAGCTGTCAGGGAAGATGGACAATGTCCCCTTTGTTAGGGCAATGCAGTTTCTTTCAAAATTATATTTGTTTTTCAACTTGGTATATTTGCGCATAGCTGCAATGAGAAACAGAGTTTACACGATGCATAAGAATCTGGATAGAGGATATTTGCTTTCACATTTACCAAGTAATAATACAGGCGTTTGAGAAGCCAGAATTGCAATGAGAGTGCTGTAAAAAGTTCACTGTAACTTTGAAACTTGCTGATAAATGAGTTATATAGGCTTGAGGGGAGCTGTAACACACATGGATACTTTGAATATGAAAATGGAATGGAAATTATTCTCTTCTGACAGTGGAAGTAAATTTTATAACAATAGATTCTTAGTTGCCTTTTATTTGGCTGCCTTTCTTAGGCATCTTCTATACTAAGCATTTTTATATAGCAGTAAAATGATATAAATTATGAAAACTTCCTGGTGTCTAGAAATTTCATTGACTTGGGCAACAGTGTTAAAGAGAGATTTCAGCTTAGTGATGAAAATCATACCGTTGGAGAAATGTCATTATCTAAGCTAGGGCTACTCAACAGTATGCTGACACCAAACACAATGAAGCATTTCCTTTAAAAGGAGTGACCTGGGGCAGAACCAGCTGTTGAGATTTAGCCCAAGTCTCTATGCACTTAAAATGTCTTTCATTGTGTTTATTTTTAAATGAGATTTTATTATATACAATGCTGAATTAACCAAGAGGCAAATTGTATTATTCTAAATGCATCAAAAACCAAGGGCACCAAAAAAGAAACAATTGCTCTGGTCTATATAATAGTATCCCATAATATTTCCAATGCTTTAGAAGTCACAGTCAGATCTGGTTACACATCTTGCATCCTTCTTGGCCTTTCTGAAGCAATCAAAGGCAGAGAAGACCCAGCTCCTTCCCACAAGGAGTCTATGTCCTACACAGCACAAGACACAGACAGAAAACAATTAAGGATCTAACCAGTATATAATTTAGTTATAATTGTGTTTGTTTGATGTGTCATTTGGTTTGACTATGTTGTTCAATCTCATGTTGACACAGTGCTTTATTAGATTGCTAAATACCCATTTGTTGGAAATGGGGGTAATTCGAAGTTGCTGATTGCCTGCCAGGAGAGATGACCCACCGCACTGCAGGCAGAGGATCAGAGAGCGTCTCTCCATGGTGGAAGCCTGCCTGGCTAAAGGCCTGCAGCCCAATGACTGTGAGAGCAGACTGCACGGGAACACAACGAGCTGGAACCTTTAAATAATTACATTTTTCCCCTTGTGCTTTTGTTTGAAAAAGAAGAAGAAGAAGAAGAAGAAGAAGAAGAAGAAGAAGAAGAAGAAGAAGAAGAAGAAGAAGAAGAAGAAGAAGAAGCAGCAGAAGCAGCAGAAGCAGCAGCAATGCTAAGATGGTAACCAATAGGGGGCATTTTTTTCCAGGAAGTTCCTGAGCATCATTCTAGAGCAGTATATTTTCAGTCCCATTTCCTAGCTCAGCTTTATCTATAACTCTGCTTAGTTAAAATTATTGTTGCTAAGATGACACTGGAAACCTCAACCTTCAAAGAAATATTGCACAAGTGGACAGATTCATACACACTTTTCACCACAAGAATTGAGGCAAAGCAGTTATCTATGAAACTCTTGAGTCCATTTCGCTGATACCACAGTGTTACCTATTTGGTTCTATCTCTACCACTGAGATAATTAAGTTTTATGGTATCTGGCAATGTACTCTATGACCTGCTATCTTTCCAGACATCTCTAAGGATGGTGATATCTCTAAACAGTCTTTTCATACTCTTTTTTTTTTTTTTTTTTTGTACCGGGGATCGAACTCGGGACCTTGCGCTTGCATAGCAGGCGGTGAAACCACTGAGCTAAATCCCCGGCCCTTAAACAGTCTTTGCAAAGAGATCCATCAACAAAAGCACCTATGTGCCCACAAGTGCTTTTCCAGCAGTAAATCTTCACTTTGCCAATGGAAAATCTCATTGAGTTCAAATAACTCTAGGGCTCAATTGCTGGTCTAGAAAAGGTCTAGAAATGGTAGGAAGAAACTAACATTTGGTGAGCACCTACTATTGGCATGTGGCTTTGTCTATATTACATCAGCTCTTGAAGGTATTCATACTCATAATTTCCATTATTCAGAGAAGAATGCCACAGCTCTATTTTTGCCACAATATTTAATCTGAGTCTGACTTTGAAGAAACAATAAGACCAATCAAATTTGAAGAACATTCTGCAAAACAGCTTTTTCAAGCAACTGTTAAAGGCAACTCTTCAGGTCTTGGTGTGTAGTTTGAAGGTAGAGTGCTGCTTAGCAAGGCCAGGTCCTAGATTCAACCCCAGCAATCAAAGAGAGAAGTAAACAAAAACGACTCGTCAAAGGCTTCAATAGGTTGCAGAAGGAGAACTATTCTACATGAAAACAGATAAAAGCTAAATGATTAATCAAAAGCAATACATGATCTTTGTTTGATCCTAATTGAAAACAATAATGAACATCATTGGTACACAAGAAAGCATTAAAATATGAATGTAAATATAACAATGATGTAGATTACATAAGGGATGATTTTTTTCCCCCTTTTGGCAGTACTGGGTTTTGAACCCAGGCCTTCATGCACTGAGCTACACCCCCAGCCCTATGGGAATATTCTTGATATTAGAAGGGACTGGGTGAAGAATTGAGGAGGGATGGTTCTTAATGTCTTCAGCTTTCTGTCACATGTTGCAGGGAAGTGTGTGTGTGTGTGATGAATTTAGAGAGAGATTTTGTGCTTGAGTTTTAATTCTTCTACATATTGTTCTTACTCCCATGGTGCCCTCCCTGATTTTGGGTGGGATTGCTAGGGTCAGCTTGGATTTTAGCCTTAAAATAAAATCAACAAAGATGGTATCTGAGACAGCCCTGCTGAAGTGCAGAGCTAAAAGAAAGCTTTGAGGACTCCGGGAGTATTTCACTTGACAGCACGTCTTTGCTTTCATGCATGATAAGTTCTTGGCTAGATCTCATTATTTTGCTATTCCTGACCCCTGAAGAAGACATTTGAGATATCCCCAAAGAACACCTGCATGCCGATTGTTAGCATGGCCCGTGGGTACGTGAAGTCTCTGGCACTGTGTACCCGCGGAAATGCCATCTCCAACGCATCGTTTTGCTAAGTGCCCTGCTCAATGCCAACATTGATTTGTCTCCTGAATAGGCGTGCTTCCTGAAGTTACCCTTCGGCTGACCCAACAGAGCAGCGCACATTACATGGTTAGTAATGTCACTGCCATTCCCTAGTGCAAACAAGAGACCCTTGAGAAGAGGAGGAAGTTTACCCTGAAGGGGACTGCAGAGCATCTATTTTACGTCTCTCATCAGAGGCTCAACGCCAGACACATACATCTCAGGGCCCAGATCACTGAGCACACAGATACAATGCTCTCTGTAGCGAGAGTGTGGTGAATTCAAGTGGAATGTGGGACTAGAAAGAGACTGGAAAATCAGAGTGATGTGTAACACAAGAACTGTAATTTGTTGCAAGAAAAAATTCAGATTTCACATAAAAAAAGGATTTTGGCGAGATTAGAACTACTAGGGCTGAAGATTCCTAAAGAATGTTGTAAAACTGTCTGCTAACATATGATGGATTCTCTTCCTTCTGAGAAGGATTGAGCTAGTACCCTCTTGCCTAAGAACAGAGGGTTGATTCAGAGGTCTACTGAAGACACGCTTAACCTTTGTGGAGTAGCCAGATCTGCACAACTGCTTTATGTCATTAAAAAAATAGGGTGACTTTACAAATAAGACTCTCTACTATATTTACTTTCTCCAGTTCTTTTCTGTACCAGGCAAATAAAATTTTGAGTTTGTTGAAAATAAGAAGAGAAAAAAAAGGAGAAGTGTAATTAAGAAAGAAAAAGCCTGTTTGGGAAATATGAGCACCTTGAGTGTTTAAAAGGCTTTTACTTAAGTCATCCATTAGTAATTCAATTCCTATTCTTTCCATAGCAAAAACTTCAGTAATATTTTATGTAATCTCTGGCCAAGAGAAAGATAGTATGTGTGTATGTGTTTTGCAGAAGAAAATGGATAGGGCTGGGGATTAAGCTCAGTGGTTCCAGCACCCGCCTCACAAGCGCAAGGTCAGGAGTTCGATCCCTGGTACCCCCCCCCAAAAAATAAGAAGAAAATGAATAAAAATAAAATAAAGGATGTTTTGGGCCTCACTGGGTAAATATTTTGTTCTAAAGCATAGAGTGGTTTTTTTTTTATTCTTTTTTGGGTACATTTTAGGTATGCAATATGTTTACATTTATCATTGGGTGTTTGTACCTGTACATGATTATCTTGGTTCTTATTTTTTCCCCGTTACCTGTGCGCCCTACACCCCCTCCACTCTTCTCTATTTACATAGATTTTGTTTCCAGTTTTTTTCCTTTCTCATCATTTTTCCTTTCCCTTCTTCCCTTTCCCCTTCCCCTCCCACCACCCCTACACCTTTGGACCTTTTCCTATTTCAAATTATCAATTATTAATTTTAATCATTTTCATCCTTATTTACATTGTTTTAATGGAATATGATGCTGAGGCCTGGAGGAGAAATAACGATATTATAGACTTTGCATATTCTTTAGAATTACTTATTACTATTATTATTATTTTTTAAAAGTTTGCTTTCTAAAATTTATTTGAGGCAACTCATATTTATTCAGCAAACATGACTAAATGCCTCACATATGTTTTCCAGGTGCCTAAAGTTATGAAGAGCATGCATAGAGTACTAAATCCATCTAAAGTTATGGCAGCATGTATAATGAATGTTATTACTGCTAAAAGACAGTACTCAGTGGACTTCTTATGCTACAGTGTATCTTGAACAGGAGTACAGAATGTCTTTATCCTGCATTATCTTGTCAAACATTTTTCTGCAACCACCAGTTTTGGAAGAGAAATAGTATTTCCCTGAGGAGCACTGGACCAGCTTGCCTACTGCCCGGTGTAAAAGACTTGAGTTTCCTAAGCTCAAGGTTTTTCCTCTTAAACAGCACCCATAGTGGGTTGTCTTTCTTCTTGTGAGATCTAGGGGTACATGGTACAGATGCTGATTCACAGCCTATGAAAAACTGTTCTAATAAACAATTCTATGACTGCAAGTAATAAACTGTCCTACAGCTCTGGCCTGGAAGAGTCTCATGTCTTTAAACAAGAGTACTAAAAACATGTAGGCTATTTCTTAGTTTGCATGGAGGATAAACTTTCAGGCCTTTCATGAATCTTATCACTTATTCTGGGTATTTGCATTTTATTCAAATACGTGAGCCAAACAAATACACTCTAAAGGTAAAATGTCCACCATGTTACTTAATTTTTTAAAAGTTTAAACAAGAGAGAGGCAAAGCATGATTTAAAAGAGGAAAGAGGTAAAAATATAACTGTGTTGAAAATACAGAAAGTCTAGTTTATAGGGAGAGAGGCAGTTTACTATTTTTCACCTATCTTTAAGTGGCAAAATTTTATTACAGTTCAGAAATAGAGACAGATGTGAATAACTCTTTTGAAATGTAAGCTGATGAAAGAAGAAGGAAATAGACATTTTTCTGATGTTCAGATCATGCAGTGCTTGTTCTAAATATTCCTGAATTCGCCACTTGGAATAGCAAACTAATCTTAGAACTTGACATTATTCAGTATGTAACTTCTTATTACTGTTTCTTAATTATGAGGTGTTAGTAAAATCACAAACTCAGTTATTTAAATGTTTGATGCTTTTGAAAATCTAAATCTCTTAATGTATTAGGCAAAAACAGATTTATAAGATTCTGTTCATTTAACTTGAATAAAAATAAAGATGAAGTGGAACAAAGTGAAAAAAAATCATAGCACAAGTTATGGAGTCATTTTTAACTAGAATAAATATCAAATAAATGCAATTCACCATGACTGATTAAAAATACTATATAGTGACTTTTAAAAAATTATGCTGAAAATAAAGCAGCTACCACTTGGAAGAAGAAAAACATCCCTGATTTCTCAATCAGCTGGAAACACCCACAGAGATAATTACAGGCCACTCTTGTCATTAAACATGGACTGAAAAAATCATGTAAACCAAGTAATCACTCTGCTGATTAGAAATAAAAAAGACAAAGATGATCTGAAATATGCCTTATAGAGAATTATTAGATGATCTGACAATATCATGAGATGGAGAAATTCATAACACATCCAAAGTTCTTTACTCAAAATTTTTGAGTGACATCCATAACAGAAGGACAATCTAACTTTCTATTTTATAAATTTATAGATGCTAACACTTTGTCACCTGGGATTCTTAATTATCTTTTCAGAGTTGAATGAATCAAATCAAGTTAATCAGCATTTACTGAACATATAAGGAACTATATTTCATCACTGGGTATACAGAAAGGTGAGGAATGCAAGGAGGAAAAGAAATTAGGAAGCTTGCAATCTGTCTGAGAAGATCAAAAATAGGCAAAAATAAAGATGTAGATAATAGGTCAAGGTAATACTAGAAGAAATGACAGCAGATAGAAAATGACTACACATCAGAAGAATTTTGCAAGCATCGATTGTTGAAAATCAAGAAGAAACTACACTAGACAAAGTGGCTTGAAAGGGCAAGCACCAAATGGGATTTCATCTGGGCTCGAAAGGTGGTGAAATCTAGCTGAACCAAGAGTGCAAAATAAAGTCAGGGTGGATGAACTATTGCTTACAGGCCACATTGGGCTTCCAGAAGGTTTTGATACACTTGAAGAATGAAGAATATATAACAGGTGCTTAGAGGCTGGGCCTGCAGACACCCAGTGGGTTAGTAAATGCAGGGTAGAGCTTGGTGTCTCTGCCCTCACTTCATGTCTGTCTCCCTTCTACTTAAAACGCTGGGTTGGATCTCATTTATTGCTGCACAGTAGGCAAATTAATCCCTAAACACTAGTGATACAAGTTTTATTGGCCCTAAATATACCTCACCCTTTCATGACTTGAAAGCACCAAGATAAGAGTCACTAGGACATTTTCATGATTTGCAGGGACATTCAATTGGTAGTTTTTATAACTACAGGTTTCCAGACTCCCTGGAGCAAAGCCTGGAATTCTCCGCTCATTGTTCTAAACCTGCAGTCACCTTGGATTTCAGGCAGAGCAGTCTTGTAAGGCACTCCATGATGAGAGGCAGACCATCTCCTTAAACAGGAGCAGTCATCTCTTGGGAATGGATCGCCCCTGCAGGCCATAAGGATCTCCTCAGACCAACCCCTGCAGAACTGATCCTGACATGAGGCTCCATCAGCCAACCAAAATATGGACAGAATCTCCTACCCTGCCAGCTATGCAGACCTGGACTCCTTACCCTTGTTCCTCTTTTCTGTAAAACCTCAATGTTTCTGTGACTCCTTGGAGACAGATCTTGAGACTCGTTTTTTGTCCCTCCCAGCACAGGAATACAGCCCTTCCCCACTGCTGGTCTCCTTGATCGGCATTATGGGATGGATGGCCAAGGCTGGTCACTTGGGGTCACCAGAGTTGAAATCTTTGTCTTAAAATTCCAGTAACAAATACAGTATACATTTTTAAAAGGTTGAAAGTAATCACAGAATAACATTTCATAAGACTGATAAGTCCATGAAATACACATTTGCATGTCCATAAATTAAGTTTTAGTGGGATACAGCCATTACCCATTTGTTTATGTCTGTGACTGCTTTTGGACTGTAATGGCAGAGTTGAGCAGTTGTGACAGAGACCAGCTGGCTCACAAAGCCTAATATTTACTATCTGACTCTGTACTAAAAGACTTGGCCAGCCCCAAAGTATTGAGAGGGAATGATAGGAAGTAGTGGCAGAAAGGAGTTTGGTAGGCCTAGAAATACACCAAGCTGTGGGGACAAAGAAAAGCCACTGAAAGTTCAGGACAGAGGAGGAAGCAAGTTCACAATAACAATCCTTCTGTTTGGGGGACTCTCTAGGAGGGTATCAAGTGACTCTCTCTCAGACCTTTCTTCTGTGGATCGCATGTTGTTCTCTGACCTCCCCTATAGCAGCTCGGACAGATATGGTTGGAGGAGATTCTCTGGAAGGGGTTGGAACGGACACGAAAATTACCAAAAATCTTACTTCTCACCAGAGAGTCTGAGGTCCAGATCATGCATGAAAAAGATGACTCAGGCAAAATGAACTGCAGGAAGGGCCCAACTGCTGACCTCCCTGCTCCTTCTGTGTTTCCATCAGATCCAACATGGATGCTTCTCAAATTCCACATTTTCCGTCTAATATTTTCAGGGAAGCATGTAAGAGGAGGCTGACCTCACGAAGAGGAGAAATCTAAGACAAATGTAGAGAAATACACATGGGAAGAATCTCATAATAAAAAGAAAATAAACTCTAGGAAGTGTCGTTAAGAAAAATCAGACTCAATTAATAATGGAGCCTTCAATAGCCTTGGAGAAATCCAATACAAACCAAATGCAAGCTACATGTCAGTGCTTCCAGCCATATTTACTTTCAATTGATTGTGTTTAAAAAGAATCTTAGGGGGAATTCTTTAAGAAAAACAAGTCTGGTTAAAAGCTACACTGTTCTACGAAATGAAAATTAGGTAAAGAACATTAATTGTAGATTTTTTCTTTTAATAGAAAATAGATTTTCTTTTTATTGATTCATTGAAAATTTTTTTATTTGAGAAAAGATGGGAATTTCCAAAAGGAAGGGTAGAACTGAGATGGAGCTAAGGGAGAATGTTACTGAGTAGGAAAATATATAATATTTAAAATATGCAATTTTAAATCATGCATAACTTGTCTTGGAGTTCGTCCCAGATAAGTATCAGTAGAGTCAGGAGTAATGGTGAATTCTGGAGTAGAATTTTGTAAAGGTTTGAAATAGCAGTAAGCTCAAGTCTTGAGAATGCAGACTGGATAATGATTTGGAATGATCTACTATTCAAAATGAGAGGAGTAAAGCTACTGACCTCATTTGTCAGTGTATTATCATAAATATACACCTAAAAGAGCAGAGCCCCAGTACTCAGAAATAAGATACAGACACATACACAGATGTGGACAGACAGACGCCTGCTTTAGGGTATGACAAAGCTCCTAGGCCAAAATTGCAACTGTGCGATGGTTTCCAGCAAGAAAGAAAAATCATTTCCTTTTCTGGCTCAGAATGTAAAAAAATGACTTTCCCATAACATTTTCTAATGGATCTTCCAGTCACAGTCTCCTATGGAAGCGTAATTTATGTAGTGGATGACAAAAAGAGTTTTATGATCTCTGGAATTCATTTAAAATCTTGAGATGGGAGAAATTGAGATCCAGTTAAAACTTTAATAAATGACTCTGTGTAGAATATAAATATATTAAATTAATATGTGCGCAGGATGAAATTGGAAGTTATTGGGAGCCTGCATTTTAATTCTATTTCTACCAGGAAAAACTTGTTGCAACTCGGAGATTGCTTGGTAATATGACTGTCTACAATGAAGCAAAAATGAATCAAGTAGCAAAATACTGTATATCCCATGATGTGTCAGGCTCAGGGCACACTTGGGTCTCATTGATGAAAGACCTGGAGGAGAGGGCAGATGGACCAACTGAAGTCAACACGAGCCCTAGGGAGGCCGCTGTCCTGATAGGACCCATCCCCAAGGGTTGCACCATGGAGGGAAGCAAGGACAGACAGTATGCTGTGTGGCAGGCCCCATGCCGAATCAACAGTGGGCATTTCTTATTCAAGTCGACACCACAGAGAGGTATCATAGTAACAGAGCAAGCAACGAGAGCATCTTTGGTGGGCGGTAACTGCCATGGGCAGAAGGTGGTAACAGCTTGATTAGTGCCCCGGATGGGATGTGCAGTGTCTTTGTTAAAGGATTACCAGGGGCCAGGGGTTAAAAGAATGCAAGATGAATATATTCATCTCAGGAGGTGTGACCAGGAAATATGGTGAATGTTTAGTGGAAAGGCACTAATTCTCCTCAAAATAGTCCCCCTCATTTTACACACATTTATCCCAGCACTCTTCCCACTTTCTGAAGCAGTTCTGGAAATCCTTTTTTGTGTGATAAAAAATATAAGAATGCTGCTGCCGATTGCCTTCTGATGGAAAAGCAGGCTCGGGACCACATGATGTTGTCCTCACCCGCTTTAGTCACTGGATCTGGCACCGAGGGACTTTTGGCTCTTCCTCAAGATAAAAATGACCATGAAAGGTAATACATTGAATAAGTTCAGGACATTGAGGCAGCAAAGACAGGACGTGTAAGGACACTCTGAAAAGAGAATTTCCAGAACCGCTTCAGAAAGTGGCAAGACTGATGGGATAGACATATTCAAAAAGAAGGGGAGTATTCAGAGGGGGACTCATGGCAATATGTCTTTTACTGCAATAAATCTTTTTTTAAAAAAAGTAACCATTCACTGTATTTTTCAATCACACCACATAGACTATGTATATCTATCCTTCACATACTTACATACTTAACCCCTGTTTTGTATCCTCATATACTTACTGTAGGTTTCTTATGACCAAACAGGACAAAACACTAAATTCTAGTGGTGCCACATGACAGAGATTGGGCTCTTGACATACTGGCCAACTGCGTATGCAGACAGGATGGCAGGCCCAGAATTCTCTGGGCTCAAACCCGTTTCCCCCCTCACCAAATGAGAATGATACATGCACTCACAGATATTGGAGAATCGAACACGATATTGGATCTAATTGCAAGGTGCATCCTTTGTGTCATTATTTTTGCAAACAGAACATCTTGGCTTTAAGTTACATTATTTGAGAGTTGGAAAATTATGCTACACCTATGGGCTAGACTAAGTTATTCCTGTAGTTTGGCCTGTTTTAAAACAAAACTATCCTGGCCACATGCTCCTGGCCTCCTACCTCCTGCGAATCTGGCTGTACCTTCATTTCCTGGTATATTCAGAACTCGTTTTTATTTCTATCCAAAAACTTTTTTGAGTAGTCCATCTGAAACAAATGCTATCTTGTAAAAATTTCTGTCCAGATTTATTCTAAAACGTATTGAGTTTTTAGACTGTTACAAATATGCCTCTATTCCTAGGTGTACTGGGACATGACCTATGGATGTTAATAAGAAAAATAACGTTTTGGGAGGGGGGAAAAGGAGGATGGGTGTTTTATTGAGAAAGCTGTGCCAAAGTAGACTGAAGGAGTTAGCAAAGCCCTCACTTGACATAACCAAGTCTCGAGCTGCTAGATGTTTATCCCTTTGTTGTCAATCCTTGGAAGACACCCAAGGATGATAGAGATTGTCCTATGTATCTTCTCCCACAAGCTGTGGTCAGGACAGGTTTTCTTCTTCCGATAATGAGCTACCATTACTAATGCTCGTAGCACCAGAAATCAAGGTAAGTGCTTCAGGAACATCAGCCTCCTGAGGACATGCATCATTATCAGTGGGAAGATTGAAGAGAAATTAAGAAACTTGGTCAAGGTCATCCAGCAGGGAGGTGGCCCCAGTGCTGTCTCCCAGAGTCTGCTGTGTTCCCTCCCAGATGTGCTGACTCTTTGAAGACGCAGTGATGTGCTTTTCCCACCTGCACTCCACCTTGCTTACAGCTTTGCTTCCCCTTAGCCTGTTAAGGACCTGACCCCGTCCTGTCAGCACGTGTCTGTCCTCTTTCCCACTAACAGCAGGCTCGCCATATTGGAGACCAGGAGAGTCCTTTTCTCTGCAGCATGGGAGATTGACTCAGGGCCTTCCTACTGAACTACATCCCCAGCTCTTCCTAATTTTCTTCCTTCCTTCCTCCCTTTCTTTTCTTTCTTTCATATTTCTTTCTTTCCTTCTCTTTCTTAGATGGGGTCTCACTAAGTCCCTACGTTGCCCAGGCTAGGGTCACACTTGAAACCTTCCTGCCTCAGCCTCCCTGAGGACTGAGATGATAAGGCCTGCATGACAGTGCCCCACAGAAAATTATTCTTTTATCCCTCACAGGTCTCACAGTCCCTTAATAAAGATTTTTCCTCAAGTTAGTGATAGTTAAAAAAATTTTCGTTTCTCCATTTAGTAGCAGCTCAGTAAGTCTGATGACTGAATGAATGAAATAACTAAGAGTTTTCCATGTCTGCTAAAGCCCTTGAGCTAACGCAGGAGCTTAAAGTGTACAGTCCTGATCAGGCCGTCTTACTGGAAATACCGTACACCTGATGGCCAAGGGAGGACGGCAGAGCAAAAGTGTGGTCTCCGGGGGGACCAAAAAGGAGGCGCTTCCGCAGTTCTCCAGACTCAGTCTCCCCAACCTGCTTTCTGCAGCTCCTTGGGTTTCTCGGGACTTTGAAGGATCTCAACAACATACCAAATCTCTTGCACTCCTGGTTTCTGCCCTGTGGTTTGGGAAACCCGCAATGCTGGCCCTGACTCCAGGCACGCGAGCTAGCCAAGGGAACTATACATGCACAAGATGTACACGTTTACATTGTCTATACACTGTGTGTTTAGAATGCACTCTTTTGCATGAACAAGCTTGCAGCAGGAAAGAACAGCTATATAAATATATTGGCAGAGTGAAACCCAGTTTTTCCAACACCATTTATTAAAGAGGCTATCTTTCCTCTTGTCAAAGATCCTCAGAGGCTGAGTATGTCTGGAGTTATTTCTGCATCTTTTAATCTATTCCACTGATCCTAGGGTCTGCTTCTTTGCCAGTACCATGCTGTCTTTATCACAGTAGCTTTGTAGTATAGTTGCAGGTTGGGGATTGTGATATCCCTTGCCATGTCTCCGTTGCCTAGAGTTGCTTTTGCTATTCAAGGTCTCTTCTGGTTCCAAATGAATTTTTGGATTGCTTTCTCCATACACATGCGTGCACCTGTGTGTGTATAGAGTATCTACCTACACACACCACAGGTAGGCAGGCTAGGATCATACAGATTCTTTTGTTGATAGGCACTCGCTCTCCCTAATTAGTGGCAAATCAGCAATTTTAGACAAGCCGGCCCACTGAATTTTGCAGAGCAAAGCGTCAGTCCTTCCACAGCCCGGGAAAGCTTCCTAGCCACTTTCGGGGACTCTGTGATGAGCCCGAAGCCTGCAGAGGGACGAGGCCAGACCCATTTAACTTTTTAAAATGTGTGAGACGCGTCCGAGGAGTTTGAGGCCGTTCTCTGCCCTCTGGGACCCAGAACCCTGCCTGCTGCAAAGAGGACCATAAAGAGGACTTCGCGTCCAGGGACCCCAGAACCTCTAGGGGAAGCAGAGAAGAAAGAAGTGGGCAGCGCGCGGCTGCGGGCACCCGCGCCAGGACGGCACGTGACCCGGGGCGGGGCCAGTGGCCGGGGGCGGGACAGGGGCGGGGCCATCGGAGGGCACGGGGCCGGATCTGGGGCGGGGCCGCAGAGGCGCCGGCCAGTGGCCGGGCGCGAGGGCGGGGAAGGGGCGGGGCCTTGCCGCGCTGCTCGCCGCGGTCCGGCTCTGCGGGAATGTGCGCCGGCGAGGTCCAGCTGCGGCGCCGCTCTCACGCCGGCCGCCCGGACGGCCCCTGACCCGGCTGCCGCTGCTCGGCCGCAGGAGGGCGGGCGGGGCGCCATGGCCTGCATCCTGAAGGTAAAGACTGCGCTCCGCGGCTCGCACGCGTGGTCCGCCGGCCCCTGGCTGCGGAGAGGCGCAGAGTCCGCCGAGGTCCCGCCGCATCCTCATCCCAGTTGTCCCTGCTGGCGTTGGTCTTCTTTTTGTTCCTTTGGCAAATGCATATGGAGGGAGGCTCTGCAGCGTGCAGCTCGCAAGGCTCCGTTCCCCACCTCCCCGCCTGCTCGCGCCTGCATCGAGGAGCTGCACGCAGCGGGCTGCGGGCGGAGCAGGGCTGCGTGCGGAAGGGTGGGCATGGCAGGCGGGGAGGGCTTCGGTCTGGGCTCGGCTCTGCGGAGCCCAGGCCGCTCAGGCCGGCGGGGCTGCAGAGGGGCGGCCGGGAGTGGGTGGTGGGCGGCGAGGGGCGCAGCGCTTGGGAAGGGGGGAGCGTGCCGGGAGCTCTGCTTGCCTTTGAGTCTGGGAAGACAAAACTTCGGGGCTCACAGGTATTCGTCCCCGAGGAGTGAGTTCTGCGAGCTCTGGGGGACGCTAGCTCTACTTCAGAAAAGTTCACAGGAGGAGGATGCATCAGTTACTAGAGAAGCTTCGACCTCCTTAGTTTCATACATTTGAACAGAAAAAATTGATTTCACGCCTTATCGAAGTCCACTCGGCCATCCTTGTTGTTGAGTTCTTTCTCTCGGTCTAGGTCTAGTTCTTCGCCCTCACAGAGTCTCTTTCTGGGGTCACAGCCTTGGGGCTTCAGGTGGGAAGACTTGGAGTGAGGACTCCGTGGAGAACAACTTTCCACCCCAGAGTGAAGCGCCTCCCGCGCCGCGCTTTCTCTGCACTGCTGTTTTTACAAGTGCCTAGCCTGATGGCACGAGTCAGAAGGACTCGCAGAAGGAGGGTTTCCTAGACCCTCACTGGAGAATGCAAAAGCCTGTTTGTTCTCGGCTTGGGACAGCTGCATGTGGCAAATGAAAACATCAGAAAACAAATTTGTGGTTTTTGCTGTGTTGTTGTGAAATGACATTTGTCTTTCTGTAGTGTGACTCGAAGCTATCTACTGGTGTTCTGGTTCCCCGAGTCATCTTCCAGAGTCGTGCCTTGGTGTTAATGATGCAAACAAAAACCAACCTAGTAGAATTTGTCTTTCTTGCGGTTGAAGGAGGTCAGACGTTTCCTGTGACTGTGAGGAACTTCCTCTCGGTTTCAGAATGCTTTCTGGGACTCACACATGGTGGCCAAATCACTAGGAAGTAATGCATCAGTATTACAGGATAGAAATGCAACCCCGAGACTTTTAGCATGAGGATTAAAATGTAAATATGAGTCATTTATCCTACTTATTGTGATGTGCACTGGTGGGGAAGTTGAGGAGCATGACATTTATGTTCTGGACATCTTCTTCCCTTCCGGTTTCTCCCCTGCTTCATTCTCTGTGTTGCAAACATCTTTGCCTTTTGGTGTGGTGGGAGCTGGAGATGGAAGCCAGGCCCTCACACATGCTGAGCACGGACCCCGCCACTGGGCCATACCCCCAGCTCCCTTCGCGCGTCACCGACGACGCACCTGCGGATTTACAACAGAGTCTGATTTAGCCGCTTACTTCCAGGACCTCGCGTTAACCGCAGTCATTTGGGCCATCTCCGAGGCCTCTTTATCTTCTTTCAAAATGATGCAGGCAGGTGCGCTGCAAAGAGTAAAGACTTTGGATACAGAAAGGCGTTTGTCTACATTCTGGTTGTGTCCCTTGCTCAGTATGAAACCTTGGCCAAGTTACTTAAATGTCTCAAGAGTCTCATTTTCCTCAACGTAATATCAAAACAGTATCTCCTACTGTGCTGTGGGGTGAAATAAGATAGGGTATGAAACGTACTGTGTGGCACAGGCATCTGATATGTGCCATTTTTCCTGACATACAGTAGTAACTGTAGTTTAGTTAATACTTACTGCAGCCTCAGCGTGTTTCATGTAACGTAACTCTTTTTCTTACACAAAGCTCTGAAAGGTAAGTCTCTAGGTTCAAGCCCATTTTATGATAAGGAAGCTGACAGTCCTGACTGGAAGAGATGTGTCCAGAGCCACAGGGGGTTGAAGACAGAGTGGGCCTGAATTCAGACTCACATCTGCCAGCTTTCCTTGGACTTCCGAGCTGTTCCCGGTACTTTCCCGGGGGATGACTTTCTCTGATGTCCCAATACCGTGCAGTCACTACTCCCTTGAAGCAACAACATACCTTCCTTTGTGAGATCTGTGTGGGCCTATTTCCCTTGTTGTCTTCAAAAGGCCACACACGGTGGAGTGGGGAGTGGATTTCGGTCTCCATGTTCAGTGCAAGCCTGGCCTCTTGCATATAATTTTGGATGGTCACTTCACTTGCTTCCTTCCTTTTCCCAAGTTACAGACCGTGTACAGTTATAACGATTTTTAATAGAGTTGAACTAAGGGTAAGCTGATGGATTTTTTTTAAAAAAATGAAACATTTTCTGTCACATACTGGCCTGAGACAGGTGTTGGCATCTGTAGGGAAGGAAAGACTTTCCCTACTCTCTTAGCTCACGTACCTGGGCCTGATACTCAGACCAGCAAAAGGCAGACTTACAAGAGGAAAGAGTACTTTTTAAAATTTGATGTTAGTGTCTTTGTGCTCATACAGAGGGCTTCACATATATTTAAGATACAATGACACAAAGAACAGTTAAGCCTGAGAGCTTATATAGCATTTTAACAAAGAATGATAAATTGTGGAGATATGATAAGAAAAAGGAAAAAGAAAAGGGAGTTTGGGCCAAAGGAAGTGAATTGTAAGAAAGTGATTGTGAAATGCACAGAAGGAGCTAATGGAAAGTAGGGTTTTTTAAAAAGTAAGTTTATTTTTGTGGATTAATCTTGGTGCTGACCCTCTACTTTTGATGGTAATATTCTCCTCTTCCTGGTACAGGGAGAGCACCTTTCTCATGGGAAATTTTATGCCCTGTATTTTGGTAGAAAGGGAGAGATCAGATCAGAGGGCCTTTCTTACATTTGCTTTTCCTCAGTTGCCTTCAGCTGAAAATAATCAGTATTCCAAAGTGGCATATTTTGGGATATCATGTTCTAATTCCTTTTATATCACAAGATGTATAAACAATTGACCCCATCTTCCAATGACTTACATTTCAGTAAGGGAAGGAGGAAAATGAATGAATGCCTGTATCAGTCACTTTACCATCAGTGGGACACAATACCTGACACACACAACTTAGAGGAGAGGTTTATTTGGCTCAGTTTCCAGTGGGTTCAGTCCATGGTCACCTACCTCCTAGGCCAAAATGCATGGTGCAAGGGTCTGGTGGAGGAAAGCTGCTCACTCCATGGCAGCCAGGAACCGAGAGAAGAGGTGCTAGGGACAATAATCTGCCCCTAGTGCTCCACCTCCAACTTGGCTCCACCTCTGAACAGCACAGTCAGCTGTGAATTCATCAGTGGATGAGTCCGCCAGTAAGTACAGCACCCCTGTGATCCAGTCACTTTCCAAACACATGAGTCTTGGGGAACATTTTAGATTTAAAGGATAACAGTGCTTATGGTTCAACATGAAGAATAAAATAGTGTAGGTCTCTGGATAGCATAATGGAAGCAAGGAGAGAGAGAGAGAGAGAGAGAGGGAGAGAGAGAGAGAGAGAGAGGGAGAGAGAGAGAGAGGGAGAGAGAGGGCACACCATGTGTCCTGTCATTAGAAGTCAATGCCGGCTTCCCTCGGGTAGTACTGGAGCGGAGTAAGATTTATTGTGAGGCAGGGTTAACTTTATTCTGTGGGTGAAGACTTTAATCTTCTCAATAGATTACTGAAATAGATTTTATTATCCATTTTCACATTGGAAAAACTGAGCTAGAGATGTTAATAAAATATCATTATTGCCTTTCCAATTGTGACTCTAATAATGGGAATCTTAGACTGGCTAAGAGGAAAACATTATGCCATGGCAGTAGTTCTGGTCTTTTAGGGTATATGGAATGTTCCTGCAAGGCACTATGCCTGCTGAGGGCCCACTCTGCATAGGGCTGAGGACCCTATCACGCGTAGGGTTGGTTCTCAATACAGAGCAGCGATCACCTCCCAGTCATTTGATTGTTGGGGTGTGTATCCACTCCACATCACACTGAAGCCACAAAAGGTGGGCGTTAATTATGTTTGCACTATTTACTTATTGTAGAACCACAAGTGAATTGTTTTGATTTTAGTACTCCTGTTTCCAAAGTGGGGATGATCATGAATTCCTCAATACGTCACTGTAGGGCTGAATGAGAGTATCTATGTATTTATTATACTGCAGAAAACAACTTCAGCTCCCACTAGTTTCATTTCTTGCCAGGCTCCTTGGTTAGCTAGCTCTTCTGGGTAGCTCTGCTGTGGCCCACCGTAAGTGACTGCACTGTCTCCTAGGGCCCCAGAGTTCTCCACTAGATCCTGTGCTTTAGCTGGTTCAGCAAAGAGAGACCCCAGGGAGGATCTCGTGGAGGTATTTGGAAAGTCTTTGCATTTTGATCGGCCAGAAAAATACATGGGGAGAGGGAGGCAAGAGGATTGTGAGTTTGAGGACAGCCTCGACCACATAGCAAGATCTTGTCTCAAATTCTTCCCCCACCCTAAGAAAGATACTGCTTTAATTTGTACTTGTTTGTACTAGTAAACTTGAATTTTCAATTTATATTAGTTATTTGCATTTCTTCTGTTGTAAGCTGAAGATCCTTTATAATACGTATTGATAGCTTTGTATTTTCTTTAATGGTTTCTCTGATTGGTCAGCAAGCACCATTTGGACACAATGTGCTGTACAGTTTTGATATTTGACACATATTTGGTGAATCATATTAAGTTTTGCATCTTTTACTGAAGTGAACACTGAGTGTATATGTGGACATAAGTTCTTGTGGGTTATTTTTGACCTACAGAAGATTACGGTTTGGCCAGGCTGATATGGCCTATGGACATGAAGCAGTTAGATGATAATATAACAGATGGATGCATGAATGAGCTACTCTTTTCTCCAGTCACTTGTCTTTGTGTATTTATCTTGATTGATGGGAAATTGGATGAATGGTGATATCGAGTTATGAACCTAATGTCTTCTCATTTATTCTTCTTTTCCCACCCCCAACCTAGTCCTTCACCATATTGCATCAATTTTGTCTCAGGAAAGTCTCCTGAATCTGCTTGTTACTCCCTAGCCTTACTCCCTTTGCCTTGTCCATGCCTTCATGTTTTGTCTGTCTTTTGAAATAATGATTTTGGCCATCTTTCCCATTGCTCCCAGAGTGTTGTGCTAATGAACAATGCTGACGGAGCCATTTGTGTCCTTTAATGCTTGTCTTGGGTCTCTAACCCCTGTGTGATAAAGCTGTTCATTGTGGGTTCAAGTTCCTTCTGACCCCTGCCCATGTATCTGGCCTCTGCTACCTGCAGTTCTCTCACTGATAGTTTGACTCATATCTAAATGGATCTCAGTTCTCTAGATGTATCACCATCCTTCTCAGCTCTACTAGTGTAGTTTAGCACAGGCATTGCAACCTGGCCTCTGAGATCAGACCAACCTGTTCCTCTCATGAGAGCTCCAGGCCTCAATATTCTTTTCTGTGAAATGGAGCAAAAATAGCACCTACAAAGATGCAAAGCCCAATTTTAGAAAACAGAACCTGATGTGTATTAGGTCCTTGATAGTTATGAGTTATTAGTTGTTATTGTGCATACTGTCTTTTCTGCAAGAAATTTGGTCTACTATCATGTTACCTCCATTGATGAAAGTTCTAATCACTTAGCTTCTGGTTCAGTGTCGCTTCTGAGGCCAGACCTTGTCCTGCTTTAACAGGCTTCCTCTGTGTTCCCCTTAGCTTTTGTCTCTGTAGTGGCAGCTGTCACCCTGGGGTGTCACTGAACTCTTCCACAGCCAGCTCTTTTGTTTGTGCACTCTTAGGAGACAGGGACCTTCAGTAGATCAATCAGACAGTATGTACCGAGCATCTGAAGGTGAATATTATTTTTTCCCTAAGGAAAATTACAGGCTCATTGGGAGGGCAGATAATCTCGAAGTTGAAAGTATGCAAGGTGATCTGAAGGAATGAAGTGGTGTGAAATACAGGCGTGGGGCGGTAGTGGGTTCCTCTGTGGTGTCTCAGTTGAGAAAAGAACCTGTCTTCTTCAGCGTGGTATCCCTAAGAACTAGACTGGTCTCAGCCAATCATCTCTAAATGTTTGTTGAATATATAAATGGTGTCACTAATTTGGTACCAGGGATCGAACTCAGGACTTTGCACGATTTTGAGGCAGGCGGCGGAACCACAGAGCTAAATCCCCAGCCCTTCTAATTTGCTTTTGAGACTCCAACTACAGACTTGAGCCTAAACTATGTTCTATGGACAGCAGCATCCTTCATGGATATAGCATGGGCTTTCGCCCTCACATATAGCCTGCAACTTAAGCCTGTCATTTCATGTACCTCTTAAGTGCCTTCTCAGTGTGTTTCTTACAGCATCTCATAGAAAACCTGGAGCCAATTTGAAACCTGGAGGGAGAGGAAACAGAGATCTGGACTGGAGGGAAGAAAGATGGAAAATAAAGGAACAATGTATCTTTTGTCCTGACCATTTTAGTCCCCAGAATTAAGAAGCAAGAAACAAAACAGAAAACGCAGACACCCATGACCAAGTGAGGCTGTGGTTCTTAAACCATGAGATCTCAGAGCATTTGCAAAGGATGGGACTCCCCCAAGCCTGGACACCCGAGATTTCCCAGGTACACACAGTATGAATCTTCAACTCTGAGATAACTCCAGCGAGTATATAAGGTCAGGTACCTCTCTCATAAAATAACCATGCCAGGGCATTGCTTCGTGCTGCTCAGGAGGCGCTGAAGTCCCAGTAGCTGCCTGGCTTCATTTTCAGTCTTTTGGTGACTGAGGAAGTACTTTAGTGGTGAACTTTAGCACATTTTGGGGGAGTGAAGGACTTGTGTAAAAGCAGTGCTTTTTGGATGAATTGAGAACTACAGCATTGACTGTTGCCATTTGTTAAAAAGCTGGAGTGCTTAGGAAACTTGGATTACAAATGAAGATGCTTCAGAAAAGCAACTTATCCCAGGCCCTGTAGGTAGTAGATGCCAGGTTAACCCTGACTCTGTGTGGGTATCCAGGGTGCATTTTACCTCCACGAGCAAGGAAGTGGATGTCTGTAGAGCGCATTTCACCATCTTCTACCCAGGTAGTACTTGGTCTAGACACCTTCCACACTTCCGTCTGATGGGGACCACTTTGGGCTATATTGTTTTTATTTGTTCCTCCTTCTGACTTTCCTTTGTGACAGAGGAAGCAGGAGCCAAAGAGACTGGGCACAAGAAGGTATTAATTCTGTGTCTAACACCGAATAGCCCTTTGACTTTTGAGTGAGTCCTGTGAAGGCGCTGTCTGGCAAAGTCACATGTGCTGTCCATTTGGGGCTGACAGTGAAGGAATACGGGGTGAAGGAGGGGGTGGTACAGAGTTGGATTCACTTGAGACCAAACTTCAGGGTCCCTCCAAGATTTTAGGAATGAGCCATAGCATTTTTGTACTTATAGCTTTATATTGATTTTCTCAAAAAGGCTCACAGATTGTATTAAGTTTGGGCTCTCCAATCCGGAGGCACCCCTGAAGTGGGGAGAGAGTCGGAGACCGCAAGAGATAAAGATCTTGAGCACACTTTGTCATTCAGCTCGTGCTGTGCCATACCAAGTGGCAAAGGCAAACCGACATTATTGGTATTATTAGTAATGATAACAGCTGGAACGGAGGAAGCCTAACTTGGGTCCTCGGGAGAGAGAAGGAAAAAGGGAGCTTAGCTCTAAGGAGATTCAGGGAAGTTACTAATGATTTCTGAGGTTCCGAATTCTCTGAGTGAAGTTATGAAAACCGCCTTTCCAGGAGGAAAATTTCTACCTGTTTGTGAGAATTTAAGACACGTGTGGACCCCAGGACTGAGAGTTGGATGAGTTCTTTTCCGTTTCTTGGCTTTAGGGAAAAGTGGAAGGAGGCATTTCTCTAATTGGAGAGAGTAGATTTACAAGTGTGACCTGGATCCCATTACCGAATGCTGCAGTAGCTGTTGGTATTAAAAGGCTCATTATTCAGGTTATGGATTGTCCAGACCTGTTTGTCCCCAGCCATTTTGATGTACACCTTTTATGCATTTTACTCCCACTTAGCACCTCCACCTAAGCAGGCAAGGGAAGAGCCCTAACCCTCCGATGGGTTAGCGTCTTCCCTGGTTAGCAGCTCTCTAAAGGTTTGTCAGCGGGAAGGTGGGTGAGAAGGGATTATCCCTGCTTTCACTATGGTGGCCTTGGAGAAAGGGTTCTGCGTTTGATTTTAAACAGATTTCAAGAGGCTAAGACAAAGACCCCTCCCTCATCTCATGAAAGGACCTGGGGTAGGCAACATTCTTCGAGAGACCCCTTGCCTAGCACTCTTTCATTTCCTGTGTGATACGGGAGGTGAGGCCCACACAGCTGGTCCTTGGGCAAGTGGGGGAGAAGCTAACCCTAAAGAGATGGATTAGGGACCAGGGCAAGAGGCACCCTGTCCTGGGATCATCCTAGTGTTTGTGGAAAAACTATGTGTGTCTCTTTGTGTATACAGTAAATATAAATATACATCCACATTCATGCTCCCGAATCTTAATATTTACTCGGATTTGAAGACTGTTGCACTTAAAATCCTTTCATGGAAAAGTCTGCTCTCTAACTTCAAAGGCTATTTTTTTTTTTCCTTAGTGAATTTATTAGCTTTCCATTCACCAAACACAAAACACAAAATTCTTCGGTCAGTTTTGAAAACTGTCTGTGAATCTTGCTCTGAGAAGATCAGGATCTCAAGGGAGCTGGAAGGAAGACTCCATATGCACGTCCTGAGTTGGGAGTGAGTCATGATCTGGGATTAAAATCTGGTCGTGGAGATCAAGTTAGATTTTAAGAACTGGAATGAGCAAGTGCCTGCTCTGCTCAGGGCAGTGGGGCAGGAACTTCTAGTGAGCAGGACTTTGATTCTTGGTGCCATTGTTCAGCATGAGTTTGGCCCGGACAGAGGCTGGCCTGTAAAGAAAGCAGTGCAAATATCTCTGCCAGGATTTGCCTTATCTATAAGGGAACAGGGTTGCCGGGGAGAGAGTGGCTGGTCTCTAGGGTATGGGCAGTAAAAAGACCACAAGGTGCAGAGGTCGGAGCCAGATGCATTCTGCCTACCTCGGGCTTTGTGACATATGAGTAATGATGTAATGCTCTGTAGCCGCGCTGGCCATCAGAAATAAAATACGGGCACTTATGCAGCTGGACACTCTAAGAGCCACATAAGAGGAGAACACGTAGAATTAAACAACACATTTTATTTACACAATATATCCATGATATCTTCATTTTAATATTTAATCAATATAAATTATTAATGAAATATTTGTATCCTTTTTTATAAGCAATTCTCAAATCCAGAGTATATGTTATAATCATAACATCTTTCAGTTCAGATGCCAAATTTTTATCAGAAATACTGGCTCTGTATTTAGGTTTTGCTAATTTAAAGTAAAATAAGTAGCTTCACATATCCAAGGGGCCCCATATCTTTAAACATTCCAGTCACTGAATGGAGTATCAGGTTTTTTGAATATAAATTAATTAAAATGAAAGTAGATAAAAAATGTAGTCCCTTAGTCAGACCACACTGGATTCAGTGCTCAATACCACATACGGTTGGTGGCTACTGTGTTGAACAGCACATTGATTCATTTATCCTTCTCTCCTTGTGGAGAGACCGCCAGACTCAGATAATGGGAGTGGTAGAAGAGAAAGGACAGATCACCAGGTTGGATCAGAAGGAGAGGACTTGCTTGGTGTTTAGACTCTTGGCAGCCAAAGGAAGGCAAATGGTGAGCAAGTAATAAGTTCCTGACCAGGGACATATTTAAACCTATGATAGTCTTTGGAATTCTCATTGGAAAATGAGGTCCTAGGTTTCTCCGTAGCCCTGATCCCAGTTTTCCCCAGATGTTGTGCAGCTGAGAATTCTCCCAAGGGACTGCTGCTTGGTGGGATGTGTGAGTTGGCTCTTTGGTCTCAGTGTGGTAGTGTGAACTCCTGGAGGCTTTGAAGTCAAAGACAGACTTTATATACTTTTATCTGAGTTGTTTTTTTGCTCCAGGAGAGTAGTTGCACATATGGGAACAATTGAGTCGTCCAGAATTAACGACATCTTCTTTTAAGCCCAGAGAGTGAGGTGATTGAAGTTCCTTTGTGTGTTTTGCTTATTTTTCGTTGCTTATTTGTGTATATAAATACAGCAGTATGCAAATAGATGCGTGTCTGATGGTTCTTAGAGCAAGTAAGTTGGTAAACCTGCAGCTCTATTTACCTACACTTTGCATTGTGTTTCTGTCCTGCTCTAACCACTTTTCCTAGATCATGGAGTGCTAGTAGTTTTTCACCAGCAAATATTCATTTTAATAATGACAGTAGGTGCCATCTGCTGAGAGCTTGCACTGTCGAGCAGCCTACCAGATAGTCTACAGATACTGGTTCTCACAGCAGACCTTCAGGCTGGGCAGTATTTGTCCCATCTGACAGATGAGGGGACTGTTCATAAGGCCTGATAACTTTACAGATATGAGAGTATTAGACCAGAGTAAGCAAACTCCTCCTCCTGTATAGAACTGTGAATAAGAACTGTGATTTTTGCATTTTTAAGGGTTAATAAACGAGAAGAAGAATAAGATGTTATGGATGGAAAATGATAATGGAATTCCAATTTCCAGGTCCATGCTTTTATTGGAACATAGCTACATGTACCCATTTCCTAGGGCCTGTGTCTGCTTTATGTCACAGTGGCAGAATTGAGGAGCTGAGATGGGGAAGTTGCGATGGCCTGTGGAGCCAAAGATACTGTGTTTCTCTTTTCAGATAGTTTGCCAAGCCTGTGCTGGACTATTCTTTCCATAGACAGTGAGAACCAGGGTTCATGGGCAGTGTGGCTCTTGCATGTGTGGCTAGCAGTAGCCTTATGCCGTCAATGTCAGGGATATTTTCAGAGCCGAATGAAGCACTCTATGTGGAAGAGGAGACTGAACCTCAGAGAGGACAAGTACCCCACAAAGTCACATTGTGGCCTGGAATTAGACCCAGTGTCTGTACGCCTAAGAGAGATGCTGACCACAGGGCTGTTCACCTTGAACTGCATCAGGACCCCTGAAGGCCTTATTATAATACAGACTGCAAGGATACACTCCCAGAGTTAATGATTCTCTCTGGAGCAAGGTCCAAGAATTTGCGTTGCTAAGCAGCCCTCAGATGATGCCCAGGATGCCCATCTGTGGACTGCACTTTGGGTAGCCCTACCCTGCTACGTCCAGTTCAAGAAAGAGTTGTTCAGTTATGGAAGCTGCAGGGCAGAGATTCAAACCCATGCATCCTTCAATAGAAATTTAGGTCAACTTAGTAAGTTAAGTCCAGTACATTCCCATCTACATATTAAGCATTGCAATCATTTGATTTCTGCCTCCCTTGTTTGAATCTGAAGCTTTCTGATGCTAAGGGGGCATGGGCTTCATCCATGTTGAACATCTTGTGCCCTTGTGCCTAGCAGCAAGGGGCTGGCACAGAAATTAACCCCTCACTGGTGACATTGCTCATGCATTTCTGGAAAACCAGTTTGTGATGATTTATAAGCGAAGGAATTTGGTTCCTGCTGACTGCATGTCAAATCCTTTTTTCACTCTGTCTCCCCTCCCCGAATTTCTCATCTAACTAACAGAGAAAATGTGGAGTGCAGGAATCAACTTTTGTAGTTAATTGTGCCAGCTTTGGTCATAAAAGTTAATGCCCAAGTGCTAGAATTCACTATGTTAATTATTGACCTAGTCAGTCTCATATTTAAAAAGTCATTATCTAGGGATTAGGAGTGAGGAGAGTGAAGACTGGTGAAAGATGATAGCTTTTGTTTTTTCATGTTGATGATTCATAGCCTCGTTTGGGGTTTTAATGAGTAACAAAGCATTGGAAAGTGCTGACTGAATCTCTTCTTTTAAATTCCCGTTGGTGTAAAGAAGGAAATAGATTTTTGCAGTTCTCCAGGTGCTTTACTTCTGTGCCTTCACCTACCATGCGCGCCCCTTTGTCCTGATTTCTCCACTTTCATCCGTGACTCCCACACCCCTTCTCCTACAGGCGTGATAGGGATGGTGAGTTAGTTTGTCTAAAGAGCCATCATTCATCATCGCTACAGTCCCAGAGCGGGGAAGCTTGCGGAACTCTGTTGACCGGTAGCCGGAGCCCTCTTGCTGAGATCCCTACTGGGCTGCAGGCCTTTCCATTAGGAACCCTTCTCTGGGAAAGGTGCATCATCCCTTTGCCCGGTGTTTGTGGCAGCTGCTGGGTGGCATCTCTCACACCTGTGCCATAGCCAGGAGGCTGACTTTACTGCTACTAGTGTTTCCTCTTTTATTGTTAGCCTTCTCAACCCTGCCATGCTTCCTTTCTCTGTATTTCTAGGAGAAAGTTCACGCCCCAGAGGCAGCAAGTACCTGAACCATGGCCGCGGTATAGCTGCTGCCTTATTTATTTTGTCTCCCATTCTTTCAGCTGGGAGTAGAGAGCCTGGCACACTCTCCATGATTTATGTTGCTTAATTATTGGTTCCTTGGCTGGTTTGATGTCTGGTTAATTCTGCTGTGCTGCTTAACCTCTGCAGCCTGGTTGATGGCTTGATCTGAGCTAAGATTTCTGTGATTTCTAAGTTGCTGGTAACTTAAGGTTTGTTTTCATCTTGCTCATCCTTGACCCAGGAGATGAAAACCTTATGAAAAGAAATGGCATCCAAACTGTATATCACTCTAGGTTTCTGCCTTAGAACAATCAAAATTCACTGTGAAGTCTTCCAGATATGTAGGACAAAAGAGTCTGTGACCCTTTTGTCCCTATTTATTTTCAGCAAATAGAGGAAGTTTATTTATCAAGCACTTAGAGAGGATCCAAGTACTGTGGGTAAGAGGAAGGGGAGAGAGAATGGAGATAAAGGGAAGATCGTATTCCTTTCTGGGGGAAATTTAGGGTCTGTGTGAGTAGAATAATACTGGTAACACTTGTTGAATGCTTTGCTTACATGTACTGTGTTGGAACTTCATATTTGTGTATTATTTCATTTAATCTTTACAAGCTTCTAAGGTAGATGCTGTAATAAATTCCCATATTCATGAGTAAAGGAGACTTAGCGAGGTTAGTTTCTCCAAGGTTGTATGTAGGTACTAGTAGTAAAAGGAGGGCTAGGATTTGAATCCTGGGGTTAGGCTGAAGCAAAATTTATTTAACAGAATATAATTTTAAGATTATATACAGACAAACTGACTTATATTTGCTCACAAGGAAATAATCATTTTAATGATATAATAAATGCAAGCATTTTCTGGATCCTTCCTGTATGCTAGATACTGTACTTACAACATACAAATGATTTCCTTCAATATTTGCCAATCTATTAGAAGAGCATTACTGTTGTCATAAACACATTATCTGTGAGGAAATTCGAGGCCTAGAGAAAACTCAGATTCCTTGTCAAAGGTCCCATGACAAGCCGGTGGAAACCTGTAGGGCCATATTATTTTTAATTATTGTGGTTGTTACATTTACTGTGAATAGCTGCAGCTAAGTACTGTTCTTGGCACTTTACGTTTATTAACTCATTTACTCCCCATTTTGTTGGTAAAGAAACGGAGGCACAGAAGGTCACAGAACAATGCTACCTGTGACTAACGGTTTTAAACAGATCACTAAGTTTGTGGAGCAGAAGAGAATACTGTGTTGTCCTATTGCCTTTACAGGTAGTCTGAGTCCTTGGGTTTACTTTTATACAAATAAGTTATTAGTTACTGCTCAGGCTGTTGAATTTTCCATTTAATGGGAAGAATTGAAGTGGGGACATCATTTCTTGGGTCAGTTGGGTGAAACACTGTAGATTTCAGGCTGTTTTTGTTAGAGCTGACTCTTAAATTTAGTTGATAATGTTGCTCCTAAGAGGGCTTCTAGGAAGTTCTGTCCTGAGGATTGTTCTATAGCTAGCTACCTTCAATATTATTGTGTTGCGCTAGTTACTGTTTATTGGTCACCTGCTATGTGGCAGGTGAACTTACCATCTTACATTATCCATCTTACATGGATAAGATACTATAGCATCTCTTTGAGGTACGTGCAGCCCCATTTTACAAGTTCAGAAACTGAGGCTCAGGGAAGAAAAGTAATTCTCTCCAGTAAGTGGCGTAGAACTGGGAAATCAAATGCAGATGTATCTAACTCAGAATGCCCTGCTTTTAACCATCTCCGGTTTTATTCTGTTGAGAAAAGAATCACGTGGGACTACTGCAATGAGCTAAACATCAATACATGTTGATGGAACATATGGAAAAAATTTTGGTCTGAATTCAAGTGAGTACTGTGTAAAAAAAAAAAAATCAAGGAATGCCTTGAAGTTTTCTTTGATTTGAAAAACTTTCAAACTAGATTCCTCTTAGGAAGGTAGTTTATTTAGCTTGCTTAGTTCAGTTCAGACCTAGTGGGATAGTTTCCACTATGAGCAGCTACTTCAGCAAGTCTGGGTGAGTGAGCATGAGCTAAGCAGTTCGGGTGGCTGTGCAGTGTCCCTGGGGGCTCCCCACCACAGCTTCCCCTTCTTTGCTGATTACTCTTATGTCGCTTTTTAGCATAGTGCCCGAGGAACTCTGTGAGCTGCAGAGTATCTCATTCCCCCTCTGAAGGGGTCAAGGGCTGGCCTTTTCATTTGGAATAAATTACACTGTTCTGTCATGACTCCAGAGGTCTATGTGAGCTGCGTCCCTCCCCAGCCCCCTCCAAGGCAGTCAGCTTCTTATTTTCTCTGGTGTAGCTATTCTGGGATCTTTTGGGGCCCTGAGCCTGTGACATGAAATTTGTGGAAATGGTGGTTCTTTCTGTAAGGCTGGAGTTGAGTCTGGACTCCGGGGGGTTGGTGGGAGGGTAGGTAGACTAAAGAGTTTGGACTTTTTAGGTAATGGAACACTTCTGAGACATTTTAAGCCCCAAGACGAAATGTAGTAAAGTAAAGCCATTGAGCTGAGAGTAGACTACAGTATACTATTATCTTTTTAGAGTGGTCAGAGTTCTTCGATTGGCTCTGGGCATTGTCCTTTGTATTTAGAAATTACTTGTTCCAATTATGGCAGCCTTAGTGATTGCATGGGTATGATTTCCATCAGAAATCTGTAAATTAAAGCATGTTAGTGGCACCTCTTGGGTACAGTGCAGTCAGGCACATTTAAAGCCCATGTTCTTTGAAATGAAGGAGCTGGGGCTGGGCTGGGGTCTTGTACTGATTGCAAACCACAGTCTGTGTGACCTCACTTCCATGAGAATGTGTCATCTCAAAATGAGGATAAATACATCAATCTCTTTGAAAGTGCTAATAAAAGTAAAATATTTTTGGTAAAAGAAACTAGTAATACAGGGGTCAATGCTTTCATTTACTTAAGGCAGTCTCAAATTCAGAAATAATCTTTTATAGCCTAGGCTTCTTGGTGGTAAAGCTGATTGTTTTTTTCTGAGTATGGTTGAAGACTTCATTCATGTGATCGTAAGCTCTTTTGTGGGGAGTAAGGTGCTTCTGGTGCATCGTGCATTAAATGCCCACATCAAATGCCCAGTCTCTTTCCCAGTACTGACTGGAGATGTGGTTCCACATTATTGTCCCCAAGGGGAATAATTTGAACAGTAAGTAATATGGGCCAACCCTAGAGTTAAGGTGCATGTTATGTATACGTCAGTTATGACTTATGAGAATGTTACAGGTCTGATGTTTAACTCCTGTGTGAGTTTGACTTGCTAATGAGGGAGTGCAGCCTTGGAGGTCAAAGAGTTGGGCGCTGTAGAGCCAGAGTCCAACTCAATTCTAATTGGTACTAAAACCCAGACCTTCAGCCCCGGCTGTGTCCAAGACAAAACCATCCTACAGCCAGGCCAGAATGGCAGTGTGAACAGGAAAGAGCTACCCTTTCCTTAGAGACTTTACACGAACATGTCTTTTGGACCATCTTTTCTGAAGCCCATTGTTCATTCTTGGATTTGTTTTCTTGATTAGAGACCTTCTTTGTTTTGCCTAATGTATTCTTTTTTAGTAAGTAGATTAGGCATTACTCATTCTTTGTTTTGGGTTTTTTCTTACTATAAAATATTATGTATTTAGTTTTATGAGTATATGTTTGTAGTACATAACGATTACATTTATCGTGGGGAGTTGGTGCATGTACATCACACATCCACATTCTTTTTCGTTCCCTACCCCTCCCATCTCTCCCTGTTTCTTCTGACTCTTGTGCCTCTCCCATTACCAAAAGCTCTATTTCCATTTTTTTCTTCAATTCTTTTTTGCCATCTCCTTTCCTGCTCCTCCCTCTCTCTCCCTCCGTCGCTTGTCCTCCCTCCCATTTGAGAAAGACCTCCCTACTTCCTATCCTGGTGATGTCTCAAACAACTAAAAATAGAAATTCCGTTTGACATCTACTCCCCTTCTGGATGTCTCCCTAAAAGAGTTAATATTATCGTATTACAGTGACCCGTGCATACCCATGTTTTTAACAACACGATTCATAACAGCTACATCTTGGAAACAGGCTGTAGGTCCATTAACAGATGAATGGATAAAGAAAAGCTGGTATTTACACATGATGGAGTATCACTGTGCTACAAAGAAAGATAAACTTGAGACATCTGTAGGTAAATGGATGCACCTTGTGACCATAATATTAAGTGAAATAACTCAAAGAAGCTTACATATTGCCCATATTGCCTAGTTTCTTTCTTTCTTTTTTTTTTTTGTACCAGGAATCGAACTCAGGACCTTGTGCTTGCGAGGCAGGCGGTGGAACCACAGAGCTAAATCCCCGGCCCTTGCCTTGTTTCTTTTATGTGAGAAGCATATGGCATCATGCTTTGTAAAGTCAATCCGAATTGAATAAGGAAGTTTGCTACTTCAAGCATCTTAGGCCTAATCCCTTGGTAAAGAATTATTATGTAATTGAATATTAATGCCTCAGTTTTGCTGTTTTATAGCTTTACTTTCAAAAAATAATGGCCAGTCAGTGCTAATAGTTTTTGATATAAACCTGATGTTTTTTATTTTACAGTGCTGGGGATTGAACCCAGGAGCTTGTGCACGAAAGGCAAGCACTCTACCACTGAGCTATAGCTCCTGACCCCCAGTGCTTTTCTAAGTAGTTTTTATGGGAGTTTCTACTCTGTCTGGAAGCAGCCTTCCAGATATGTCCCATTTTTGTGTTCATTTGACAGCAGAGGAAGCTGAGGTCTCAGCCAGGTGCAGCGATACTTCATAGCATTCACTTTATGCAATCACACAGACCCCCTCAGAAGGGCCCTACACTTGGCTCAGTATTCTGCAATTGCTGCCTTAAAATTCCTCCTAAGTTTTAACAGGGTCTCTGCATTTTCATTTTGCAGAAATTCCTATAAATTATGTCACTGGTCCTGCCTCGGTGAGTTGTCCGAGATGCAAACCCAGCGTGCTGGCCTCAAGCTTTTTTCCAGAGTTCTGCTTGTCTCATATCCTTACATCCTGCATGGCCTCTGAAAGCAAAATCCTTGCATCTTCTTTTTCTTTGGACCCATCTTTAGAGCCAATTAGTTTGATTTGTCTCTGTGGAATTCTTTGTATTTGTGCTTTGTTTGTTGGACTGATACATAAAATTTCCCAGTGAGGTTTGTAGGAGAGCAGAAGTCAAGATTTGAAGATAGGGCAGGAACTGCACATCTTTGTCATCGTGAAAAATCGTGGCTTAAAAGTAAGTGGGAATAAAGTGGAAACATTGTAACATATTTATTTTGTACAACTTTACTGGGAGCAGAAAAGAGAAGGAGACCTGCAGTGCACAAGAAAGGCGTGCGGTCCCTTGTGTTGCTTCTGACTGGTGACACTTAATTACCACGTGCAGCTTTATGGACTCTTTTATGAGAAGCTGCTCTTTAGCCGTTCATGGGCAGTAGGAAAAAGAAATATAGAAAGACAGAAGAAGATTGCCAGCACTTTGGTAAGAATTGGTCTTCTATGCTGTATGGCTGGAGCCCGGAACTGCATTTCCCAAGGACTTTCTGGATGAGGCAGGGCCAGGAAGGCCCCAGAGTTTGAAGGTAAAGACAGACCAAGGAGACAGATGTGGTCATGAAAGAAACCAGAATGCGTCACCTCCAAGTATGTCTCTTTGGCATAAAAATTATTTTTGAGCCGAAGGTAATGAAGATGCATTAAATGACGGAAAAATTCTGTCTCCCCACGTTTCTGCCTAAAGACAGCATATAAATTCTCTTTCACTGGAGTCAACTCTAGAAACTTACTCAGCTACAACACCAGAGGAGTCTCATTGCCTCAGTTTCTTCTCTTATATTAACCTTCCCACAGTTTCTTATCTGTGGAATCCCAAAACTGCATTCCTTTGTCCTGTCCTTTCTCTAGGCATTGATTGTGTTTTGATGAACATGCCATATAAACCAGAGAGCAAAGCCACTTCTTGGAGTTATTTTCTATTGAGATTTTCCCTGTGCGATATGATGTAAATCACCCACAGTAATAAACCTGTTCATTTCTTGTTGAAGCTGTCATTTGCTACCAGGGTCTGTCTCAGGAAAGAACTCAGAGGGCTGGAGGGGGAAAGTTATTTTTCTCCCTGGACACACACACCACAGGACACATGGGGTCTGACGGAGGCAGGCGTGGCCAGGCAAGTGGCTGATAAAGTGAAAAGAAGTCCCGGAAGATCAGGGGAATTATCCAGGCAGAGACTTGGAAAAAAGGACGCTCTACTCAGAAGGTGTCCTGGAAGAGAGGGATCACTGTTAGGGTGAACTGCAGGTATTTGGCCCTGGGTGAAATGTTGAACCTGGAGTTGAGGAGGAGGTGGGGACTAAACACTGGAAGGCTCTCTACTTAGTTAAGGAGTGTGGATTCGTAGCTCAAGGTATTAGTGATGATTAAAGCTTTTATTAAAGAGCTTTTATTAAAGGCTTCCCAGGTGCACTATTTAGCCATATAATCTTTAGTCTCCATTAACTCTTTGGGGTTGGTTACTAACCTTTTGTGAAAAAGGAAACTGAGGCACAGAGCCCTTTAGTGACTTACCCAAGTTCACTCTTTTAGTATGTTTCAGGGCCAGAATTGTGATCCCAGGAGCTCTGGCTCTAGAGTCTATGCTGCCGAGGCAATGTGGTGCTGATCTCAGGGACCAAAGGATTCTAAAGAGGGAGGAGATATACCATTTACACTCTAAGGATTGTTCTTGTGAGTGTGTGTCCGGTTGGGTGCAGGGAAATAGGCATCTCTGGGATGTCCATCATACACACTTGGCAGGCACATTCTTCAACCGTAACTGCTTCTCCACCGTCGCAAGCTGGTGCAGTCAGTGGTAGCTTTAGACTCCTCTCTTTTCCTTGCTTTTTTCCCTTACCCACTCCCTTATCACTTCTCATCACCCAGCAACCCAGCCTTCTATCCTCCTTCTCTCAACACTGCTCTTTACAAAGGTTTGCGTGGTCCCCGGTCACCATTGCATAGATTAGGGACTCAGAAGTCAGGATTTGAGCTGGTTGGTGTCCTCACGTTGGTATTTACATCCCTGGCATCCTGGGCACCAGCCAATGTCTTTGAACTTTAGAGATAAACTGGGTCTAACAGTCGCATCTGCTCCACTAGTGAGTATCAGGAACAATGTGAATTAAGATTTTATAATTTGTAGAAAGGTTAAATTGTCTCTAGTGAAAGATGTTTTATTTCCCGTGTATACTTTTTCTAATCCTTCATGACAGCTTTACATATTGTAATATTTCATAGCTGAAAAGATCCAGTGAGGCAGCAGCTAATTAGTTGCCTTTTAGGGAGAGTGGACAATTCTTGCCTGGATAGGCATGGAGTCTCCAGGCTGAGGGTCAGCTGGTGCCTGAGATGTGGTCTTGGGTGCCTCATTTAACCTTTCTAAGCTTCACTTAAAATGAAGACAGAGCTGCCTAAGGGTGAGGACAAATGTGAAGATTAAATGAGATATTTTATATAAAGTGCTTAGCACACAACAAGGTCCGGTGAACGCTACCAGTCATTATTTTTATTCTGGAAGAAGAAGGAGTTAATCTTTCAGTGTTGAATGTTAGAGGAGTGAGGGAAGGCTTTAGAGGAGTTTATGGACTTTCCTTCTTCTCTCTTCCCTCCGATCCATTTCCCCACCTCCAGTCTTTCTACCCCGAGGCTGAATGGAATTGGATGTCTTGTAATCCTGCACAGCCTTTACCATGAGACCCTCGGATGTGCCCTGAAACACTTTGACATAATCAGAACATGAACAGCCACAATGGTAGGTGGAATTTTTAAACTTTTCACCCATTCACATGCAGGAATGGTGCCAATTCTGCCTTGTAAACCAGCCCAGGCAGATCTGAGGAGCTGGCGCCTCTGGTGGAGGGCTTGGTTACCTAGGCAACGTTTACCTAGCCTGGTGACAAAGGACCTGTCACCTCTGCCTGATGCAGGCAGAAGTGTATCAAGTTACAGGGGAGATGGAAAGAAACAATTTTCTCTTGAAATGAAGTAGATGCAGGTGTTAATTTCTTTTGAATGGCAGCTAATTTTCTGTTTTCAGAGAGGGAGGATAAAGCTTAAACAGGAATTTCTAGCTGAAAATAGTCAGTTTGTGAACCTGGCAAGCCTCCTAAGAGAAAAACAACTGTCCTGGCTGCAGGGTTGTTAGGCTTCCTGTCTTTTCGGCAGCTTATTACATTTATTTTACTGCTTTGGGGAATTAGAAAATAGTCTCTGAAGGCCATTTCTTTAATTACTTGGAATATTAATGTGGAAATCTTGCTTGTTGGCTAATACAGTGAATGCTATCGCTTTTGTGTCTAATTGGCTATCGGGTCCTTCACCCCCTGAAGCTTTTTGTTAATGTTTTCTTTATTGTGAATGATAATGTACATTAAGAAAAGTGCACCGAACAATTTAATAGTCTAATGATTTGTATCATAAAGTGAATATGTCCATGGCCTTGATTTTGTAAAGAAGAGCAAAGAAGTTATTACTAGAGGTTTTGTCACCTGACCAAGTATTTCATTGTGTTTTAGTTTTGTTCCTGTTTTGAATTTCATATAAACCAGACTGTGATTTTCTGTCTGGTTTCTTTTTCTCAACGTGTTGCTATGAGGTATAGCTACTTTGTGGTTCTGTAGCTATAGTTAGTTCCTCTTAAACTGGTGGATTTTATTATAGGAGTGGCCCACAATTTATTTACCCTCGGGACTAGTGATGGATATTTGTGGTGTTTCCACTTTTTAATTATTATAAAAATGATGTTATGAAAATTCTTGCACATGTTTCTTGGGGCAGATACACACACGTTTCTGTAGCTGTGCATTAGGAATGGAATTGGTGAGGAACAGGATATGTTATCTTTGGGCATAGTAGAAAGGAAGCAAAAGCATTATTTTCATACAAATCTAAAGTGAACACATGAAAGATTTCACTCATCAACTAATGAGGAAACCAGTAAGATGTTACAACTTCTTTCAAAGGAGATTTGAGTAGCCCACATAAATATAGCAGTAAGTGATGAGGAAGTGAATTTGTGAGTAGTGAGAAGTGGTTCTATTCAAAAAGCAGTTATCCACTGCATCCAACAGCCACAATTCATTTGCATTTCTCTGGACAAGAAGTTTTTGTTTTGTTATCAGTTTTCTGCTACTGAACTAGATGTAGAATAGCTGGATCACAATGAAAGGCAAGATCGAAGAACTGTGCACTCCACTAGATATTTGGTTCTCTTTTTATTTCCCTATTCAAAGTCTTTCACAGTTTTTCCTGATGATAGACAGTTTCCAAATTACATCAAATTATTTTCCCACCAGAAGTGTACAGGAGTTTGTTTCTCCACATCCTTGCCAATAGTTAGTTTTGTTAGACTTTTAAACTTCTGCCATTCAGATAAGAGGAAATATATATATCTGAATGGCAGAAGTTTAAAAGTCAATTTGATACAATTTGGAAACAACTAATATATTTAAATGATATAAAACTGCTACTGAACTATTATTTATACAATGAAAAGGAATAGAATACTCATGCACCCCACAGTACAGGTGAATGAGCCTGGTGTAGGAGATATTAAATAAAAGAGGCTCAACCCTAAATAGTACCTATGATGCGACTCTGTGCATATGCAGTTTCATAACAACATGACTTCTTTAAACTGGTAAAAATCACTCACTGGTTGCTTGCAGTGAAGAGTGGAGAGGTGGCATTTGAAAGACACTGTGCAGGAACATGTGAGTATGGATAGGAATCGTGATTAGACATCACCAAGCTGTACCCTAAGAAGGTATTTTATTGTATAGAAATGGACTTTAGGAAGGTTTTTGTTTTTAACGATTCCACTAACTGTGTAGAGTTAGAAAGAACTAACAGTCTTACAAATTGAGCCTTTTCGTCAACGGATATGGTAGACAGCTCCAAGTTTTATTACATTTGAATTCTCTCAGTGATATTTTATTGTTTTCCACTTAGAGACCTTTTCAGTTTTGAAAGGAAATATTCCAGTGCACTTATTTTCAGTATTTTTGATGTAATAATGAAATTATTTTTAAAAATTTATTTTCCTGATAGTTGATATATAAACATGTAATCTTTTTTTTTTTAAACTCATGTTTGCATTTAGTAATCTTGCTAAATTTGCTTGTTAATTTTATCCATAGACTTGGGATTTCAACATTCAAAATAATGTCATCTATTAATGATGGCATATTAATTCTTTTTTGTAATTGTTGTATCTTTAATTTCCTTTTCTTAATGGATTATAATAGCTAGAATCTTTAATAAGATGTTGATTTTAATAAAAACACTTTCACTATTTCATCACTGTGTGTCAAGCTTGCAGTAGGTTTTCTGAAGATACATTTAAAGGAATTTCCCTTTTATTTCTAATTTGCTAAGAGTTTCAAATCATAAGTGGATATTGAACTCTATCAAAACTACTCTTACATTTACTAAAATTACCTCCTGCATTTTTTCCCTTAATTCAGTCATTATAGTGAATAACATTAGAAAATATTAAAGATGGGTACATTTCTGGAGTAAACCTGGTTGAGTCGAGATGGATTAGTATATTTATATATTGCTACATTTGCTTTCTTGATATCTTATTTAACCCTTTAATCTTTTTGCTATTAATTTTATTGGTACATTTTAGGTATACAGTATAATGACATTCATCATTGGAAATTTGCTCCTTTACATAATCTCTCTTAGTTCTTATTTTTCCCCATTCCGCTGCCCTCCCTTCAACCCCTCCACCCCTCCCTATTTACAAAGACTTTGTTTCCATTTTTTCATTTTCTCATGTTAATTCCATTCCCTTCTTTCCTTTCTCCTACCCCTCCCATTCCCCTTCCCCTTTGCCCCTTTTCTTCCCATTTCACATTATCTATTATACCTTTTAGCCCTTATTTACACTTTCAGTTTCTCACACTAGAGAAACTATTTGGTATTTACACATGTGTGTCCTGTTTATTTCACTTCAGAGTATCGCCTCAATGTGCATCCATTTAGCTATAAATGTCTCTAATTTCTCATTTTTTTATGGCTGAGGAGTACTCCGTTTTATTAAAAAACCACATTTTCGTTATCCAGTCTCCAGTTGATGGGCATTTGGGCTGCTTCCAAGTTTTAGGTATTACAGACTGTGCTGCTATGAACATGGGTGCACATATATCGCTGCGGTATGATTCTTTTAATGCTTTGGGGAAGATACCCAGCAGGGGAATAGCTGGGTCAAATGGGACTTCCAGTCCTAGTTCTTTGAGGTATCTCCATACTGATTTCCACAGTGGTTGCGCCAGTCTACACTCCCACCAGCAGTGGAGCAGGGTTCCTCTTTCCCCACAGCCCTGCCAGCATTTGTTATTGGTTGAATTCGTGATAGCAGCCATTCTTTCTGGGGTGAGGTGGAATCTCAGACTTGTTTTCATTTGCATCTCTTGAATGACCAGTGATGCTGAACATTTTTTCATGTTTATTGGCAATTTCTACCTCTTTGTTGGAGAAATATCTGTTCATTTCAGATGCCCATTTTTGGAATGGGTCCTTGAATTTGGGAGGTCTGATTTTTTTAAGTTGTTTGTAGATTCTAGATAGTAGATCTTTATCTGAGGAACAGCAGGTGAAAATTTTTTCCACCATTGTGGGTTGTCTCTTCACACTGCTGGTGGTTTCTCTTGCTGTGCAGAAGCTGCAGAAGCTTTTGTTTGTTTGTTTGTTTTGGGGGGGGGGGTTGGTACCTGGGATCAAATTTGGGTCCTTGTGTTTGACAGGCAGGCGGCAGAACCACTGAGCTAAATTCCTGGCCCAGAAGCTTTTTAATAAGAAGAGATCCCACTTGTTGATTGTTTGTGCTAGTTCATGGGAAACTGAGATTTTGTTTATAAAATCTTTTCCTACACCAGTGTCTTTAAGAGTTCTACCTACCCTCTGTTCCAGGTGGTCCAGCGTTTTTGTTTTACTATTTAGATCTTTAATCCATTTTGATTTTAGTTTAGTGCATGGTGAGAGATAAAGGTCTAGTTTTAATCTTTGGCAAGTTGAAACCCAATTTTTCCAGCACCATTTATTAAAGAGGCTATCTTTCCTCCAGTGAGGGTGTTTGGCCCTTTTGTCGAAGATGAGGTGGCTGAGTGTGTCTGGCATTGTTTCTGCATCTTCTAATCTGTTCCACTGGTCCTCAGGTGTGTTTCTTTGCCAGTACTGTGCTGTTGTTTTTTTTTTTTATCACAGTAGCTTTGTAGTATAGTTTAAAGTTGGGGGTTGTGATACCCCCTGCCATATCTCTGTGGCCTAGAATTGTTTTTGCTATTCTAGGTCTCCTCCTGTTCCAAATGAATTTTTGGGTTGTTTTCTCCAGGTCTGTGAAGTGTGCTGCTGGGATTTCAACTGGGATTGCATTGAATCTATATAGCAGTTTTGGAAGTATGGCCATTTTCTTCTCTATGTTGATTCTTCCTACCCAGGAGCAAGGGATGTCTTTGAATTTTCTGATATCATCTTCAGTCTCTCTTTTCAGAGTGCTATAGTTTTCAGAGAAGAGGTCTTTGATTTCTTTTGTTAGGTTGATTCCTAGGTATTTCAATTTTTTGGATGCTATTGTGAAAGGAATTGATTACTCCATTTCTCTCTCAGTGAGTCTGTTGTTCATGTAGAGGAAAGCTATTGATTTTTGTGTGTTGACCTTGTATTCAGCTACTTTACTGAATTTGGTTATTAAGACTAGAAGACTTTTGGTGGAGTTCTTGGGATCTTCTACATAGAATATCATGTCATCTGCAAATAATGACAATTTGACTTCTTCATTTTCTATCTTTATTCCTTTTATTACTTTCTCCTGTCTAATTGCTGTGGCTAATGTTTCCAAAACTATATTGAACAGGAATGGTGACAGTGGACATTCTTGTCTTGTTCCTGATTTTAGTGTGAAGGATTTCAGTTTTTGACCATTTAGTATGATATTGGCTATTGGTTTTTCATAGATGGCTTTTATCAGATTGAGGTAGAGGCCATCTATTCCAATTTTTTTGTAGGGTTTTTATTATAAATGTTTGTCGGATTTTCTCAAATACTTTTTCTGCATGTATTGAGATGATCGTATGATTTTTGTCCTTGGCTCTATTGATATAGTGTATTATATTTATTGATTTGCTTAATTGAACCATCCATGCATCTCTGGGATGAATCCCACTTGCTCAGGGTGTATGATCTTCTCGATGATCTTCTGCATTCTATTTGCCAGTATCTTACTAAGGATTTTTGCATCTATGTTCGTTAGTGAGATTGGCCTATAGTTCTCCTTTTTGGTTTGGTCTTTCTCTGCTTTGGGGATCAAGGTGATGCTTGCTTCCAGGAATGAATTCAGGAGTATTGCTTCCTTTTCAATTTCACTGAAGACTTTAAACAACAGTGGCAGTAGTTCCTCTCTAAATGTCTTGTAGAATTCAGCAGTAAAGCCATCAGGACCCAGGCTTTTCTTAGTTGGTAAGTTTTTAATTACATTTTCAATTTCATTGATTGATATTGGGTTGTTTAGAATTTTTAGGTCTTCGTTCAACTTTGGTAATTCATATGGATCTAGGAATCTGTCCTTTTCTTCTGTGTTTTCCATCTTATTGCCATATAGTTTCTCAAAGTAGGTATTGATGATCCTCTGGATTTCTGCTGTAACTCTTTAATCTTTATGTTCATGAGCAAGGTAGTCCTAAAATTTTCTTTTCTCACAAAGTTCATTTCAGATTTTGGTTTACCAAGAATATGTTTAAAGTGAGTTAGAAAAAACTTTTTCCCAGTTCTCTGCAGGTATTTGAGAATGATCAGCAATGTTTATTATTTAATTTCTGGTAGGATCCTCTGGTGAATCCATTGGGTTTCAAGTTATGCATTGTAATTTCGGAAGAATTTACATTCCTTTTGGAGAAATTTTAGGGTCAGGGAAAGACTGAGCTGAAGGTACCGAGATCTTCCAGGCCCTCCCTGTCCCCAGACTCACACAGCTTTTCCTGTACTGGCACCTCCCACCAGAGTGGGATATTCGTGGTAGTTATTGAGACCCCATTAGCCCATCGTGGTCCCCCTAAGTCCATACGGTTCACTGTGGGTATTGCACATTTTATAGTGTGGATCACACATGTAATGGCGTGCAACCACCATTACAGTGTCGTAAGTTTTATATTCTGTAAGTATTATCTTGGTGCTTACATTAGAGATTATAGTATGCATTCTTGATCTAGGTCTTAGAAGAGTTAATGGTGTTTTTCTCCCTCTTGTCTAACAAGTCATGGCTGTATATTTTATTTCTTTACTTTTCATATGCCCCAGGCACCATTGTTATTGTTATTATTATTGCTTTATTCAGCATGATGCATTTTGATTTATTCACAGATTTCTTATTTTCTTAGCTCTTCTTTTCTTTGTGTCATCACCCCTCTACCTGGAATCACTTTCTTTTTGCCTGAAGAACACTCTAGTATTTCCTTTACTGGCTGGTAACAAATTCTTTCAGTTTTTGTTTGTCTCACATGCTTTATTTCACCATCATTCTCAAGGATATTTTCTCAAGGCATAGAATTTTAGACTGCTAATTATGTTCTTTCAGTACTTTAAAGATTTTTGTTTTCTTACCTCTGCTTTCCTTTGTTTCTGTTGGTAAGTTAGCTAAAAGTCTACTTTTTGTTCCTTTACTTCCTTAGGCTAATTTTAAATTTTTCTCTGTAGTTTTAGCAGTTTTGTTATAATGTGCCTAGGTGAAGTTGTCTTTTTCCTTGAGGTTTTAAAGTCTCTTGCTTTGGCTCCTTCTGAGGCCTGATATCTTTCTTAGGCTTTGAAACATTCTTAGCTATTATCTTGTCAAATATTGCTTTGCCTTTCATTCTCTTTTCCTTGGGCTATAATTACATATGCGTTATACCTTCTTAATGTATCCTGCAATGTGTCTTATCCTGCCTTTTCCTGTCTTTTGTCTTTTCTATGCTTTGTTCTAGTTATTTTCTTCTGGTTTCCAATTCCTACTCCTAGTGTGTTTACTCTAGAGTGGAAGTCATTCAATAAGTTATTAATTTTTAGTGAATAGGTTTCCAGATTTAAAATTTCCATTTTGACTCTTGTCTTTAAGTGTATCGTTTATATTAGTTTCATAGGACTGATATAATAAAATACCAAAAACTCCATGGCTTAAGCCACAGGTGTCTTTTCTCACGGTTCTGGCAGCTATAGGTCAGCCTGTTAGCGGCACCCTCCTCCCCAGGCCCCAGGGAAGAACCCACTCTGAAGGCCCTGTGTGTTTCTCTGCTTGTAGCCACACCTCTGTTCCATGCTCTCCTTCTCCTCTGTGTGTCTGTCTTAAAACTCCGTGACTCCTTGTAAGGATGCATGTGATTGCATTTAGGCTTTATCTCTACCACGGTCTAAGATCGGCTCTTCCTCTCAGTACCCTTAATTTAGCATCTTTTTCCATATAAGGCATTATTTATTTCTTTTTTGCACAAAGTAATATTCACAGTTCCTAGAAATTAGGCTGTAAACCTATCTTTTCAGGGGCCATGATTCACCCCCATTCTACGTGGGAACTCTCAACCTTGTGATTTTATCTTCTTACAAATAGCAAGATTTTTAACAAAGAGCCCATTTCAGCTACTGTAATTCTAGTATCTCAGGCCTTGTGGCAGTGTTTGTTTCTTTTATTTCCACTGGTTTTTGTTTCTATCTTCTTCTTTCCCATAATTAGTCATTTTTAACTGTGTGGGAGGGGTTATATCTGCATGATATTTTATAGATAAAGTTTGAGGTGAAGATTGAGCTTCCTCAACTCTAGAGGAAGAGCTTTGGGTTTGCTTTATGAGGATGCGGGGACCTGGCATTCCAGAAGCTCCATGTTTCAGTTTTAGAGACTGGGACGGTAAAAAGGTGTCCCATAGTCCTCTGCGAGCATGCTTTAGCTACCTGTTCTCCCTAAGTGCTAGAGAGTGGCTCAGTCTAAAACAAGTGGTGTGCTCCTCCTGGGCAGGCCTGAGTGCAGTCTCTGTTTCTTTAGCTCATCAAGACATCCATAGAGGGAAAACAGGTCCAAAATGCTGTGTCTTCCTTCTCTTTTGCCCTGATATTGGTTTGATGCTTTCCCCCTCCAAATCTTGTTAGCTTTCATGTGTTTTAAAGCACTTAATGAATAGCTCATTCCTCTTTCCTCCTTGTCTTCCATGGGAAGGTTGGGCTAGCATACTCTGTGGGTCATTATCAAAGCACAAGTCTCCCTGAAGCTTTTCTTGTCTCCTCATCTTAAAGCTTTATGATTAAAAAATTTCAGCCATCACAAAAGGAGAGAATAGTTCAAAGATAATAAATATAGTTCCCACCCCCATACCACAATTCCACCAGTATTAAGATTTTGTTGTGTTTGTATGAAAATCTTTGTGTTGTATGAGAAGAGAAAGTTATAAAACAGGGCAGTATCTCAGTTCACAGCCATTGAACCATTTGAAGTCCAGCAGCAGATACCAAGATTCTGCCTTGATTACTGCCCTGAGACAGAATATAGTGACTGAAATCAGCTTGCTGAATATGTAAATAAATAAAATAGTGGCACTTCCTAAGTGTCTCTCCCCCCAGGCTCACTGCCACTGCCATGGAGAATGTCATGTGAGAGCATGTGCTCTGAATGCCCCCTCTGCCCAAAATGCCCCCTCTGCCCAAAACTTGTACTCTGAAATAGGCCAAGAAGCTAGTTCTCTTTTTCCCTTCCTGTGAGTTAGAAGAATAATCCTCACATGCCTCCATCATGAGTTTATGGAAAGAAACACAGGCTTTCCTCGGGGTCTTCAGGGAAATTGGTCATGGAGGGAATTTTCCTTGCAGCTGTAGCACAAACCATTTCCACAAGGCCTGTAAGTACAGTGGCTGGTGAGAATAATGGCAGCCATCACTAATCAGAATCCATCAAATACACTGTTCTTGAAATACATTCTTGTTTTCTCACAGTAATCAGTTATACAATGAGATCTGTCTTATCTGTCATGTTTCTATCTTCCTTTTGCTGAAGAGTGACTGATAGCTCTGAGGAGTTCAGTAAGGTGCCCAAGCTCACACTTTGAGGAGGTCCAGCCTGGATTCAAAGCCAGATTGGTCTTTCTGTAGGATCCTGTTCTAGTGTGTCCATCCACTATTCTACTCGCTCTTGATACTATGATGGAGTCTTTGCCTTAAAATGTTCTCATTTATGGTATTATCTTTGTTTTCTGTTTTCGTAGTGTGCAGGGGCTTAGGTAACATGAAGTTTACGTGACATAGTTTTGCATGCAACTTGAGGGGCCGTGCAGACTCTGTGAACCCCCTCCAAGGACCCCAGTTGGAGGGCCTGGCTTTGTGCTGTGCCTCCTTTCTCCTTTAGCCTCATTCTAATCTCATTAAAGCTCCCCCTGTTGGGAATAGAAATAGAAACTGAACCTGGACTCTTTGGTGGAACTATGTTCAGCCAAGTTCTGTTTGGTGATTGCTGAAGCTTCATGGGATGGTTAAAACCACCACCACCATCACCACTGAAACAATAACAAAGGAACTATGTAGAGTCACTCCTGGACACAGAAGTGCCCTTAGCCAAAGCACCATCTTCATATGAGCTTTCTCCTGAGTGCTGGTGTGAAACGTGTCTAAAATATTAATCGGAAAATTTAAATCTCTTCATTGAAACAAATATCCAAGACAGAAGAGAAAGAAAATTTCTGAACTGGAGATTTAGTGGATTAGGGATTTGCACAAATCTTGGTCATTTTGAGAAAGTAGCACTAGTACAAGGAGTTCTCAAATCTGTAGGGCTGCCTATCTGTGTGAGTCTGTATATATATGTGTGTGTGTGTGTTTATGTGTCTGTAGAAAATGAAAAATTTCACATCTGAAATAAAGGAGCATTTCCCCTTGGGGTTCTTCTTTCACAGCAGTGTGACAGCTCATCAGAAAGCTGCCGCACTATGAATCTGTCTCCATGTTGTTTAATTAGATGATTTATAGTTTCTCTGACAGATCTGGTACAGCCTTTGTGGGCCTGGGAGGAGTCATGTGCAACTTGGAGCCCTGGAATGCAGGGAGAGAGCCTGGGTATCTCAGCTTCATTTGCTCTTGTGGCCTACGTTGCTCGCTTGACAAGCTGATTTCCATCAACATAAGCAGGAGTTGACTGATTACACAATGTACATGCCTTTTTATTTTTTTGCTGACATCCTGCCTAGTCATATGTCCACTATCCCCTTGCTGTTGGGAGCAGCTGCAGAATTCCTGAACTCCAGTGGTATTGTGTTTTCATACCAAGAACCAAAGTCTCCTGTTCACTGAGCTGAGGTAAGAAGGGGATGAAACCCAAGGATTGGAAGTTTGTCACTTATTATTGAGTGCTCTGGCATAATGGACCAAAGGGCTTGTTGTCTAGAGCTACCTATGCATTTTTCTGGGATGTACTCGTCAAAGGAGAGGCAGCAACTTCCATCTCCACCTTGCCGGTGTCTTCTGTGCTTCCTGTTGTTGGGCAGAGTGTGCTGATCCACGCCTTCCGTTGCTTGCTCCTGGCACTGTCTGCCTGCCAGGGCACCACGCGGAGCCTGGGCTTTCAGGCACACTTCTGGTGAAGTCATTCTTCCCTGAAAACCGAGAAGGGAAACCTCTCCCAGCCTGTAGGAACCAGTGGAGAAAGTGAAGCAATGGCTAGCTGAGAAGTAAGCTGGGGAGTGTGTTCTTTTAAGCATAGGTTTAGGAAAGGATCACATTGCTCTTGCTTCTATTTTCTCCTCTGGTTACAATTTATTAAGGCAAATTTCCACTGGGAAAAAATGGCCAGAATTTGAACATACACTAGATTTCACATTCATTTTTAAAATTCTAAGTTAGACTGTGAGAAGAGCAGGCAGGAGCTGACGATAAACACAGAAGCTTAATTACTTGTTTGTTGGATGTCTGCGTGGAAACCTGCCATGTAGGTCAAGCCCACTCGCTCTTTTTCTACCTTCCTTCTGCCCAAAGAGCTTGTTATAATTGTTTTTTATTCTCTTAGTGCCCTGATATTATCCACATCCTTTCCTCCCCTGGAATCTTGTTGTCAGGAAAGAAACAGGTCTCAGTTACTAAACCTGGATATTAATACTCCCGGGGTATTTATTGCTTATCATACAATGGAAGATTTTGCCTACTTCATGAAGGAGTAGAAATCAAAAGATAAACATGTACCTCTTGTACTTTGTCCTATTTTTCAATTATCTGCAATAGTATTGAGACTGTGAGCACAGGAGTATGTGTGAGGAAGCCTTCTAGACAGCACTGTCCTGGGAAAGAGAGGGACCCACACAATTCTGGCTTGTCATTAACGAGCCCTGTGGCTTTGGGAATGTCAGCTCATTGCATTTTTTTTCCCATTAAGTTTATTGGTACATTTTAGGTATACAATGCAGTTACATTCATCATTGGGATCTTGTACCATTACATGAGTCTCTTGGTTCTTATTTTTTTTCCCCTTCCCTTGCTCTCCCTTCACCCCCTCCACCCTTCCCTATTTGCAAAGACCTTGTTTCCATTTTTTTCCTCTTCTCATATTTTTTCCTTTCCCTTTTTTCCCTTCCCCTACCCCTCCCAATTCCACTGCTGTTTTAGACCTTTTCTTCCTGTTACACAATATCAGTTATACATTTTTTAGATTACAATATCAAGATCTAGGAGACATTACCACAGATTTTACAGAATTTAAAAGGATATAGAAAGCATATTACAAAAATCTGTTTTGAAATAAATTTGACAACTTCTAAGAAGTACCTTGGAAGACAAATTAATGAAGCTTAACTCTGGAGGAAATATAAAATTTGAATAGCACCTATCAAAGAAAGTGTATTCCTAGCTTGGAAACCTACCTATATGACAACAGCAGGCTCATAAACATTTTAACTGATAAGTTATATCAAATAAAGCAGAAAAAAGAAGGAACACTTCTCCCCTCATTTTAGGAACTCAACATTGTGCTAATCCTAAAATTGAATAAAGATAATAGAAGAAAAAAGTATGAACATAGATAGAAATTTGTTTAACAAAACAAACTCTTAGAAGTCAGATCTGGCAGGATGTAGAAAGTGGTTTTGTTATAGGGATGGCAGTGTTGGTTCAGCATTGGAAGATCCACCCCCAAAAGTCATCATTTTAACAGAGGACAGGAAGAAGCCATATGATCCTGTCACTAGTTGGAGAAAAAGTATTGGACCAAATTCTACAGCTGCTCATGGTAAAAGCTATCAGGAGACTAGAAGTAGAACAGAGCCTTCTCAACAGATCAAAGACATGTACTCCATACTTCCAGCAAGAACGCCTTGTATGAATGGAGAAGATACAATGCTTTCTCCTTAAGGTGGGGAACAAGGGCAGATATGCTTACTCTTTATCTGTCCATTAAATTTTGAAACCTAGTCCCCACCAAAATAGTCTGGCAATAAAATGACACAACTAGGATAGGATTGGCATGGCAGAAGCAAAATCTTTATATGCAGATGAAATGATCACCTACAGAGAAAATACTAAGAAATCTCTAGGAGCCCCTAGAACTCGTATTTGTTAGTCCCTTTTTGCATCCGCCCCTCCTCCCATTCCTCTCCCCTCCCTCCATCTATCTCCTTCCCGTCTGAGAAAGATCTATCTCCTTATTTCCTATTATCTGTCTTTTATTTTGCTCTTTATTTATGACTTGGCTTTCTCATATGAGCAACACCCTGTGACATTTAAGCTTGTGTGTCTCATTTATTTCACTTCATATCATTTGAGTGAATTATTTTTGTGGAAACTGAGAGAAGCAGTGAGATTCTGTGTCCAGGTCAGTGAGGGGAGGAACAGAGATGGAGCATGAATCGTGTAGGCACAGGTAACCGGGAACACAGCCGCACCTAGAACATTGCTTGTCTTAGTGAGTTCTGTTTCCGTTAAATATGGAGTTTGGGGATCCCTAGCCAGTCTTACTGAGATCCCAAGGAGCAGGGCCCGTATGTGTGTAGGGGGAAGATTTTCAAATGACATGGTTTCGAGGTCCTGTCTGCCAAGCGGGACCCCTGTGGATGGGCCATTTCAACAGTTTGCGAGACTCTGAATTAAAAAAGAAAAATCTGGAATGTGTCCTTTCACCTGTTCTCCTGTGCCTTTCAGACGACGTGGTGACCTCATCTGACTCTCAACAGTGGCTGCCTTTTGGCCAGGGGTTATCTGACTGCTTCACAGAGACATGGAAAACATGATTTCTCAGTTTCATCTGTGGCCAGTTGTGGCTCAGTGACTGCTCACTTGCCTACCGTTGTTTCCTGGGATTTCTTAGGGAAATGCTGAGACAAACAGCCCCTTTGTTTGTAGAAGTTAGCTTTGGAAATGACAAATGAAAGTTCATTGTAAAACAATGTTCACTATCCAAGCCAGGTGGGTACAAAATCTATATTTAACAGTTGTTTGGAAAAAAATACAGGGAGCACAGACGCCAAAATGTTAGCTAGAATAAGAGGTTCCATCATGATTTTGATAGCCTCCTATCCTGCACTTTTACATCATAGAATTTATAAAAATTGAAAATCATGACTTGTGTGCAGTTGATTATGAATTTATTTCCTAGCACAGGGACCATGTGTCCTGCACGAGGCCCAGAGTAGTAGAAGTGACACATCAAAGTGTAGAAGAAGTGCTTATTTTCTTCTTTCTGAATTTTTCCCTAGTTTTAGTTTCTACCATGAGCAAATTCTTTTCCTTGATTTCAAAATGTAGAATCTTACTAAAATAAAAAGTACGCAATTAAGTGCCCCATTAAGACATTATATTTTGCATCTGAAGAAGAGATCTCCATGGAAAGAACTAGCAAATAAAGGGATGGTTTAGGGGATGTATATAAGGGATAGGTTCGCACTCTTGGAGCTAAGAGCTGGATTAGTAGAAGAGATAACCCAGATAACCCAGAGACTGCCCAAAGGGCGCAGAGCACACGAAGTTTGATACCCCCCCCTTAGCCACTATTGATGCAGCCAGTATTGATAATAATGGCATGGTTTATATTTTGTTCAACACCCGTTAGAATTGGGTTTTATTTTTTTCAGGTGAAAACAAGACTGCTGATACAGGATTTCTTGTTAGGTATATTCCATTTGCAGATATATATTTCCAGGCACTTGGCAGTGGAACTTCGGCTCTCAGAACTTAGCCTTGGTTTGAGTATATTTTCTACATGTTATTATATTTCAGTTTGTCTCATGTAAACTGGGAGGACCCTACCACCACCACCTGGCATGATTCATGACTGATTTAGGGCAGCTGTCATTTTAAAATGTCAATGCAAAGGGAAAAATTTTAAATCTACTACATGCCAATCATGTTCCAAAGCCACACTTAGTATTAAAACCACAGAAAGAGTTATTTACATTTCGTGGGGAGCTGTGGGTCTTAAGCAATCACCATTTGGTGGTGTATCTTTTGATTTTAGGTTAAATAGAATCTTGATGTTTCAAGATTTCTGGTTTTCAGATGAGTGGCTAATAATAGGCTGTTTTTAGAAAAGCACTGGGGATAGGAACATGTACTTGGCTTCTTTGACTGCAGAAACTCTGCTTTCTGGTGGACCACAGTTTGATTTTGTTTGCAGGGTTGCCTTGGTGTAACAAAGCATCCCTTATGCCGTTGGGGTTGCCCTTGCCAGCTGTCACCTGCCAATTGGTTCCTGTCTATGCAAGTGTTTTGAGTTGGAAAATGAGGTGTGAGAAGCACTTTTTGATTCTAGGCCACTCCTCCCTTTTGGATACTATTGCACTAGAAAGCTTAGGATTTGACCTAGTTCACATGTTAGTTTTTTTCACCTGGAAATATGCATTAAATATTTTTTGAGCATTCACTATTGCAGGAGACTGTACTAGGCACTGTGGAATTAGATACGAACTGGAAAGATAGGCTCTGCCCTTATTAGATTTATTGTGTGATAAGAAAGAAAAAAACATCAGCTCTGAAGCTACCTAGCCCTGTCATTGCAGCTGTGATCCGTGCTGTGGTCCAGAGGGAGGACGTCCAAGTGGAAGAAGACAGGCTGAGAGCAGGGGATCAGATGAAGGGACAGCATGCGGGTGGCCTTGTGCAAAGGCCCTGATGTGGGAAGGAGCTTCTCTCACTGAGTTGGTAAAGAGCAGATGCAGTGAGTGGAACCCAGTGCAGGAAGATGGAAGTCCCAGAGGAGACGGATGGGGGATCAGGGCCAGGCCCCTAGGCTCCTGGGTGATGGTAAGGACTTAGCTTCTATGAACTAGGAACTTTCTGCCCATTTAAGGAAAGAATTTTTAAAAAGGAAGAAAAATACAGAGGGAACACATATTATTGTATTTGCTTGCCCCTGGGTGACCTCCCGTTTAGCCATACTCCGTGTTCTGGAAATTGCTTCCTCCATAGTTACCATGGTAGCAGCTGTGAGCCTTTAGGATACTCTTGTACCAGTCACAGTTGGTTGATCCAGGGGCTTTTCTTACTCTATTCCTTGGGATACTAGGGCTGAAAATGAGAAAGAGTAGATAATTTCTTGCTCAGTGGCTAAAATAAAGGGCCTGTGAGGTGGAGAGCTATGGAGGCATGTTCTGCTCTCTGGTCTGAGCTGCAGGGGTGGAGGAATGAAGCAACTCCACCGAGAGAATTTGGTGTGAAGTCCTAAAAGGAGAGAGAGCACATGTATTTCTGGGTCCTCCACATGCTCCAGGCTTTGGTTCTAGATCTTTCCAGCTTATATCCAAGTCTTGGATTCTGTAATACCATAGTATTCCTCTAAAAAAGATAAAAACTTCTCCCCACTTGCTGTTTATCCTCAACAGCATTACAGCATTAGTTTCTGTTACTGATGTAAAATTAATTTCTCTGGGTGTCTAGATATTTGCAGGCATGTGTGATAATTGTGGTTCATGTCCATCTTCTGCTTTTAAAGGGCTTCCAAGCTTATTAATTCATGGTAAGTCCATTGTCCTCTAGTTCAGACTGAAGATAAAGAAGGTCAGAAGTTAAGTTCTTGTCACATTTCTAAAGAATGGAAATGTAATGGAAGGGAACTTTGCTGCATAAGCAGAAACACTTCAGCAAGATAATTTATGAGTCTCAATGTAAAAATTTAATAAGAAATGAATTTTTACCTGTAGTATTCTCTCTGATCTGAGCCTTCATAGCATACTCAGTTCTTATTGCTTTTTGAAGGTGATGCAAACAGAAATAGTATTAGCACAAAACTGAAATGTGGTTTATTTGTAAGTGTGACCACCTTCATTTTCCTAATGTTGTCTTTGCTGCACTGTCAGCTCTGAGCTAGCAGCTTTGCAAATGGCAGGGCCACTCATGCTGGACTCATGCTGGACTGGACTGGTCTCTGGGTCTCCTAATTTGAGCGAATAGTCCCTTCTAGCCACTGCTAGTTTGGAGAAAGTCTAACTTACAGATGGGAAAATTAAAGACAGTGCCACACAGTGGCATGATAATCATTGAGTCCAGTTACCTGGTGTCTGAGCTAATTGGGAAGCAGTGGAGTCATGCAGAGGATAAGCGCAAGCTCTGTGGATTCAGACCTGTGTGTAATTCCTGTCTCTGGTATTGACACACTTCGTGACTTCAGGCAAGTTATCTGATCTTTCTGAATTTCAACTTTCTTGTTGGTAAAATGGAGACAGTAATAGTACCTACTTCATGGGAATATTATGATTCCTAAATAGTGTTTATGAAGCACACAGTAAGTTTGTAAGTATTAGCAGTTTTTATGGGTAGTAATTATTAGATAGAGCAGTTACCACAATGCCTAAAATTTAATAAACACTATGACTCTTTTCCCCCACAGATGCATGTATTCCTGTCTTTAAACTTTCAGTGGATAAACATTTGCCTGTCTCTGGACAGCAGGTTAAGAATCCTCGACATAATCCAGTCTCCTAGTTTTATGGACAGGGAGATTGAAGCCCAAAGGAGCGGTGATTTCTCAAGGCGAGGCAGTGTCAAGCAGAGCTGGGTACAAGCCCAGGGCCCTGTCTCCTAATTTCATGTACAGAAGATATTCTTGGACTCCACTGATTTGTATGCAGAGGACGCATATCATTTTCAGAAACTACAGTGAGAGACCTTTCCCCGTTCCCACACTGTGAATATAGAAATATTTATATGGCCCCTTGTTTTTCCCAACTCACATTTCTATGAATATTCACATATTTCTTATGCAAATCCTTCTGTGGGAATATAATTTTACTAAAGTATTCTCCCTTGCTTGATGGCAAATTTGCGAAATGAACTTGTGTTTGTAATCACTTTACATGCATTACTTCACCCAGGGCTAAGAAGGGGCTCTCAAATTTTGTTAGCCAAAAGCTCCTGGGCCCCTGGGATCTAAATAATTATTCCAAACAGTGACTGTATCATTCGGGGGATTGAAATTTGTACTTTGGGGAAATCTGACACCAGACCATGTCGTGGCTCTTTGGAACTTGCTGTGATAACTGAAACGATGATTGTTCAGTTGCTTAGTGGTAAATATTTAATCTATAATAATCCCAATGTATTTGACATTGGTCAGGCCACTGTGTTCCATCGAGGGCCTTAGTTTACAAGAAATGTGATTGAATATAAGTCCATTTGAGAATAAGCAGTGAGGATAGCAAGAGTTCTGAGAGCTGAGTTATGCTGAGGGATGGTAAGGGAATTGGGTGTGTTTGCCTTGGAAGAGATATGAAGTTGGGTAATGAAAGCTTTGCCCGAATTTCAGAGAGCTGTTAGAGGAGGAAGGATTTTACTTACTCTGTCATAATGGGGATTTTATTAATAATGTTTATTAAAGATTGGAGGGCAACTTAAACAGCAATAATCATAACAATTAAGTGAACCTGTTATTGAGCCATTGGTGACTGCCAAGCATTTTGCAACGTGCTTTCCATCTTTGTAACTCCTATTTTATAAATGATGAAACTGGATTCAAATTGTTTTGGGAATTGGCCCAAGGCCACGCCTTTAGTGGCAGAGCCACAGGACTCCGACCTTGGCAAGATGCATCTTTCTCCTGGGTGGATGAGTGGCTGTAGGAAGAACAGGTCTGTGATTGCAGTCCTGCCTTGTGTTCCGCTCTCCCCAGAGGGCCCAGCACCAGGCCGGGCCCTGCCAGTGCTCAGCACATGTCTGTTCAGTGAGCAGATGCATGGATCCTCCCCTTGATGGGAGCATGGATTCTCTGGCTCTAAGGCCCTTTCAGACTCACTAATCACTTGTCACGAAATAAAATGCTCATGCTCGCTGCTTGGTTGTTGGATATCGGCTCATTACAGTGAAAGTCTGGCAAGGTTGGACTGGAGGAAAGCACATCTGGTTGTGAGGACACAGAGGATGGGATTTTTCCTTATAGTTCAATTAACTGGACATGTCCAGAGTGATCTGCTGTTTCCTTGAAAATTGTAGCCATTTGTTGCCCTAAATGCTACTGTCTGCATTCCGTGAAGGCTGATGGGCTGCAATGAGCTTTGTGGAGACAGAAGACTTTAAAAGGTCTCTGTGAGAAATTTAACTACCATTGCTTTTGGGTTAGAGGCTGATTTATCAGAAAAACAAATGCCTTATGTGAATGGCTCACATTGAACACCTGCATAAATGTCTCCTTGGATCCTTGAGGTAGATAAGACATTGAAGCTCAGAGAAATTAAGGGATTTGGCCAAGGTCCTTGAAGCTCTGATGACCTCTGAGCTGACTTCCTCTGCCCACTTGGTGTCTCCACTTGGAAGGGCAAGGGGCCCCTCGATTCCAGGATGATTCCTTGATTCTCAAGGAACTGTTGACTGGCTTAAAAATGGCATCACAGGGAATCAGTTGCATTAGATTTCTTTTACTACTATAGCACACATCTTAGTTACTTTCTCGTTGCAGGAACAAAATACCTGACATCCACAAGCTGAAAGAGGAAAAGGTTTCAGCTCACAGTTTGTAGAGGTTTCAGTCTATAGGCAGCTGGCTCCAAGGCAGGGTGACATAGCAAAGGAGAAACAGTCCAGGGCATCCCAAGTAGGAAGCATCATGACTTCCTTTTTTCCCTTTTTATTCCATCTAGGCTGCAAGCCTATTGGTCAGTGCTACCCACACCCATGATTTAGTCATTTTCCAAAAGCTCTACCTGTGAGTGCATGAGGTTTTGGGGGTCACCTAGATAGAAACCCTAACAACCACTAATTGAGCGCAGCACAAATTTGTGCTTCCAGAGTTCTGGAGCTTAGATGTCCATGGTGGGTCAGCAGCACTGTGGCCCTTCTGGGGACTTGAGGGTACTGTTTCCTTGCCTTTTCCACTTTCTAGAGGATTCTCTCATTCCTTGGTTTGTGGCCTGTGTCACTGTGTCCTCTGCTTTCATCATCACCTCTCTTTCTCTGACTCTCCTGCCTCCATTGTTTTCCTAGGAGGATCCTACAATTACGTCAGACCCCCTCAATCAGTGATGGTGGACCTTTTAGAGCTTTCAGTGATACAGCCTGCTGCTGCTCACGTACCACAGCTGCTCTAGATAATCCCAGATAATCTCCCCAGGTCAAGATCCTCGTCTTCATCACATCTGCAGTGTCCTTTTTGTTATGATACATAACATACTCTTGGATTTTGGAGATTAGGATGCGGACACTGTTGGAGATCGTTATTTGCTTGCCACACGGGGTTCCAGGTGCCACTGTCTGTTCCTTCATCAGTGCAGAATGTCTGTCTGCTGTCCTGCTGGGGTCCTCACCACCACCCAGCCCTGCACCCGCTCTCCCCTGGACCACAAGTCCCCAGCTGGTCCCCCTGCTTCCATCCTTGTCTCCTCCTGTTTCTTCTCCATGCAGTGGTACATTTTAAAATGTGGGTCAGATCACACCACTGTCCTGCCCACAGGCCCTCCAGGAGGTATAAATCTCACATAGAAAACAAAAATACCCAGATCTCTTCCTGTGGTTCTGGGCACCACTGTCTGCCTCCAATGGCTTTGCATTTCCCACCTCTTTCCCATTTCCACCACTGCAGGCCTCTTGCTGTTTCTTTCCAATGCCCAGAGTAGTCTTCCTTCAGGTATCTGCATGTTTCTCTCCCTCCCTCCCAGTTCTTTTGTATCTCTGCTCAAATTTTACCGCCTCAGAGCTAATTTTCTTGTCATCCTGCCTGTGCTGATATTCTGTTGCTTTATCCAACTTTGTCTTCCATGCAAGCACTTAGCAGTACTCACAGAATATTGTATATCTATTGCCTGCGAGTGTGTTATCTGCCTTCCTTCCCAAAAGGATAGTGTCACAGTGAAATTGTGTTTTCTTAGAACCTGTGCACAGTAAGAGCTCATTTGTGTGTACTTAATATATAAATGAAACTTAGGGATTAAATGCAGGATTTCTGGTTCTGCATAGTGTATACTCTTCCCCTCCCCATACACTCTCCCTTCATAAGCAGTTAAGGAAAAGTAAGATTTTGTAACATCAGTAAAGTCTTTATTTTCCTGACGCCTTGCCACATCAGTGAGCATGGATCAGACATGGCCTGTATCTGCTGGGAAGTGGATGGCAGAAAGTGGACGGCTCATTCTCTCTCTAGAGTCCATGGAGATCTGTCCACTCCCCAGGAAAGGGCTGAGCTGTTTGCTGGCCATTACTGCACTCTGCCCTTGGTGAACTACATGAATCCTGTGAAGCCTCCTTTCCTGGCTGTGCACCACTTCGAATCTACATTTTGTAACCTGCTCACGGGAGGTGGTCACCATGAGCACAGTGTTTTCATACTCCAGAGTTGGTCCCTGATTAGGCATAGCTTTTTCTGGGAGTTTAATATGGGGATGATTATGCTTGAAAATGTTCCCTGGATCCCAGAGCAGCTCCCCTAATCTGAGTGTGTAAGAGAGCTACAAAGGAGGCACCTGAACTCCAGGAACAGGTAGCACTGTTTCTGTCACTTCAGCCAGAATGTGCTGAGCATCCACTGTGTGCCTGGGTCTGAGATGTAGGATGGTCTATATCAATACTACTTCGAGGATGGTCCATGAACCAGCAGTATCAACAATGTGTAGAAATTTGTTAGAAATAGAGTCTCAGGCCCCAGCCCAGACCTCCTGAATCCAGTAATGCTCAGGTCACTCATCTGTGTATTAATGCGTAGGGAGCGTGAATGTAGGGAAAAGAGCAAATACAGAGACAGACAAGTAGTTGCACACAGTGATTGTGTTAAGAAGAGGAGGAATAGGAAGCAGTTGCTGCCCGGGGAGGGACATCAGATCCATGTCTGTGTGTGAGTGCTTCTAGTGTGTGGCCGGTAGGGGATTGGTGTAGTGATTGATGAGAAAGAACCAGAAGAATGAAGTAATATCTCATGCAAACTTTGAAGGAAGGAGTAAATATTTTAATAATCCTGCTAATAATCACAGCTTTCATTTAGTGGATTCTGGATAATGGTACAATGTAGCAATCACTTTTATAGTTCTCAGCATGTTCCAGACCCAGTTAGACTCATTTTAATTTTGGATGGACTCATTTGAGTACATGAACTCATCTTAATCCTCACATGTCTCTGTGAGGTACACATGGTTATTAGCCTCATTTTTTAGAAAAGGAAACTTTCAAAATCAAGTAGTCTACCCAGCATCACACAACTGCAAAGTTAGCAGTGGAATTTGGGTTGTGGTCAATGCCTGGTCTATTAACTGGCCAGGATAAATGGCCATTATTCTGTTTCCTCTTAGAGATGTCTGTGTGTGTGTGTGTGGCAGAGCATGCACGTGAGTGTGCATGCGTGCACTTGTGTTAGGGTGACAGTGAGTGAGCCAGCACCCACCAGCTGAGTAGTGCTACAAAAGTGCAAAGTAGGAGGTAAAGGAGGAAGGGAATAGAGGAGGTGAGCAGGAAACCACTTTCCGTTCCTTGGGCTTAGGGTTCAGTGTTTGGCTTTTTTGCTCTCTCGTGGGTGAAAGATTCTAATGAACAACTTCTGGGGTTGTCTGAAGAGAAAAAGAATATTTTTGGTTTCAGTTATCACTGTGAGTAGTATCTCAAAAGCCAACTGTATAAAGGCTTCCAATTTATTGCTGGAGCGCCAGTTATCCGGGCTGGGCATCTAGGTTCATCTCATGTCTGCCCTACCTCCTGGGGAGCTGGTCTTCTTGCTGATGGTCAGAGGCAGAGAGCTGGAAAGCTGATTCCAGTTAGCACAACTGTGATGGCGAAGGCACACATGTTCTTTCAAGGTCGTATGAAGAGAGGACTAAAAGATTTTGAGCAGTTCCAGACAGAAATCTTCTTAGATAGCACTGACTGCACCAGGGATGGGCCTGTCTCCTTCGTTAAGTTGCAGTCCTCTTCCGCCCACTGACCTTGCATAATGTACTGTGTCCCTTGATGGAGACATGCAGTACTCTACCTACTGTGTATTAAAAAGCTGTATTGACCTATTTCTAACAGAGAATGAGTTCTGATTTCCATTTCACAGCAGCTGTCATTTGCTGTTCTGTTCAGCAGCAAACACAGGGTTGGCCTGACCCCAACTTTCTTTTTCCTTTTTGTGACAGTATTAAAAAAAAGCTACCCAGTTGTTCCAGTTTTCCTTCATCTGGATTTGAACTTGTTGATTGTATACTTCTTCAGAGTTATTTATTTGTTTAAATAAAATTTGGGGAAAGGTAAAGTGTTTGTATGCAGATTACAAATCAGCGTTGTCCAGTCTGGAAGCCACTAGCTACATGTAGACTTGAAGTGTGGGTTGTATAAAGTACTTACAAAGATAATGCACAAAAATGGAAAATACTGTCTCATTAATAAAAAAGGTAAAATTTCTCATTAATAATTTTTATATTGATTACCAATTGAATATTTTGGATATGTGGTATCACCATTAATCCTGATGTGTAATGTTCGCTGGGTTAATAAATACCTAGTTGATTAGTAGAGCATCCTCCTGGTTGTGTCCGGATGGGTCATGGAGGTATGACCTTGTGTACTTTACGTGTTCCCTCACCCTCTTTTTGGCCCTATTCCCCTGCTCTATTTATTCCCTGGCCGCCATGAACTAAGTAGCTTTTGCTCTGAAGATGATGTTTTTGCCTTGGGGATGGCTTACCATGGACTGAATCTCCTGAAACTGTGAGCCAAATCAAACCTTTCCTTCTTTAATTTTTGGATATCTGCTATTGTATCTCAGCAACAGGAAAGTTGATTAATGCATATGTTTTAAGTTAAATGTGATACAAAATTAATTTCCCTTAATTCTTTTACTTTCTGTAAATGTAACTACTAGAAATTTACAATTATATATGTATATATGTTACATTATATTTCCCTGGAACAGCCCCTCTCTAAAGGTATTTGATCAGGAGCAGGCAACAAGATTTCTGTCTACTAGAATTGGTATTTATAGCTGAAGGTCAAGTAAATTTTATTCCTCCCCCTAGGATTTCCCTGCCCCTTGTCTTTTTACCAGTTCCCTGGACCTATTAATCAGATCCTATTCAGGTTCCAGGCCCTGAATGTGTTCTCACCCAATGGCTGCTGGTTGGCTCTCTACCCGATTTTCCCCATTCTCCAACCTCTCCTTGGGCCTCCTCAGTAGGCTTCTCTCCATCTGCCAGCCCAAGATGTGGGTGACCCTCACAGCGCTGACCTTTCCACTTTGCCCACCCTTCTGCTCCCCTGCCTTGGCACGAGACTCAGATTCACATTGAACCCTTTTCAACTGGCAGTGTGAGGCTCTTTGGTCTAGCTGGAAAGACCCATAAAGCATCCTTTGTCATCTTACTTTAGTACCTAGAATCACTCAGAAGATCAGAAGCCAGTCTCTCCATACAAGGCATGTGTTTCCTATCAGCAGACAGCAGACCCTTTTGTGGTGGGGTTCAAAATCTTTGTTGTCGACTGCAACATCTCCTCAGCTTTTGTGGATCTGGGGATGAAACCTTTTTGTTTCTCTGCCTTTTCTTTTAATACCAAGATCTACGTCATTCTGATGCTTTTAAAAATACGAGTCAGGATACACCACTTGTGTCCATGCCAGGAATTCACTGGCACTCAACCACTGATCTGCTTTTACTCCCCGCTTCTGTGTTAGAATCCTATTTGGATGGTTGGAGCCATTGGAGCAGGCCCTGCGGAAAGCCACATCCAGTTAGTGTAAATCTTCCTGCTGCTGTTGGAGACAGTGGGCTCCCCCGGGATTCCGTCAGGAAATCTTATTGGATTTGCAAGACTTAAGTTAATATAGAAACTCCCCAAATAGTATAGGGCCTCAGTCCTTTGCTGTAAAAGATGTTTTTAGAGGTCTCTCTCAAGAGTCTTGGTGATAAGGAAGTTACTTCTGATATTTCAAGAGAAACAAAGCACAAAACGTCTCCTATTTTCTGAGTGCTTTTTTTCTCCATTCCCTTCTCTCCTTAGTACCTTTTTCCTGTCCCTTCTACATTCTTTTCCTTCTTTTACTTACTCACACATTAACCTTAGGCCCCTGTTTGAAGTGGAATTAATTACTAACCACAAAGTTTGGTAAGTGTTGCACTTAAGAGAAGTCTGTCTGCCTGTCTCTCTCCCTTTGTTTCCCTCCCTTCCTCCCTGGCTCTCTCCTTCTCTTCCTCCTGGTTGCCCCCTCCTTTCAGAAAGATTGTCCCTCATAAACACAAGCTATTGCATTTCACAATGAAGTACACTTGTGTTTCCTGATCAAGTGAGTGTTTTCCTTATAAGGCGTACTGTTCCCTGACTATTGCTCCAGGAAGCAGCATGTAACAGAGAAAAGGGTGCAGGCATTAGAACAAAGCCATGGGTTTGAGTTCCAGTTCTCTTTTCTTCTGGCCAGATGGTGCCACTGTCTATATTTGTATTAGCTCACCTGCAGTATGAGATGATGATTTCTACTTTGTATATTGTGTTATGAATTAAAGGAGACTTTACACATAAAGTGTCAGGGACCTAGGGATCATTCAAATGGTCATTCCAAACAGTGCCCACTGGGGTGTTTGATAAATGTCTCTCTTTGGTCCCCTTGAGGCCCTCTTGAGTCCTCCAAGGATGCAACCTTCATGCTTTAAGTAAACTCCATTCTGTGCTTCCAGATCCTTCTTGTAAGGTGCACACACACACACACACACACACACACACGCAAATGATGACAGTAAAGTTCAGTGTTTCTCAGCGATACTGTGATTCTTTTAAAAGAGAAGTTCTGAGGTGGGAAGTTGATTTCTGAAATCATCTCCTAAGATTAATTTTCAAGCTCATTTTATGTACATGTGAAAGGCATATCCTCCAAGATGCGGGTGATTGTGTAAAGAAGGCATAAGCATGGGGCATAAGCAGCTCAGAAAAGGCTCATGAAAAGCTCCCGTAGTGCCCCAAGACATTGGCAGCAGAGAATACTGCATCTGCCTCGGTCTCTGTGACAGGTGTGGGTGAGGGCAGCCTACTCGGGAATATGAACTATGCTACTTGGGGTGTAGACTTCTGAAATGGAAATAAAGTCAAAGTTTGTCTTTCTTTACAGTAAGCTTTATGTGTTAAATCAACTTGTCTATTCTTAATATTTTACTGTGTGACGAAATAATAAAGTTACTGTGCATTTCTAGCATTTTCTGTGCTTAATATTTTTCATTTCTTAGCTCATTTCTTGATTACTACTACTACTACTGCTATTTTCAGTGGCATCAAAAGGTTGGAAAGGAGTCTGCAGGAGCACCTGGTATGACATGGCTGTCGTGTCTGTGCCAATGCCAGGGATCATGGTGTGTGGCCTGACACTCTGCCAACGCAAGGTGGGTGCCACTTGCACACCTGCAGTTGTGGCCATCACGCTAGAATGGCATCTGCAGTCTCTGCTCCCCTTTAAGGCCCTGCAGGACCCACTTCATCTTCTGTTATTCTCTCCATGTCTTTCTTGGTCCTTCTGCTTTATGTTTCTGAGTACCAGGTATTGCTGCTTGGCGATATGTTTATGTGTCAAGCAGGAAGATCTAGCTGCCCATCTCAGCCTTAAAGCAGGTGTCTGAGTTCCTTGTTGCCGGAACACGAAACCCAGCACACACCTCAAAAGTGGAGAGGTTTCTTTTGGCTCACAGTTTCAGCTCGTGGTCTGCTGGCTCCAAGCCAGAAGCAGGATGGCAGAGGGGCCTGGTGGAGGGAAAGAAGCTCAACCCATGGCAGCCAGGAAGCAGAGAGAGAGAAGGGAAGAGCTGCAGGGGATGATGCGCCCCACTGAACTGGCCGCAGCCCTCCTCTGACCAGGCCCCACCGCCTAACAGCACATTTGGCTGTGAACCACCAATGAATATAGCACCTGTATGATCTAATCATCTTCCAAAAGCCACGTCTGCGAACACTCGAGCTTTGTTGGGTGACATCCCAGAGCTAAATTGTAACAGGAGGTGACGCGGAACAATCTTATACCTGAACTTCCACCAGTGGTTTTGCTGGGTGTGTGTATCCATTGATGACTGGAGGAAATCCCATGTCATGTATTGGCCACATCGCTGTGACGGGGTCTGCACTGAAAAGGATTTCAGCCTTGGGTAGCAGGTCCAACGTTATTTCAGTCACCCCCTTCGATGTGGCCGTGTTGACTTTCGACGGAGGGATCTCAGTACATTTCTTCCCCAACTGCACTGCTCCTCCAAGGCCAGAGAAGCTCCTGTCCTACTGTTGGAGCTGTGAAGTGTCTGAAGATGATCCCACAGCCATCTGTCCTAGCCCTGGGCCACTGCCTCCGCAGGAACACATTGTTCTTGAGTTTGTCCATACCCTTCTGTCCCAGTCATCCAACCTAGGCAAGGAGATTGCCCTATAGATACTCTGTGTTCAGTAATTGATCCACCTCTGTGTGCGAGTTGGGAGTTCCTGATGCTGTCAGGGGGAGTCACATTTTGTGGTGTTCCGTCACCTTTTCTTCCTTTCCTGTGGAACCCCAAAAGAGATCACCACCCTGGGGCAGCATGACTTCCAAGTTAGAGTGTAGGGTGGGCAAGATCTGTGTCATGGAGCACAAACCACCCTAGGCAGAGGAAAAGGAATGGGTGAGTACACTGATATTGGGATTCCTCTGGCTTAGCCTGATCCGGTGACTTGCTTGCCTTCTCCCTCCTCCAAGCTCAGTGTTCCTCAATGTGCATGCCAACACCATACTTTCGCTTGGCTGGAGAGGGTCCAGATAACCTTAGTGAGGTGAGGATGTCATCTTGCAATTACTCTGTCTTGATGTCCCTTCCATTCCTTTGTTCCATGGTTGCCTTAGCTTGGGGGTGGTGTAAAGTGTGGAAGGTCCAACATGTGACTGGGAAACAGTCATGCCCATTGCTTTTGTGACTTACGCTATAAAAGATGGGCCCTGATATGATTGGATTTAATGATGGGGTACTCGAACTCATGGCACCTATGGTGCTACCAGCATCCACTTGTTGTGCGTGGATGACAGAGGACCTGTCAACTGCCGTGGAGCACCAGAAGACTTTATGGCCGGGTGTTAAATATGATCAACCTGCCAAGCGTAGGTCCACTGATGCCCCTGGCCTTTATTCTTGTTCTGCTGGTTGGACTTGTTGGCAAAAATTGCAAGATTGTACCCCATTCTTGGCTTCTGCATCTTCAAGGATTAGTCCCCTAGATTTGGCCCATTTCAGCATTTGAGGTGGGCTTCCATGGTTTGCAGATGGACCCAGTGGATAGCATTGCAACTTGTTTTGTCCTGGCTCTGTCATCTTGGGATTCTATTTGAAAGACTCTTTGCTGTGAGCATTAATATGAGTGACCGAGACTGCTGATTCCACGTAACAATGTATTGTTACAGTCTTTGTTTCCACACTGGGGATTCTTTTTTTTAAAATTAATTTTATGGGTACATTTTAGGTATACAGTATAATGACATTCATCATTTGAAATTTGCACCTTTACATAATCTCTCTTGGTTCTTATTTTTTTCCCATTCCCCTGCCCTCCCTTCAACCCCTCCATCCCTCTCTATTTACAAAGACTTTGTTTCCATTTTTTACATTTTCTCATATTCCATTCCCTTCTTTCCTTTTCCCTACTCCTTGCACTTCCCCTTCCCCTTTGCCCCTTTTCTTCCTATTTCACATTATCTATTATACCTTTTAGTCCTTA